>CP136069.1:49854759-51054759 GCA_032622095.1 Siphonodentalium dalli | reverse complement strand
TTTCTGATACACTGCAACGGTGCATGTGTTTATGGTGGCTTCCTTTTCGGATACAATGCAGAGGTGCGTGTGTTTCTTATACTGGTCCACTGCAATGATGGCTTCCTTTCTGGTACCCTGCAGGGTGCATGTGATTATTATTGGTGCACTGCAATGGTGGCTTTCGTTCGGGTACACTGCAACGGTGTACGCGTTTCTTATACTGGTGTACTGCAATGGGGTCGTCTTTTCTGGTACACTGCAACCGTTTATGTGTTTCTTATACTGGTGAACTGCAATGGTGGTTTCCGTTCGGCTACACTGCAGCGGTGCATGTGTTTCTTGCTGGTAAAACGGCAACGGTGGCTTCCTATATGGTACATTGCAGCGGTGTGTTCTTACTTGTGCATTGTAATATGGCTTCCTTTCTTGTAGACTTCAACGGTGCAAATGTTTCTTATACTGTATGGTGCACTGCACTGATGGCTTCCTTTCTGGTACACTGCAGCGGTATATGTTGCTTATACATGCAGTGTAACGGTGATTTTTTTTTAACGGTCTGTTTATTACTGATACACTGCATGGGTTCCGTACTGGTGTACCACCGTGCTGCAACGGTAGGTTGCTTATACTGGTATAGTGTAATGGTGTGGGTTTTTACTCGTGCGCTGCACATTGTGAGTTTCTTTCTGGTACATCGCAACGGTGGGTTCCTTCCGTCCTCCGCGTGCTTCAGAAATTCTTGAAACTTTGCTCGAAAGGCGACCAGATCTCATTAGCCCAGGTTTGTTGGTATGTATCTTGGCTTGGAATATAGGTGATTAGTTTCGGTTGTTTTTTGCATGCACAAGGTGTGTACTCGATCCGGATAATGAATTTACCAGTCAGATCACATCGGAGGAAGAGAGCGGTGCGAACTACACCGCATCACGCTCGTCCCTCGAGACGCATGCAGTATGTTAGTACGTATATACTGAGTTGTGAGGGAATTGCGTATTACGAATAGTATCTGGTAATTCGGCGTAATTCCAGAATTAATACTGGGAATTAGTTTAACTAGTAAGCCATGCTCTGTGTACTTCTCTGGCATACTTCGTCATACTGGTACTTATACACCTCGTGGCCATTAATATAGTTCACGGTTTCTAGTATTCATCTATTATAGACGCTTGCATACGTGTATTTATTTACCATGGTGACTTTGCAGCAAATTTTATTATGTGTAATAATGCTCGCATGGGATATATTGCGTTCATGTTATATATGTGGGGCAACAAGGCACGTGGTGGGTGGGTGTGTGGGTGGCGGTCTAATCGCTCAAATATGGAATTTGACGGTGATGGTGGCGATGGTGATCATCATGATGGCGATGGTGATCACGACGACGACGATGATGACAATGACGATGGCGACGATTGCGATGATGACGATCATGATCATGATCATGACCATGATGACAATATATAGCAATTATGATGACGATGATGTAACAACTATACACTTCTGCATGCCATATGAAAATGGCAAGCCAGACAACAGTGACCCCCCTTTTGTTTAATTATTATATATTCTGTATTCGCAACTTATATAATTGTAGCGTTGAGTTAAATAAACAATCAAACAAAATGTCCAATGGTTTGACATCTTGTGCTACGCATCACCAGTATAGGGGTATAGATGATTATTGTACTGATGGATTGATTATCCAACCAATAATTACTGTAAAATATTCAAATTTATTTCCCTATATACCTTCTATAATATTCTAGATATCCCCAGGTGAAACTGTTTTCTTCTCGTATTTATTAGAAGATTTCACGTACCAGTCGGAAACTTTTAGCCAAACGAGGATATTATAGCAACTAAACGTCAACTTCAACCAGAAGAGGTACCCTATTACTTCTTATAATTAATTGTTAATTATATGTTATCCGGAGTCCGGACCCTACGTCACCAATCAAGTCTCTAACCCAAACCGGTTTTGATTTTAAATTTGTTTAACATATATAAACGTTTGTCCTGATTCTGCATAGCCTCGTCTGCTATTGGGGGGGGGGGGCCTAGATACAGATTAAAGTTTGCAAATGTGAAGAATACTGAAGATGGCGATGTGCACCTCGATTTTTCATTGTGTCGTCTGCCAATTTCGGGATATATAGAAACTGAACTTAAATAGAAAAATTAACTTTCAAAAGAAGTTTTTAATGAAACAAAAACACTTGTTGATTTGATAATGAAGATATACTTTCCAGAGAAGATAAGGCATAAGCAGAATGAGGTCCCCATATTATTCTAGCTAGCTGTGCGGTGTAGCGTCATTAAATTTACCCTTTGGACCTCGTTTTGCAAATGTCCGTATTTTGAGGGCTGCATCCAGTCATCTGCGGTGAAATATACGGAATGGGATGATAGGGAAAGCCCTCTAACTGAAATATATCGATAAACGTTGCCACTGGTATGTGACATCACGCTTAAGCAGGCGCCCATTCGTGAATTTTCAAAAATCTCAATTTCAAACTATATATCAAATTTACGAATTTTAACCATGGATCAAATTCACGATTTTAACCAATCTACTTTGTTCCACTATATAGAAGCAACCTGGACTTTATAAAGTCTTCCAGCAGATACTCGCCATGCAACCAATATATTTCCCGTGAGCTCACTCTGCACCAAACCCACCAAACCCCTATACCACCGGTCTCCCACGTTCAAGTGCATGTCATTACCACCACCACCCCACCCCCTAAACCCCTATAATACTGGTCTACAAACGTTCAACAACGTGTAAGCGCCATTCGTATAATATTTGTTAACCTCTCGTCAATAATTTATTGGCAACTTAGGTAAGTCTGAATTACAAAACTGATTTCCATGAAAGTTTCAAAACCTTGTCCACCAATCCCCAACATTTGTATACACCCCATTTCTTCGACCAGGGATATGAATACAGACTTCCGTAAGGGTTTTGTCCGCCTTGTTCCCACCCCCGCCTTGCATGAACCAGACCAACCATACACCTCCCTGTCTCCACGTCCCTGCTACCGACCTTCGATCCGCAGTTTGCATCTTCTCCGTAAAATATGTATACGTCTGAATGAAATATACGTACAGCAGAATGGCCCACGCCAGTGTGATGCAATTAACAGCATTGTAATATGGTTGTACTATAACTTTACTAGATATCAGGTCATCAGGTTCATTTCATAGGTACCACACATTGCATTCAATTGTTGAAATATATATGAACGAAATTAATTGCAATGTACAATACACCGAACACTTGCTGACCTATATTTACAAGTCATTAGGCAAATCAGGACCATATATTAGTACTTTGGTAATTATTATTTTAAGAAATCCTAACACAATTTTTAAACTCTACACACGTACAGTAATGCTCTAAGTAATCGACTTCTTAACCACAGCAGAAGTATGGGTAACTTTTCAGGATTTAGTCGGAAATATGGCTTGTTGCCATTCATCGGAAAGCTCTCGGCGAGAGCTTTCCGATGATTGGCAACAAGCCATATTTCCGACTAAATCCTGAAAAGTTACCCATAATTCTGCTGTGGTTAAGAAGTCGATTACTTAGAGCATTACTGTACAAGCAAAATTAGATTAGCGTTTCACAATTTATACAAGTTCGTCGATGAAGGAGAAGTTGTATGCAATCATACACTGTGTGGTGATTATGGTTATACTTTTCTTAAAGTCATGTGAAACATTCCGCAAGATCTTTATATTCTCAAAGCTACTAAGCGTGTTGAATGTAATTATACAACAGGGGAGGGGTTAACGAGGTACTGTACACCAAATCCGGCCATTTATGGGACAATCTCCTTTTACACTTAACAGAATATATGCAACAAATGAATGTGTTTGAGCCATGGATTAGTGCAAAATACATTCATATGCTCTATGAACGATACGAACATTGTAATGAAAATGAGTTTATGACGAGTCACTAACTCATTTTCATTATAAATACCATGTTTTTTACATTCATTTGTTGCATATATTATGTTGAGTATTGACAAGGAGATCGGTCCCATAAATTGCCTGCTTTGGTGTACAGTCCCCCTTTAAACATTTACATTTTAGATCGTTGACTAGCTTTAATACATATGGTACATTGTTCATCAGATGTTCATCTATTTGATTACTAAAATGTCAGTTTAAAAACTGAAATAATATAATATGTCATTAAGTTTAAAGATGCTCTGCCCGATTTGACACCAAATTTTCTGAATTTTCCGAGCTTTCCGCGCAACCGAAAGAAAGATGAAAAATACTATAGCAATTTTTGCGAACAGCCACAAATGCATCCACGAAAGCTTGGGACTTTTTGATTGGCCGATAAATATTCAAAACGTGTTGAAAATCCCTCCTTTGAAAGTCGATATCTGACCATCAAAACCTCCCATTAATGACCCCATGTTTTTTATCTAATAATGTTCTGGTATCGAAAACGTACAAATGGTCAAGGCTTGAGATAGTTTTGTCATTTGCAGAATGAGGTTCCCAGAGGGTAGATGGTGAATTTATTGACGCTACCCCGCACGGTGGGCTACCGTCTCCAAACTCACCCTCTGGGAACCTCATTCTGGTCAGGCCTCAACTGCTATGGGAGACCAAGGATCACATTTAAGTTCCCCAGTTTAAGTTGGTGATGTTCACCCATTAGTCACATCGATTGTGCATTTTATCATCTGCAAATTAGGGGGTATAGAAACTGAACAGAAGTAACTTAAAATGTTATTTTGAGACTATATATACCCAGAAGATGAAGCCTAAGCAGAATGAGGTATCCAGGGGTGAATTTAGTTATGCTAGCCCGCTGTGTGGGTTAGCGTCACTAAATTCACCCTATGTGAACCTCATTCAGCAAATGACAGACACACTATTTCAAGCTTACAAGTGGTATAGTGTTATTGTGTAAAAAGGCTTGAGCATCTTTAAAGGGGGTTTGTGCCATAAATTCGTCATGTATGAGGGTATCACCCCCCCCCCCCCCTTCGGTACGCGGGATTCAGGGTGTTTTGAAGCCGTACGCGGAATTCATACCCCCGAATTAATTGGTATTCGGGTTCAAGCAAAACATCTTGGACGCAGGTTTTGATGCCGCAAAATAATATTTTGTGCTAGTTATCTGTATGAATGAGTGGGTAGAATAGCTTCTGGGCATATTCGACCACCATGCCATCATAAAGTATCATTAATCGTATCATAACGGCCTCATAACGCCCATAACGCGACCGGCGTCTCTTCGGTCGTTAACCGGAAAGCATCCGGAAACTATATTTGATTTGTGTTCCAATTCCAAACTTTTAATTAACCGGTATATTAAAACAGTCAATTTGTATGTCATTTATCGCATATTATTTCTTAACGTGTATTCAGGATTCACCCTCCAAAATTAACTGGTATTCAGTATTCAGGGGAGGGGGTGATACCCTCATTTATAGGACCATCTCCTTTTAAACTCAACAGAATATATGCAACAAATGAATGAATTTGAGCCATGGATGAGTGCACAATACACTCATGTGCTCTATGAACGATGCAGACAACATGGTAATTATAATGAAAATGAATTTATGACTGGAGTCATGGAGTCATAAAATCATTTTCATTATAATTACCATCTTGTTTGCATCGTTGATAGAGCACATGGGTATATTTTTTGCACTAATCCATGGCTCAAATTCATTCATTTGTAGCATATATATATTCTGTTGACTCACTATAAAGGAGATGGTCCCATAAATGGCCGGATTTAAATTAGGGTACAGTCTCCCTTTCAGCAATCAGTGAAGTAATTCGATTGGTAGCGCCCTCCAACGGATTTTGGACCAAGATGCAGGAGAGAATTAAAAAAATTCTGGGCTCTGGTTGGCTAATAGTAGTTTCGATATTTAAACATATAAAATACATGGAATCACTCCTCTTGAAATTTCAGACTCCAAACAAAACATTGGCACATTGTAAAGCACGTGGTTCTTGGATTGAATTTTGTTGGTGCATGGGAGGTAAAAGATATCAATATTTTTTTCATGCAATTCTGACTCTAGATTATAAATCCCAAATTTAAAGGTACATTTCATGCACGACGATATGATTTTTTTCATGCAGAAACTTTGCGCAGATGCCAATCCTGGTGATCATGTACTCATTTATCACAATTCGTGGATAGTCAGGGCTGCAGGCCATTATATGTTAACACTGAGGCCTATGGGAAATAATTACTTCACTGTAACCTGTAGTCGTGTGTCGGCGCAGCTGACATAAGAAATGGATGTCATATTACAATATCGTACAAAAAAACAACAAACAATCTGCAACGATCTTCGAGAGCCAGAAAAATTAAAATACTGGCAGGGGTTACAAGCAATATTTTGCCAACAAATAAGCAGGATAATCTCATTGAATCCTCTATGGAGAGAGAGTACTTCTGCTTAGCCATGTTCTCATTCAGCGCCATTATAATTATACGGCGAATATATGCCACGTCTTGGCACAATCTCATCCGCATAATCTCAATGACGCATTCGATTCATTGAGACCGGGTTTGATTGGGGTGTTAGCGTTATCGTAGCATCATGCCGCGCGCGTTGGGGGTGATTTTGTGATAGTTGTGGATAAGTAAAACATGCAGAGATATGGTTGTGTGGGTGGAATCATGCTTCTGTTGTAGAATTTCACGAATTGTCCGGGATTTGATCTTGGAATACCATACGTCATACACTGTGATGATGCGCCGTAAACCGAGATAGTGTTTACGGTACTTTCTGCTGTAAACATTGATATATATATATATAATATTTTTCTCTTGCATATGATGAGTACATTCTATAATCATTCTTGAGAAAAACAGTCTCCGAAAACGTCGGTCTAAAGTTTAACCCTTTCTATATTAAATGGATTCTCTCATTCAGTTATAAAATAATACATTGGAACGGTGTATTTTTCATTTGGAGGGGTGTTCATGTAATAAAAGCAGACGACATACATGCAGAAACACAGATACGACAAGATCAAACTGATTCATAGTCATTGGTGGGAAATGTTTAGATAATAAATTCAGCAAACGACCTATTATCTAAACATTTCCTGGCGAGAACTACTCGTCGATGAGTATTTGGTAAAAAATGGTTAACCTGTTTAAACCTGAGCTCAAACCAATTAAAATTGTCTTCTTAGAACTGAGTTCAAATGAAGTGGGTGTGTGACTCGTTTTTAATATGGCGATGACGACCTCTCGGATGACCATTCCAAAATTTGGTTGGAGAACACTGTTACGCACCACTTAACCCTTTACCCAACAGAGCGGCCCTGTGCCAATGCATTCTCTTATATATGCGAGTCGACCATAGGTCGCCTCGCATATATAAGAGAATGCATTGGCTTAACACATTAAAAATTATAAAATTGTTAAAGAATGTAAGAAAAAATG
Organism: Siphonodentalium dalli; assembly: GCA_032622095.1. NCBI lineage: Eukaryota > Metazoa > Mollusca > Scaphopoda > Gadilida > Siphonodentaliidae > Siphonodentalium > Siphonodentalium dalli. The sequence continues at coordinate 51,047,324 of CP136069.1, read as the reverse complement.
GTAAAAAAGTGTTAAAATAGGCCAATGCATTCTCTTATATATGCGAGGCGACCTATGGTCGACTCGCATATATAAGAGAATGCATTGGCACAGGGCATAACTGTAACTATCACAATGTGGTCAAGGAGCCGGTTCCAATGATATCCATATTTGTATGGTTCTATTGAGACAGACCAAAGATATTTTAGGCTGTTGAAGCTTTATTTGGCCGGTTTTGGCCGGTTTGTTACGCACCACTTAACAATTGTTTGAGAATAAAACGCTTATTCTACATACGCTCTTAATCGACACTGATTACAACTCCGCAAATCAACTCATTATTACGTAGTATTTGATTGTACGGTTGCATATACGATTAATGTTTTTGTTTCTCTCTACCCCATCTGAACTACAGGGGCGTTATGCTAGTTACGATATTTTTGAGGGAGTCAACCCCCCCCCCCCCGCCCTCTTTTGGTACGCGGGATTCATGCCCCTCTGTTAACTGGTACTCGGGATTCATGTGCCCATTTTAACCGGTATTCAGGATTCATACCCTCTATTAATTGGTACTCATGATTCATACCCCTCTGTTAATTGGTACTCAGGATTCATGTGCCCATTTTAACGGTATTCAGGATTCATACCCTCTGTTAATTGGTACTCAGGATTCATACCCCTCTGTTAATTGGTACTCAGGTTTCATGTGCCCATTTTAACTGTATTCAGGATTCATACCCCTCTGTTAATTGGTACTCAGGATTCATACCCCTGTTAATTGGTACTCAGGATTCATGTGCCCATTTTAACGGTATTCAGGATTCATACCCCTCTGTTAATTGGTACTCAGGATTCATATACCTCTATTAACTGGTACTCGGGATTCATATACCTCTATTAACTGGTACTCAGGATTCATATACCTCTATTAATTGGTACTCGGGGTTCATATACCTCTATTAACTGGTACTCGGGATTCATATACCTCTATTAACTGGTAATCAGGATTCATATACCTCTATTAACTGGTACTCGGGATTCATATACCTCTATTAACTGGTACTCGGGATTCATATACCTCTATTAACTAGTACTCAGGATTCATATGCCTCTATTAACTGGTACTCGGGATTCATATTCCTCTATTAACTGGTACTCAGGATTCATATACCTCTATTAATTGGTACTCGGGGTTCATATACCTCTATTAACTGGTACTCGGGATTCATATACCTCTATTAATTGGTACTCGGGGTTCATATACCTCTATTAGCTGGTACTCGGGATTCGTATACCTCTATTAACTGGTACTCGGGATTCATATACCTCTATTAACTGGTACTCGGGATTCATATACCTCTATTAATTGGTAATCGGGGTTCATATACCTCTATTAACTGGTACTCGGGATTCATATACCTCTATTAACTGGTACTCGGAATTTATATACCTCTATTAACTGGTACTCGGGATTCATATACCTCTATTAACTGGTACTCGGGATCCATATGCCGATTTTATCCGGTATTCAGGACTCAACAACAAGGCTGGTACGCAGCTTTAAAAGCACCATTTATTCAAGATTTATTGTTTCTTAGCCAAAATGTCATATTTGTTATTTAATTCAGTATCATATATCTTGATATGTTGAAAGTATGACCATTACATCAGCAAATGTGTGACAATGTGTGACAATGTGTGACAATGTGCGCGGGAAAACAATTTCGAGATGATCTAATGAGGCGTAGGTAATGTAGAATGGCAACTTAGTACAGTTAATTATAATAGGTTTCCACATATATGTACTGGTTGGAGGAGCTTACATTTCCTATGAGACATTGCGTCTGCAAAATAGTGTTTTTAATTTTACAGCGCCTGCACATATGCTATAACACACGAGAATACGATAGCACACGAGAACATATAGAATACCTTCTTTCCGTCTTTATTTGTGAAAAATATGACGAGTGTTATGCACAATGAAAACAGTGTTATGATCATTCCATCATTGAACAAATCGAAATTTCAGTACATTATGATTTGACAATACCAACGTTGTTTGAAAATATGCGATCTAGCACTGAAAGTAAGAGCGGATATCAACATTAGGATGGACAAAGAATGTTCAATGCAGCATGAGACCCGATCAGTCGCTTATTGGCAGAATGATATGTGCTAATAATTATTTGATTGACAGCTGTGGAAAGTTCCATTGTACAAATGGACTTTCCCTGAGTTGCATGGGACTATAGTTATAGATGGAAATTCAAAGTGATACACTCCAAAAAACTCCCGGACGAAGACTCCCCAACACGCCAATGAATTTAGCATAACACTGGCATCACTTTACCCTTCCATGGCGGGAACTTCCTGAAATTTTGCGAAAACACTGTGCCGATGCATTCTCGTATTGGCCTAACAATATTTACTTGACATTGTAAGCCAGTGCATGTTCTTATATATACGACTTTTACCTGAAACGTGGTCTTCAAAGGCCCACTTAACTTTCGAACCCCCTGATCACATTATATAAAATATATACCATTTTATTTACCATTTGAAAGAAGAAGCTCCAAAACATTGTATTGTCACCTTATCCTGTGTAATAAACATGTTTTTTTTTAAATATATTTTTTTAATAACGCTTCATCTGGATTCTACTGCAAAGTGTATTATTTTCAACGGAAGGGGAATAACTACATCTTAATTTGAATTATGTTGCACTCTGGGAGAAAGACGGGGGGGGGGGATTCTATGATTTCAGCTATTTTCAGAAGGTGTTTTCTATGGAGTTGTATGGTCGATTTCTTTCGAGATTTTGGGCGATGTTAGTAGAATGCTACATTCCCCCAGTTGGCATAGCGTCTGAGTACTAATTTATTAGTTGCACGCACCTGAACAAGTCCATAATATGTCTTTAAAACCGAATATCAAGGCACTATAAAAAATAATCGGTGACTCTTAAATGGGCCTTTAATGATGCACCAGCGCATCTTTCGCCACGAACCTCGTGAAAGGGTTAATCTGTGGCGGAAATACATTGGAGGATCGAAACACCATTGTCTGTGATAACATCAGGCGTATATACTCTAATTGATCCAACTGTCTGTGGAGTCTCTATCACGGGAATGTCTGCAGCTATTTAAAAGCTAAGACCTTTCGAATCCTTTGTCTCGTAAGTTTGATCAATACGATGTCTGGGAAGTGTATATACTCCTCGCTGGATGACAATGCGCATGTACAGTATCCCTTATGTTGACCGTTGCTGTTCTTGCATACCTCTAGCTGTATACTATAACTCACAGTGCCGATCGATATATATGACATTCCATTGAATTTCGCCTTATATGGGTATTGTACCCTAAATAAAAAGAACGTATGCAACAAATGAATTAATTAGTGCCATAGTGTCGTAACGTCATCTTCATAATTACCATGTTGTTTGCACCGTTCATAGGGGACATGAGTGTGCATCGTTCACAGAGCACATGGGGGTATTTTACACTCATGCATGGCTCAAGGTCAATCATTTGTTGCATATATTATGTTGAGTATAAAATGAGATGGTCCCATAAATGGTCTGATTGAGTGTACAGTACTACTTTAATAAGCCCATCGTCAGATGTATTGACGTATATGAACTTTTTAGTTCGAGTATTTCTTCCCATGGTGTGTGTATATATACTAAAACACCGAAATAATACTATTGAGAAACAGAAATGTGTATCTTAACACACGCTGAAATGATACGATATTGTCGTTTGTCGCTGTAAATTGATTCACAGTTTCGAGAAAAAAAAATCCTGGCACCTTCCCAAATATCACTGTATAGTATGGAGATTCGTGCAATCCGTAAATCGTCACGAATCTTTAGGTATAGACTTTCTATAAACCTAACAAAGAGTCAGATTTGGCAAAAGTTTAGTGTCGAGTACCCCCTCCCCCGCACGGTAATCGTATATATCACGCGAAACTCACAGGTTCCATGGTGCGACAACCCCACCATTACATATTTCATTATCTCTCACTGGTTATGAATATTGGCGCGTGCTTCCCCGGATTACTAGGCATCGCGCCAACAAAAATGACCGCGCATCTTTACATTGATTCATGCGGATTAATACTATTTCGAAAAGCAGGCATGACACCAACATCAGACAATGTAAAATGATTGCTTTGTTCATTAAAGTTAAATTCTTGTCCAATTTCGCTGCACTAACGAAAATAGACACAAAACCAAAGAGACAAATTGGGGGTGGGCTATATATTCAGTCGCCAGCCAGTGCTCAATACTGTCGTATACGGGTGTGAAGCGTCTCAGCCAACGCTGTAAATGTATGCATTTTGCAGCTTCTTTTAAGGATTTTGATTTGTTAAAAAGGCAAAAAGATCTAGTTTTCGTTCATGTGATATACAAGATCTTCAACACTATATGTTAGGATATAAGATTTTATGAAACTCGTTTAATAAATTTGATTCACAACTCGTCTACGATTCGTTGTGAATCAAATTTATCAAACTCGTTTCATAAAATCTTATATCCCAACACTACTAGTTTGAGATCCTCTATATATACCATTCAGTTTTAACCCTTTACCCAACAAAAGGGCCCTGTGCCAATGCATTCTCTTATATATGCGAGTCGACCATAGGTCGCCTCGCATATATAAGAGAATGCATTGGCTTAACACATTAAAAATTATAAAATTGTTAAAGAATGTAAGAAAAAATGGTAAAAAGTGTTAAAAAAAGATTTTGTTTAGGCCAATGCATTCTCTTATATATGCGAGGCGACCTATGGTCGACTCGCATATATAAGAGAATGCATTGGCACAGGGCATAACTGTAACCATCACAATGTGGTCAATGAGCCGATTCCAATGATATCCATATTTGTATGGTTCTATTGAGACAGACCGAAGATATTTTAGGCTGTTGAAGCTTTATTTGGCCGGTTTGTTGGGTAAAGGGTTAAGTAACTTACGATGTGATCTTGCTGCACCTCCATTTTTCTGGAATAGATCCAGCGAATTCAAAGGAATCACTCAGAATGAACATATCTAAAGTATTCTGAAGTGCGCATAATTATATAGAAGCTAATTTCCCTGGGGTGTGCGAATAATGAAAAACGAACATATGTTTTACACATTTAGTCATTCCATGATATGAATAGTGCAACGAGTAACGATGTTACATAAGATCAAATAGCATATATATTCGAAAACATTTAAGAGTGCACACAGGAAATGGCTGAAGGGTCTCCGTTGAGGGGAGTCAACCTGTAAATTTTCAACTGCGTATATAATCTGCGCACCCGACACCGGAGACATTTGAACCGGACCAAACACACAAAATACCATTTGCACTCCCCCAATTGGGTTAGAATTAGCTAACTGGTACCTCAAAATCTTTCCAAATGTTCGAAATTTCCAACATCACACCCGGGGGTGTCACTCCTAACATTGGAATATTTCCAACTGATAGCAATTTCAGACCAAAAATTTAACTTAATATAGAACAAATATTCTACTGATCAAACAATGAGAATAATTACAACATATATGTGGTGTAAACTTTCCAACAAATGTTGTGTGAGGTATTAATTTCCAACTATTGATTTTTTTAACCAATGTTGGTGTGTGTACATGTAGATCCTGTCTCCACGTCCCAGGATGCAATCAATTAATTTCACTTATTTCTCGTCCCCTTAATAAAAGTATATATGGAGATAAGGATATGTGTACACTATTTACGTATATAAATGTGGCCAACATGGCTCATCTTGAACATAAACGTGATATCTGAAATACATAGATTCAGATATAACATCACTATATAATAACATATCAATTTATGATATCATTGCACCAAACGATAATAATATATATGCACCAGATGAAAATACAAAATATCGTAATATATTAAAAAGATGAACGGAAGCTAGACGACAGGAAAGAAAGAGAATGAGAATATATGATAATTTTGGAGAACGGGAGAGAATGTGAGTTGTGTTGGGTGCATTGTGTATACGTGCTATGGATGTGTGCTGCATGGTTCCAAGTGTGTGCGCTTGAACGGCGACACGCGCCAAGTGTGCATCTAACTTGCCATGCTATAATGCTGTGGTGTTGGTTGGACCGGCTGAGTTACCTCAGTTGTTGCACATCCGGTAAACTGATTTGGGGAATAGAAGTCGATTTGGGTAATATTGTACCAATCGAGCCCTAAGATCGAAAAGTCCTGGAATGATGACATTAAAGGGACCCAATGCACATTGGGTAACTGTGCAAAAAATATAAAAGTGTGCAAAAACAACACCACGAAGAAAAATATGGACAAAATAGATCAACTTTTTTTCTTATATATATAAATATTGATAGTTCTCAGATAGAGAACGATTCCCGTATTGAAACTATTGTTATGTAAACAAAACTGTTACAGTGAGTTATCAACAAATATCACTAAGCCCATAGTAATTTCAAATATGAGTTTTCAATTATTTGAACTTTTCCAATGTTTACCATCAAGTTTTTTTTTATTAAACTTTTGTATCTTGTTGGACTAATTTGGCATTGATCGGTAATGTCACTGGAACATCAGTAATGTTTACATAACAATTGTTTCAATGTTGGAAATCTCGTTATTGGAGAGTTATTAAAAATGAAAACGAGAACAAAGTTTATCTATTTTTACATATACTTGTTGATAATATTTGTTTTACAGACTTTTATATTATTTCGCATGAACCCTGGCTTCTTTGAAGACCTTGCGTTTAATGCCTATATATGTGACCCGCCATATCAAATCCAGTCGGAAGTCGGGATTTTTTTTACCCTGTGCCAATGCATTCTCTTATATATGCGATTCGACCATAGGTCGCCTCGCATAAATAAGAGAATGCATTGGCTTAACAATTTTTTATCATTTTTTTTAAATAAATGTTTTTACAATTTTTAGGACATAAAAAAAAAAAAAAAACCATCCATTACCCTGCAGGGAGCCCCACACATATATAGAAGCACATAGAAGAGTGTCGTCTGCTCATGTTTGTCTGGGGCTCTGTGTGGGTGAAATTATAAAATTGTTAAAGAATACAAGAACAAATTATTAAAATTGTAAAAAATTGTTAGGCCAATGCATTCTCTTATATATGCGAGGCGACCTATGGTCGACTCGCATATATAAGAGAATGCATTGGCACAGGGTAAAAAAAATCCCGACTTCCGACTGGATTTGATATGACGGGTCACATATACAAGTTACACGCCATTATCTACAAGCAGAACCTCTCTATTGTCATCCAATTGGTGTGATTGACGTGTGGTGATTCGAATGTATCTTTTAGTTCAATCAATTTGCGGCTATAACCCAGTATAGAAGACATGACAAATATTGATTATATTTCAACGATTTTTTTTTTATTTCACTCCCTCTATTATAAGTTTCTCGTGGAAACGCACTGTATGGCTGTCTTCCGAAATCGAACATACCATTTCGTTGTATAGTATTATATGCATTCTGTTTCGATTATTGTTTTGAAGAGATTCTATCAAACCTCGGTATGCTTTAGTACCAACTTCAGCGAACCGGGTTAGTCAAAATTAAAGATGTCCTATCTCTTCTCTGAAGCACTTTCAACAACATCAACCAATTCTATGGAACTCCTTTACACGGCACGTTTCAATTATTATTATTATTATTATTATTATTATTATTATTACCAATCCACAAGAGAAAGACCTGGTGGTGCATAAATATGTTCCACTTAAAAAGGTTTTTTTTAAATATAGTTTTGATAAAAAATGTTTTAATGTTCTAAAAATATCCACATGTTCTGTCCAGGTTCATATAAAGTAATTGGAGAAACAGAATTATTTTCTGGTGACGGAAGCTCCTATTTTGCCTGTTTATAAATTTATAAATTTATACCCCCAAATTTCTACATGAAGCCCAGGGAAGAGATTCACCATCATTTTCACAAAATTTGCCATCCTGGGTAGTTTAGAACTAAAACAAAAGCCTTGAGGATAATAATCAATTCAACCACAATAATATAAAGATATGGCTCTATAACACGACAAAATGAAAACAATTGCCTACATTATCGGGCAGGGAGCTTTTGAAAAAATCAGTCGAGCATTTTTGGCAGAGCTCAAAATTTAAGACTGTTCATTTTCCACATTTCAATAGCAACAACTACAGTAACCCAGCCAAGAATTCTGCGATCGAGTATCATCATATCTTGTTGAAGAGACAGGCAGAGAAGCCTATTAATAATAACACCATAGAACTCAACTTATGTGAGCCAACAAGCCCCGATTCTGGTGTGGATTCCCCGCCATCTCCCGAAGCCCCGACGTGGAAGCCAAAACGTTCACAAAGGTGAGTAACTCCGCATGGAGTTCGAGCATGTTAGAGAATATAGAGTGACTCCCCTTGGTTCACTTTTATTTAGTTTTCTGCACTGCTTGCTATTATATGTTTTTGTTTACACTAATGCCATGCATCTTTTAGGTCTTGCTTATTAATTAGTTCACTAATTTAGTTTCACTGTTTAATATTTATTGCACTATTTTATATTAACCCTATATGTCATTTCGGTCTGCTCTTATCGCGGCTGTTCTCTGGGTTACACGTATATTCCAGGCAGCTATTCATGATATTGTCGTTCATAAAGTTCAGTACTGTTTGCGGTACGCGTATGATTTATGCTGTAACGTGAGACGAACATGTATTTTTATTGAGTGATTAAACTAGCCACTCGTATATTTCGGCCTCAATATTATAACCGTTTTTAATATTATTATTATTTGCAAAGAGTCCGTTATTTTTTGCAACGTACATATCTTGGTCTTTGACTTGTTTTTTAGAACCAGCAACATTCATTTCATTAAAGTATGACTTTAAAGGCCCACTTAATTTTCGAGTCTCTGATTATTTTTTTTATAGTGACTTGATATACGGTTTTAATAACAATCTATGCCATAAAATATGATTAAAAACTATAATTCATCACTATTTCAAACATCTGTGTCTCAGAAGATGCCCACAGAGAAATAGAAAACTGCAGAAGACTCCCCCCCCCCCCCCCCCTCTGGAACCCAGAATGCAACAGAATTCAAACTTTTTCAACGAAAGGGGAAGAACTCTATCTTCAATATATAGAGTTATTCCCCCCTGCATTGAAAATAATACTGATTTTTACCTCAATCTTGATGACAAAACGCATTGGAAACTCAACAAAAACAACATGTCCACAGTTTATTACACCGGATAAGTTGATAATACAATGTGTTGGAGCTTCCTCTTTCAAATGGTGTATAATATGGCATATAATTTATATAAAGTAATCTGGGGGTTCATGGTGTATAATATGGCATATAATTTATATAAAGTAATCTGGGGGTTCGAATATTAAGTGGGCCTTTAAACATATTTTATTATCCCTCAATAAACAAATATAGATACAAATTGCAGAATTGATAGTGTGGGTGATAAGTGATAAATGGATCGGAGCACAATTTATAGAACTTATGGAAGCTCATATCCCTTATGCATGGTGGGATATTGATTCATTTCATTTAGCACTTTCAACAATATTCGGGTGGTAATCACACATATGAATTCACGGTTTGTGGCTTCCATGATGAGCCGACTATTGTGTATTTCTGCATCAGGTATTATCCTTAAATCGAAGCATTTTACACATATATCTACCTGGAAGCAGCAAACTGTATAATGAAACGGTGTAATAATTTAAAGGTACTCAATCCGATCAGACGGTCCCCATACCATCAAGATACAACAACAACAACATTTCTTCAAAATACGCTTTAGTTATCAGAATCGATCTATTGCAAGAAATTCATGCTAACCATGCACTGTCAACTATGGTATAAAATTTCCCAAAACTTGTTATTTATCAACATTTTGTTTAACACAATATGGCCGTATTATCAGTAAATTATCACGAAATTTGACCGTGTTACCACTTGGTTTTAGAATTATCCATCTTCATCCGCAATTTTGTCCGAGACCCTCCGTTTGACCACGTGTTTCTGTGCCACATATTATTACACATCTCGAGAAATTACAAAACTTCAAAAATCTATATCTGATCACTCTGAGCTTTGATGGGTGGGTTCCTCAACTCCAATCAAATTTTTTTTTTGCCCCCGAAGCCAAAGAAATATTAATTTAGGAGCGTCTGATCGGATTGTAACACGTAAAAATTGCACTCAACATCAGTCACAAAAATATTAGGAAGTGAAACATGTTATAATTAAATCTCTCTTTCAGATGTGGACCTAAGCCCAGTCATTTCGTCCAAACATGAACATATTATTATAATTATACATCGCTGGTCCAAATTCAACATTTTAGCCGACAATGTTGGTACCGGTATAAAGTATATGAATTTAGTACCGGTACCGGTAATATTGCGCGAAAACTTCATTATGGTCCCGCTTGTGCTTTGTGCCTTATGGTTTGTAGGCTTTAAACTGTCATTATCGGAATATATTTGCATCCAGGCATATACAAGGTTCATTCTGATTTGCGAGATAGGTCAGAGTTAGATATAGGGCCCAATGGAATGGACTACGTATCACGATTACCTTAACCTTAAGACACCTTAAGCCTTAACTGGATGCAGGCTTTCTTGGCCTCTTGATCCAGATACTTGATTGGTTCATTATTTTGGCATTCCGGTTAGATTGGAGTTAATATTTAATCTATATATGTGGAACCGGTATACGATTGACCATAATATAACCAGTTATAACTCTACCGATTTCCACAAGTTTTTTTAACTTCAACTTCTGCAGAGTTAACGTGGACATTCATTATTATGCTGCCAAGATGTTGTTCAATATCGTTGTAACAAGAGGTTAATTGTTCCTGTTTGTTTGCTTTTACTCGTATTCATTGTCGCTATGATATGTTACCATTTACTTTACAAGCCACACGCTGTATACAAGCGGAAACTCTCTATTGTCATTAATAGTCCAGTGCATATAAGAGAAAAAATGCCAAACCCGGAACTACTTGCAACAATTTTTGTGGCTGGAATTACATTAACTCTCCATAAGCAACATACTACAAATTAGCAAAAATCTGGAAAAGGGAAATTGGTGAAATTCGTGAATTAAATTTGGGGAAATTTGGTCAAATCATCAATTTATGTATATAAAACAAATCAAATCCACAGTCCTCTAAATATCATGTCTATTTCTTCGAACTCGCGTGATGAAATGCAATATTTGAGGTCATGTGACTCAATAATTTGATATCCATATGCCCTTTTTTAGCTCACCTGAGACGAAGTCTCCGGCGGAGCTATAGTCATCACTCCTCGTCCGTCGTCCGTCCGTCCGTCTGTCCGTCTGTCTGTCTGTCCGTCTGTCCGTCTGTCCGTCCGTCAACTTTTTTAAAAACATCTTCTCCTCTGAAACCATCATACCAAATTGGTTCATATTTGGTGTGGACTCTCATTCAGATTTGTTCAAATGAGGTCACTGGGTCAAATAGTTGCCAAACCAGGGTCATAACTCTATTCCTCCACAGTAATTCTTACAACAACTTCTTGTCCATAACCATTGTGCAGATTTAGCTAATATTTGGTATGGAGGGTCCTTGGGTGACTGGTGTTCAGATTTGTTCAAATGAGGTCACCCGGTCAATTAGTTGAGAAACCAGGGCCATAACTCATAGTAATTCTTACAATGACTTCATCTACAAAAATATTGGGCCGATTTAGCTTATATTTGGTACTGAGGGACCTTGGGTGACTGGGAATCAGATTTGTTCAAATTGGATCACTGGGTCATTAGGGGCAGAGCCAGGGACATAACTCTAAAAACCAAAAAATTACATTTTTGTATTTTGATCATATTTGGTGTGGATGTTCCCTAGGTGACTGTCATTCAGATTTGTTCAAATAAGGTCACTGTGTCAAACAGTTGCGAAACCAGGGCCATAACTATATTCCTCCTTGGTAATTCTTATAACGACTTCTTGTCTATAACCATTGTGCCGATTTAGTTTATATTTGGTATGTGGGGTCATTGAATGACTGGGGTTCAGATTTGTTCAAATGGGGTCACTGGGTCAAATTCGGGTGCAGGCAGGGCCATAATTCCCAAAAAAATAATAAAAAATTCAGGAACTCCTTGATCAATTTAACATACAAAAAAAATTATCACCCTCCCCCCACATGACCCAGAACCTCACCCTGCCCCCAACCAACAGCATTCCACCCTATCTCATTTCCTAACTCACAGGATCTCCCCCACCAGCATATTAAGTCAATTGTATTAGCTACAGACAGAGAGAGTTAATATAAATACACACACAGGCATCAATTGAGATGTTTATCAGGCTGACAGGTGTGAACTTAATGCACCAGACAGCACTCATGCCAATGTGTGTTATTAAAATAAAAACAAATTATTGTTCTCTAACCTGAATTTAGTGTGTCTGGCATTTGCAGAATGAGGTTCCCAGAGGGTGAATTTAGTTATGCTACCCTGCACAGCAGTCTAGCATCACCAAATACACTAGCCAGGGTCCTCATTCTGCTTAAGCCTCATCTTCTGGGAAGTATATAGGCACTTAAATTGACATTTTTACTTACTTTTTCCCTTCTATTTAGTTTCTATATCCCCTAATTTGTGAATATAAAATGCATAATTGTGGTGCCCAGTGGGTGCACATCACCAACTTTAACTGGAGAACTTCAATCTGATGCTATGTCTCCCATAGCAGTTGAGGCCTACACAGAATGAGGTCCTCAGAGGGTGAATTTGGTGATGCTAGCCCGCATTGCAGGATTGTGTCATTAAATTCACCCTTATGGGACCTCATTGTGCAAGTGTCAGACACTATGTTCAGGATTGGCTGTTCGAATATTATGTTCTTAACCACCAGTATCCAATTGAACTCATTATACCCTGAAAAGAAAACTTGGGGGGGGGGGGTATATTGGATTGAATTTGTCAGTATCTATGTCAGACTGTTTTCCCATCCATCCATCTGTCATTATGTCTCTATCCGTCCATCAATTGTTTTCTTCTCCAGATACATATTAAAGACCAAATGGGTTTAAATATTTAGGTGTGGATGTAAATCCTTGTTTTGAACACAGCTGTAGGAGTAACACAATACATTGGTATCACTGGGCAAATGTTTGTGCCATCATTAATTATCTTCATGTCAACAGGTCTCCCAGACATTCTTGTTGCTGATAGTGGCTTTATGAATGGAATTTTATCCCATGTTTATCTCAGATACAAATTGCCTGTTTGAAAGATAAAGTTTATTTTTACTATTAATATTAACCATTTCATGACCAGAGTGGTGCTGGTGAGACCCTGTGCTTGTGCATTCTCTTATATATGCTCCCATGGGAAGCCTCCCATATAAAAGAGAATGCACTGGCTTTCCAGGTCATGGTAATTTTGTTAAGGCAATATGCATCCAAATAAATGATGTATGTCATATTCTTGCAGGGATGTCGCCACTGTGTTGGGGGGGGGGGTGATTTACAGATTTGTTCAATGAAATGTAATTTTTGAGCTCACATCTTCTCTAGACTGAATGGGTTCATATTTGGTGTAGATGTTCCCTAGGTGACTTACATTCATATTTGTTTAAATGAGGTCACTCTATCAAATGGTTATGAAGGCAGGGCCATAACTCTTGCTCTCCATAGTAATTCTTAAAAACTACCTCTTCTGCTGTACCATCAGGTTGAACGGGTTCATATTTGGTATGAACAGTCCTTGGGTGACCTGGAGTTCAGATTTTTTTTCAAATGGGGTCATTGGTTTTAAATTGGGTCAACTTGTCAACTAGGGGTCAAGCAAAGGAAAGTTTTCCTCTTAATATGCTTCCTTCACACAGACCATCAGGTCTATTTTATTGATATTTAGTATGAAGGGTTCTTTGGTATCTGGGATTCAAATTTATTCAGATGGGGTCACCAGATTAAATAGACTGGGACCAGGGACATAACTGTATGTCTCTATAGTAATACTTAAAAATGTCTTCTCAAGAGAGGTTGGACTATTTAGCTTACATATAGTATGGAGGATCCTTTAGTGACTGAGATTCAGATTTGTTAACATGAGGTCAACCTGTCAAGAAATGACGGGGCTATGGGGACTTCACTTAAAACATCTACCTTGGAACTACCTGACTGATTAATCTTGACATATATATGTTGTTTTCGGGTTCATGGATAATTGGGCTTCAAACATGTCTAAATAGTTTATAAAACGGTGCTTGTGAGATTGGAAATTTCGAACAATTGAGAAAGTTTGAGACGTCAGTTGTGAAATTCTAACCTAAGACTTGGGAATCTGGAGCCCGGTCAGGAGGGGATATGTTGAGCTGGAGGGGGATCTGTAGTGTTCCATTGGTAATTTAAAGGTAGATATTCGCTGATCGACATGAAGCCTCTCTAGCCACATATCCTGTGTAGATCCGCTTCTTTTAAAGTGATTATGAAAAGTTCTGACTGTTATGGTCTCAAGAGTCCCAGTCTTATCAGTCTTTGCAGTCTGGTGAGCGACCCCACAGTCTTTGACTGTCTTGTTCTTATAACTTTTTATGTATACTAGATTGAACAAATTGCAAAGATATTAACAAAACATTGTTTAAGAATATCAACTTACCTCACCTGTATTTAAATTCGCGCAGTAATATTTTTCGCGCACCCATTTTGGTGCGCGAATTTAAACTGAGCGAAAAATAGTACATCTCCTGAGTTTAAACCAAATTTCCATATGTAAAATAAGAGAGTTATACTAATGAGGTGCATACATTACTGAAGATTGGACTGAATAGACAATTATATATATGCATATGCAGTCAGCCAAACTAAACATCATTATTCACATCATGTAAAGCAAATTGTCATGGTAAAATGTTGGATGTTGCATTGCTTGTAAAACATACACGTATTCAAAGCTGAAGGTACACGGAAGAATGCACGTTACATACCCAAACCCTGGTCTCCATGGTCATACATGCGGTCTGAGTTAATTATATGTCAACCCAACTATACAACTTTAAAATGCACGCGGCCAATTGTTGATTTTTCATAAAGTCATGGTTGTGGTTACACTTCTTTCGAGTTCATTTCAATAACGTCCATAGCTCTTTAAATAACAGAATAACCACACCACAATAGCATTTTCGGAAAAGAGGCTAGATTAAGAGTTCACAGGGCCATACTTTAATTTTCTTCAACAATGTATTTCGAAATTCCTTCACAATTTGTTCAATCTAGTATTTTTAGAAGGTTGTGAGAAAATCAGAGCATATGGATATTTATTTATTAAGTTACATGACCTCAAATATGCCATTTTATCACGCGAGTTCTGTATCAGAGGCAAATTTGGTTAAGTCCATATTTTTGTTTGAGAATATTTTATTGTTCTTAATCATAGATGCACATATTAATAATTGTTTGTGATTTCTCGAGCAATGAAATTACTAAAACAGTGAAAAGGTCCTTCATTTTGCTCTGGTTTTCTCTTTCAATAATTAACCATAAAACACGGCATTTGGCTCATTCTGCGAAATTGAGGTTCCGAAATGAGGTAAACACGTGTTTTTGAATGCACCCAACTCGAAAAATACTTAACGAATCTGGGAATGTTTTTCAGTTCTGGATTCAGGAAAGCGTGATCGACAAAATAGGCATGACATCTATTTGTGGTACTTGTGAATTTTAATTTTTGTATATATATGTATGAAAATCAATAAATTGATGATTTGATCAATTTCCCCAAATTTATTTCACGAAATTCACCTATTTCCCTTTTCCGGATTTTTGCTTATATTTAGTATGTTGTTTATGGAGGTTTATGCACATATTCCAGCAAAAAAAATCATATTGCAATTAGTCCTGGCTAAAACCATAAATGCATTGGACTATAAATACCGTCGTATTCAGAAACCACATAAAACTATTAAAAAGGTACTGCCTAGCTACTACTGATATAGTAAATACTCAAGAAACCGAAATATTCAAAGGGAAAAAATAAATTATGCGGACAAAACAATACGTTATTATTGAAGTGAAATCGGTTGTCAACAATAGAATTAAACACGTATAGAGAACTGTAATAAGACAATATAATTGCATCATGGCCCTCAATTGTATAACTGTATAATTTATCTGGTCACATGAAATACCATATCGCAGGTTCCTCTCCTCCAGTGACGCTGGGAGAGTTTAATCACATGTTTCACAAAGTCAGCCCAAACGAAGAGCTATGTTGCAGGTGCACGTGTATAGGATAACACAAATAAGTATCTGAAGTTGAGAATCGGGAAATGACAACTAAAAGAAAACATGGCGCGCAAATTCAGATCAAACACTTTCTCCAATTTGAACAAGAAGACATCCCCAGGGACTGTGAAATGTTTGAATCCAAGATCCACCAAATCATTGACAAGTGTATCGTCATACGACAAAAAACTAGCTAAAATCGGCGGAGGAGAAGAGTTAGTAGTTTTAGTACTTAGTAGGCCTACTATTAGTACTAATACTGTAATAGTAATAGTAGTAAAAAAAAAATTAAATTAATATCATTTGAATTTGAAAGTCATGAATGAAACTTTCCTACTTTCAACTCGATAAATTGACAATGTCAATGAGATGATTTATTGATTAAATAAAAAATAAATATCATTTCATAAATTGTGAATAATTTAATTCATCAGTCATTAATTCACACCAAACTCAGTACCGTACCACAGTCACAGTGACAGGTCAGTAGTCATGTATACATTCATAATCATATACGATATAGTAGTTAGTACTGAGTTTACCTTTGGAAAGTTTGGGCATCAGTTATTACTTGTACTACAACTTCGTACAAGATGTAGTAAGTAAGTTGTACCTTTAGGTTTTTCTATTGAGTATAGACTAGTCCAACAAATTAGACTATTCGGATTAATACATATTTTAATATTTGGACATTTACGATTGTATTAAAAGGTCCATAAACGTCCAAATATTAAAATTCCTATTAATCCGAAAGTCTAATTTGTTGGACTAAGTATAGACGTGCGGTTAACGACTTCTAAACTGATTTATGTCATGGTTAAAGACTTCTAAACTGATTTATGTCATGCCACCCAATTTCCTCATGTACTCTATTACCTGATCTTCAATTTGACCAATTACCCGTATAATCGTCAAAATAGTCAATACCGGTACATAAAAGTTTATAGCTTTTATTGCCCAACCCCCGGTAATTTTTTTTTTAAACTTGACACATTTATCAACCAGCACGGAATCTGCGCACCTGCTATTTTGAGTTTGGTTGGAATCATTTTGGCGGAGTTATTGCCATTTTTCGACATAGAATCGTACATCCTGGGAGTGGAATGCATCTTTTGACCGAGCTCGTATTCCGTCATTTTCCAGTCAATTATTTTTAATCCTGGCACAGATGTCAACCAGCATGGGAACCTGCACCCCCAGGTCAACATGACCGCTTTCGCAGATTGCTGCTTCATAAAACATACAATCATCCATTATTTCAATCAGTTCTGGTTGTGGTGGGTTTTAAAGTAAGAATATAATCAACAACGCAACTCGGTAATGGTTAGTTAATGTTACTTTCAACAGAGAAGAGTTTTTCTAATCAAACCAGGCAGCAAATTCAGCAAAACACCACTGATTGTGAAGTTTTTATTTAGATAGAATGAGTTGTAAGCAATGTATTGATCTAAATAACACAGATACCCAAGATACAAACAGATTATGTGAAATGGTTATATCTTATTTATGTGAGAGAGCTATCACCTCCAGGCGCACTGGGTCATTAGTATCAGTGGTCTAACTGATCAACTGCAGGTCGATAAATAGGCAAGCTAGGTATTCATGTGGGAGGCATATTTGCGTTTTCTCTTCTGAATAGATTTGTGTCATTACCAGTAACTGTGCAACAGATGGAGAAACTAGGACACAGCTGATGGAAATATCAATACCATAAATGATTCGAGTCAATAGACAAACAGGAACATACCAGTAATAATAATGAGAAAATGGCTCAACAGCCACTCAGACCATAACTTTACACTGGCATATGGGTCAGGGGCCCCATAGTTTCTTAGGAATTCACTATTGCGATATTCATTATATTTTGTAGCTCTGCGGTGTAACTTGGTGCGATTTTGAAATTTTATTTTGGTTTTTGTTTCGTTATGGTTTTACTCAATATACCAATTAGAACTAGAGGTCAGATTCCATGGAATCAGATATACTTCCATGGTATCCCATCCCATCCGATGTGAATGTTATGCGTATATGTGTGTTCCTCTTCATGCGAATGCATATTGGTACCTTATGATCCGATGGCGCACTTGCATTGACATTTCTAAATTCAATATATATTTTGGGACTTCTGTCTGTCTGTGTGTTTGTCTGTTAGCTATGACCGGGATAACTGCTGGACGGATTTTGACAAATTTGATAAATATGGGTACTTTTGTCCAGGGAGTGTTTTGGACGTGTCAAATCGTGACCCCGACCTGATCTTGACCTTCAAAAAGGTCAATCCTATGTAAAATCGGGTAAAACTGACCGATTTCAACGAAATTTGACACCTAGGGGTACTTTTGTCAGGGGAGTCTTTTGGGTGTGTCAAATCGTGACCTCGACCTGACATTGACCTTCAAAATGGTTAGTTCAAGGTCAAATCGGGTAAAACGAACGAATTTCCACGAAATTTGCAACCTAGGGAAACTTTTGTCCGGGGAGTGTTTTGGACAGGTCAAATCGTGACAATATGTTACTTTTATAGTACAGCGGACATACCTATATAGTATGTCGTTCAGGATGTTCATGCATTTGCCTTGCTTCTTGACAAGTCCGTTTGAATTTGCGTCATGAAGAGAGGGTTTGAATTTGAATAATATATATCACCCGTTACAACGTTATACGCTACCAGGGTTAAACCGTCCAATCTAAATCTTTAAAAAGCGTACTAATCTTGCGTTTATATGCTACTTGTCACATCCACTCGTCGAAAAGTTTTTATCTCAATATCCGATTTTCGGAGTAATTTTCCCCATGTGATCTTCGGTGGAATTTGCCAAATCTGAACCCACCCGACACAAACACTCCCTTGAGCAGGTTACGTTTATAGTAGAGCGGTCAAATTTTGTAGGCATACCTACAGTATACCGGCTTATATGTTCCAGCGTGAAACTCGCTCCTACATTAGCCCGTTTGGATTTGGGGCTAAAAATCGGCTAGTGATAGACTACATAAGTATACATATTTATGATATATAGCGTTGTCACGAGTAAACCGTTCCATCTGAAAATTAGAAAATCTCCCTCTGGATGCGCGTGAACACTAGCCATCAGATGTACTCGTCAAACAAATTTATCTGGATGTTTGAATTTTCCCCCCTTTGCAATTTTCGTGGAATTTTCCTAAAGTCTCAACCCACACTGACACGCATTCTCCGTTGGGCATGTTACATTTATAGTATAGCCGTCAAACTTCTGGGACGTGCATAAAGTATGCCAACGTACATCCTAAGACATTATCTTGTTCTTTAACCTGCCGGTTTGGATTTGGCGGGAAAAATAGTTGCAATATTTCCGTACCCCGTAACGCAGAAAGTCCTGGGTAAATACATTTTTAAGCGGTATATTCGAGTCCGAAACTCTCGTCCAATTCGGAATATGCAATAAAAAATTTAGAGCTCTGTACTTATAAAAAAAAAAAAAAAACCTTGGTTTATTCATCCTGGTGTATAGTGTGTCCATATTTATGGGCGGTAACTCCTCAGGGAAAGCGCGGACACAAGTTTTGATGCCCGTGGGCAGTAGGGCATATCGAGGTGTGCATACGGTCCAATTTTCGATGCTCAATCAAAATTTTATTTTGCGAAAATGTTGGCCCCCCACCCCAGTGTCAAAATATATGTCCGACCCTGTCAAATTTTCCTTCTCTGACTAAACTGACAACTGTCAACACGACTATGAAAACCACATGCAGTTATCTGGAATGATACAAGAGGACAACAGAGTACAATCAAATAGAGGTTTGCCAACTATGGGCGGTAACTCCTCAGGGAAAGCGCGGACACAAGTTTTGATGCCCGTGGGCAGTAGGGCATATCGAGGTGTGCATACGGTCCAATTTTCGATGCTCTGCTCCTTATAATTTCCGAGATAATAAAATCACATATTTTTATATAAAGGGAGATAACTCCGTGGGATAAACGCGGACAATATTCGTTATGAGCCAAAGGCATAAAACTCATTTACCCCAATATACTTACCAATCTTGAGTTTTCTAATCCTAATACTTTCAGATATTAGGGAGTTGAAAAATAGTATAGTATAATAATAATGAAAAATAATCGAAAAAGGGCCATAACTCTGTCAAAAGATATTGGACCAACATCCGGATACCATTATTTCTAGTAGACCTTAGATGCCTATATTCGCTAGAGATTTCGCGGTCCTCCTCCCATTAGTGTCTGAGTATTTCCAATTAAACAGAAAACGGCCGCAGTAGAAAAACAATATACTTCCTTGGTTACACCATGGAAGTATAATAATAGGAACAATCATGAGTGGAAAGAATCGCAGTTTATGGACGGAAAATATGAAGTATGGTAATTATATGTTGTCCTAACATGTGTAGGTTGATCTCAAGTGTTTGGACGTGACCCCACCCCTGTCTCGAAATTGGGTGACGGGATTGGGAAAACATCAACCCCTGGTACAAAATGCTAAGTTTGAGGCCCTGTAACTCCGTTAATTTCCAACGGATTTTAAAATTGTTTCCAGTTTTGTGAGTTGCTGCTGACATAGATTGCATAGTGTAAATTTCATCTGATTTGGAGACGGATAACACTTTGATTATTGGAAAGCATATGGGCCCAAATTCAAACTTGACGGCTAAAATCTCCGCCATTTTCCAACGGATTTACGATCTGTTTTCAGCTTCGAGATCGGCTGATGTTGCAGATGTTATATTCCAAGTTTCATCTGATTCGGAGAAGAATACAAAATTGGTACCACGGACCACCCCTCCCCAGACCCACAATAATGAGCCGACACTGTCAAAAATTGGCCCAACGCGTGCCCTCTTCAGTCCGCACACATTTGCATTTCAGATGACATCGTATGTTCGATATCTTCGGAGGAGATGTGGTCACAAGCACATGGGCCCAAAATTGCAAAGTTTGACGGCCTGCAATTATTTCAGTTTTCGATGGATTTTCGAAATTCTTTCAGTTTCTAGATCGGCTGATGTTGCAGATGATATATTTCAAGTTTCATCTGATTCCGAGAAGAATTAAAAATTGGTACCACGGACCACCCCTCCCCAGACCCACACTAATGAAGCGAAACTGGCAAAATTTGGCCCACCGCGTGCCCCCTTCCGTCCGCACACGTTGGCGTGTCAGATGTCATCCTATGTTCGATATCTTCGGAGGAGATGTGTACACAAGCACATGGGCCCAAATTGCAAACTTTGAGGGCCCGTAACTCTTGCATTTCTTCTCGGATTTCAAAAATCCTTTCCGGTATGGGTTTGTTTTCGTTCGGGAAATACATAAACTTAAATAGATGAATGTCAATCAAAATTTTATTTTGCGAAAATGTTGGCCCCCCACCCCAGTGTCAAAATATATGTCCGACCCTGTCAAATTTTCCTTCTCTGACTAAACTGACAACTGTCAACACGACTATGAAAACCACATGCAGTTATCTGGAATGATACAAGAGGACAACAGAGTACAATCAAATAGAGGTTTGCCAACTATGGGCGGTAACTCCTCAGGGAAAGCGCGGACACAAGTTTTGATGCCCGTGGGCAGTAGGGCATATCGAGGTGTGCATACGGTCCAATTTTCGATGCTCTGCTCCTTATAATTTCCGAGATAATAAAATCACATATTTTTATATAAAGGGAGATAACTCCGTGGGATAAACGCGGACAATAT
The DNA here is from genome assembly GCA_032622095.1 of Siphonodentalium dalli. Taxonomy (NCBI): domain Eukaryota; kingdom Metazoa; phylum Mollusca; class Scaphopoda; order Gadilida; family Siphonodentaliidae; genus Siphonodentalium; species Siphonodentalium dalli. The sequence goes on along the minus strand of CP136069.1, from coordinate 51,025,350 downwards.
TCGTTATGAGCCAAAGGCATAAAACTCATTTACCCCAATATACTTACCAATCTTGAGTTTTCTAATCCTAATACTTTCAGATATTAGGGAGTTGAAAAATAGTATAGTATAATAATAATGAAAAATAATCGAAAAAGGGCCATAACTCTGTCAAAAGATATTGGACCAACATCCGGATACCATTATTTCTAGTAGACCTTAGATGCCTATATTCGCTAGAGATTTCGCGGTCCTCCTCCCATTAGTGTCTGAGTATTTCCAATTAAACAGAAAACGGCCGCAGTAGAAAAACAATATACTTCCTTGGTTACACCATGGAAGTATAATTACTATATGCATAGAGCAGATGGTATAATATTTGACATAATACTAGTGTTTGGCAAGTGTTTGCAGCCATTTTCAGTGATTTCCGTATTCAATGGTTATGTGCTATTATCGCTCATGAGTCATGACACCCAAATGTTTCAAATTGAAACTGCTACTAGTAATGGTGGCAAATAGTAGATACACAAAAGCAAATAATAACCACACGTCTTGTAAAAGCGACATTCAGCTACCAGCAGTGTTGGTTAATTGAAACCGGAAGAATAGGTTTTATAGAATATCGGTTCCGGTTTGGTTTTGAAAGAAAACCAAGAAACTGTTTAACTGCACATCACTAATGGGTAGTCCTATCTTTTGTGAATTGGGAATTTCTGGGTCAGAAATTGTTAATACACTTGGGTTTAGAGGCTAATAGAGCCAATTTCGGTCACCATTTTGGCCACCAAATATTCCTCAACTCAGGTATAAGAGGAATCCTAGCTCGAGTATCTCCTGCAAATATATATGCATGGGTGTTGTTAAAATAGCAATAACATTCATTGATTCGAAACATAACATCGCGTTATTAACGGAGATTCGGCTTTGACCTATGATACCGGCATTTGGGAAAACGTTATATCGGACAAAAATATCCCACAATGAATGCATATTATGGTCCCCATGTATTCGCCAATGACTCCTCTATATGATAAATGTATAACATGATGCAAAAATTCTAACATTTTCCCACATAGACAAACGAAAGGTGGTAACATGACAGAAAAATAGCATATTTTCACATTTCGGCGGCCATCTTGGCCGCCATATTGGATTCTGGTGTCGGATTTTTAGCTAATTTGTAAGGGTTGTATATTAGCATAACGAATCAAGTGGAAAACAAGACGGCATGTGACATCATTTTTACTATAATGGCGATCAAAGAGACCTGGTGCATTTAAAATAAATGGCCGCCATGATGGACGCCATCTTGTCTGGAGTTTCTGCGGCCACTTTTTTTTCTTGTTAAAAAGTGAAAAAAATTAGCAGACGTTAAGGAAGAAAATGAGTGGGGTGAAGTTAAGTCCTGGGGGGGGGGGGGGGGGGGGGGGGTGCAGAGGTCGACCAATATCTCCTGGACTACATGCCCTGTTTGCGCAACATATCAAATGAAAAATCCACATTTTCTTGTTATTAAACTATACTGTACATGTATTTTTATAGTATTTGTTAATTAAATTTAGAACAGAGCCATTTTTTTTTTAAATGTGCAAACCGAATAAGCATCGTGCGGGGTGGATTTTTCTAATACATGTCAGGTACCTTTATTTGGCTCACGAGCAGTTATGGATTGGCACCTGGTGCTTGAAGTTTCTCATTAATTCCCTCACCCCCTCAAAATTAGCTATGGCAAAAGGCAAAGCTGTATTAGACAATATATAATTTCATGCAATTCTAAAGCCACGCCATAGAAGAAAAACGGCATTTTCAAGGGCTGAATGTCTCAATCTGTGCACGTCTTGCATAAAAACAATTCAACGAACAATCACTTACGGTCAAGGTCACTCAAACTGGAGCTATCAGTTGGATTTACCTGGCAGCACCCCAGGAGAGACTACTGGTTGACTTGATTTAATTATTCCTGCCTGTTGGTTTTGATGTTGCTCTTCCTAATAACCTGGCTATTTTCACTCACAACTTTTTTTTGCCTGACATCGCTCACTTGCTTTGAGTTTATGATTGAGGAACACAACATATTTATAGCATGTGATAAAACGGTGCAGATGACATTGTATTCATTTGTTGGCATCATGGCATGAAAGTCCATGTACTCTTTAAGTCTTGGACTCCCAATAAACATAAGGGTGGAATAATAGTAGTACAAGGGGGGATATCCTTAAAATTAAATAATGGTACAGGGGTGAAATTGTGGGCATTTCCCAGAATATTTTTTGCTTAGCCCTATAAGAACCAAGAGAAGCTGTGTTAGCCCTTGCTTGACTCTAAGTAATCATTTTGCATCACATTGAAGAGGTTTTTATATGAAAAGCAGTCATTTTGGAATGAAATAATTTTTTTTATCATAAGCAGCATGCAGGGGGATATTTACTTTAAATTTAATAAGAGTACCCATGTTTTATATTTAGATCCCAAGAGTAAGGCCTAAATACAAAGATCTTTGTTTCTGCTAAGCTGACTTGCCTTATTTCAAACCCTCTACTATATACATTTTATTGAGATCTGTAAATTTAAATGGCAGGTTTATTCCCCCCTCCCCACACACACACACACACTTCTAAAATAAAACTGGCATTGTCAGACACACTATATCCAGGCTTCAAGAGTCTTGGTTGTTCACATCTGTTTTTACTCGGTTTGAAGGTAATCAATCCGATCAGACACTCCTAAATTACTATTTCTTTCGCTTCGGGGGTAAAAAATATTTGATTCGAGTCAAGAAACCCACCCATCAAAGCTCAGAGTGATCAGATATCGATGTTTGAAATTTGTTAATTTTTGGAGATGTGGTCCACATCATTATTGTTAATAGTAACCACTTGATTTTTGAGTTATCCATCTTACAACCGCAATTTGTCCGTTTGAGCACATGGTCCTGGATAAGATCTGGTACACAAACAATAGAAACAGCAAATTTCAAACATCGATATCTAATCACTCTGAGCTTTGATGGGTGGGTTCCTCGACTCGAATAAAATATTTTTACGCCCGAAGCAGAAATAGTAATTTAGGAGCGTCTGATCAGATTGAGTACCTTTAATTTACCGGTAAGACCCGAACATCAGGAGTCACTTTAAGCACCTTTGAGAGATCTCCAACCCATGATGGCCAATTGATGGGTTAATCCTGTTTAAATTCCATTAAATTAAAAGTCCATAATTAGGAAGCATGACAAGTGCCAATAATATGAAAGAATTGTATAAACACAGCATGTTTCCAATTACATGGAGGTTGTTTTCTAGGCTGGGGTCAGGGAGGTAGGGGAAATTGGCCTTGGCAAGATCTCAGACTTCACAGAATTCTGTTTGTTTGGCCAGCACATGCTTCCTGGGGAATAAAGTAGACTGGGAAGGCTCTGTAATTATATGCTGTAATAAGATGAGTGTTTACCCACTCAAAGCTGCTTTTCTTGCATATTGGGCATGTCATTGGCTTAATTGTATTTACCAACTGGATTTGTATAAGTCCATGTGGTTTATACCCAGTGATGCTCAACATGGAGCTTTATCTTACCCAGATTCACTGAAACTGCTATTTTCATTTCCAGGTTTGGCTCATGTATATATTCTATTCGAGATTTGATTCATGAATCTCACCCCTGATTCGATTTGACAGTAAACCCCCGATTTGAAGGGACCTAAGGGAGGATATCACAGCTTTTTATTTTTATATTTCCAAGAATTCTAGAAATTAAGCGGTTTCCACGGTTGATATTTATTTTCCTCCAATAAATAGGACTCCTTCTGTACTTGTATTAATATTGGGTTGTCTACTTATTTTTTCCTGAAAACCCATCCAGATGAATAATAGACCATTTAAATGTATACTTTTATAACTAAATGGGTGGTCCATGGCTAATGATCTTTTTGATGTGTATATTAATTAGATACATGTATACATTATTGAAATAACAGAAATAGAAATCGCCAGTTGGATAATTTGGCTGGTTTTCAATAACATTGTTACCCTGAGAATGTGAGACCTATTTGCACAACTTAATCACTTATTCTGTGTGAACAGTTTTTTTAAATAGAATTCTAGACCAAGAGGTATTAAAATTTAAAAATCATCGACACATCTTCATATTGGCTTATTATGTTTCTGTATAGACATTATATATTTGGGCAGGGGGGGGTATTTTTTTTTTTATAAAATCAGCACAAAATTATGACAGTCAGCAGTTTCGGACAGGGTCGGTCGGTTTAGTAAAAACACAGGTAATTTTCTTTTATGCCTAATATAGACCACTCATTGTTTAATAGTACTATAGTCTGTTGTTTACAGATACCTATATATATTCTATCCTGTCCTAGGTTGTCCTCTAAACAATGAAGGGAACTATAATTTAGTAGTAAATTTTCAGTTCAAAAGGTTAAAGGTTAACATTGTCATTCAACAGAGTCCACATAGTCATTAATGAATTATAACAAGAGCCTTATTTAAGTGTAATTACAGACTCAGTGCCTGTTCTTTAAATATTTATGCTCTCCTGAGAATGGGCCTTTGTGGCTTGAGTGTGGCTCTTGATTCATCCTGAATAATTCCTCAGCTTTGTTTCCCTGGAGGCCACTATTGCTTTCAGCAACACATCTCCAGTGAATCAGAATATCATTGGCTTTGTGATTGATGACCTTCTTTTCATTTCCACAAATTAAAGTGATGTGAAACACTCAGATAGGGTGATCAAATAGAAATGGAGAATATCTTGCTCAAGGTAGTTATCATATCCAAATTGACAACACACACCATCATTCTTATAGATTAATTAAATGCAGTGACTCTTGGTGGCGAAATTATTTTCGTTAGTTTATTACCAATAGTTGCGTCCCGAATCAAGAAGTTAATATATACAATTGAGACTGACAGTTTTTTCTATGGAATGGTACGGTCGATTTGCTTGATTTTTTGGCGATGTTAGTAGAATGCTACATTCCTCCAGTTGGCATAGCTCCTGACTACTGACTGATCAGTTTCACACACCCGAACTAGTCAATAATATGTCTTTAAATTAAGCCACATGGCAGTTTGCACTCCAACATAAACCTAATATTTGCTTTTGAATTTTTCCGGGTATTGAAATAGGTTGAAAAATACCTGAACTACCTTAATTTCTACCAGCGTGGATTCCATGATGTGAGTTAGGGTAATGATTCGAATATCCAGCGTCCCCTAGTTCTCCCCACTCCCACTGGAAGTCTGTTAGCTTGTTCACTGACAGCCTATTTTTGGTCAGCACTGTACTACATCCCCATCTTCGTTATCACTGGCCATTCAGCAAATTTTCCTCTCACTTAGAGAGTTTCATTTGATGAGCACCAAATGAAACTCTCTATGTACCTCCCATCTTCATTATCACTGCCTAGAGCCCGAAGCCGCCATCGCACGCCGCCGCCGCCAGCCATATTGGCCACAAGCCGCCGCCAGCCATATTATCTCTAACGCCAGCCGTATGAAAAAATCTCCGCTGCCGGAATTGTAAAATGGCTGAGCCATGTGCATGGACTTATATGTTAAGGACAACTGTACTGCGAATCGCAAATAACTAACCCGCATTGCCTAATATTGGCATACTCGTATGGACACGGTATGGTTGTTACACTATCAGAATACCCGGGGCCTCTCATTGTGGAATAGACTATTTCAATGCATGCTTTCATATAACGGAGTGGGAACATCCATTCAGTATTGAAAGGGTTTAACGTATAAATGATTTATATCGACACGATCTCAGTCTCAGACATCGCTGACATTTGTCAATATATGCACATAACCTGTAGAAGAGAATAGAAAATAGTTTGAAATATTATATATCAATACTATCGGATTCAGCATTCAATGATGCATGCATATATCGCAAGATGCCAGTGATGATATAGCCGTCGGAAGTCGACAGAAGTCCCAATGTAACTAATATACCGATTAGATAGATGGGAAACTACATAGTACATCACTGCGAGTCCTTTACTGAGTCCTTCGTGTATTTCGCCATAATGGAAAAGCCCAACACCAAAAGAATACGCATGGTCTGGAATTATACAGGTTCACAACAAACGCCAAAAACAAGCGGGTGTCTATAACCGGGGATTGGGAAAATTTCGGAAGCGAAATACACAGAATGATAACGTCTCAGCCGGCTGAGCCGCCATATTTCGTCAGCCACGAACGTCGCGACTGAGCCGGCTTAGCTAGATAACCAGCCACCAAAATTGGTTGAGCCAGCCATGAAAACTATTTGTCGTGGCTTCGGGGTCTATCACTGCCTCTTCTCTAATTTACATCTATAGTTTGTTTTGGACAACACTGTACCTCCCCATCTTCAAATGCAATGTTCTTCTCTCATTTGCAGACTCTTTCTTTTGATGAGGACTAGCTCCCTATCTTTATTATCACTGCCCTTCTCTCATTTTTTTTTTCATAGATTGTTTTGGACAGCACTGTACCTCCCATCTTCAAAAGCAGTGTTCTCTCATTTACAGACAGTTTCTTTTGATGGGCACTGTAGCTCCCCATCTTCATTATCAATGCCCCTTCTCCCCATTTTATACATAGTTTATTTTGGAAAGCACTGTGCATGCATCCCCATCCTCTAAAGCGCTATTCTCTCATTTACAGACAGTTTCTTTTGATGAGCGCTGTAGCTCCACATCTTCATTATCAATCAATCAATCAATCAAAGTTTATTTGTACGTTACACCATGTATGGTCAAATGTACATTAACATAGAATAACAAGACAAGAACATTGAATATGGAACAAAATAAGTAGCAACAAATACATATATGGATGTATATAAATGCCCCTTCTCTCATTTACGTAGTTTGTTTTGGAAAGCACTGTACATCCCCATCCTCTGAAGTGCTATTCTCTCATTTACAGACAGTTTCTTTTGATGAGCGCTGTAGCTCCCCCATCTCCATTATCAGTGCCCCTTAAGCCATGGTAGACAGCACTGTTGTTCCTCTCATTCCACAGAGCTCTTTGATGGTGCTACAGCCATCTCTCAAACACAGGAGTCTCTCTCTAGTAGTTTGCAAGCAAGCATAATACAGAACACATCAATGTTACAGCAGGCTTGTGGAAGCTGGTTATACAATACACTATGGCATAGGTGTGGCAAACAGATCAGCAAGCGATCAGCATAATTCTGCGTTGTTGCCCCAGCAACATTGTGTGGTTATTCATTGATTTATATGTGCTAGCTACAACTTGTAGCACTAGTATACTGTGACCAGTTCACGTTGCTTCCCTGCGATGGAGGAAAGTAACCTTGAAGAACCGAGGTAAGAAAATTGGTAATATCGTTGGGGATTATCTCACCGAACTTCTTGGATCGTGTTCAGAAAACATGGAATAATCAGCTAATCCGCCGCTGTCAGCGTGTGCACACGTGTTTCCAAGAACTCTGTTTACCTTCAATTCTGGAAAAGTCAGCACTTGGGACTAAATTGTACCTCTCTTTGTGGAGTTTTATAGATTTTTCTTGAGCCGTCATTTATACGGGATATTGTTGTTTAATTAATAGCTGTTTGTGCCACGGATTTGTCAATATAATGGATTTGCAGTGCTAGTTTGAGTCATTCTCTGGAGTCTCCATTCTATAACTCTCTGCGATTATGATCAATGCCTGTGCTTTTGAGTCGACCAGGTAAATAAATGCGACTTTTCTGTGATGTTGCGTGTTGATCGTTAGTTCCTTAGTAGTCTGTTAGATGAGTAGTTATTAGTTGAACCTTTTTGTTGAGATAGTTTTAGTATTTAGCATAGATTTCCTCCTCTCTGTGTATTGATGACATCCTCTCTGTATATTGATGACATCCTCTCTGTGTATTGATGACATCCTCTCTTGTGTATTGATGACATCTTTAGATGGTTCTATTAATGAAACTGTGATAATATTAAAAGTTGGCAGGTGGCGATCTTCAAAAAAATTGCAGACACATGGTCGAATAAAATAATTTCCGCTAACCAACCCCCCTCCCAAAAATAATAAATAAATCAGAATAATATGTAACAAAATTATATCAGCCTGGTTCTTTCTAGCAATACTATTTGGCATATTCCAACATATTAGTACAACACAAAATAGTGGAATGGTAGCATGATCAGAAGTAAAATCTTAAAACTAGTTCACATAGGTATCTGCTTCCCATCTTTTTGCCAGCATTGAAATACCTCTAAGTCAATATATAAAGATATGCATTATGTATAGGGATTTTGTCTTAGGCCAAAAAAAAAACCTCTTTGTTTCCGATACCCTGCCTGACTGAGAATCGCTCAGATTTTCTTGCTTTTCTCAATTTTGTTTTTCAATTTTCTCCAGAAGGCTAGTCTGTAGTTACCTGTTAGAGCGACAATGTGAATATTTATTGTTTTCCCTAATCCCAAAAGCAATTATAAGTTGGTTATTAAGCTCAATTGTTGGTAGAGATCTTACTGCAGAGTGAATGAATTCAAGAAACAACATGTTTTTATCCAAAGCTTCGCAAAAAAAAAATCCATGTCTGGAAAATTTTCCCCAAGTTTTTTGTTTTGGCCTTAGTCCAATAACATTCACCTTACAATTTTAACGGTGTGTGTGTGCAGTATCCTGTACATGTCTACATGTGTCATTAAAAGGGTGGAGTGCAGTTTGCAGGATGCAAGCCTACAAATGGTGTGCCTGACATCTGCAGAATGAAGTCCCCAGAGGGTGAATTAAGTGACACTATCTCTCATGGCAGGCTAGCATCACCAAATTCACCCTCTGGGAATCTCATTCTGCTGAGGCCTCAACTGATATTAGAGACCTAGAAGATCAAATTGAAGTTCCCCAGGTTAAGTTGATGTTCACCCATTAGTCACCTCGATTAAGCATTTTATCTTCTGCAAATTAGGGGATATATAAACATGCAAAATAAAGCCAGAATTCTCCACTATTTAGAATTTAGAAACAGCAGAAACTGATCAGAAAATATCAGTGAAATAACTAAAAACAATGTTAATTTGAGACTAGATACTTCCCAGAAGATGAGGCCTAAGCAGATTGGTTTCCCCAGACAGTGAAATTGGTGATGCTAGCCCAATGTGCGGGATAGCATTACCAAATTTACCCTCAAGGGACGTCATTCTGCAAATGTCAGACACCATAATTAGATTTCATAAACTGGGCTTATTAGGGTCTTTTGGGCTCCTTTTGCAATCAGGCCATACAGTAATGCTCTAAATAATCGACTCCTTAACCACAGCAAAATTATGGGTAATTTTTCAGGAATTAGTCGGAAATATGGCTTGTTGCCATTCATCGGAAAGCTCTCAGCAAGACTGCTGACTGTCGATTATTCAGAGCACTATTGTACCGGTATACAGAATCCATTGAAACCAATGGTATTGAGCGACTAATAGTTTTAACATAATTAGGGAATTGAAAGTCACTTACCAAAAGTTTTGCCAAATGAAAATATATTTTGCCAAATGATAATTATTTTTGCTTTTGGCAAACAGCATCGTGAACCCTCATCTAGAATATATGCCATGTTAGAGAATTTCTGACATACTTGAAAACTAGATAGAATAATTCCAGTCATCGAAATCGGCCACGGCAATAAGCAATACCATGGCAACATGTGAAATCAATAATGCCATGCACAGCCTTAAAATTGCTGTGTGACAATTTTCCTAATTTCAAGGGCTGTAATTATAGAGAAAGTATTATACAACACCTTCAAGTTGGCTTCAACCCATGTAAAAAAAAGAAAAAGGTAAAAGGGGGTGGGTTGGCACATTCTTGTCAGCATAAAACACCCCCCCCCACCAGTATTGATCTGGCATCTGTCACTATTGAAGGTTTAATTCTATTATGACTGATAATTTTACAACTTAGTTTCCATCTTTACCTGTAAACTAATGTTTGCCATATTCTGAGGCTGCCCCCCCCCCCCTCTTTTGGTATGTGGGGATCAGGCCATTTTTAGGCAGTACCCAGGATTCATGCCCCTCTGTTAACTGGTACTTGGGATTCATATGCCCAATTTAACCGGTATTCTGGTTTCAACAAAAAGGTTGGTTTGTACCACAAAATTCACAACTTTTGATTATTTTCTAGCCCAAATGAGGGTGGGTAGCGAGGGTGGGAGGTGGCACTCTCTGTTCTGGATTGCACTTGAATTCTTACAGCACTCCTTTTCAGGCTAGCATCACCAAATGTACCTTCTGAGGGACCTCATTCTGCTTACACCTCATCTTCTGGGAAGTATCTTATAATCTCAAATTAACATTGTTTTTAAGTTACTTTTTCCCTTCTGGGAAGTTTCTATATCCCCTAATTTGCAGAAGATAAAATGCATAATCGAGGTGACTTATGGGTGAAAATCACCAGCTTCAACTGGGAACTTCAATCTGATCTTAGGTCTCCCATAGTGGAATGAGGTTCCCAGAGGGTGAATTTAGTGATGCTAGCCCACCGTGCAGGATAGCGTCACTAAATTCACCCTCTGTGGACCTCATTCTGCAAATGACAGGCACACTATTTGTAGGCTTACATCCTGCAAACTGCACTCCACCCTTTTAATGACATCTGTAGACATATAGGCCGGGTGTACTCAAATTCAGACATCAAGCATTTGACACAGAAGTAGATCACTCGCTTCATAGTTTATGCAGATATTTTATATAATATCTCTGGTTTATGCTTTAACATTTTGTGTATAATTCCATCATCAAAGCATTCCACAGAAATGAGTACAGCATAATAAGTTTATATTCCCACTGATGCCTATCAAAATTCTTCAGTTTTGTTCTGCTACATAAAACAAGTGTGGTTTAGCTATCAGGGTGGTGATATGATATGTTGACGATGTGACAGACTGACAGGTGATTTAGCTATCCAGGTGGCAATATGATATGTTGATGACCAGTTCAGTTTTGACCAGTTATCTTGCAGTGGGACTTTAGGGGAATGATTTTGAACCAACCCCATAATAACTCCCATATTAACTTATGTGCTGCATTTACCATGTTCTAAATTTTAAAACGATCAGTTGAATATCATAGTCCCGCCCCTCGCCCCTGATTTCTTACAGCACTCCTGTTCAGGCTAATCATTTCATAAAGTAGCTAGTCATCCTGCAAACTGCACTCCACCCTTTTAATGACAACTGTAGGGTGTTCTCAATTAACCCTTTGAGTGCCAGGTCGATTTTTGTATCAACCCATATACCCTGTGCCAATGCATTCTCTTATATATGCGATAAGAGAATGCATTGGCCTAAATTATTTTTTTCTTTTTTTAAATTTTTTTACAATTTTAATATTTATTCTTTTATTCTTTAACAGACTTATTTTGTAGGTTTAGGGCCGATGAGATCGGACCCTGGCACTCAAAGGGTTAAACATTTGACACGGAAGTATGTCACTCACTTCATTACATTAGTTTATGCTTTAATATTTTGTACATAATTCCATCAAAACATTCCACAGAAAAGAGCACATGCCTAATAGTATATGTGACCCGCCTAGGGGTGGGAAGATACACCGATGCACCGGTGTATCGCGATACGGTAACACACGATGCATGCACCGATACAAATCCTTAAATATCGTCGTATTGCGATACACGTATAATTCATAATAGATGATTAGTCACTTGATCGGCTATTAAGTTATATCGAGAGTTTCAGTCCTAAAACAAAGTTAAAACAAGACTTCGCATGTGCATATATAGCTTCGCGCGAAAGTGATGAAATGTACTATAATGTGTCCGTGCATCGCGTGTTTGATTAGAGCCGGTGCATATTTACGCCACATGGCACAATTGATATATAACTTCCCGTTTCGTTTTCGGAAGCACATGTCACGTGCGCTCGCAGCTGACGCAATACTGCCTTCTAAATATACCGGTACTTTCCGCGGTACCCTTCATTTTGACCGCGTAATCGCGTGTCACTCGAACTCAATTCGTATAGTTACGAGTCCAGTGGTCTGAATCTAGTACATTGTATTTAGAGTTACTCCTCTTACATTGGCAGCTCCGCGTTTTGTGATTTATTAACAAGTGATTTTAAGCACGATCACTTAGACACTTACAAACTTTCTTTGTGCAAGTCTTGATTACCCGATTTTGTGGTCATCGTCCTTGAACTCTTGAGTTTCAACATCCGTTTTTAGAGTGGTGGAAGTCAAATTCCAGAAATTATCCATTGCTGGCTTGCATTGCCGCTACAACTCTTCGCATACCTGCAACTTCTGTCCCAAGTGAGCGAGTGTTTTCGACTGCTGGCGATATTATAAATGCTCAGCGCTCAATGCTGAACTCAGAAAATGTTGACACTTTAATTTTTTTGAGAAAGAACCTGCGTTACCATTAACTTACCAATAAATAGTCGATCTTGTATTTACTGTTTAGAGTAGATCAGACTCATAATAACTATTGACTTGTTTGAAAGTTGTTTCAGTTGCAAGTAGGCACAGTAATGCTATTTGCCCTAATAAGCTTGTGTTTGAGTTGTCATGTTTGATTTGATTAAATTCTGAAACAATGTCTGGAGTGTATCTATGTAGTATGTATATATGTATCTAGATACGCACTCGTATCGCGAACGGTGTATCGAGATACGTATCGTATCGTGGCACTAGCGTATCTTCCCACCCCTAGACCCGCCATATCAAATCCAGTCGGAAGTCGGGATTTTTTTACCCTGTGCCAATGCATTCTCTTATATATGCGAGTCGACCATAGGTCGCCTCGCATCTATAAGAGAATGCATTGGCTTAACAATGTTTTATCATGTTTTTTAAATAAATGTTTCTTACAATTTTTAGGACATAAAATAAAAAAACACCCATTACCCTGCAGGGAGCCCCACACATATATAGAAGCACATAGAAGAGTGTCGTCTGCTCATGTTTGTCTGGGGCTCTGTATGGGTGAAATTATAAAATTGTTAAAGAATACAAGAACAAATTATTAAAATTGTAAAAAATTGTTAGGCCAATGCATTCTCTTATATATGCGAGGCGACCTATGGTCGACTCGCATATATAAGAGAATGCATTGGCACAGGGTAAAAAAAATCCTGACTTCCGACTGGATTTGATATGGCGGGTCACATATTATTACATTCCTACTGATTCCTATCAAAATTCTTCAGTTTTGTTCTGCTACATAAACCAAGTGACAGGTGGTTTAGCTATCAGTGTGGCCATATGATATGTTGACGATTATGTTTAACTTTGGTTTTCAACAGTTTTGTCATGGAAGTAAAGCATCCACGCCCTGATCTTGAAACAAACCATTCATTCTGAGGATTATTGGGTTGGTTCACATATATCAGATCTAACAAACTGTTTACTATGGCACTACCTTTGAAATGAGGTCTATGATAAACCTATATATTCCTGGGATACAAATTGATATTTGTTTTCAGCGGTTTCTTCTACACATGAAACCATATTCCCTTCAGATCAATGGATATAAGATATTAATTTTCTTTGGAATGGCATATTACTTGCCTGGCTCTGGGTGAGGCTCTGACCTACTAGTACATTGTAATATAAATTTCCCATGAAATGAGAATTGGGTGTAGTTTTAATAGCAGATTTAAGATTGACATGTTTTATTAGTGTTGCAGAGTAGGCCCCTTCGAATATTCGATATTCATTTTGTTATTCGATACGACCTTGACATTGGATTCGATTTTGAAACAACGAATAATAATTTTGAATACTTCCAAAACGGTGAATGCAAATGTAATGCATTTATCGGTAATATTTGAACATTCACAAATACTGCGAAGTATAAGAAGTACATGTAGGTATACACTCGTAATTATTCCCTCAAAATCTGCCGTTTTATGTTAACTTTTACTGTTCTACCGGTAACCCTTTTGTTTCGCGAATATAAAAGTTAATAATTTATTCTGATGTCATCCAATTGGAGACGTAAGAGTACTTCATAATTCTGATGAAACCATGAAACCATATATACCCTTCAGATCAATGGGTAAATTATGTCATGCATCTCTGCGCCCATAGAGATGACATTCCACCAGTACAAACCTGGGAACTTTTTGATGTTGTGACAGGGAAGTTTATAACATTGAAAAAACATTGCAGGTAAAATATTTCTTAGTTAGTATATGCTCCTTAATAATGTATGAAGTTGGCCATCAGTGGGTAAGATTGGATGGAATTCTACCATTCTGGATCTGATCTTCAGTTGGAATTTTTCGTTTTCTTCAATGGCATTGCTAAAGAATATTGGATGCAATTTTATATTGACTTCTATGGCTTTCTCACATTGCCTTTTGCCCTAGGCTAGGCAATTTCTAGTTACTGCTGCTATGCAACAACCAGTTCATGTTAACCCTTTACCCAACAAAACCTGCCAAATAAAGCTTCAACAGCCTAAAATATCTTTGGTCTGTCTCAATAGAACCATACAAATATGGATATCATTGGAACCGGCTCCTTGACCACATTGTGATAGTTACAGTTATGCCCTGTGCCATAGGTCGCCTCGCATATATAAGAGAATGCATTGGCCTAAAAAAAATCTTTTTTTAACACTTTTTACCATTTTTTCTTACATTCTTTAACAATTTTATAATTTTTAATGTGTTAAGCCAATGCATTCTCTTATATATGCGAGGCGACATATGGTCGACTCGCATATATAAGAGAGTGCATTGGCACAGGGGCGTTCTGTTGGGTAAAGGGTTAATAGCTGATGTTAGATGGACCATCATGGTCAGTCAGATATCATAAAACAATTCTTCACATTTCTGGATTACAATTGGTTTTATGCCTGGCTGACACCTCAGCTTGTAAACAGTTGTTTGCTTTCTTTTACACTACAGATATTTGAAGTATCACTGGTTAAATTGAGCATGAACTCATCAAATTGGTCTGGTCAGTCAGACTTCAAGGCTTTATAGCTGCTTGGAATTCTATGTCTGGCATACACCAAACTACAGCTATACTTAAAGTAATTGACCCCCTCTAAAGTGGTGTCACCCTGGTAATACTGCAGTTAGGTTACTGCTTCAACATCACGCATACTGCGGTTACACCACGATGCATGCGGTCATGGTTCGCAAGCATGAAAATAAAATGTAGTGATTCTCCTTATACTATAATGCCCTAAATAATCAACTCCTTAACCACAGCAGAATAATGGGTAATTTTTATACGCTCTTTTGAAAAAAAGGCCGTATTATAGTATTGGTCTGTCCGTCCGGGCGGGCGTCCGTTCGTCCGTCCGGGCGGGCGTCCGTTCGTCCGTCCGTCCGTTAACCTGTTGTCCGGATGATAACTTTAGTTAGAGTGAACCAAAATTAGTAAAATTTGGTATGTGGGTTTATTAGCCGAAAAGTAAGTTCAAGTTCGAATTTGGGTTCCGCCCGCCAATTTTCACCGGAGTTATGCCCCTTATTTGACGTTTTTTTACTTAGAAAATCCTTGAAATTTGTTGTCCCCATGATAACTTTAGTATAGTTTATCGGAATGAATCCAAATTTGGTATATTACTTTCTTCCACCAAAACACAGGTCAAGTTCGAACTTGTTTTTTGGTTTCCAGATGATAACTCGATTTTGGAATGTTTATACGCAAAACATATATCGAAATACAACTCAAGTCCGAATTTTGTTTTAATCCGATAATTTTTGCGAGAGTTATGGCCCCTTTTTTGACGTAATTTGACTTAGAAAATCCCTGAAATTTGTTGTCCGGATGATAACTTTAGTTAGAGTGAACCGATTTCAATCAAATTTGGTATGTGGGTTTATTAGGAGAAAAGACAGCTCAAGTTAGAATTTGGGTTCCGTCCGCCAATTTTCACCAGAGTTATGCCCCTTGTTTGACGTAATTTGACTTAGAAAATCCCTGAAATTTGATAACTTTACTAGAGCTTATCGGATTCAATGATAATTTGGTATATTACTTTCTCCCACCAAAACACAGGTCAAGTTCAAATTTGAGTTCCGTCCGCAAATTTTTACCAGAGTTATGTCCCTTTTTTACCAGTTTCCGCCGGCCCAGCGTAGCTCTTGTTCAGGATTTAGTCGGAAATATGGCTTATTGCCATTCATCGGAAAGCTCTGACTGAGAGCTTTCCGATGAATGGCAGGAAGCCATATTTCCGACTAAATCCTGAAAAATTACCCATAATTCTGCTGTGGTTAAGGAGTCGATTATTTAGGGCATTATTGTATCTGTGAAACTTAAAAGATCCTGATGGACATATAAGTTTCTTTAACTTTTGGTGTGACGATTCCAGCCCTTTTAATTCAGATTGTTTGGCTTCGGCAATCTGCTACGGCAATCATTTTCTGTGGCCCAGTTTACTTCAGCAAAAGGCTTCGGCATTGCTGATTTCCGTAGCCAATTATGAGGGCTGCGACCCACTAATAGACCATGGTATCATAGCTGTACGGTACCGTAACTCCACTGCAATGACCGTCTCGATACCACTGTGGGTACCGTATACTATCAGTAATACCGCTGTCATTACTGGGGTATCACCCTGTTCTTCAAGTCAATTACTTTGAGGATAGCGGTATTTAATTCATCACTATAGCATTGTCTGGATGCCCACCCTGGGGTCCTGGACTCAACACTATTTCATTCATCGTTATAGCTTAGTTTGTATGTGGATGCCCACCCTGGACACACTATTCATTCATTGTTATAGTTTAATGCTCTAAATAATCGACTCCTTAACAACAGCAGAATTATGGGTAACTTTTCAGGATTTAGTCGGAAATATGGCTTGTTGCCATTCATCAGAAAGCTCTGTCCTGAAATCCTGAAAAGTTACCCATAATTATGCTGTGGTTAAGGAGTCGATTAATTAGGGCATTACTGTAGCTTTGTCTGTGGATACCCACCCTGAACACACACTATTTCATTCATCATTATAGCTTTGTTTGTGTGTGGATGCCCACCCTGGACACATTATTCATTCATTGTTATATAGTAATCTCCTCAATAATCGACCCCTAAACCACAGCAGAATTATGGGAAATTTTTCAGGACTTTGTTGGAAATATGGCTTGTTGCCATTCATCCGAAAGCTCTCACAGAGAAGCCATATTTCCGACTAAATCCTGAAAAATTTCCCATAATTCTGCTGTGGTTAGAGGGTCATATACTTTGGGCATTACTGTAGCTCTGTCTGTGGATACCCACCTTTCCCCTGAACTTACCATTCTGTAATTGGTTCTGATAAGAGTTATGTTATCAAACCAGACTAATTCTTTATAGCAGGATTCCATAGTTAAATGTTGATACTCTTGTCTTCTTTCATTCCATTGTGAAATGTTTGATCTTCCCACATCACTTGATCATCTATTTAAACTCTTGCTAGCCTGAGTTTAGTGTTCCTCTCGTTTGCAGAATAAGGCCCCCAGAGGGTGAATTTAGTGATGTTATCCCACACAGCTGGCTAACATCAACAAATTTCCCCTCTGGGGACCTCATTCTGCATGGCCTCATCTGCTATGGGAGACATAGACTCAGATTGAAGTTCCTAAATGGTGAATATTGTAATGTGTCATCTGCCAACTAATAAAGAAATAGAATCTATGCGAAGAAGAGTCTATAAAATTTTATAATAAACAAACTTTCAAAAAGGGTTAGGACATGAATAGTAGTTAACTTTAATGAAATTACAGTCAGTTACAGTCAGAAAATAAAAAAAATTCTTAATTTTCATGCCTACAGTCTTTAAATTTGACATTGAATATTTTTATTTTTGTAAATGTGGTTAGAATGAACCTAATCTACAACCATTGCTGGTGACTGCTCAAGTTTCCCCAATTTGCCAATAGATGCATGTATCCACACAGAATTACAGTAATTGGATAATCGAAAATATTTTCTGACTGCCTGCCTCTCAGCTGGATACCATGTGTAAATCTCCACCTGAAACTTCTGGCTTGTGGTCTCCAATTTCCAAATTGTTTTCATGTTTAACCCTTCCATGACTGGAGCTTCCTGAAATTTTACGAAAACCCTGTGCCAATGCATTCTCTTATATATGCGAGTCTCCCACGGGTGACTCGCATATATAAGAGAATACATTGGCCTAACAATATTTAACTTGACCTTTTAAGCCAGTGCATTCTCTTATATATGCGAGGTTCCTTATATTGGAGACTCACAATTATAAGAGAATGCACTGCCACAGGATCTTTAATGCTGCACCAGCACAGCTCCCATCATGACCGGGTGAATGACAAACTGTCTATAATTGCTGGCAATGGCATTTCAGCAGTGACCCATTACTGGGCTTACAGAGAGCTTTCCGATGAATGGCAGCAAGCCATATTTCCGACTAAATTCTGAAAAATGTGGTTGCCATTGTGGTTAGTTAGAATGAATTTTTATACACTACCAATTTGCCAATAGATGCATGTATCCACAAAGAAATACAGTAATCAGATAATCAAAAATAGTTTCTGACCGCCTGCCTCTCAGCTGGATTCCATGTGTAAATCTCCACCTATCTCTTCACGTTCTCCAACATATCATAACACTCCACACCTGTAGGTTTATCATGTGTGTTTGATGTTTTTAGAGGCATCTCCAGCAACATCTCTGATATGAAATTACCTGTTAGATTTCGTTGCGCCTCATTCATGATAATACATCCATTGATGATATTGAGTATTCGTCAAGTTAACTGTTTATTACCATGCACCTCATTCATGATATATGTGCATTGATGATATACACTATTTGTCAGATATCAACTTGCCGAATTACCATCATCAGAGCCCTGAGGATAGTTAACCCTTTACCCAACAAACCGGCCAAATAAAGCTTCAACAGACTAAAATATCTTCGGTCTGTCTCAATAGAACCATACAAATATGGGTATCATTGGAACCGGCTCCTTGACCACATTGTGATAGTTACAGTTATGCCCTGTGCCAATGCATTCTCTTATATATGCGAGTCGACCATAGGTCGCCTCGCATATATAAGAGAATGCATTGGCCTAAAAAAAAATCTTTTTTTAACACTTTTTACCATTTTTTCTTACATTCTTTAACAATTTTATAATTTTTAATGTGTTAAGCCAATGCATTCTCTTATATATGCGAGGCGACCTATGGTCGACTCGCATATATAAGAGAATGCATTGGCACAGGGCCCTTCTGTTGGGTAAAGGGTTAATCCATGTTTTTGTTCACTGATATTAAGGTGAATCCATGCGGACATGTGTTCCGAATTATCATCCATCACCATTTGGTATTTAGAACTCATATAATTGACTCATGATAATCTGTGCATCAAATTTTCATTCTGGGTGCACTGATCTACAGAGTGCATTCATACTGGTTTCAAGTTTGAGTTTAGTGTGCCTGTCATTTGCAGAATGAGGCCCCCAGAAGGTGAATTTAGTGACGCTATCCCGCATAGTGGGCTAGCATCACCAAATTCACCCTCTGTGGACCTCATTCTGCATGGCCTCATCTGCGATGGGAGACAGACTCAGATTGAAGTTGCCAAATGGTGAATAATGTGATGTACACCCATTGGGAACCTCGATTATGCAATATGTTGTCTTTTTTTGGAGATAAAGAGAAATTAAACTAAAAAGGAAATAGAATCTATTGTGAAGAACTCAGAAGAAGTTTCTATAGAAATTTTATAATAAAGAAACTTTCCAGAGAAGATGAGGCCTAATCAGAATGAGGTCCCCAGAGGGTGAATTTAGTGATGATAGCCTGCTATGCATGATAGCGTCACTAAATTCACCCTCTGGGGACCTCATTCTGCAAATGACAGGCACACTATAGGCACACTATAACCAGACTTGAGTCACTTGACTGGTTTGGACTATTTTGTTTCCATTCCCTCTGAGTCGGTCAGATTTTGACAGAGTGCATTTGGATTGGCATTGACACAGATTTCAAGGCAATGTCATAGAAAAAGTCTTAGAACGAAGAGAGCTTCTTAAAATCTGAACCCTATACCAATTAACTTCTGCATTGTTGGAAGCTACAAAGTTTATATATAATTAACTCTTGGTGAGGAGATGGCTCCATATAAGCGCCTGGCGCTTGATGTCAAATCCTCTTCTCTCTCAGACTTATCATACTTACATATATATATATGAACATCTTGTAAATTAATGTATAAATCTGGGATACAAAATAAATAATGTTTACATCAACTCTTGGTGAAAGGGCTGCCTTTTTAAGAATGTCCCATGTAGCTCTGATGTTTAGGTGGTGGATACCATCATTGAATTGACGCAGTCTGGTCAAGACGAGGCTGGCGCGGTTTTTAACTCCAACAGGGACCGATTTTCAAGTTTGATCTGCACTATAACCCTTTACCCAACAAACCGGCCAAAACCGGCCAAATAAAGCTTCAACAGCCTAAAATATCTTCGGTCTGTCTCAATAGAACCATACAAATATGGATATTATTGGAACCGGCTCCTTGATCACATTGTGATAGTTACAGTTATGCCCTGTGCCAATGCATTCTCTTATATATGCGAGTCGACCATAGGTCGCCTCGCATATATAAGAGAATGCATTGGCCTAAAAAAAAAATTCTTACATTCTTTAACAATTTTATAATTTGTAATGTGTTAAGCCAATGCATTCTCTTATATATGCGAGGCGACCTATGGTCGACTCGCATATATAAGAGAATGCATTGGCACAGGGCCCTTCTGTTGGGTAAAGGGTTAAGGCAATTATACTACTACGATTCCACTGATTCTCTGCCAAAAGCAATATCCAGGTTGTTCCATCTCTTATCATGGAATAAACTAGTTCTCTGACAGCCGTTCACTGCAACAAAGCCTACAAGGTCGAGGATGGAAACATTTATATTTGTAAAGGGCCCGAGTCTTGACATGATGTGAGATACCCTTAAGTTATGGTTCATTCTGTGAGACGCCTGTCTTAGAATGAGATACTTATGAATTATTGGTTTATTTTTTTCGAGAGCCAGGTACTCCAGCTACATCTGCTACACCTGTTCTGAATTATTGATCTGTAGTACTCTATAGTCTTATCCAGGGACGGGATGACTCCTGCAAAATATAAATAATACATAACATGAACCACTTTAAAGACATATTATGTACTTGTTCCGGTGCGTGAAACTGAGAAGTTAGAAGTTAGTATTCAGGCTCTATGCCAATTGGAGGATTTCAAAATTCTACTAACACCGTCGAAAATCTGAAGCAAATCGACCTTACAACTCCATGGAAAACGTCCTCTGAACTACGCTCAATTGTAAATATTTACTACTCGATTCGGGACGCATATATTGGCAATAAACTGACGAAAACGATTTCATCATCCAGAGTCACTGCATTTAATTAATACATACTAATGATGGTGTGTGTTGTCAATTTAGATATAATATTTGTAAAAATAACTAATTTGAACAAGATTATTCTGAATATTCTCCATTTCTATTTTATCACCCTACCGGCGTGTTTCACATGACTTTTATTTGATCACCCTACCGGAGTGTTTCACATGACTTTAACTTAACCTCTTCCCTGCTAAATGACGTTATGACGTCGTGTGCTGGGCTGTTGACGTCATTGAAATTTTCAAGTGGAAAAATATAATGGGAATATCAATTGAATTGAACTCAATTGAAATGCTATTATCGTTCACAATCGTGGAACATCATACACATTTTGAAACTTTGATATCTATACACTTATGCCGATGCACCAATCTCTGAGTTCCAGTTATGAATAATGGCCTACTGCTAGTGTGCTGAAGTAGGTATGTAGGTACTACGGACCATATAGCACACGACGTGCACTTTAAATCCGTAATAGGTATGGACGTCATAGCAGCGAAGAGGTTTATAACCCTTTCATGATTGGAGCTGAACTAGTGCAGCATTAAAGATCCTGTGCCAGTGCATTCTCTTATATATATATATAAATGAGTCTCCCATAGGGAGTCTCGCATATATAACAATTCACTGGCTTACATGGTCAATGTAGATATTGTTAGGACCATGTATTCTAGTGTATTAAACAATATTTTATTCTCAATAACAAGTTTGTACATTAATATGCATATAATATTTGACTTACAACACATACATTACAAAATGATAACAGGTGTGTCCCAGCATATACCAGATGAGAAATGGATCTGACTGTAAGCAGTGTAAGCTTATATTTGTCATTTCCCCATCAATATTCACATGGGTGATAACTGGTTTATCATTAATATCTAATTGAGTTATTTTGACTGCCAATTATTAATGGATATATATAGCTGCCTGCCTGCCCACTCACTCAGAGCCTATAGCGCCAAAGTATTATCTTACATATGCGAGGCTCCCTATGGGAGAATACATTGGCACAGGATTTTCACAAAATTTCAGGAATCAGGCATGAGAATAAGGTGGCAGGATTTGCAGAATGAGGTCCCCAGAGGGTGAATTTAGTTACGTTACGCTATCCCACACAGCCTCTGGGGACCTCATTCTGCATGGCCTCATCTGCTATGTGAGACCTATATACTCAGATTTAAGTTCCCAGATGTGATGTGCACCCATTGGGGAACCTTGATTATGCAATGTGTCATCTGCCAATTTGGTGATACAGAGAAACTAAACTAAAAAAGAAAAAGATTCTTGGAGAAGAAATTCCTAAATAAACTAATTTGATAATAAAGATACTTTCCATTGAAGATGCGGCCTAAGCAGAATGAGGGTGAATTTGGTGATGCTTGCCCACTTTGTGTGGTAGCATCACTAAATTCACCCTCTGGGGACCTCATTCTGCAAATGTCCGGCACATTATTATCAGGTCTGCATGGAAGGATATAATAAAGGGATATTTAAAGTTCATGCCTGAAAAAACAGTAGTTGTAAATTTCAGAGCAAAAACAGGTAGAAATTGTTCGGATAGTTTCAGTTTCCAACCAATATCTTGTGTTAATTATGTCATTTTTATACCAAAATTTGAAAAATTTCCTACTTTCTTTATTCAAAATTTTAGACTGAAATTGTTATCAGTTGGAAACACATGAGGTTGGTCGCACATGAGGAAATATTGGCCGACAAGGGAGGGGTGTAATTTGTCATTTTGATATTCAAATTATCACACCATTCATCTTCCAAGGTTGCATCTACTAAAGTTATCCTCTGGGGACCTCATTCTGCAAATGTCACACACACTAGATCCAGTCTTGAATGGCTTATGATTGCCTAATATTCTGGGCATCTTACCAACTAAGTCTCTGGGGCCCCTCAATTCATTTGGAACCAACATATATGACACATGATGGGCCATGTAACACCATTAGTCGCTCCAGGCATTATATCTGACATGCATACAAATGACTTTAACAAGATCAAAACCCACATTCAGACATATTGATCAGAGTGTATTCATCATCGTTTCATGCACCGATCCCAAAAACATTGAGGTCGTCAGTCGTGACATACATCGTTGTTTGCACTGATGAGCCGCGTCTATATTCGTAACCTTCAATAATTGACCAATATTTGCCTATAATTATCTGCTTGGTGTGTAATTAGGTCTGATTATAGGGGAAACAAGGAAGACTCTGTAATAAGGCTGGGAGTCAGTGCTAATAATGTATTAGTCAGTGTCCAAGCTCAGGAAATTTGTTAACATCACTGTTGTTAGGCCACAGAAAATGAAATGTATGGTTGGGGTTACAAGTCAGAAAAACATCATCCCCAGATGCTAATAACGATATTTTATCAACGAATCAAGTCCATTTTCCTTTTTCAAATCATCAAGTCTGAATTTATCAAACACCTTTTCTCTGATTCTGCTTTCATCTTCTGGTAACATCAGTGCCACCGCCATTGTTTGCTTCTTTTTATCGACCTCCGTTACTTCCTTCTATGCTAAAAGTTCAGTCTTGTAACGTTTGTAAATACTCAAATTACTTAAAGTGATGTGAAACACTCCAGTAGGGTGATCAGCTAGAAATTGAGAATAATCTTGCTCAAAGTAGTTATTTTTTACGAATATTAATCAAATGCAGAGACTCTCAATGGCGAAATCATTTATGTTAGCTTATCGCCGATAGTTGTGTCCTGAATCGAGATGTAAATATTTACAATTGAGTGTAGTTCAAACGATGTTTTCTATGGAGTGGTATGGTCGATTTCTTTGAAATTTTCGGCGATATTAGTAGAATACTACATTCCCCAGGTTGGCATAGCACCCGATTACTAACTTGTCAATTTCACGGGCCCGAACAAGTCCATAATATGTCTTTAAATTTGGCAGGTTTATTTTTATCGCCATTCTTGTTTTTGAGTTTGAGTTATAGGGGAAACAAGGAAGACTCTTTAGTAAGGCTGGGAGTCAACAAAATTTACCCTCTGGGAACCTCATTCTGCTTAGGCCTCAACTGCAGTTGGAGACCTATGATCAGATTGCGTTGAAGTTGGTGATGTTCACCCATCAGTCACCTTGATTATGCATTTTATCTTCTGCAAATTAGGGGATATAGAAACTGAACAGAAGGGAAAAAGTAACTAAAAATAATGTTAATTTGAAACTATAGATACTTCCCAGAAGATGAGGCCTAAGCAGAATGAGGTCCCCAGAGGGTGAATTTTGTGATGCTAGCCCACTGTGGGATCTCATTCTGCAAATGACAGACACTGTTTGCAGGATTGATTCTAAAATACAGACAATGTAGATTGTGGTTAGATAAGGGGCACTGCTATCCATCATTAATTATTAGCAGCAGTATTGGCAACAGGCAAGACAAACTGCCATAGTTTCTTGGTATTAAAAACATTATTTGTAATACTTTGCATAAATTTTCTGGCAAATACTGCATTGAGTAAAATTTTAACACCTCGAGATGCAATTATGTTTTTAGTTGATATATAGAAGATCTGCAATGAGTCGCAATTCTATACAAAATTTATTAACCAAGTGCACTAAAGCTTGGCTCGAATCTAATTTACTCAATTTAGTGGACGAGGTTAATAAATTTTGTATAGAACTGCGACGAATTTGAGATCCATTTTATCACATAATCACATTTTAGCAAAGAAAACGATTTCAAAACTGTTGTGGTTTAAAAAAATGAATATTGATTTCATTATAACAAGAGGAAGTAAAGACACCAGAGGGTGAATTTTGTGATGCTAGCCCGCCGTATAAGAGAATACATTGGCCTAACAATATTTACCTTGACTTTCCCAATGGGAAACACGCATATATAACACAATGCGCTGGCACAGGATCTTTAAAGCTGCATCAGCGCAGCTCCCATCGTTAAAGGTTTAAGCAAGAGTACCTACCCTAGGGGATTCTGCAACAAGCCTTGAAATAGTGTGCCTGTCATTTGCAGAATGAGGTCCCCAGAGGGTGAATTTAGTGATGCCACCCCGCATAGTGGGCTAGCATCACCAAATTCACCCTCTGGGAACCTCATTCTGCTGAGTTGTAAGCAGAATGAGGTCCCCAGAGGGTGAATTTGGTGATGCTAGCCTGCTATGCGGGGTAGCATCACTAAATTCACCCTCTGGGGACCTCATTCTGCAAATGACAAATGACAGACACACTATTTCAAGGCTTGTTCTGCAAAGCTATCAAATTAAATACTTGCCATAATGTTAATATGGGCCTTGTCACTGAAAAAGACAAAGCGTCAACCAATCAATCAACTTGAGATTTTTCATAACAACAAAAATCAATTGAAGTTATTATAAGAACACTGTGATGAGCATCATTTAACATTGCTCATACAGTGATACGGATCTTGACTTTTTTATGAAGCCGGCTTCACAAGATATCGATCTCATTTCATTGGAGATAGAATCCAGGTATGGATAAATGTGTTGCCTGCAGAGGTGGAACTCTTGATTAGAGCCCGGGGAATCAATAACTGTGGGACACCTCCATATGTGGTGATCTCCTATGCAATTACTGTGCATTACAGCATTTGTGTGGATGTCCTCGGAAGTTTTCTTGTTTCTTATACAGTTTGCACCAAAATTATGTAGTTTTGTGATACAATGACAATGAGGTGTATTGATCTCATATTTCCACAAGTTAGACTGCAGTAGTGTTTAGTCGGAATTTAGAAAACAAATTGAAATATTGGGTTCCTGAGCTCCGCCTGCCAATTTACGCCAGAATCTGACATTTGCAGAATGAGGTCCCCAGAGGCAGGGGTCGATTTAAGTTTTAAAATTTGTACAGCATTTTGCAGCACTGGGTAGATTTCCTATAGCATTTACCAATACATGTTATTTCATTGTAAATTGGTTAGCAATAAATTAAAATTGCGCAAATCCAGTTAAATCGAGGCCTGCCAGAAGATGAATTTAGTGACACTAACCCGCCTCTGTGGACCTCATTCTGCTTAGGCCTCATCTTCTGGGAAGTATCTATAGTCTCAAATTAACATTGTTTTTAGTTACTTTTTTCCTTCTGGGAAGTTTCTATATAATTTCTTTAGCCAAATTGAATGTCCTTTCACTCTTCTTTACATACATGTATATTGTCCTATAATTGTACGGATCCATAGCACTGGGGCATTAACTTTTGTCTATGGTTGGGGAATTGTTCACATATGTTGAGTAAGAATTTGAAGGACAGTAAGTTAGATTTAGCATGCAGTATTGACTACTGTATTATCTATAATGTCATTTGATAAACTAATCATAAAGTAGCATATCTGGGTTGTGCTGTAAGGTTATTATTATACCCCCCGCAACGAAGTTAGGGGGGGTATACTGGAGTCAGCTCGTCCGTCCGTCCGTCCGTCGGCGTCGTCCGTCCGTGGACACAAATTTGTCCGGAGTTTTTCTCAGTCGTTTTTTTATCAATTTCCATGAAACTTGGCACAGACATCAATCACCATGGGAACCTGTGCACCTGCGATTATGACGTCTGTTGGACTTTTTTTAGTGGAGTTATCCCCCCTTTTTCGACTTAGAAATTTTTCACAACATGTATACTTTTGTCCGAGCTTTTATTCCTACATTTTTCAGTCAATTTTGTTAAAACGTGGCACAGATATTTAGTACCATGGGAACTTGTGCACTTGCGATTATGACGTCTGTCCGACATTTTTTGGTGGAGTTATCCCCCTTTTTTTATTTAGAAACTTTTTTTGCAACATTCATAATTTTGTCCGAGCTTTTATTCCTACATTTTTCGGTCAATGTTTTTTAATCTTGGCACTGATATTTAGTACCATGGGAACCTGTGCACCTGCGATTATGACGTCTGTCCGACATTTTTTGGTGGAGTTATTCCCCTTTTACAAATTTTTTCGCAACATACATAATTTTGTCCAAGCTTTTATTCCTACATTTTTCGGTCAATAGGTTTAAGATTAGGGTTATGGTTGTACACCTGCAATGGGAACTGTTATTTTATTATTTTAACTAAATGTTTACTGACATGTGAAACATCTTAGTATTTTTAAAACAGGGGGGTATCCGTAGTCCCATTGGGACAGTCACACCTCTAGTTGATTTGAATAATTGTTGCAAAATTGCATAGATATAACCAGTTTTTGCCTAGGCTGAAGTCTCCCACGTATGAAATAATATTGCCTTGGTATCTTTCCCTTAATTCCCAGGGCTGGACTATCATCCCATGCTGAGCCCCAAATTTCAGTTGCGATAATGAACACATAATTTGAATATCTGTGATGTAATGATTCCGCTTGACTTAATTTTTTTACGTTGAAACATTAACCCTTTCATGATGGGAGCTGCACTGGTGCAGCATTAAATATCATGTGCCAGTGCATTCTCTCATATATGCGAGTCTCCCATAGGGAGCCTCACATATATAAGAGAATGCACTGGCATACAAGGTCAAGGTAAATATTATTAGGCCAATGCATTCTCTTATATATGCGAGGTAGTAGGGTGCCTGGGAGACTCACATATATAAGAGATTGCCTTGGCACAGGGTTTTTGCAAAATTTCAGGAAGCTCCAGTCATAAAAGGGTTAAATACTGCAGACAAAAATACATAATTTTAAAGGAATATACAGTAGAAAATGACTTAAAAATGACAATTTTGCTTATTAAAATGTCTGAAAATGACATTAATGTTTACAAATATATAATTTTACAGCTCAATACATATTAGTACATCTTTACTTCTATCTATTTAGAAGAAATCAGCTAAAAAATCTCATCTTTAAAAAGTGTTGTCAATGGATAGAGACCAATTATGTATTTTTATATTTTTTTTCTATGGGCGACAGAGTTATGCCCCTTGTATGGCCCCGCACACCTGTACGGTTTGACTACCGGGCGTGGAGTGACCCTGAGGTGTCCCTTTATACATTAGAAAAGGTTTCATTTATATACATTCATATGTCGACAAAAATGACTTCTAGAGGTTTTTTGTGGTTTTGGCCTCTGTACTATATAACAGGAGTACTAGAACTCATTTCTCACACACTCAGAATTTATAGTTAAAAACAGTCTATTTGGCCGATATATACGGAAGATACTATAATTATGATTTGCGAGGTAAATATATTGTAGACTTTGTCCGTATCTGTACTACACATGAATTTATGTTATGGAATGATCTGGACCAAGTGCTTTTAAACTTGATTGAGGGTTTATTGATTTGCATGATAAAGCCCTATAGCTTATTTTATTTCTAAATGAAAAGATAATATATTCAAAGAAGTGTGTCTGACTAATGTGTTATCAGTTGGAGGCATCTCAGAACATCTACAACAGACCAGATGGTGTAGTTGGATTGCATCCACGTAGTAATAGGATTCATAATGAGGGATATAATGTAGATATATAGCTAGTATTGTAGTATCCAGCATAGATATATTTATATATCTAACCCCACCAATATTCGTAGGAACATCATGAATCTTTTGGCAGTAGGATCGAGATGTGCGTCATTGATATTCTCAAAGGCTACCTCTTCCTGGGCGAATTATTAAATAACTCAATTGGCAAAGGTTTACTGAGTGAATTTATTTTATAGGAGATTCAGTGCATTCTTGACTTTAGACAAGACGATATATCATTCCTTATTTATTTCCTGGTTTCAGAACATGGATATGATTGGTTATTCATGAATTTCTTACGATTGTTTTGTGGAATGTGAATTCACGTGTATTCAGATAGATTGTTATATAGAGTGATGGTTCAGGAGTGTTCTAATAATGGGACCTAAACGAAAATCCAGGTACAGTAATGCCCTAAATAATCGATTCCTTTACCACAGCAGAATTATGGGTAATTTTTCAGGATTTAGTCGGAAATATGGCTTGTTGCCATTCATCGGAAAGCTCTCGGGAGAGCTTTCCAATGAATGGCAACAAGCCATATTTCCGACTAAATTCTGAAAAATTACCCATAATTCTGCTGTGGTTAAGGAGTCGATTATTTAGGGCATGTAGCTTTATTCATAATTTCTTAAGATTGGTTTGTGGAATGCAAATCTGCAAATAATGTGTGTCATTTGCAGAATGAGGTTCCCGGAGGGTGAATTTAGTGATGCTATCAGGCTATCATCACCAATTTCACCATCTGTGGACCTCATTCTGCTTAGGCCTCATCTTCTGGGAAGTATCTATAGTCTCAAATTAGCATTGTTTTTAGTTATTTTTTCCCTTCTATATCCCCTAATTTGCAGAAGATAAAATGCATAATCGAGGTGTCTAATGGGTGAACACCTTCCATGACTGAACTTCCTGACATTTTGCAAAAACCCTGTGTGCCTCGCATATATAATAGAATACTACATTGGCCTAAAAATATTTATCTTGACCTTGTTAGCCAGTGTGTTCTCTTATATATGTGAGGCTGCCTGTGGAAGACTTGCATATATAAGAGAATGCACTGGCACAGGATCTTTAATGCTGCAACAGCGCAGCTCCCGTCATGAAAGGGTTAAACATGGTCTATCTGAGACCTTGCCTTTAAGACTAGATGTTATGATATGGCTCGCATTTTTTCACTCTGATGATTGCCATGAAGCTTTGCTATCGGTATGTTAGTACTGCCTCATGAATAGGAGTTCTGTCAAAATTTTGGAACAGCTTCAAGTCATAACTACCTGATTAAGGTTCCCAACAAACCCTGCTATATTTTTGTAATCAGTTATTTTTGTTGCTTTGACTGACGAGCCGTATTTCCATAATGGCCACGACAACTGAGCCTATTGATCATAATGTCAGACAAGAATATCCTGAAATCTTGTTACTGGTGTTGTACTTGTAGATGTAGTTTTTTGTCTCCTAATATTCTGTCGGAGGATTATAGTAATGAACCTCGTCCGTCCATGTGTGCGTCCATCATTTTCTGGCCAATTTAAAAGAAACTTTGCACATATATATCAACCAGCATGCATGGGAACCTGCAATTTTGAGTTCGTCGAATTCTTTTGGCGGAGTTATTGCCCTTTTTCGACATTGAATTGTACATCCTGGGACTCGTACATCCTGGGACGCATATTTTGTCCAAGTTTGTATTAATACATGATTTTCCAGTCAATTATTTTAAAACTTGGCACAGCTAGATGTCAACCAGTATGGGAACCTGCGATTCTGAGTTCAATCGGAGTCATTTTGGCAGAGTTATTGCCATTTTTTTTACATATATTCTTCAAACTTACCACCTTCGTCGGGGGACATTTTGGTCAGCGACCTTTTATTCAATTATATTTCATGCTTATAACAAGTGCGTAATTATGCCCCCTGTAAGTAAATTGGGGTGTATATATGAATCAGCTTGTTGAGGCATCCATCTGTCCATGGACACAAATTGTTCCTAGCTTGTATTAGCCTTGGCAAAGTTTTCAATAACTAAATATTCTATAAATAAAGTTACAATACATCTTCAGATTAGTGGATATATGGTGCCGGACATTTGCAGATGAGGTCCCCAGACGGTAGTGCTGGGCGGTATTTCGGTATACCGATTATAATCGGTAAGATTTTCAATACCGTTACCGTTACCGTCATTCTTTTCCATAATCGGTAAACCTTGAAGACGGTATTATCGCGGTTACATGTCATACAGGCACATTACGGAGTATATTGTGGTTTTCCTTTGTCGGGATACAAAGAAATTACTTCGTTTCTATACACCGTATTTCATCGAAATCATAATTAAGCGGTAGCGAGTTTGTGTCAGGAGACAGCGTTGCTGTAAATTGGGCTGAGGTAGCTACTAGTGTTGCGGATTCTGTTTACCAAGTCATCCGCGAAATTGGCGCGAATATATTTCAAGATTTAAGTTGTGTACCCCATGCACGTGCTCATCGACAATATTAAAATGACTAGTCCGTTTCAATGATTGGCGTGTGCAAGTTTATGCAACGCCCTTTATGTGTATTCATCCCATGTTGCATTATCTTTTAGTTGGAAAAAACTGTTCAATCTTCACTCATGTCACTTCTTTCCCCATGTCATTTCCAAACAAAATGTATTCCTTCGCTACCTGGGACAAAACCCAGCTCAACATTATATTGCAAGGTAGGATTGCATCATTCTGCGCTATTTTTTATCGACCGAATTTATGGGGCAGCTCATTATTTCAAGGGTGTTATCGAGTGGGAATAATTGATCACATTCATAAACCGGGATTTAAAAGTATGATTATAATAATTCAACGGGAAGTCAATAATAGTTCTAGAAGTTAAATACTTTGGAAGTAATACTTTATTTCCCGGCATTTAATAAAAGCATTGTTCTTATTCTTAAGTTATTCACACCCAGCGGAACATTCCAATATCAACATCACAGCACGTGCTCTGCAAGTCGGCACTGTCAGTGGGGGATTGTTTCAAAGCTCTTGGGTGTACACCCGGCGGAACATTCCAATATCAACATCACAGCACGTGCTCTGCAAGTCGGCACTGTCAGTGGGGGATTGTTTCAAAGCTCTTGGGTGTATCCGGCTTCGCTGAATGATGCTTGCATTAAGTTGCATAAATCGCAATTATTACCTGTATTTAAGATCAGCTCATGAATCCATGCTTGCAGATAATGATACATTCATTGATTGCAATCCATAATTTAATAAAACGGAGCGTACATTTCCTTATTTTATGTAATCTGTAGCGATTAGATTTTCCTCCATAAACAGTCGATCTGTGCACCAAACGAATGCTACTAAACGGGGGTTTTAAGGGATTAGTTTAAATAATCGGTAATACCGTATACCGCGGTATTATTTTAGGATTACCGCGGTATTTTTATGCTTAAATACCGCCCAGCACTACCAGACGGTGAATTTAGTGACGCTACCTCGCAGAGCATCAATAAATTCACCCACTGCTTATGTCTCATCTTCTCGGGAAAGTGTCTTTATTACCAAGTTAACAATTTTTTTTAATTTCTTTAGAAACTTCTTCACAAAGATCTCTTTGTTTCTTCTTTGTATTAATATGTAGAAATGTTCATGTTTTGTCTTAATATTTGGGTTACTACATGCAACCTCTTGTTTCGGTTTGATACTTCTAGTGATTATGACTTTATGAGTATGGTAGTTGATTTGGTTAGTAATCTAAGGATGCCAGGAGAGTTATCCACATCTGTCTGGGGAAAACATGTCGGGCATTAGAACTCAGATGTCGGTGACTGTGATCCCAGAGATTACATAAGCACCCCACTTGATGTTTTGGCTGCTTTTGTGTTTTGATTGCGTGGCATTGTTGCTATTCTTTCACATGCCAGTGTTACTCGTTTACTCGGATTGCACGAAGGAAAAACAATCAGAATGCCATGTTGACTTTGAACAGAAACAAATGCTCCAGGTCAATGAGTGACTTGTATTAATTCAAAGTCATTGGGGTGGCACCGTAGTTAACCCTTCCAGGACTGGAGCTTCCTGAATTATTGTGAAAACCCTGTGCCAATGCATTTTCTTATATATGTGAGTCGACCATAGGTCGCCTCGCATATATAAGAGAATGCATTGGCCTAACAAATTTTATATATTTTTTTTTTTTAAATGGAAAATTCAATATCAAACAAAATAGTGTCATTTATGTAGCACTTCTCGTTCAAACATTTGGCTTGTTGCCATTCATCGGAAAGCTCTCCGTGAGAGCTTTCCGATGAATGGCAACAAGCCATATTTCCGACTAAATCCTGAAAAGTTACCCATAATTCTGCTGTTGTTAAGGAGTCGATTATTTAGGGCATTACTGTATATACCAACATGTCTGTGGGTGCGTCCTTTCAAGTCTGAGCAGATACCTAAGCCACTATTTGTCGTCAAAATTGGAATGGACATTCACCATCATTCTTCTTTATTCTCGAAATGTTGATTTTTTTGTCTGTCTGCAAAAATATAGCCGTGAGTAATTGCTTCTCAATGAAATGTGGTATGAATATTTACTCTCACAAGGTCCAATGGTGTTGTTCGTATTTTCCGTTTAAAATAACATATTGAAAGCTACTGAGTGAATTCGTTTTCGGTTCAGCTGAAAAATCATTCATAGTTTGTTAATATATAAATGGTCCGATGAATGGCAACAAGCCATATTTCCGACTAAATCCTGAAAAGTTACCCATAATTCTGCTGTGGTTAAGGAGTCGTTTATTTAGGGCATTAGGGTAAGCCCAGTCACAAGTTTTTTTGTCAAAACTTTTCCACGGCCCCCGGGCTTACTGATTGGTGTATACAGTAATTATGTGAAACCTCTCTATTGAATCCTGTGACTGTTTCAGTCTCCAATTTATTATAATGCTGGATGCTGATTAAAGTGAGCTCTGATTAGAATCACTACAATAGAGGTGGTCATACCATAAAGCAGCACTATATATGTCTGTCTCCCTGATATGGTAATGATGAGATTTAATGGCTTTGTACAGTCTGGGAGATTTGATAGCCTTCGGGGAGTCGGCGTCTGTGTCATTTGCCAATAGAAATGGATGGAAGTTAATTTCTGGTTGATCAAGACAAATTGTTTCCCCACAAACATGTGTCATACAGGCATCAAGAGAAGAATTCAGTAGAATATCCAGCTTAAGGGATCAATGCTAGGTATCAGTGTCTATAGTGTTAACCCTTTACCCAACAGAAGGGCCCTGTGCCAATGCTTTCTCTTATATATGCGAGTCGACCATAGGTCGCCTCGCATATATAAGAGAATGCATTGGCTTAACACATTAAAAATTATAAAATTGTTAAAGAATGTAAGAATTTTTTTTTTTAGGCCAATGCATTCTCTTATATATGCGAGGCGACCTATGGTCGACTCGCATATATAAGAGAATGCATTGGCACAGGGCATAACTGTAACCATCACAATGTGGTCAAGGAGCCGGTTCCATTGATATCCATATTT
Source organism: Siphonodentalium dalli (assembly GCA_032622095.1). Taxonomy (NCBI): domain Eukaryota; kingdom Metazoa; phylum Mollusca; class Scaphopoda; order Gadilida; family Siphonodentaliidae; genus Siphonodentalium; species Siphonodentalium dalli. The sequence goes on along the minus strand of CP136069.1, from coordinate 50,991,026 downwards.
GTATGGTTCTATTGAGACAGACCGAAGATATTTTAGGCTGTTGAAGCTTTATTTGGCCGGTTTTGGCCGGTTTGTTGGGTAAAGGGTTAACCCTTGATAACTGAATGGGAAAATCGATTCAATACTTCATATACAGTAATGCTCTAAATAATCGACTCCTTAACACCATAGCAGAATTATGGGTAACTTTTCAGGATTTAGTCGGAAATATGGCTGTACAATTTCTAATATCATCACCATTTGTTATAAATTTTCAAACTCCAATTTCAAGTAATAGCGCATCAACTATAAATAATACTCAGTTGATTTCATGAAAAATGCCAAAAAAATATTAGAGAAATTCTTAAATCTAGACTACTTTTGGGATCTTACATACAGCCTCACTTAACCCTTTCATGACGGGAGCTGTTGCCTGTGAAGCAATAAAGTACAGTAATGCCCTAAATAATCAACTCCTAAACCACAGCAGAATTATGGGTAATTTTTCAGGATTTAGTCGGAAATATGGCTTGTCTTCTCGATACACAGCAACTTGGGATACCGGTTGGGATGATGCTGTTTTTTGACCGAGTCCCGCCCCGTTTCTCTTCTACAATGGACTTTCATTAAAATTCATTCAAAAGACGTACATGTACATGTGGAGCCCGGGCATTCACCTAAACCCATGAATGTGATTAATCGTCCATGCCCACATTAATCTGTCTTCAAAATGATATATCGTCTACCATAAAAGAAAAAGGTATAGTGATGATTCAATCATTTAATGTATTGTTTACATGCATTTTCTGACAGTGCGACAAATCGAAATTCACTGGAAAACAAGGCTTTGTTTACTTATAAAACTCGTTGCTTTGACATTTAATGGACCTCTGATATTTGCATGTTTGATATCATGCTTGGGAAAGGCTGCCCTCTATGTTCGTATGTGCAGAGCATCCATTTTACCTAATCCGAATTGCTGGAGCCTTTACTCAGATCTGGAAAAGGTAGTACAAACATGTTGCTGGAAGATTCACCTTATAGCATTTCAGATAGACTTGCTTCCGTGTTGGAAATTGCCACCCTGTACTGTTATTCCGCCCCATAGTCTTATTAACTTTAGCAGAATTGTCCACCCTACAGTTACATGTGTGCTTATTTAGACCCAGAGAGTAGCCGTCATTGAGGACAAGGGGTGATAGAGCTCAAGCAAACCCCCTTGCTCCATGGCCCCTTTAAGCCGCTTACACATAGGCGCGACGCGGCACACGTTCGAGTTTGTGCAGTCATGAAGCACGGGACCTTACACATTGGCGCGGCGCGGCCAATCGACACGCGGCGACATTTTTAATGAGCGGCGCGATTATTTTCAATGGAACCGTGAGCCATTTTGCAGAGTGATCGCGCGACGAATCACTGTCAGATCAAAGCATTCCACACATATTCATCGGGTCATGTAGCACTACATCAAATTTAAGGGAAATCCCCAAAAAATCAATTGGCTTCCCCGCCCTGTATTCGTTCTTTATATCATCTTCGATGAAGAAAAGTATCCGTGCGAACTGTTCCTTTGGCGTTCTAAAATATTGTATAAATTTGTCCTCATCTGAATAGAGTTCACGGTATAAATTATGATTAAATACACCATGTAAATATCTCTTCTTATTAATTGGGTGTACCAAAAACCTATTTCTCTTCTTTTTCCGTTGTCGATACAAATATGCCAGTGCTATTATAACAAGTGTGTCATCAGACACTGCCTCCGTTCTAAAATCATGTTATGAAACACAATACTTCGGGCGTTTATAATTATTCTGCCGCTGCCATGTGAAAGCGACACACTCACGCGGCGAAGACAAAAAGTTTATTCGCTAGATAAACGCATTGGTCGCACCTCGCCCATGTGTAACCAGCTTACCCTTTAGGCATATACTGCCTGAAAATGGAGTCTCTTAGCTTCAATCTGTTAAATAGAGCATCTAATTTGCTAATATACTAGCCCCATATCTACATGATATATCATCCAATTTGCCAATATGCTTGCCCTATACATCACCCACCATGATAATTGTGTCCTGCACTATCAATGCCATTTACTATTCACATTCCTCAACTTTTATTTCTTCTTGTTATCCTAGTTCTATGCCAAACTCTCACATGGTTACACTTCCCAAAAAGTACGAAAAAACTTGGAGGCAATTTTAATTACCTATCTCACTTCATACACAACTGAGTTCTCCAACAATTCTTGGCAGTGGCCAAGCATGCAAGTAGTGTGTCTGTTATTTGCAGAATGAGGTCCCCAGAGGGTGAATTTATTGATGCTACCCCACACAGTGGGATAGCATCATCAAATTCACCCTCTGTGAACCTCATTCTGCTTAGGCTTCATTTTCTGGGAAGTATCTATACTAAGTCTCAAATTAACATTGGTTTTGGTGACTTTTTCCCCTTCTGCGAAGTTTTGATATCCTCTACTTTGCAGAAGATAAAATGAATAATCGATATGACTAATGGGTGAACCATCAACTTCAACTGGGGAAATTCAATCTGATTACATAGCAGTTGAGGCGTAAGAAGAATGAGGTCCCCAGAGGGTGAATTTGGTTATGCTAGCCTGCTGTGCGGGATAGCATAACCAAATTCACCCTCTGGGGACCTCATTCTGCAAATGACAGACACACTATTTGCAGGCTTGGTAGTGGCATGCATGTCTGAAGAAGTACGTAGTGTGCCAATACTCATCAGAGTTATGCATCTAATATACAGTAATGCCCTAAGTAATGGACCCCTTAACCACAGCAGAATTATGGGTAACTTTTCAGGATTTAGTCGGAAATATGGCTTGTTGCCATTCATCGGAAAGCTCCCCCCGAGTGCTTTCCGATGAATGGCAACAATCCATATTTCCGACTAAATCCTGAAAAGTTACCCATAATTCTGCTGTGGTTGAGGAGTCGATTACATAGGGCATTACTGTATATGATACCAATACCATGGGTTGTTGAGAATAGATCAGTAGCCAGGTTTCTATATTTATATTTATTTTTATTTTTGTTATGATGTTTAGTCCACATTATGTGAATCTATTTTTATGTTTACCCATACCATAGTATGGTAAACATAGTGTCGTTGTCCGGATTGACCACTCGTCGTTAGTCCGTCCGTCTGTCCGTCTGTCTGTCTGTCTGTCTGTCTGTAGACACTTTACGCATGGTGCGTTAACTGAAATATTTTCTATCTTTGTGGGCAATCAATTGAGTGTTCAATCGTTTTGTTTTGTTTTCGGTTTTCCGTTCTAGAGTTATTCATTTGGAAGTGTTGGTTTTTGTTCTGTATCTCCACTACTGGTTGAAGTATATCAATGAAATTTGGTGTAGATGTTCACTACTATGATGGCATTCAATTGAGAGGTCAATTGTTTTATTATTGTTTTCTGTTTTAGAGTTATTCATCTTTGTTTATTTGGAAGTGTTGGTTTTTTATCTGTATCTCCACCACGGTTGAGGGATATCAATGAAATTTGGTGTAGATGTTCATTACTATGATGGCAATCAATGACTGGTCAGTTTTATTAATGTTTTCTGTTCTAGAGTTATTCATCTTCGTTTATTTGGAAGTGTTGGTTTTTTGTACGTATCTCCACCACCGGTTGAGGGATATCAATGATATTTGGTATGTATATTAACTACTATGATGGCAATCAATTGAGTGTTAATCGTTTTGTTCATGTTTTCCGTTCTATAGTTATTTATCTTTGTTTATATGAAAATGTTAGGTTTTTTCTGTCCAAGCAGATTTGCCATCATGGGGATATGCCTGCACCGCCTGTGCAACCACTTGTTCCTTGTGTTATTTTGGGGTATCAAGAGTATGTCGGTCGGCTCATTTAATATTTACTAGGCCGCCAAATATTCTAAGTGGTGAAAACTAACAGATTTCAAAAATAAATATCTGATAATTCTGTGTTTTGATGGGTGGGTTCCTCGTCTCAAATCAAATATTTTTTATCCCAAAGCGTTAAATCAGCAGGCCTTAAGATTCGACGAGAATCATCGAATCGATTCTCGTAATGATTCTCGCGAAACTTTTCAATTTTCAGTGCTTTATGAAATGTATTTTAAGGCTTGATTCAAATTATGTATCTTTAACTACAATTTGAAATTTGAAGAGAAATACTATGATAGCTGTTGCGTGGATGAAGTGGCAAGTCAATTCTTTGCAAGAAGTTATTAATTCTAATAGCCTGAACTGTGCTGTTTGTCTATTGATTCCAGCAATCTGGCCTATATTTCTTTTGTGCCAAACATGGCCATATCTCAGATCAATAAATCAAGAAATATCAGTACAATAATGTTGTGCTTATGATTTGCGACTGTTATAATGATGGGCCAGCCTTGAAATTGTTTCTCTGTCATATGCAGAATGAGGTTCCCAGAGGGTGAATTTAGTGATGCTACCCCACCCACACAGCGTGCTAGCATCACAAAATTCACCCTTTTGGAACCTCATTCTGCTGAGGCCTCAACTGCTATGTGCGACCTAAGATCAGATTGAAGTTCTTCAGTTGAAGTTGGTGATGTTCACCAATTAGTCACTTTGATTATGCGTTTCATCTTCTGCAAATTAAAGGATATAGAAACTGAACAGAAGTGACTAAAAAGTAAAAACAATGTTATTTTGAGACTATAGATACTTCACAGAAGATAAGGCCTAAGCCGAATGGGGTCCCCAGAGGTTGAAACTTAGTAATGCTAGCCTGCTGTGCGGGATAGCGTCATTAAATTCACCCTCTGGGGACCTCATTCTGCAAATGACAGACACACTATTTCAAGGCTTGGTTATAATGATGGACTAAAATGACACTCATAGACACCACATGATGGTGCTCTCGGTGAGATAGAGCTGCCCTGACAAAATTCCGACATTGTTCTGCTAAGAAGATGTCTGTCGTTTAATTAAATTACCTCCCATCTCTATAGGAGTTATCTAAATTATCAGCTATTGTGTCCATCCGAGTGGTTCACCAACATTGATTGTTATTGTAAACAAAATGCGAGGCCCAGCAAATCGGTTTCATGTTCGGAGATGAGGTCTTGGAATGATAATCAATAACATTGTTATAAGAAGTGATGAACTTCTCAGTTCAAAGGACAATGGTTATCCGATTTAACTCATGACATGCTGAATTAGCTACAGTAATGCCCTAAAAATCGACTCCTCAACCACAGCAGAATTATGGGTAACTTTTCAGGATTTAGTCGGAAATATATATATGGCTTGTTGCCATTCATCGGAAAGCTCTCACACCCAGAAATATTTGTAACTCTTAACTTTTGCTGCGGAAATTTGCATGGAAATGCCCATTCAAGATTAGTCACTTGACCTCCTTAAAACAGAAATATGAACATGCAAAAAGTGAGCCTAATGCTCTAAATAATTGACTCCTTAACCACAGCAGAATTATGGGTAACTTTTCAGGATTTAGTCCGAAATATGGTTTTTTGCCATTCATCGGAAAGCTCTCAGTGACAGCTTTCCGATGAATGGCAACAAGCCATATTTCCGACTAAATCCTGAAAAGTTACCCATTATTCTCCTGTGGTTAAGGAGTCGATTAATTAGGACATTACTCTACATGTATTTAACCCTTTACCCAACAGAAGGGCCATGTGCCAATGCATTCTCTTATATATGCGAGTCGACCATAGGTCGCCTCGCATATATAAGAGAATGCATTGGCTTAACACATTAAAAATTATAAAATTGTTAAAGAATGTAAGAAAAAATGGTAAAAAGTGTTAAAAAAAGTTTTTTGTTAGGCCAATGCATTCTCTTATATATGCGAGGCGACCTATGGTCGACTCGCATATTAAGAGAATGCATTGGCACAGGGCATAACTGTAACTATCACAATGTGGTCAAGGAGCCGGTTCCAATGATATCCATATGTGTATGGTTCTATTGAGACAGACCGAAGATATTTTAGGCTGTTGAAGCTTTATTTGGCCGGTTTGTTGGGTAAAGGGTTAATGGGCTTAAAGGGAGACTGTACTCAAATGATGTTGTTGGTTTCTATTTTCTCTGCTTCATGGAATAATTTAAGGTAACCAGATTTCCATTATTTGATTGTGCTGAGTACGAAGTAATGTTACTGATGGCAGATAAGACGGAATGCAAAAATAGAAATATAGAATGCCTGTCATCGAGATGTTTTTGTACAGTTTTCAGGCTAATGTATCAAATAAATGTTATATTATATTCATAATAGTCCCAGATATTCATTAATTTTATTGTATCGTCAGTGAGTGGCTTGAGTTCACGGCCCGCATCAACATAATTTTTTTCATGATGTGCCACACGTTGCCCATCCACTATCGGTCAATTAATTTGATGTGTCTTATACATGGAAATTTGTAATGGGTGGAGCCATAAAGTCAACTTGTATTAAAAAAAATGTAATTTGATTTAAGATAATCTGTTAACCTGAACATTTACAGAAGACATTTTTAACTCAAATTAGTTATTCTTCTATATTATTTGATGGGCTTTAACCCTTTCAGTGCCAAGTCCGATTTTTGTATCAACCCACTAGAGCTCTTTCCATCAATGTATCACATTATTATAATCAAGAAATTTGAAAAATGATCAAGGAAATATGGGTTGATACAAAAATTGGACTTTGCACTGAAAGGGTTAACCTTGTGTGTTTGCAATATAAGACCTAAACCATATGAATTTCATTAATAAATATAGGAATACATTATTCATCAGAATTATTTCGGAAGCACCACATCTCTGCTGCCTGTTGAATTATTCGAAGCATATTTAATGTGAATCAATATACAATATATGGCCAACAAGTATCTCATATCACCGGAATTCTCCAGGGATTTTATGTATTGGATTTCCGATTGGATTTTCTGTGTTGATAATAGAAATATGTTCTGGGAGGTATTACTGGGGTCAAGATGAATGACATTACACATATACTATCTCAGATAACTGGTCTGTTGTAGTCCTCTCTGTTTAGGTTTATTGGCTTAACCCTCTTTAACCCTTTACCCAACAGAAGGGCCCTGTGCCAATGCATTCTCTTATATATGCGAGTCGACCATAGGTCGCCTCGCATATATAAGAGAATGCATTGGCTTAACACATTAAAAATTATAAAATTGTTAAAGAATGTAAGAAAAAATGGTAAAAAGTGTTAAAAAAAGATTTTGTTTAGGCCAATGCATTCTCTTATATATGCGAGGCGACCTATGGTCGACTCGCATATATAAGAGAATGCATTGGCACAGGGCATAACTGTAACCATCACAATGTGGTCAAGGAGCCGGTTCCAATGATATCCATATTTGTATGGTTCTATTGAGACAGACCGAAGATATTTTAGGCTGTTGAAGCTTTATTTGGCCGGTTTTGGCCGGTTTGTTGGGTAAAGGGTTAACCCTCTTTAAACTTAATGGATTCTCCCATTCAGTTATAGAAGTATACATCGGAATGGTCTGTTATTGATTTTGAGGGATCTTCTGGGAAGTATCTATAGTCTTAAATTAACATTATTTTTAGTTACTTTTTCCCTTCTGTTCAGTTTCTGTATCCCCCCATTTGCAGAAGACAAACTGCTTGATCGAGGTGACTAATGGGTGAACATCACCAACTTCAACTGGGTAACTTCAATCTGGTCCTAGGTCTCCCATTAAAGTTGCAGCCTCTGCAGAATGAGGTTCCCAGAGGGTGAATTTGGTGATGGTAGTCTGTCATGGAGGATAGCATCACTAAATTCACCCTCTGGGCCCTCATTCTGCAAATGAAAGACACACTATTTCAAGGCTTGCACTCCTAGTCAAAGTGTTCTGCTGGGATGCTGGTGCAGGCCTGCACTTTAAAAAAAAATTTGTAACCTATTTTTCATTCCCCTGGTTGATGCTTAGGTATTCCCATAGTTCATTCGGAATCTTTCCCCTGGAAATGTTCCGATAACTCATACTATGTCATGTAGGTTTCTCAAACTTCTTTAATCACTGGAAATTTCCCTCACAAACTCAGTTATATTGGTGATGAATATACAATTAGATATTGATCTTTAATAATGACAATGATACGTTATTACTCCTGTATGAGATTGATTTAATCTTAAACTTTTTGCAAATTCACTGAGCATTATTCAAGCTCCCATTTACTTAAATAAATGAGCAATGGTTATTCTTTGAATATCCTGTTTTGGTGCACTGGATTGAGTAATGATTGAGCTAATTAACCCTTTACCCAACAGAACGGCCCTGTGCCAATGCATTCTCTTATATATGCGAGTCGACCATAGGTCGCCTCGCATATATAAGAGAATGCATTGGCTTAACACATTAAAAATTATAAAATTGTTAAAGAATGTGAGAAAAAATGGTAAAAAGTGTTAAAAAAAAGTTTTTTTTTAGGCCAATGCATTCTCTTATATATGCGAGGCGACCTATGGTCGACTCGCATATATAAGAGAATGCATTGGCACAGGGCATAACTGTAACCATCACAATGTGGTCAATGAGCCGGTTCCAATGATATCCATATTTGTATGGTTTTATTGAGACAGACCCAAGATAATTTAGGCTGTTGCAGCTTTATTTGGCCATTTTTGGCCGGTTTGTTGGGTAAAGGGTTAACGAGTGATAGCGAGACCTTCACAAAACTTCTATCAACCTATTTTTGTCGGCGCAACCTTTTTTTCTTTCCGGCATTTTCATTTTAGGTAACCTCCAGGCGAACCGAACAGTTGTTCGCCTCAAATTTGCAGGCCTGTTTTCTCCATATGGGTTCATCACTATAAAAGGCCAGAGATATGAATGGTAGATGTCACATAATATTAACGTACTTCTTCTGTCTTTTGCAGTATTGAGAGCAGGGACAACCCCTTTGTACCCGGAGGAGACCTCAGCAAGGAAGCTGAAGAACTACTGCAGCGATCTGTGATTATTCGTGACAAGTTTTATTTGCGGACTCAAAATGATGGTGAATCGGGTAGCCCGACTAGTGGCGAGAACTGTACCGTCGATGAGTCATTCTCAGCGGATTCAGCCACACCCACATATGCGACACAAAAATTACGAGAAAATGGCAAAGTGGAGGCCCCTGCTTCTCCCGAGAATGTGAAAATTGATCTTCCCGCGAACCAGTCCCCACAGAAAAAGGGCGGGACTCAAACTCAGAATAGCGATGACCCAAAACATAAGAAGAAAAAGACGAATAAGTGCTGTTCGGTTATGTAGCGTCGGCCTCTGGAGATTTAGTTTTGTATCAATTATTATGTGCTTTCATTACTCAAAAAGCTGAATATCACTATACCAAGGATTTACCATACCAGCGAAATCCTGCATTTCCATATTTCATGGTCATAGTTCTGGAGATGTTCTTACGCGACGTGAGTTGGAATTCTTCCAAGGATATGGTTCGGAGGAAGAACACCGTTTGGATTATTCCGAATATTCTCATGGGATCAGTGCTTGCATCTTTCTTGGAGGAAATGTTGTTTAACGCCGGGAGAATCGACTGCATGTTTCGCAGTTGACAGCAAAGCTGTTAGGATGGATTCATGCCTGAGGCCATTATAAAAATATGCTTCGTTTCCCCTAACCTTTTAGTCCACGCAAAGTCAAATTCATGTTTCTCAGGTCTTTAGATTAGTGTGAGTTGGGTACATCAGGTTTGGCCTTGTAGGAGTATATAATGTCAAATTTAGACCAAAAAACTTTAAATGATCATTTCCAGGATACAGCCTTCGATATTGGCTACAGCAAAAGGCAATGTTATATAAAAAGCTGTAGCAGCGAATATAGAATTTCATACATTTCTAAAGCAATGCTGTAGAAGCATTTTTTTTGGCGCAGCAGTTAACTTGAATTTGGAGGAATATAAATGCCTGCTTAAGTTATTCACATTCAATCTGTTGGGGAAATATTTTTAATCGGTATGGAATAATTGTGGTATGCTTTTTACACAAACAAAAACCTGTTTTCCAATTTATTTACTGTAATTAGTAACTATGTTCGAACATGTAGTTGTTAGAGTGGGGATGCTTCATTGGCGTGTGCCCCAAAATAAAAAAAAATTAATTAAAAGCCATGCATGCAGCCCTGTTAATAAGCATCGGCTGAGTAAAGGCAAAAAGAAATATTTCAAATTTCAGAGCTTGCCGATGTTTTGTGTAAAATTGCTGGAGACATTGTCTTAATGTTGCACAGTGGAAGTCTGCAGACAGCATAAATTCTACTGATAACAACTTACAAGGACTACTGAGATAACAAGGATTATCTTGGATAATCAGCAATTTTAAACCAGACAGAACCAAATTTTGCCATGAGTGGCATGATAATGGACCAAGTTCTAATTGTAAACTAAAGCTACAGTAATGCTCTAATTAATCGACTTCTTAACCACAGCAGAATTATGGGTAACTTTTCAGGATTTAGTCGGAAATATGGCTTGTTGCTATTCATCGGAAAGCTCTCGTGAATGGCAACAAGCCATATTTCCGACTAAATCCTGAAAAGTTACCCATAATTCTGCTGTGGTTAAGAAGTCGATTAATTAGAGCATTACTGTATATGTGTAGAGCATGCAACTATGTGGATCCTAGGCTTTTTAGCCTCTGGAAGAACAATTTCTGGTCTAGGGAAATCTCTGCTAATTAACAGGGATGCACATGCATCCTTTTCAGTTTTTGCCTGAGAAATGGGAATTGCCTTTGCATGATCTTATGAACCCACAGAAACATCCCTACGAAAAAGTTTTACTGGCTTATCAGAGAATATTTTTTTTTCCATTTCCATTCATGATTAACAGATGTACATATTTATGATCTCTGGACGAATAGCTCAAGTTTTCAAATATTGAACAGTCAGCAGATGTTGGTTTTCCCATACTGGTTCATCACTATTTTACAAGTCAAAAACATTACCTATCTATCTACTCACTTTGTCAGTTACATGCAGTTTACGGTCAGGGGAAACGAGGATATTTTTACCTGTGGCCTAGCCTGTTTACAATTCATTTCGTTGACTTATGGTTTTCATGGATTCATTTTTTCCCATAATTGATTCATTTCTACCCATTATTACGGATACATTGTTACGGATTTAGTTACTGTTCATTCGATTTCACTTTTAAATATTAGCTGCTTGTTAAGTATTTCTGAAGCTGAAAGGTGATTGTGACTTCTTTGTTAACACATTTATATGCGTTCAATCATACAACAGAAAACCTTTCCTTCTTTACAGTTCCATAGATTTCACAGAATATGATGTCTTATTTTAACCCTTCCATGACTGGAGTTTCATGAAATTTTGCGAACACCCTGCACCAATTTCTTGTATGTATGCGAGTCTCCCATAGGGTGCCTCGCATATATAAGAGAATACATTGGTCTAACAATATTTATCTTGACCGTGTACGCCAGTGCATTCTTTTATATATGTGAGACTCGCATATATAAAAGAATGCACTTGCACAGGATCTTTAATGCTGCATCAGTTCAGCTTCCATCATGAAAGGGTTAAGAAATATTTGTCATAATTTTATCCAATCACTAAATGGGGACTGTCTTGCACCCATCTTCTAACTATATGTATACATCATCTGATAACGAATCAGCCGTGTACATTTTATACATTATATACTTTCAGGATGCTCCTTGTGATTTCCAAATATCTGCCCTCACAATTATCTGACTCAAATGGTTCTGAGCCAGTCTGAAGGAACACAGATTATTGAACATCTGCCTGTTTGCTGTTCAATAAATAGTCTTGTGTTCATTCAGACTGGCCATAGCTACTAAGGTTTGAATACGGCTTAGGACAGTCTCTCTAACCCTTTCCATGATTGGAGCTTCCTGAAATTTTTTGAAAAACCTGTACCAATGCATTCTCTTATATATGCAAGAGAATACATTGGCCTAACAATATTTACATTGACCTTGTAAGCCAGTGCATTAACTTATATATGCGAAGCTCCCTATGGGAGACTCGCATATATAAGAGAATTTACTGGCACAGGTTCTTTAATGCTGCACCAGCGAAACTCCCCGCCATGAAAGGGTTAAATGATAATCAGATTTACGTCTCTAGAATTCTAACCATATTCCATTTATGTATTCCATCGGTCATGTCTCAGACTGGGCGCTATTTCATTAGATGTGACGTAGCAGCTTATTGCAAGATGAACCTACAGTAATGCTCAACCACATCAGAATTATGGGTAACTTTTCAGGATTTAGTCAGAAATATGGCTTGTTGCCATTCACCGGAAAGCTCACGGTGAGAGCTTTCCGATGAAAAGTTACACATAATTCTGCTGTAGTTAAGGAGTCGATTAATTAGGACATCACTATATTCATTATACTCATTGCAATCTATGAGACATTATCTTGGAGTATTTATCAGCCAAAGATATTTATTGCTGATTATTTGTTCGCATCCTGTGGTTTTATAACTACTTAAATACTTTGATTCACAAACATTTTACACCAAGAATGCTCTCCATATTTGGAAAATGTTATAAAGTCATCTTGGGGGAGGGGGGGGAAACCTCCATCCTAGAAATAAAATCTGGATACAAATTCTAGAGACATAAATCTGATAAGATTATCGTCGGCTATTTGAAGAGCCTGTGCTTTGCACTGCAGAATATACCTTAAATTTTCTTTCAATTTCTTGACGTTTCAGTGAAGCTTTTTGTGAAACTAAATGATAAACACTCCCACAAATTTTATCACTATTTCAAGTGATGGGAACTTTAGAACATATGGTAATAGTTGATTTTCAGTGTCAAACAACATATCATGCTATCGTGTTTCTGTCGTCAACGCTCATCATTGTGCCGTCAAGCTTCTGAATTAGTTCCTAGCTTGACATTGAATCATTCTCAGCCAGGGCATGAAATTTGAGCTCTCCATTCACCTAGCCGATCACCTAGAATTGAAATTAGATGAATATTTCACTTATCACCAGTCACATCTTACAGAGCAATGGCATTCGAGAAATAATCAAGTTGTCACCAATTTAATTGACAAGAAATAACCTAATCAGAAAGCAAATAATTATCTAATGATCATTTGTTTTTACCGTTCTTGTGAATTTGAATTATTTTTTACACTTCCTTTAATTTTTCAAAAACTCTGTGCCAATGAATTTTCTTATATATGCGAGTCTCCAAAAGTGATCCTCGCATATATAAGAGAAACCAAAGGCACCGGGTTAACCCTCTGATACAGTGCCAGGAACCTATGTCCCTAATGTAATCTCTAAAGTGTGACTTCAAACCTTCAGGAACCTATATCACTTGTGACTTCAGACGTTCAGGAACCTAGGTCACTAATGTTATCTCCTTAACCGTGTCTGAAGACGTTCAGGAACCTATGTCACTAATGTAATCTCTAAACCGTCACTTCAGACGTTCAGCAATCTGTCACTAATGTAATCACTGAACTGTTATTACCTGAAAGTTTCCTAAGGGATAACTTCTCGTCAATGAGTATTTAGTTTAGAGAAGAAAGGGTGAATGAATAGTTACCCTCAAATTCCGTGCCCTGGGATCTTGCTCCCTGCATATGCACACAAGTTCGTTCATTTTGTCACCCCCCCCCCCCCCCCCCCCATTATAATAACAAAAACAAACAGAAGATTTTCCACATAAGTAAAGTGGCCTTTTATCATTGGATAGTATTATGTCATACACATTTCTTTAGCTAGAAGGTACAGTAATGCCCTAATTAATCGACTGCTTAACCATAGCAGAATTATGGGTAACTTTTCAGGGTTTAGTCGGAAATATGGGGAGAGCTTTCCGATGAATGGCAACAAGCCATATTTCCGACTAAATCCTGAAAAGTTACCCATAATTCTGCTGTGGTTAAGCAGTTGATTAATTAGGGCATTACTGTAGTCCAAGTTTCATGTGACGTAAACCAGCTTGTGAAATCGGTTGGGATAATGTTATTATACATTGAAGTCCTGTATATATATATATATATATGAAAAACGCTAAACCCCGATATAGAAAGATATATATATCTTTCAATATCGGGGTTTAGCGTTGATCACCCACTCATATAAAATCCCCCAAATAAATGTAATAACATGTCACAATTGTGAGTAAACCAGTTTATTTCATAAAAATTATTATGTTTGTTCTGAACTCCACAAGAGTTGACAACTGAAAGTAGTAATGTAATGTGAACAATATATTTTCTATCTCACATTGTTTATATAAATATGAACTCATTTGACCTCGCAAAGTGACAGTGTGAATTAATTGTAAACAAACCGATTTTACTTGTAATTATGTGGCATAGAATCGTGGCATATTCTATGCAAAAATTTATATGAAAGTTGGATTATAATGCATCATTATGACCATAAGAGGGCAAAATGGATTAAAACTGACAAAAAATCCCGCTGCTGAATCTGGGAGTAACGTCTACTATAGAAAGAAATATACACAGGGCTTTGACGTATAATAACATAATCCCAACCGATTTTACTAGCTGGTTTACATCTGAAGAAGTTTGGACTAGCTAGAATGCTTCCTCTCAGATAAATTAACATAAAGGAATAGCTGTAGATTGAATGCCATTGATTGGTCAGAATCAGTCAAGTGGCATTTTATCATTGGATAACGTTAAAAGTCATACACATTTCTTTAACCCTTTACCCAACAGAAGGGCCCTGTGCCAATACATTCTCTTATATATGCGAGTCGACCATAGGTCGCCTCGCATATATAAGAGAATGCATTGGCTTAACACATTTTTTTAGGCCAATGCATTCTCTTATATATGCGAGGCGACCTATGGTCGACTCGCATATATAAGAGAATGCATTGGCACAGGGCATAACTGTAACCATCACAATGTGGTCAATGAGCCGGTTCCAATGATATCAATATTTGTATGGTTTTATTGAGACAGACCCAAGATAATTTAGGCTGTTGAAGCTTTATTTGGCCGGTTTGTTGGGTAAAGGGTTAAAACAGCAAATATTGGCTTTGACCTGGCTATGTCTTAGTACTGGGATTGACTCAAATATATTCACTTAAACCTTTCATGGCGGGAGCTGCACTGGTGCATCATTAAAGATCCTGTGCCAGTGCATTCTCTTATATATGCAAGTCCCCCATAGGGAGCCTCCCATATATAATAGAATGCACTGGCTTGCAAGGTCAAGGTAACTATTGTTATGCCAATGTATTCTCTTATATATGTGAGGCTTCTATGGGAGACTCGCATATATAAGAGAATGCATTGGCGCAGGGTTTTTGCAAAATTTAAGGAAGCTCTGGCCATGGAAAGGTTACAGGAATTGACTCAGGTCTGGAGACTTGCTTGTGTCTCAAATCAGCTTTCCAGCCAATTTTAGAAATTATTGTGAAATAATTTTGTATGTCAATAGTTAAAAGTTACAGAGAGACAAACACAAAGTGTGCATTCTTCAAGATGTCCAAGCCTTGAAATAGTGTGCCTGACATTTGCAGAATGAGGTCCCCAGAGGGTGAATTTAGTAATGCAATCCCGCACAGTGCACTGGCATCACTAAATTCACCCTCTGGGGACCTCATTCTGCAAATGTCAGGCACACTATTTCAAGGCTTGAAGATGTTCCTGCTATAACTACTTATATAGACATGAACCTTAATGAGATAAGTTGGTAGTTTTGCATTACAAGAATGGCCGGAAATTTCTTAATTTACTGAAATTTAACTATATATTTCAATGATATTGATAATGGCAGACTTCTGTGTAGGATTTTTCTTTCTGCAAAAATTGGGAGCAAGTTAATTAGCGATACATTTTAACTTTTTAAGTGCAATTGTGCATATAAATTTATTTCATACACAGGACAGTTATCATGTAACAAGAGGCCATTGTGTACCCTAAAAATAGTACACATATAAAGGGAAAAAGCTGTACAATTTCTAATATCATCACCATTTGTTATAAATTTTCAATTTCAAGTAATAGCGCATCAACTATAAATAATACTCTTACACCTTGCCTTTCCATATATCAGTTGATTTCATGAAAAATGCCAAAAAAATATTAGAGAAATTCTGAAATCTAGACTACTTTTGGAATCTTACATACAGCCTCACTTAACCCTTTCATGACGGGAGCTGTGCTTGTGAAGCAATAAAGTACAGTAATGCCCTAAATAATCGACTCCTAAACCACAGCAGAATTATGGGTAATTTTTCAGGATTTAGTCGGAAATAAGGCTTGTTGCCATTCATCGGAAAGCTCTCACATAGCTTTCCGATGAATCGCAACAAGCCATATTTCCGTCTAAATCCTGAAAAATTACCCATAATTCTGCTGTAGTTAATGAGTCAATTATTTAGGGCATTAATGTACCTGTGTGAATGCATACTCTTATATATGCAAGTCTCCCATAGGGAGCCTCGCTTATATTAGAGAATAGAGATTGCACTGGATGTCAAGGTAAATATTATTAGGCCAATGTATTCTCTTCATATATGCGAGGCTACCTATGGAAGACTCTCATATATAAGAGAATGTATTGGCACATGGTTTTTGTAAAATTTCGGGAAGCTCCAGTCATGAAAGAGTTAATAGATCTACATACAGCCTCACTTAATAGATCTATATGTATAATTCACCTTATATCTGTTACAGTGACATATCTATGGATTATTTCATTATGTTTACAGACATATCCATTAGCTTGTGTGAATTTTTAGCACGACATGATGCCATATCTTGAACAATAATGCTGAACTAAGTGATATAAATATTCTCTTTTACAAGTTCCTCACAGATCATAACAGTTGCAGAGCTTTCTCAACTCA
This sequence comes from Siphonodentalium dalli, assembly GCA_032622095.1. Classification (NCBI taxonomy): domain Eukaryota; kingdom Metazoa; phylum Mollusca; class Scaphopoda; order Gadilida; family Siphonodentaliidae; genus Siphonodentalium; species Siphonodentalium dalli. Next base: position 50,974,193 of record CP136069.1, on the reverse strand, counting down.
AAATTGAGTGAATTTTGTCAGATATGTTTTAACCGAGGAAAATTTCAGAATCTGTTCAGCCCTGTCGATATTTTTGTTTTCCACAAAACTAAGGTCTGCCATATTAGGAGGCAGAGTTCTAATTGTAAACTAAAGTTATACATGCGTGTAAAGCATGCAACTATGTAGATTCTTGGCTTTTAGCGGATGAAAATTTCTGGACTTGGCATATTTTTTAGCCTCTAGGAATTTTTTTGCTAATTAACAAGGCTGTGATTGGACCCCAGCAATCCATATTTTCATAATTAAATGGAAGAGTCGATTGAGTCGAAAGTTTAAATTATCCTAGATATGTCACTGTCTGTAGATGAACCTCAAACTGAATCTTATGTTACCATGGAAACTAAGCTCTAGTCATAATAAATATTTATTTGTTTATTTATTTTTGTCTATTGTCTTTCATTCATATTTGGTTTCTTTCTGAGGTTGAAGAACACCACAGTATTCAGGGAACAAGAACCGGGCCTCAAAATATTGTGCTGGACATTTTCAGTATGAGCTCCTCAGAGGGTGAATTTAGTGATGCTACCCCGCACAGCACGCAAGTGTCACCAATTCATCCTCTGGAGATTAGATTTTGTTATGATCCCTCCAGAATACTGTGATGTGCTTTGATCCCATCCCCTATCAACTCACATCTATTCCTGGTCCATATTGCTTCTGACTCGGAACCTAGACTTCTGTACTGGGTATTAATTTTACCGCCCTCTGTAACGAAGTTGTTGTGGGTATTTTGGAATCAGCTTGTCTTATCTGTTCATCTGTGGACACAATTATGTCCAGTCAATTTGTTTTAACCATTTGAGTGCCAGGGGCCGATCTCATCGGCCCTAAACCTACAAAATAAGTCTGTTTAAGAATATAAGAATAAAATTGTAAAAAATTGTAAAAAAAAAATTGTTAGACCAATGCATTCTCCTATATATGCGAGGCGACCTTTGGTCGACTCGCATATATAAGAGAATGCATTGGCACAGGGTATATGGGTTGATACAAAAATCGACCGGGCACTCAAAGGGTTAAACTTAGCACAGATATTGTATACTATGGGGAAACTGTGCACCTGTAATTATGAGGTCAGTCCCACTTTTTAGTAGGAGTTATCCCCCTTTTTCGTAACATGCATAATTTTGTAAGGAGTTAAAGTGATGTGAAACACTCCGGTATGGTAATCAAACAGAAATGGAGAATATTCTTGTTCAAATTAGTATTTTTATAAATATTGAATCAAAATTCACAGCAGACACCGTCATTCTTATATATTAATTAAATGCAATGACTCTTGATGGCGAAATCGTTTTCGTCAGTTTATCGCCAATAGTTGCATCCCGAATCGAGTAGTAAATATTTACAATTGAGCATAGTTCTGACGATGTTTTCTATGGAGTGGTACGGACGATTTGCTTCAAATTTTCGGCGATGTTAGTAGAATGTTATATTCCTTCAGTTGGCATAGCGCCTGCATACTAACTTATCAGTTTCACGCATCCAAACAAATACATAATATGTCTTTAATATTCCTTGTGTTTTGTTTTTTTCGCAAAAAAGATATGTCAAAATGGCTACCCTTAATGTAGCTCAATTGAAATGCATGGGGGTATACTTAGACCCACTGGGACAGTCCCATCTATAGTTCTAATCTGGTAAAGGAAACATCCAATTAAATTCTAGTTTTCCTTTTTAATTAAGACCCAGTTCAGAATTGGTTATTTTGGGAAGCGATTCTTACTATTTATCCCAAGGCTTTTCAAGCTCAGTTTTCGCAGGACAAGATTATTAAAATATAATCATCTTGTTATTTCGTCATTTTTCGAGCTTTTTAAAGCCTAATTTCGCGTCAGCATGCTGATTGGATACAACAAGTTGATATGAATACACTATGATCAATATTACGTTTGATATATAATTTTGATCGTAGTGTATTTCTATCACTGCCACTCGGAAATCCGCCTTGATGTGCCTGATGGAGGTTTGGGCTGAAAAGTAATGTGGAATAATTTTGCTTATGGGGCTTAATGTCTCCGCAAAAGTGACCTTGAGAATGAAATATTTTCATTTAACATCAAAGTATCTCTATTTACGGTGGGGTAATTATAACCATCAGTCTATCAGTATAAAAAATTTGAAAACAAAAAGATCATAACTCTTTATTAACATGGGAAACATGGACTCTGTTTATATAGAGAGATAATTGGAGTTTTTTCTAGTCTGACAAATACTAAAAAAAAATATTTAAACTTACTCTTTTGGAAGTCAATATCGGACTGTTGGGACTTCCTATTATCTCTTTCATGACGGGAGTAGAGCTGGTGCAGCATTAAAGATCCTGTGCCAGTGCATTTTGTTATATATGCGAGTCTCCCATAGGGAGTCTTGCATATATAAGAGAATACACTGCTTACAAGGTCAAGGTAAATATTGTTTGGCCAATGTATTCTCTTATATATGCGAGGCACCCTATGGGAGACTCACATATAAAAGAGAATGCATTGGCACAAGGTTTTCACAAAATTTCAGGAAGCTCCAGTCATGGAAGGGTTAATGGCCTCATGGGTAGGATCTGATTACTTTCTGGATTAGAGAATGTACCAATTGTGCTTATATGTAATGCCCTAAATAATCGACTCCTTAAAAACAGCAGAATTATGGGTAATTGTTCAGGATTTAGTCGGAAATATGGCTTGTTGCCATTCATCGGAAAGCTCTCAGTGAAAGTTTTCCGATGAATGGCAACAAGCCATATTTCCGACTAAATCCAGAAAAATTACCCATAATTCTGCTGTGGTTAAGGAGTTTAATATTTAGGGCAATACTGTATATGGTGTCAAAGCAGAACATGTATCTTCAACTATCAGATTGAGATACTGCTATTATATCTGTTGAATAACACATACATGTAGTTATCATATCAACAACATGTGTTGCATGCTAAATCCCAACAACACCACATGTATGTGGAAAAGGAGCAGCAATCGATTGAAATAGAAGTATGCCTCTAGTCCAATTTTCTTCAACTTAAACCAGCTAGCGAAAATACTGGTTTACTTCGAAGTGCGGTTTCCTTACTCTTCTATAGCGGACTTTTAAGCATAACTCACCCACTCATCTAAAATCATCAATGCCAGTAATTAAATGTCAAAATTGTGAAAGTAACCCAGTTTATTCCATAGAAAACATTATATTTGTTCTGAACTCCACAAGAGTTGACAACTGAAAGTAGTAAGTTAATAAGAAAAATATATTTTATCACAATGTTTACATAATTTCAAAAGAATACAAACTCATTTGACCTCGCGAATTTGTAACAGTTTGGGGTCTTCTCTAGATGTAAACAAATATATCAAATATGAGATTACTCCAAATTACATGGCATATTCTGTGTAATTTTACACAACAGATAGATTATAATACATCGTTATGACTGTAAGATATCAATCTTTCCGATAAATGCATCATTTTGTATTAAAGGTACTCAATCCGATTATGCACCCCTAAATTACTATTTCTTTGGCTTCGGGGGTAAAAAATATTTTATTCAAGTCGAGGAACCCACCCTTCAAAGCTCAGAGTGATCAGATATCGATTTTTGAAATTTGTTAATTTTTGGAGATGTGGTCCACTTCCATGTGCTCAAAATGACAAATTACAGACAAATTGCGGTTGTAAGATGGATAATTCGAAAATCAAGTGGTTTCTATTAACAATAATAACCACTCGATTTTAGAGTTATCAATCTTACACCCGCAATTTGTCTGTTTGAGCTCATGGAAGTGGACCACATCTCCAAAAATTGATATCTGATCACTCTGAGCTTTGATGTGTGGGTTCCTCGACTCGAATCAAATATTTTTTACCCCCAAAGCCAAAGAAATAGTAATTTAGGAGCATCTAATCGGATTGAGTACCTTTAATTTGTGTGAAAAAGTCAATTAAACGAAACATCCCACCACTGGATCTGGCCGTAAAGTCTGCTATAGAAGAGCATTGATGGCAATCATACTCAGGCCTCAATTTTTTTATGGTATGCGACCGAACTGATTGGTCACCTCAAATTTTATGCACTGATATCGGTTACCAAGTTCTGCTGCACTTAATCTATTGGAATGAGAAGACCCTAGTATGGAGAGAAAACAAATATTCCATCAGGCATGAAGGCACACATGTGGCAGAAACCATTACAATGTGAAGCATGGGAACATTATTAGGGTTTCTTTAATTTTAAACCAAGTTTCCTTGGTCCCTTCCAGTCTGGATTGGCTGAGAAAAAACTACTTTCGTTTGTGCACATTCATAAGAATTTACTGAACATATTAGTTTCAGATGACCTCTTCGTATTAACGGTTCCAGTTTGACCCTTTCATGATGGGAGCTGCGCCGGTGCAGAATTAAAGATCCTGTGTCAGTGCATTCTCTTACATATGCGAGTATCCCTATGGGAGACTTGCATATATAAAAGAATGCACTGGCTTACAAGGTCAAGGTAAATATTGTTAGGCCAATGCATTCTTTTATATATGCGAGGCTCTATATGGGAGACTCGCATATATAAGAGAATGTACTGGCACAGGGTTTTTGCAAAATTTCGGGAAGCTCAAGTCATGGAATGGTTAAAGACGTATTCATGGTTCCAGTTTAATTTTTATGAAATCTAGTGCTGCTTTGGATTTATTTAGTGTATAAAATATGTTTGAGCCAAGAATGACCAAGTGGAAAATATAATATATATTTAGAGACTTCAACCCAACTGTAGTCAATGTGGTTGGAATTTTCGACAAACTTAGTTCATTGTGACATTTGTCCAATGGGGATAGTGTTTGGTTAGTAACTTATCAGTTTTATTCAATGAAATAAGTCCACAATATCATATGTCTTTAAAATTAAAGCAAATTTTGAAATGAAAAATGGATTTTGGAATTTATAAGCCTACTTCATATGCCTTGTGGTTTGTAAGTGCTTAACCCTTTCATGGGGTTCATGACGGGAGCTGTGCTTGTACAGCATTAAAGATCCTGTGCCAGTACATTCTCTTATAAAAATACGAGTCTCCTGTAGGGAGCCTCGCCTATATAAGAGAATGCACTGGCTTACAAGGTCAAGGAAAATATTGTTAGGCCAATGTATTCTCTTATATAAGCGAGGCTCCCTATGGGAGACTCGCACATATAAGATAATGCATTGGCACAGGGTTTTCGCAAAATTTCAGGAAGCTCCAGTCATGGAAAGGTTAATGGTAATGAAGAATAAGATTTTATTTCAAATATGTTCTAACTGAATATCTTGAACATCTTTTCTATACTATATACTCAGTGACGAGTAGTTCTCTTTGGGAAATGTTCAGAAAATAAGTTCCACAAATGGCCATAGATCGTTTGTTGTACTTATTATCTGAACATTTCCCACAAATTAATATGAAATATCCTGCATTGTCTTGTACTATCTGTCGTTTACTGATATTTCCTGAACATTCCTCCAGATGAATAATAGACCATTCCAATTTATATTTTTATAACTTTGTGGGATAATCCATTTAGTAAAACAGGGTTAATATGCAAGTCGGGAATCAAGCCTGGATATAGTGTGTCTGTCATTTGCAGAATGAGGTCCCCAGAGGGTGAATTTAGTGATATTATCCCGCACGGTGTGCTAGCAAAATTCACCCTCTGGTAACCTCATTCTGCTTAGGCCTCAACTGCTATGGGAAGACGTAGATCAGATTGAAATTCCCCAGTTGAACAGAAGGGAAAAAGTAACTAAAAACAATGTTAATTTGAGACTACAGATACTTCCCAGAAGATGAGGCCAAAGCAGACTGAGGTCCCCTGAGGGTTAATTTAGTGATGTTACCCTGCTGTGCGGGATAGCATAACTAAATTCACCATCTGGGGACCTCATTCTGCACTTGACAGACGCACTATTTGCTGGCTTGTCAGGAATCAAGAATTGTTTTTTCTATTTTCTACAAAATATCTGGGACTAGAGTGAATGTGCACATGTTTATTATAAAGTCACCTCAAACGTTCCCATGCTTCATAGCTCCAAAAACGGGCTATCAAATGGTTTCTAATCTAAAGAATACGAAAATCAGTGTTTGGGTTAATACGGATAATGCAGTGTTAAATCAAGAATGCTGAAATTGCAGGAATTAGTTGCCCTATGGTGCTATTACTAAAAAATCGAGCTCAAACAAATTGTTAGATGTCTAACTGCTGAATGAAATTAAAGGTCATTTTTTTCTGCAAGGCCTTCAAATGTAAAATTAAAGTCCATATCTCAGCAATTTTAAAGCTTTTTCCACCCCTCCCTCCAAGACCATCAATTCAGTATGGTTAAATTAGATGACAAGTGAGCTGTGCTAATATCACCAAAATTCAAGGCTGCCCATGGCAATTCAAACCTGAGAATATGGTGCTGGACATTTGCAGAATGAGGACCCCAAATTGTGAATTTAGTGATGATACCCCACACAGTGGGCTAGCAGCACTAAATTCACCTTCTGGGTACCTCATCTGCTATGGGAGACTTAGACACACCTTTAAGTTCCCAGACGGTGAAGATGATGATGTTCACCCATCGGGCACCAATTTGGTGATAATAGAGAAACTAAACTAAAAAAAATAAACTCTTAAGTATTAACTAAAATACTTATTAATTTGATAATAAAGATACTTTCCAGAGATGACAAGGTCTACGCAGAATGAGGTCCCATAAGATGAATTTAGTAATGCTAGCCCCTCTGTGCATGTGGGGTAGCATCACTAAATTCCCCTTCTGGGGACCTCATTCTGCAAATGTCCGGCACCATATCTTCAGGCCTGCATTGAGTGGTCGTTCATCAAAATCAATGCTATTGCAGGGTTTAACCCTTTACCCAACAGAAGGGCCCTGTGCCAATGCATTCTCTTATATATGCGAGTCGACCATAGGTCGCCTCGCATATATAAGAGAATGCATTGGCTTAACACATTAAAAATTATAAAATTGTTAAAGAATGTAAGAATTTTTTTTTTATGCCAATTCATTCTCTTATATATGCGAGGCGACCTATGGTCGACTCGCATATATAAGAGAATGCATTGGCACAGGGCATAACTGTAACTATCACAATGTGGTCAAGGAGCCGATTCCAATGATATCCATATTTGTATGGTTCTATTGAGACAGACCGAAGATATTTTAGGCTGTTGAAGCTTTATTTGGTCGGTTTGTTGGGTAAAGGGTTAAAGGCCACACAGGAGCTATGGGGACTCAAAAAGGAAGGCCAAATGGAGGAAAAATGTTGCTTTGAATCACAATTTTGACAGCTAACATCACATCGTCACTTTTTTGTAACCGCTACTGAAAAGTCCATTTGGGGAATGCTTTAATAGGTATTTAAAAATAAATTTGTTTGTTGAACTATTATCTGAAAATTCCCTAAAAATGAAAGAACAGGAATCTTACGATGTTGGTACTTGTAAGATAAGATATTGGTGGCGGTATGAAAAAAAAAATCAAAAACACTTCCAAAGAAATAAAGGTATAATTTTATAAATCAATGTGAGAATCTGTTCAGCAAAAAAAGGTTAACCCTTTATGGAGCCCCAGACAGAAAGAATGATGCACAGATGACTGTCATCTGCTTGGGTCCATGTGGGGCTCCATACAGGAGTGTTATATAAACCTTTCATAATGGGAATCGCTCTGGCGCAGCATTTAACATCCTGTGCCAGTGCATTCTCTTATATATGCGAGTCTCCCAGTCTCCCATAGGGAGACTCACATATATAAGAGAATGCACTGGCTTACAAGGTCACGGTAAATATTGTTAGGCCAATGTATTCTCTTATACATGTATATGCAAGACTCCATATGGGAGACTCGCATATAAAGAGAATGCACATACTGGCATAGGGTTTTCGCAAAATTTCAGGAAGCTCCAGTCATGGAAGAGTTAATAGCAAGATTTGTCAACTGAGCAACATTACAATTGTTATGAAAAAGAGAGGAAATCCCAAAGATTTTCAGTATTCATTTCGCTTCATCACCATGCTGCCGACACTATATATAGTTAGTTTATATTTGTTTACTCTTTCACCCTGAAGTAGCCTGCTTTAATTTGTTGTGTAGATACTCTACTTTACTCTTAACGTAGATAAGCACCTTCTGTAGAGTTATGGTTCCTTTCCAACATTCTTTCTTCTTTCTCACGAATTATACTATTAGACACCATTTGCATAATTAAAGATGCATTATTCAAATTAACGCTCCGAAATTACTATTTCTTTGGCTTCGGGGGTGAAAAATATTTTATTTGAGTCAAGGAACCCACCCATCAAAGCTCAGAGTGATCAGATATCAATTTTTGACATTTGTTATTTCTCGAGATGTGCAATTATTTGTGGACCAGAAAAACGTCGTCAAACAGACAGTCTCAGACAAAATTGCGGATGAGGATGGATAACTCTAAAACCAAGTGGTAATACGGCCAAATTTCATGGTACTCAAGTGATAATACGGCCATATTTCGTTGAACAAAATGTTGATAAATAACATGTTTGGGAAATTTGATACCATAGTTGACAGTGGTTAGCATTATTTTATTGCAATTAACCGATTCTGATAACTAAAGAGTATTTTGAAGAAATATTGTTGTATCTTGATGATATGGGACCGTCTGATCAGATTGAGTACCTTTAACAATGACAGATAATTATTACGAATACAGTAATGCCCTAAATAATCGACTCCTTAACCACAGCAGAATTATGGGTAATTTTTCAGGATTTAGTCGGAAATATGGCTTGTTACCATTCATCGGAAAGCTCTCACTGAGAGCTTTCCGATGAATGGCAACAAGCCATATTTCCGTCTAAATCCTGAAAAATTACCCATAATTCTGCTGTGGTTAAGGAGTTGATTATTTAGAGCATTACTGTAGCTATTTGTAGTCATAATTTTTTTGGATGGTCCAGAAATCTTTTTGACGATTACGAGTTCGTTTGTGAGACATTCGTACTTGCCACTCACAGTAATGGGATTATTGTTCTGCGTGGCTTGATTATTTTGAACTTAATTATGATGTTATCAGGTCATAGCTTAGCGCATTGTGTTTCACAAGATTCTCGTGTGTCATGACGACGAATGATTTGATTGCCACTAATAGATAAAAATTAAGGCCACATGGCGATCACAATTTAAGGAAATAATATCAGAGTAATCTCCCACATTGAGGATCTGAGAAACGATCACAAACTTATTACTATATGATGTATTTGTGAGTTTTGTTTAAAATCTAAAACCGTAATCGTAACAATGGATAGGGAAAAATGACGACAAATAGAAATAACAGAAATTTTAATGACGTGGTACCCTATTCGTAATAATTATATATTGTCGTTCATTATGCAAAAGGTGTCTACTATTGATTGCTCACATCAAGTCCAGGTTGGAGAGTAGTTTGAATAAATATCAGATTTATGGAAGTACTGACTCAGTATATATGAGTGTTCATTGCTTCAATGTTTTTCTTATGGAAATGGCCATGTATCGATCAGAATGGCACATTGAGAAGTCCTTTAACTCAGATCAAGGTTGAAAATTGGTCCAATTGGTCCCGATGTCGGGTTTGAATTAGGTTAACCTGCACCTACTTCGTCTAGCCCAGACTGCGGTGCTAGTATAAGTGCACATATGCTTTACATAGGACTCGCGTCATCTCCAGCAGTTGTATACTTCTTGTCTTCCCATTTGCCCCGAAAATAAATTTATAATCCCATAAAGGCATGGCAATATTCTTGATCAAATGATATGTGCAGTAGAATATTCTATTAATTTGCAGCCATATCCCAAAGCAATCCACGAAAAGGGCTACCAAATTCCACATATGTATAATTATCACATATCTGTCTATATTATACAAGCATCAAATCGACAAGTAACCTGAAATTGAACATCTTAAGGAGTTTCTGCACCAGAGCTATGTCAGGAGGTGGAAAGTTTAGGATGGACCTACACAGAAAACTACTTAATTGTTAATCAACTACACCAACTGAAGGAATTATGCTATCTGAAGACCACATCAAGCATATTATATAACAATAACAATGTCAAAAAGATTAATTTAATCATAGTTTTAGAATGGATATTTTGGGAAGTGCATTCTCAGCTAGTATACAAATTGAGTGGAAATGAATAACTGCCATAAAAAAGTACATGATCTGAAGTAGTGAAAGGCTCAAATGGCAATTTAATTGAGTTCAATATTGCTTCAAGAATCTCAACATTATGTTAGGTGTGTGTTGGAAAATTAACCATCCTTATCATTATATTTGTAACTTTTACAACTTCACAATTGTAAATTGTTTTATAGTATTGGCCCTACATCTTTAATAGTAGGGAATAATTTTATACAAAAGTGATATAAGAAGGTGTCACTGCCTGTTATGTATTCAGTTACCAACGGTTAAAGCAAGCCTTGAAATAGTGTGCCTGTCATTTGCAGAATGAGGTCCCCAGAGGGTGAATTTAGTGATGCTATCCCACATAGCGGGGCTAGCATCACCAAATTCACCCTCTGGGGACCTCATTCTGCTTACACCTCAGCAGAATGAGGTTCCCAGAGGGAGAATTTTGTGATGCTAGCCCGCTATGCGGGGTAGCATCACTAAATTCACCCTCTGGGAACCTCATTCTGCAAATGACAGACACACCATTTCAAGGCTTGGGTTAACCCTTTACCCAACAGAAGGGCCCTGTGCCAATGCATTCTCTTATATATGCGAGTCGACCATAGGTCGCCTCGCATATATAAGAGAATGCATTGGCTTAACACATTAAAAATTATAAAATTGTTAAAGAATGTAAGAAAAAATGGTAAAAAGTGTTAAAAAAAGATATTTTTTAGGCCAATGCAATGGTCGACTCGCATATATAAGACAATGCATTGGCACAGGGCATAACCGTAACCATCACAATGTGGTCAATGAGCCGGTTCCAATGATATCCATATTTGTATGGTTTTATTGAGACAGACCCAAGATAATTTAGGCTGTTGCAGCTTTATTTGGCCGTTTTGGGCCGGTTTGTTGGGTAAAGGGTTAAAGGAAACACTTCGTTACCCATCTGTGCATCTCTTGCTGGGAATAGTTTTACACAGCAGTAATACAGACAAGAAACCTATTAGAATGATAATAGAATGGCAGGCATTACAATATACCCTGCCATACCTATTGATTGTTGTGACATTTTAGCACAGATAATGAAAGCACTCAGTCCTGTTATCAAATGCAACTTAATGTCAAAGTACCAAAGCAACCAGGGATGCCTTGTCAGGGAATATCATTGGTTGTATAGAACATAATGTCAGATGTACCTGACTGCATATGTGGAATCTTTCTCATGCAAAGTCAGAGACGTCGTTAGATTGTATATGTTGGTGGAGGCGGAAGTGCATTCTAAATAGTCGAGATGACAAACATTGTACTATTGACTTATTCAGTGTAATAAACTACGATCATGTTGTTTTTGTTGAGATACCGACTGGTATTATGTGCTCAAATTTCTTTATTTTCAATGGAAGGGGAATAACTCTATATCTTAAGATATAGAGTTATTCCCCTTCCATTGAAAATACATTTTTAGTTTGAATTCTGTTGCATACTGGGAGCCATAATGAGGGAAATCTTTCTATGATTTCAGCTGTTTTCTATTTCTCTATGGGCATCTTCAGAGACACAAGACGTTTCAAATTGTGATGAATTGTAGTATTTTAATTATATATTATGGCATAAATTGTTATTAAAACCGTATATCAAGGCATTATAAAACAAATAATCAGTGACTCGAAAATTAAGTGGGCCTTTAAAGAACTCTGCTCATACAGTAATGCCCTAAATAATCGATTCCTTAACCACAGCAGAATTATGGGTAATGTTTCAGGATAGTCGGAAATATGGCCTATTTCCGACAAAATCCTGAAAAGTTACCCATAATTCTGCTGTGGTTAAGGAGTGGATTACTTAGGGCATTACTGTAGCTGTGCCAATACAGTGGATCTTTAGAAAATATTATGAACTGTAAACAAGCAATCAAACTGTTGAAACACTTCCAATTTCTAGTGTACACAATTATGGTTAATATACATTTAACTTCTGGAGTGTTTTGTTTCAAAGAAGAGATAACTCCTCTGGTTTATTAGCTGTCACCCTGGAGCTTATGAAAACCTTGATGTCAGAATGTACAATAAATGAATTCTCTATTCCAAGCTTTCATGCGGTCTCACATCCTTTATGAATAGTTCTAGCAAATGTCTTCTACATATTGAGATTGGATTCAGAATACATGTATACAGTGTTTCACATAACTTCATACAGCAGTGCACCCGCTCCCCACTGTATGGGTCCACTGTATGCGGTAAACCTATGTATTGCATATACACTAACAAAAATTGGGTTGAATATAACCCAATGTTTAACCCTTTACCCAACAGAACGGCCCTGTGCCAATGCATTCTCTTATATATGCGAGTCGACCATAGGTCGCCTCGCATATATAAGAGAATGCATTGGCTTAACACATTAAAAATTATAAAATTGTTAAAGAATGTAAGAAAAAATGGTAAAAAGTGTTAAAAAAAGTTTTTTTTTAGGCCAATGCATTCTCTTATATATGCGAGGCGACCTATGGTCGACTCGCATATATAAGAGAATGCATTGGCACAGGGCATAACTGTAACCATCACAATGTGGTCAATGAGCCGGTTCCAATGATATCCATATTCGTATGGTTTTATTGAGACAGACCCAAGATAATTTAGGCTGTTGCAGCTTTATTTGGCCGGTTTGTTGGGTAAACCGAATCTGACTAAACATTTGGTTAGAGCTGTTATAAAAAGTAACCAAATATTTGTAACCAAACGTTGTTAAATTAACCAAACATTGGATTTGAAGTGATTAAACATGGGGTTAGAGACAACCCATGTCAATATATAATTATCTTTCAATTCAAATGATGAGTTTTTACCATATAATCTGAGATTATATTAAATTAAACCAAACTTTGAACCTATTATGCAATATGAAAGTCCGAAACGAGGTGTAACATATATATACATGTAATGACTTCATTTTCTGGAATAATTAACAACCTAGAAAAGAATACTTTACCAAAGACACAATTAGCAATGTTACAACTATATAATTCCAACATACATGTAACGGATGCCTTCACCATGTATTTATTTGAGTTCGATAAAGAGAAGAAAATTTGACAAAGAGAGCTCACATCCAATGTTTTATCAAGGGACGCAAATGAAAACTAATGATTATCTAACCCAACAATCTAACCCAACAATCTAACCCAACTTTGAATAACCCAACAATTTTGACTAAACTTTTTTTTTAGTGTTTGATACCCATAATTGGTACTAACAAAAGTGGGGCCGCTTGCCCCCTCCGGCACGCCACCTATGGTTCTAATTTCATTTCTGTTACATCAGGCATGTGCAGCATCTAAAGTGTTGTTGAAAATAATATTTTGTGCATTTATTGAACCTCTGGAATAGCCATTTGATGAGAGGGGCTGACAGCATGAAACATGAACCTGCTGTCTGCACGGAATTATACACGAATTTATCCATTTTGTGTGCGTATATTAGCCCCGGAATTTCGTATAATTGACCAATTTGTTAACGTAGACAAGTGAGGAATCCAAGCATCTGTGAATTTTAATCTCTTTTTATCTAGATGGTGTTTAACCCTTTATTTACTGAATGGATTCTCCCAATAATTTATAAAAGTATACATTGGAGTGGTCTATTATTCATCTGGAGGGATGTTCAAAAAATATGAACAGATGCCATACTATACAGTAATGCCCTAAATAATCGACTCCTTAAACCACAGCAGAATTAAGGGTAACTTTTCAGGATTTAGTCGGAAATATGGCTTGTTGTCATTCATCGGAAAGCTCTCAGGGAGAGCTTTCCGATGAATGGCAACAAGCCATATTTCCGACTAAAACCTGAAAAGTTACCCATAATGCTAAGTTACCAATAATTCTGCTGTGGTTAAGGAGTCTATTATTTAGGGCATTACTGTAGAAAGTGCAGAAGGATTCTTATTCATTGGTGGGAGAATGTTCAGATACTAAGCTTAACATCAGTTTATTACATAGGTCCTTTTGTTGAACTTATTATCTGAACATATCCTAAGGGATATCTACATGTACTCGACAATGAGTATTTAGTATTGACAGGGTTAACCCATTCCATAGTAAATATATTCTCCCATCAGAATTATAGATAGGAATGGTCTATTCATTTGGAGGGGTGTTCAGGTTAAATTAGCAGACAGCAGTGTGACGAAAAGAAAACACAAGGTCAGAATGATTAATATTCTTTGGAGGGAAATGCATGGATAATAAGTTCAACAAACGATGGTCGTTTATTTAACTTATTATATCTGAACATTTCCAAAGGGAATTAGTACTCATCAGTGAGTATTTAGTATAGAATGGGTTAATTTTGTGTAATGAGTATGAGTTTAATATTGATTTTGGGTATTCAATTATAAAATCCTCAAATGCCAACATGCGGGGAGCTTCATTGACCCTTTCATCACTGGATCTTCCTGAAATTTTGTGAAATTCTGTGCCAATGCATTCTCTTATATATGTTAGTCTCCCATAGGGAGCCTCTTATATATAAGAGAATGTATATATTGGCCTAACAATATTTTATTTGGCCTTGTAAGCATATTATCTTTTGTATGCGAGGCTCCCTATGGGAGACTCACATCTATAAGAGAATGAACTTGCACAGGATATTTAATGCTGCACCAGCGCTTGCAGCTCCCATCATGAAAGGGTTGTCAGGGGTGAACCTTGTACTAGAGATATCTGAAGGCTAACACTGAACATGTGGAATTACAGAAATCTTACTGTTCTCTTTAACACTTCTATGAATGGAGATTCCTGAAATTTTGCGAAACTCTGTGCCAATGCATTTTCTTATATATGCGAGACTCCCATTTGGAGCCTCGCATATTTAAGATAATACGTTGGCCTAACAATATTTACCTTGAACTTGTAAGCCAGTGCAATCTCTTATACTAGTATATGCGAGGCTCTCAATGGGAATATAAGAGAATGCACTGGCATGGGATCTTTAATGCTGCACCAGCGCAGCTCTCGTCATGAAAGGGTTAATCGAAAACAGTGAAGCACTTGAATTTGATATACAGATTATTATTCATTTGTTAGAACAACTGTTTAAAAAAAATGCCTGATTAATTTCCAGGCAAGTTTGCCAATGCGTGAACATAGCCCTCAGACTCTTAAATACCGACATGTATGTGTGAATAAAATGCGACCTTATTTATGCCTCATTGGTCATTGTCACATGGTTTCATGTAAAAAGTTACCCAGGATCTCCCAAATGTGAAAAAGTCACCCAGCATTGCAAAGACGAATCAAGGATATACAGAATTGTGGTGCCTGTCAAACTCAAGGTGAAATTTCAAGTTCTGTTGAAATTCCACTACTATAAAAAACAAAATACTAGGAAATAATCTAAAATGACAGGGGCATGTCGTTAAAATGAGTAAAAACTATCAAGTAAAAAAAATCTAAATTTAAAACGAGCCCGCCATTTTAAAAAACGCATCGTTAAATATTTTTTAATTTATATTTTAACTCTTTTTAACAACCCGCCCATGTGTCTAAAGTGGCATTTTTATATGAGCTTTCGAGATTCTGGGTGACTTTGCACATTTAGGAGATCCTGGGTGTCTTTTTTTGTGCGAAACCATGTGAAAATGATGAATTCAGCCTTATTTATATCAAACATAATTTCATATCATGGTCAAACAACGAAAGATTGACATCGGTTTGGCTCGATGTACATATACATGCAACAAATTAGCCCGAAAATCTGAAAAAATGGCATTATAATTGTGTCCTTCATTCATTACCACTCAATTCATCATGCTACACACCATTAATTTGCTTCAAGTGCTATTTTGTGGGGTCTTTCTGCATGTGTTAAATGGGTACTGTACAGTAAATCCAGCCATTTATGGGTCCATCCCCTTTTATACTCAACATAATATAAGCAACAAATGAATGAATTTGAGTCATGGATTAGCACGAAATACACCCATATTCTCTATGAAAGATGCAAACAACATAGTAATTATAATTAAAATGAGTTTATGACTCGAGCCAATTTATCATTTTCATTACAATTGCCATGTTGTTTGCATCGTTCATACGGTAAATGCGTGTATATTGCACTCATTCCATGGCTCAAATTCATGCATTTGTTGCATATATTCTGTTGATTATAGAAGGAGATGATCACATAAATGGTCAGATTTAGTGTGAAGTACCCCTTTAACCCTTTACCCAACAGAACGGCCCTGTGCCAATGCATTCTCTTATATATGCGAGTCGACCATAGGTCGCCTTGCATATATAAGAGAATGCATTGGCTTAACACATTAAAAATTATAAAATTGTTAAAGAATGTAAGAAAAAATGGTAAAAAGTGTTAAAAAAAGATTTTTTTTAGCCAATGCATTCTCTTATATATGCGAGGCGACCTATGGTCGACTCGCATATATAAGAGAATGCATTGGCACAGGGCATAACTGTAACTATCACAATGTGGTCAAGGAGCCGGTTCCAATGATATCCATATTTGTATGGTTCTATTGAGACAGACCGAAGATATTTTAGGCTGTTGAAGCTTTATTTGGCCGGTTTTGGCCGTTTTGTTGGGTAAAGGGTTAAGATGGCACCGAGATGGCCCAGCTATGTGTTTCACCATTGATAGCCATAATTATGGGACATTTTTTTCAAACATAATTCTTCCATAAACAATGCTACATCTTTATATACTAGAAAAGCTTGAGAATGAGATAGTGTGTCTGATATTTGCAGAATGAGGTCCCCAGAGGCTATTCCGCACAGCATGATTCACCCTCTGTGAACCTCATTCTGCTTTAATAGGCCTCATCTTGTTGGAAGTACAATAATTCTCTAAGTAATCGACTCCGTAACCCATAATTCTGCTGTGGTTAAGGAGTCAATTATTTAGAGCATTACTGTATACGTATCTATCTCAAATTAAAATTGTTTTAGTTACTTTTTTCCCCTTCTGTTCACCTATGCAGCACTTAGACTTGTAAAACATATTAGATTCAATCTTCGGCTGTAAACTTTTTTTTCTAATCTGATTTCTTGTAGCAATTGCAGCAGGGAAAAAAAATGGATACGTCTAATTTTTTGACCACATAATGTGCAATATATATATATCCCCTAATTTGAAGAAGATAATATGCATGATCAAGGTGACTAATGGGTGAACGTCACCAACTTCAACTGGTCCCCCATAGCAAATGAGACGTAAGCAGAATGAGGTTCAAAGAGGGTGACGCTTGCACCATGCAGGATAGCATCACTAAATTCACCCTCTGGGGACCTCATTCTGCAAATATCAGACACACTATTTCCAAGTTTGATGATGGAGCACTTAGAGTAAGCATTTTTTTATTTTGTCTGGTAAAAATGTTTGTACAAACAAAAAATACAACAATGCATACAAAAATTTAAATCACATGTTGTGTTGTCCCACATTTTGCCAAACTATCGTGTTTTACATATATGTGCAATATTGTTCAATTATATAATTCAAATTTAATGGACTTCAATGTGAATGATAACTTTGATTTGTTCTCATATGCATGTATGTACATTTAACTCGAGTACATTTATGACAAATATTCTGTGTAAAGATTTATTCTATTAATATAAATATAAATTTAATAGATGTGTACAGTACTGGTAATGCTCACAATAATTAGACCAAAATAAAGTGGGTGTGTTTCCAGTAACCTGGCAGCCCTAATACCGCACCCAAATAATTTTTTCTCAATTTTGCCCTTTTTTTGTTTTCATCAATCATTTTTTTTAAAGCGATTTGAACACTCTGCTGTGGCGTTCAGGACTATGTAGCAAATAATCTCACCTAAATTTATTTGTTCTGTCTGGGGTCACAATATTTTATTTTCACTGACTTGGGCATAAAAGATTTATTGGAAAGTTGAAGAAAATGTTCCGTTAAGGTACTCAATCCGATTAGACGCTCCTAAACTACTATTTCTTTGGCTTTGGGGGTAAAAAATATTTGATTCGAGTCGAGGAACCCACCCTTCAAAGCGCAGAGTGATCAGATATCGATTTTTGATCCATAAGCTTCCACATGCTCAAATGAAAACATTACCCACAAATTGCGGCTGTAAGATGGTTAACTCTAAAATCAAGTGGTTATTATTGTTAATAGTAACCACTTTATTTTTGAGTTATCCATCTTACAACCGCAATTTGTCCGTTTGAGCACGTGGAAGTGGACCACATCTCAAAAAATTAACAAATTTCAAAAATCGATATCTGATCACTCTGAGCTTTGAAGGGTGAGTTCCTCGACTCGAATCAAATATTTTTTACCCCCGAAGCCAAAGAAATAGTAATTTAGGGGTGCTTAATCGGATTGAGTACCTTTAACTTGTACCCCTCCAGCATTGAATACTAGCAGTTAATTGCATTTTTTTTTACTTCAGTTTTTTTCTTGAGCTTAAACTGCAGTTTTCTCATCTGTCTTAGGTCAATTCTTCTCGGCCCACAACAGCTTAGGATATTGGTTGGGTTGATGCCGTTTTGAACTGATTGAGTTCTGTCCCATTACTCTTCTATATCATATACTTTCATTGGAGCCCGAGCATTTACGTGAACCGCTGAATGCGATTAATCATCTGACATGTCCACAGTCAATCTGTCGTCAAAATGATATATCATTTACCGTGATAGAAAAAGGTATAGTGATGATACGATCGTTTAATGTATTGTTTACAAACCAAAATTCTCTGGAAAACAAGGCTTTGTTCACTTATAAATATCATTGCTTTAACATTGAGTGAACCTCATGCTAGGGAAAGACTACCTTCATATACGTAAAGTGTCCATTTGACCTAATTTGAAGGCATACAAGCAAGATCTCTCCCTCCCACAATTCTGGACGTAAAGTCTGTCAGTCCAAAACAGCATCAACCCAACCGATATCCAAAGCTGTTGTGGACCGAGAAGATTGGTCTAATCTGTCTATAGAAATGATTGAGAATATTTCAGTGATATCTTATTGATTTTGTGTTCAGTTTAAAGATAATTATATTTTTGCCAGTTAATGTCGAAGATGTTAAAAGTTGAAAATCATGTTCAATTGAAAAAAAAATTAGTTTCATGTAAATTTATCATGAGCTTATATAAAAATTTCAAACTGTCTCACTGTTTTACATTTATTTGCATGTTTAAAGATACATACAGTAATGCCCTAATTAATCGACTCCTTTAACCACAGCAGAATTATGGGTAACTTTTCATGATTTAGTCGGAAATATGGCTTGTTGCCATTCATCGGAAAGCTCTCCCCCCGAGAGCTTTCCGATGAATGGCAACAAGCCAAATTTCCGACTAAATCCTGAAAAGTTACCCATAATTTTGCTGTGGTTAAAGGAGTCGATTAATTAGGGCATTACTGTAATCCAAATTTAACACCCCTAAATTACGATTACTTCGGCCTCGGAGGTAAACAAAACATTATATTTGAGTTGAGGAACCCACCCATCAAAGCCCAGAGTTATAATATTTTGAGGATTTAAATCTGTTATTTTTTACCACCTCGATTATTTGGCAGCCTGGCAAATATTCGACAAATGCCGACTGACATACTCTCAATACCAAATTTTGTTGAACAAAATGTTGATATATAACACTTTTTGGGCAATTTTATACTATAGTTGTTGGCAATAACTGAAGCGGCATTTCAAGAAATGTTGTTGGAATCTGATGATATGGGGACCATCAAATCGGATTTTGTACCTTTAATTCTATGAGTATAAAATGGGATATCAACAGTCTTTTAATTATCTACATGCAAGCCTTGAAATAGTGAGCCTCATTTGCAGAATGAGGTTCCCAGAGGGTGAATTTAGTGATGCTATCCCGCACAGTGGGCTAGCATCACCAAATTTACCCTCTGGGAACCTCATTCTGCTAAGGCCTAAGCAGAATGACAGGCTCACTATTTCAAGGCTTGTCTACATGGATGCATCGGAACACATGACAGGAATGAATTATGACTATCTATCCTCCTATCGCTCAAAATATTAAAGGGACTGAAGCCCTTCGAAGTTGGTTCATGTTAAAGGCCCACTTAATTTTCGAAACCCCAGATCACATTATATAAAATATATGCATATTATATACCATTTGAAAGAGGAAGCTCCAACACATTGTATTTTTTATGTAATAAACTGTGAACATGTTGTTTTTTTGAGATATCGACGTCTGTTCTGTGCTAAAGTTTCTGCACAAAGTTTATTATTTTCAATGGAAGCAGAATATCTCTATATATTTTGATACAGACTTATCCCCCTTCCATTGAATATAAACTACAGTTTGAATTCTTTTGCATTCTGAGAGCCATAACGGGTGAAATGATTTTATGATTTCAGTTATTTTCTATTACTATATGGGCACCTTCTGAGGCACAGACGTTCCAAATGGTGATAAATTATAAGAATTTTAATCATATTTTATTGCATAGATTGTTATTAAAACCGTATATCAAGGTACTATAAAAAAAATAATCGGTGACTCGAAAATTAAGTGGGCCTTTAACCCTTTCAGTGCCGAGTCCAATTTTTGTATCAACCCATATTTCCTTGATCATTTTTCAAATTTATTTCCATCAATGTATCACATTATTATAATCAATAAATTTGAAAAATGATCAAGGAAATATGGGTTGATACAAAAATTGGACTTGGCACTGAAAGGGTTAAATAACATAAAATGTCTGTAAAACAACTATCATTAACAATTTCATGAACAAATAGATTGACTTTATTCTTATTTTAATTATTAATAACTCTCCAATAATGAGATTTCGCTTGTTGAAACCATTGTTATGTAAATATTACTGTTACAGTGGCATTAATGATCAATGTCCAATTAATTAAAGAAAATACAGTTTAATCAAAACTCGGTTGTAAACATTGGAAAAGGTCAAAGCATTTCAAAACTATTCTGAAAATAATATTCAGACTAAAATATTTGAACTTAATTATCACAAGATTAGCGATGTTTGTTGACAAATCACTGTAACAGTTTTGTTGAGATAACAATGGTTTCAACATGTGAAATTTCATTATTGGAGAACCATCAATAATGAATATAAGAACAAAGTTTATCTATTTCTCCATGTTTTTCTTAGCGGTGATGTTTTTACAGACTTTTATATTTTTCCACATTTACCCACTGTGAAATATTCTGTGACAATACTTGCAACAACATATTCCAGACAAAAGGTGCACAAGAGAGCGTCTCCAAATCCACAGTACATGGTCGGTGGCGATGGCGTGCTCATATAGACTGACTTGAATAGAATGTCAACCTGTCAGGGTTAATGCACTCGCGATGGGACATTCGGAACACTAAACATTAGTTAAAAAATTAAACTTTCAGGACAGCTGGTGTCAACAATTTTTTTTCCAGAAATTTCCAACTTTTGTTTCAGTTATTTTTGAAAATTTAGACCAACGTCAAGAGTGGGTGGGGTGAGACACCACAAACATATATCCTTCACTGTTACGTCTCTGAGTAGAAGATATGAGGTGAACACATCCTTCCACTGATGAGTCTCTATCTATGTCCATGCCATGGTATAGAATAAAAGTCCACATGCGTATAAAATAATGCCAGAATTCTCTCCACTGCCTGGCTACCTGAGGGACAAGATTTCAAGGTATGTGCGGTACTTGGCAAGAAAATGTTCATCCTTTTATTGCACTTGGCTCACGTTAGGCGTGATATTTCGACGGAGGTGATTCGTGATCGCTTAGCAGTTTTGTGCTCTGAGTGGAATGGAAAGGATGCCAGGTCCATCGTCAGATTAATCAATCAAACGCCAGTAAACATTACACACAACTGATGTGACTCACGAGTGGTATAATGTAGTGCTCAGATGGCAAATTCGAAATCTATATCTAATAGTGGCATTTGCTCAAACAATATGTACTATGGCACGCATGGTCATGGTCATATTTTCCACCCAGTGACGTGCACGGTGAACAGAGTGAGGTTTGTGAGACACCCCCACACCATATTTTCCACCCAGTGACGTGCATGGTGAACAGAGTTAGGTTTGTGAGACACCCCCACACCATGAATTTTCAACAGTTGGAACTATCATAGGTTGAAATTGTTGTGATAGTTTGATTTTCCAAACAATATTATGTGCGAAATTTGTTGCGTTTTTCCTACATTCATTCAAATTTGGACTGAAATTGGCTGAGAGGCATTACTTTTTTAGACTGTTTTATTTGGGTTGGAAGAGTTCGAACTTCTAGATAAAACATGAATGCATACCACCTCCATAATCCGTTTAATATTTCCGAAAATCTAAATTCTGAAATTCAATTGGACATTTGTAAACTTTGGCCTGTAATACATGATTTTCTTTTTCACAATGGATAGTAAAATTTAAGTTTTATAACCCAAGACATTTTTTAAATGCATAATCCGATTAAACGTCCCTCAATTACTATTCATTTGGATTTGGAGGTAAAAAATAGAGGAACCCACCTATCAAAGCTCAGAGTTATTAGATATTAATTTTTGAAATCTATTATTTTTCACCATCGAGACTTATTAGTGGCCCAATAAAAGTCGACGAACCGATGGTCTCAGACCAAATTGCGGATGAAGATGGACAACTCTAAAATCAAGAGGCTTTGTGTTTATAATAAAGCCAAATTTCGTCGAACAACATGTCGATAAATAACACGTTTTGGGAAATTTTATACTATAGTTGACAGTGGTTAGCATTATTTTTGGGCAATAAATCGATTCTGATAGCTGAAGCAGCATTTAAAAAAATGTTGTTGTTGTTGGAATCTGCTTATATGGGAACCATCGAATCGGATTGAGTATCTTTAACTTTACGTTAGACATGTTAATTATTTTCGTGTTTGATATTTCCAACTTAGTAGTTTCAATCCACTGTTGAGTCCAGCAATGTTTAAAGGTACTCAATCCGATTAAGCACCCCTAAATTACTATTTCTTTGGCTTCGGGGGTAAAAAATATTCGATTCGAGTCGAGGAACCCACCCTTCAAAGCTCAGAGTGATCAGATATCAATTTTTGAAGTTTGTTAATTTTTGGAGATGTGGTCCACTTCCACGTGCCCAAACGGACAAATTACGGGTGTAAGATGGATAACTCTAAAATCAAGTGGTTATTATTGTTAATAGTAACCACTTGATTTTCGAGTTATCCATTTTACAACCGCAATTTGTCCGTAATTTGTCTGTTTGAGCACGTGGAAGTGGACCACATCTCCAAAAATTTACAAACTTCAAAATTCGATATCTGATCACTCTGAGCTTTGAAGGGTGGGCTCCTCGACTCAAATCAAATATTTTTTACCCCCAAAGCCAAAGAAATGGTAATTTAGGGGTGCTTAATCGGATTGAGTACCTTTAACTTCTGTAGTTTTTGGCATTATCGATTAACAGCAAAATAACATCTTTTTAGACTCATGAGATATATTATTGTACAAATATAATGTTACACAATACACAAGCTTTCAATCCTTCTAGAGATTTTTATCAAGTGAAGTATAATGTCACTATCATATACAGAAGACTCATATGGCTATTTCTCAATATATCATATATTGAGGAATGGAAAGGATGCCAGGTCCATCGTCAGATTAATCAATCAAACGCCAGTAAACATTACACACAACTGATGTGACTCAGAACTTAGTCACAAGTGATATAATTTAGTGCTCAGTTGGCTAATTTTAAATCTATATCTAAATTCATGTAGTGGCATTTACTCAAACATGGATATATGGCATTGGTATGGTTGGCAGTGACGTTGTGACAGGGGGTTTGAGGGCATATAGTGTCACTAAATTCAACCTCTGGGGACCTCATTCTGCAAATGACCAGCACCATATTTAGAGGACTGTCATGAATAGCGAATAAACTTGGAATACCAATAAATTTCTATTCACTTTATACTTGCTACGGGTGCCTTCAGGCCATTATATAAGGCTGTGCCCCTAGCCCTTCAGTATTTGAGCCACTGTATACAGTAATGCCCAAAATAATCGACTCCATAACCACAGCAGAATTATGGGTAACTTTTCAGGATTTAGTCGGAAATATGGCTTGTTGCCATTCATTGGAAAGCTCTCTGTAAGAGCTCTCTGATGAATGGCAACAAGCCATATATCCGACTAAATCCTGAAAAGTTACCCATAATTCTGCTGTGGTTAAGGAGTTGATTATTTATGGCATTACTGTATGTCATCATAATTTTGTCAAACTGTATGACATGAGGTGTCCCATGTTGGTGAGGTTACTGAGGACCTAAGTCGGCTTCATGTCGGCTTCATGTCAGTTCCATGTGTTCTGGAATGCCACTATAATGATGTGTAATGGTACAAATTGAATGTCTGAGTGCAATAAAGAGACCTATTTTAATACCAATTAAATGTAGATATACCAGCGACCTGCCACAGAAACTGTCAGTAAATATGAGTCATATCGAATGTTGGGTGACAGATGGAACATAATTGTAAGTGGTAACATGTTGATATACCATTTAACCCTATCACTCACCTACAGTAATGCCCTAAATAATCGACTAATGTTGCCATTCATCGGAAAGCTCTCACTAACCATAGGTCGCCTCCCATATATAAGAGAATGCATTGGCCTAACAAATTTTATATAATTTTTTATAATTGTTAAAAAATGTAAGAATTTTTTGTTTTAAATTGTAAAAAAATGTAAGAAATATTGATAAAAATTATTTTGAATTTTGAAATCCAAGATGGCCACTGGCGGCCATGTTTTTTCGGAATGACCCCAAAATGACTCGTTCCCATATACATGTCAATGTCAACAGCTATGACAAATTTTATAATGATCCGACCAAAGGTACGACCTGTAACTCATGCTAAAGGAAATTGTTGACGAATCACACACGCACACACCCTCCCTCACACATGCACACACACACGGATGACGGATACCAAGTGATGGCAATAGTTCAAACTTTACAAAGTAAAGTTGAGCTAAAAATGATAAAAATTGTTGAACAATGTAAGAAAAAATGATAAAAATTTATAAAGAATGTAAGAAAAAATGATAAAAAATGATATAATAAATGATAAAATTTGTTAAAGAATGTAGGAAAAATTGATAAAAAATTGTTAGGCCAATGCATTCTCTTATATATGCGAGGCAACCAATGGTCGACTCGCATATATAAGAGAATGCATTGGCACAGGGTCTTTAATGTTGCGCCAGCGCAGCTCCCATCATGAAAGGGTTAAGAAACACTCTATTTTATTTTATATTGACTTTGCTATGCATTTATTTCATATCTTTGGAATGTTTTAGATGGACAACAAAAATAATTTTGTTAAAGGTACCCAATCCGATCAGACGCTCCTAAATTACTATTTCTTTGGCTTCGGGGGTAAAAAATATTTGATTCGAGACGAGGAACCCACCCATCAAAGCTCAGAGTGATAAGATTTCGATTTTTGAAGTTTGTTATTTCTCAATAATATGTGGCCCAGAAACACTTGGTCATACGGACAGTCTCGGATAAATTGCGGATGAAGATGGAGAACTATAAAATCAAGTGGTTATTATTACCACTTGATTTTAGAGTTATCCATCTTCAATAACAGAATGATATTCTTTGGTACTTATTGGGTCTAGTTTATGGGTCATACTTGGTTTTCAAAATATTTTCAACTGAATAAAGCAGAACACAACGTTAACTTCGATTACATTTACTGGTATGTTGTTGTTGTTGTAACTGGAGGTCTGGAACCATGAATACATATTTTTAAAAATAAATTAAAAAAATGAGATTTCAGGTTGAAAAACAACTGGAGGATAACTGGCAAACAGTGCCTTGTTCTAAATGTAGTAACATTTGCTGTACCACATCATACATAGTGTGGAAAAAGAAATTATATTTCTGATGACAAAGGCTTCAGTTGTCTGTTGTTTCAGGCAAGTAAATTCCAAATGTTGAAGATATTGAATTGGGACAGGGATGACTAACAACACCCCATATTTTTTTATGCCATTGTTGTCATGTCCCTTCATAGCAGTACATGTATAATTAAGCGCCCAAATTTTTAGGGGAGCTGAGACTTTTTTGCACGAACTTTTTTACATGATATATTTATGGTTGTAACACAATTTTTGTAGAATTTTCCTTGTATATACAAAAAAATATAATAAAATAGATTCAAATTAACCTTAAATATGTATAATTCAGGCAGAAATGTGAAAAATACTGTAATTTGCCACAATTAACTTTTGAAATACCATTAAATTTGCCTGAATTTAACCGAAAATATCTCCAATTTGCCTGAAAATTGCCCAAATTTTGAGCTTTTAAAATGTTTTTTGGGGGGGGCTGCACTCCCAGCCCCCTGACCCATATGGCTATGCGTCCCTGCTCTCATAATTATTTGGGGATATTTAGCTCAGTTGTATATGACTATTAAAAATATTGCATTTATTGATTGAGGCATGACTGAGCATGTCAGATCGCTCAAATCCAATAAGTCGCCCTGTATCATGTGTCTGGCGTGGGACTCCCAAGAGACACGTGTAAACAATGAGTCCCTGCGTCATCGTGAGTCTAATTCTATCAGCAGACACAGATCGGCTCCCAGTCACGTACAGGTTCAACACGGAATAATCCAGAATACAAGAGATATGTTGCATGGAAATCAACAATCTCAACCAGAGTTATCTATCTTACAAGCCTGAGTTTATTGTGCCAGTCATTTGCATAATGAGGTCCCCAGAGGATGAATTTAGTGACGCTATCCCGCATAGCGGGCTAGCATCACCAAATTCACTCTCTGGGGACCTCATTCTGTTTAGGCCTCATCTTCTCTGGAAAGTTTCTTTATTATCAAATTTCTATAAACACTTCTTCACATAGATTCTATTTCTTTTTTAGTTTAGTTTCTCTATATATCCCCAAATTGGCAGACGACACATTGCATAATCGTGGTTCCCAATGGGTGTACATCACAATATTAAAATATTTTTGAAACTTCAATCTGAGTCTATGCCTCCCATAGCAGATGAGGCCTAAGCAGAATGAGGTCCCCAGAGGGTGTATTTTATGATGCTAGCCCGCTATGCAGATACCATCTCTAAATTCACCCTCTGGGGGACCTCCAGGGTTGGGGTAATCGTAATCAGTAATTGTAATCAAAGTAATCAATTACAAAATTTGGAGTAATCATCTGTAATCAGTAATCATAACATTTCTTGATTACAAGTAATTGTAATCGATTACTTTCAAATGTACCTATAATCATGATAACATTTTGATTATTTTTGATTACTTTTACCAAAATATACATATGGATGGCTATTGGATACTCAGTCTCATACTTTGGTACTGTGGAGCGTGCACCGATACAAACAACATATTAGAAAGTTAGTACAATTTTGTCATTTGTTATTTTAGTGGTACAGTGTGTATGTAAATTCTGGCTGTGGACACAGATAACAACACACAAATGTTGAAAACAGCATGAATGGCAATAAACTTATGATGCAGACAAATAAACATTTATTTAGAGTCACACTGGTGCAATAGGGCTAATTAACTGAACAAAGCAGGTGTGATGTACACATGTAGACCTAATTAACTGGTTTATCATTTACTGCACTCATGGATAGTTAAGCCGCATTTAATCGGGATTAACAACGGATGATCATCAAATAAATCTTAGTGTTATCTTCATTGTGTTGGGAATTGAATCTAACAGAACATGAAAATAATTTATAAATGTTTCTGGTGATATTTTCATAAATATTATGCACTAGTTTAAAACCATGTAAGAAATTTAAAAATATATTAAAATGTATTTACATAAATAAATACACATAAAACATAATGTATTCCCAATAAGTTGGTGCATAACTTCATGTCGAAACCTTTCCAATACATGTAAATGTAAAAAGTTTATATGTTTATTGCTTGCTTCTTTCTATCGTTTCTTTTTTCCATGTTATGCAGTGATGTCTTTATTAAATCAAATTTGTGTTAATTTGAATTATTTCATTATTTATTCCCATGCGATCAAAATGGTTGGAAACTAACAATTGTAATCAGATGTAATCAAAAAGTAATCGATTACATTTACTAAATTAATTGTAATCATAATCAATTACAATGGAAAAAATGTAATCAGTAATCATAATCGTAATCATGTAAATCAAAAGTAATTGTAATCGTAATCGATTACATTGGCATGTAATCACGCCAACCCTGGGGACCTCATTCTGCAAATGCAGGCTTGCTATCTTACCTATATTCAATATCGGTAAGATAGACAACTCTCGTAGAGAATGGGATATCACTGGAGGGGCTTTGTTAAAGATGGATAATCCGAATTAACGGTCGCAAATTACTATTTCCTTGGCTTCGGGGGTAAAAAATATTTGATTTGAGTCAAGTAACCCACCCATCAGAGCTCAGAGTGATCAGATATCGATGTTTGAAATCTATTATTTTTCACCACCGATAATTTTAAGTGGCCCAGTAAACAGTCAACGAGGAAACGGTCTCGGACTAAATTGCGGATGAAGATGGATAACACTAAAATCAAGTGTTTTTTTTGTCAGGTATTTGACAAACCGGCTAAATTTCGTTGAACAAAATGTTGATAAATAACAGGTTTTGGGCAATTTTACACTATAGTTGACTGTGGTTAGCATTATTTTTGGGCAATTACTCGATTCTGATATTAACTAAATCGGCATTAAAAAAAAATTGTTGTTGTTGTTGGAATCTGATGATATGGGGACCATCAAATCGGATTGAGCACAAGCCTTGAAATAGGGTGTCTGTCATTTGCAGAATGAGGTCCCCAGAGGGTGAATTTAGTGATGCTACCCTGCATAGTGGGCTAGCATCACCAAATTCACTCTCTGGGGACCTCATTCTGCTTACACCTCAGCAGAATGAGGTTCCCAGAGGGTGAATTTGGTGATGCTAGCCCGCTATGCGGGGTAGCATCACTAAATTCACCCTCTGGGGACCTCATTCTGCAAATGACAGACACCCTATTTCAAGGCTTGAGTGAGCACCTTTAAATAATACACTAAGTTGCAATTCGTCTAAGAATTGTTTTTAAAACACATCTGATTTGATGATTGCGTTAGCTTGCAGTGTGAAGGTATGAGAGAGAACTCTAAATTATCCCAATAAAACAAACGAGGAGATGGTGAAGAAGTCAGAAGGGAATAAGAATCTAGCAGCTGTATGTCCCCCAAAATTGACTATGGAAATAGCAGAGTACATACAGTAATGCCCTAAGTAATCGACTCCATAACCACAGCAGAATTATGGGTAACTTTTCAGGATTTAGTCGGAAATATGGCTTGTTGCCATTCATCGGAAAGCTCTCGGGGAGAGCTTTCCGATGAATGGCAACAAGCTATATTTCCGACTAAATCCTGAAAAGTTACCCATAATTCTGCTGTGGTTAGGGAGTCCATTACTTAGAGCATTACTGTACACCATCTAGTTATATGGGTTATGGGTAGGGATAATACTGGTTTAAATCAAAATATGGTTGCCTTACTCTTCTGTAACGAACTTTGCACCAAGATCCAGTGGCAGGATTTTTTCGTCAATGTTAATCGACTTCATCGTACAAATCAACACAAAATGCTACATATTTTGGAAAGATTGATATCTTATAGTCATATTAACCCTTTCAGTGCCAAGTCCGATTTTTGTATCAACCCATATTTCCTTGATCATTTTTCAAATTTATTGATTATAATAATGTGATACATTGATGGAAAGAGCTCTTGAAAAATGATCAAGGAAATATGGGTTGATACAAAAATCGGACTTGGCACTGAAAGGGTTAAGGATGTATTATAAACTGTTGTTTTAAATTATGCACAGAATATGCCGTGTAATTAGGATAACCTCACATTTTATGTTTGTTTACGTCTAAAGAATACCTGAACTGTTACGAAGTTAGCGAGGTCAAATTTATAAATTACGGTCATGTATGTCAATATTGTGATAAAATATATTTTTCACATTAACCCTTTACCCAACAGAAGGGCCCTGTGCCAATGCATTCTCTTATATATGCGAGTCGACCATAGGTCGCCTCGCATATATAAGAGAATGCATTGGCTTAACACATTAAAAATTATAAAATTGTTAAAGAATATAAGAAAAAATGGTAAAAAGTGTTAAAAAAAGATTTTTTTAGGCCAATGCATTCTCTTATATATGCGAGGCGACCTATGGTCGACTCGCATATATAAGAGAATGCATTGGCACAGGGCATAACTGTAACTATCACAATGTGGTCAAGGAGCCGGTTCCAATGATACCCATATTTGTATGGTTCTATTGAGACAGACCGAAGATATTTTAGGCTGTTGAAGCTTTATTTGGCCGGTTGTGGCCGGTTTGTTGGGTAAAGGGTTAACAACTCTTGTTGAGTTCAGAAAAGTTTGTGACATTTTATTTATTACCCTCATTGGTGATTTTAGATGAGAGGGTGATTTACTAAGGCGACCATACTTTGACGTACTTGAAGAGCAGTATTACTCCTACTAATTTCATTAGCTGGTTTACGACAAAGGAAATTTGGACTACGAGTGTATGTGCATTTAGCTTGTTTCCATAATTTAAGTAACCTTTTAATTAAATGATATGCAATAATGTCAACAAGTGAATTTGAGTTTGTTCCAATGATTTTTACCAGAGTTATGGGCCTTATTTTGGTTTCTGAAATAAAATTTTCTTGGTTAGAAAGCTAACTTTTCTTGATTTCTGAATGTCAACTCCATTTAGAGTTGCCTTATCAACCAAAATTAGTATGCACCGGTAACTAATTATGCTCATACCAAGCCTGCAAATAGTGTGTCTGTCATTTGCAGAATGAGTTCCCCAGAAGGTGAATTTAGTGAAGCTATCCCGCACGGTGGGCTAGCATCACCAAATGCACCCTCTGGGGAACCTCATTCAGATTTAGGCCTCAACTTAATTTTTTTTTTTACTTTTTTAGAAAGTTATTTTTATTATTTTTTATTTTTAGTTCTCTATATACCCAAATTGGCAGACTACACAATGCATAATCGAGGTACCCAATTGATGCACATAACCATCTGGGAACTTAAATCTGAGTCTAGGTCTCCCATAGCAGATGATGCCTAAGCAGAATGAGGTCCCCAAAGGGAGAATTTTGTGATGCTAGCCCACTCTGCGGGGTAGCATCACTAATTCACCCTCTGGGGACCTCATTCTGCAAATGTCCGGCACCTTATTTTCAGGCCTGTCCACACTATTTTAACTAATTTGGACTTTACTAACAGGTACAGTGAAATGGCAACAGGTGGGATGAGGGGGGGGGGGGTGAGGGAGGAGTTGGGGGCAGGGGTTGGGGGTTTAATAAAGGAATCCCTCATTCTTGAAAATTTTGGTCTGGTTCAAGGGAGAGGTGAAGAGCGGTGTCAGCTATTTCATTGGAATTGAAAATGGTTACATGACAACTATATAAATAACGGATATTTAATATATTCATATCAATAGCAAAATGACAAATTTTTAACACGGAATAAATTGGAGAAAAATGTGTATAAATTTCAACATGCAATAAATGATCATGATTTGTTATGGCAAAATTCAGGTAACTTAACCATTTACCCAACAGAAGGGTCCTGTGCCAATGCATTCTCTTATATATGCGAGTCGACCATAGGTCGCCTCGCATATATAAGAGAATGCATTGGCTTAACACATTAAAAATTATAAAATTGTTAAAGAATGTAAGAAAAAATGGTAAAAAGTGTTAAAAAAAGATTTTTTTTAGGCCAATGCATTCTCTTATATATGCGAGGCAACCTATGGTCGACTCGCATATATAAGAGAATGCATTGGCACAGGGCATAACTGTAACTATCACAATGTGGTCAAGGAGCCGGTTCCAATGATATCCATATTTGTATGGTTCTATTGAGACAGACCGAAGATATTTTAGGCTGTTGAAGCTTTATTTGGCCGGTTTGTTGGGTAAAGGGTTAAATTTCAAGATTTTAAAAATGTTAAGCCTCGCATATATAAGAGATTGTGTTGTCTTACAAGGTCAATGTAAATATTGCTAGACCAATCTCTTATGTATGTGAGGCTCCCAATGGGAGACTCACAAATATAAGAGAATACATTGGCACATGGTTTTCGCAAAATTTCAGGAAGCTCCAGTCATGGAAGGGTTTAGTTTTAGATATCCTATATTGTGAGGCCAAATAAAAAAAATATTTGTTTGAGTTTCAGGTGGGCAGGTAGAGATTTTTTTTAGATTCAGTTTATTTATAAGCAAATAGAGGGTTGTCTTGTTTAAATTTTACCACCATGTATGACAGAATGAAAAGATCTGTATACCCCAAACATCTGTGTGCAACAAAGCCATCTTGGGCCCTAATATTTTCATAAAGCATCCACTTAGTCAAAGTCATTAGCATTTAATTAAAGATGGAGTATCTCTTCCTATATAACAAGTTTTATATAGTTTCCTGGGTATGAAATAATAAATATGGATCAAAGACCCCTGTCCAGATACACATCTATCAATTAACCCTTTGAGTGCCAGGTCCGATTTTTGAATCAACCCATATACCCTGTGCCAATGCATTCTCTTATATATGCGAGTCGACCATAGGTCGCCTCGCATATATAAGAGAATGCATTGGCCTAACAATTTTTCATCATTTGTTATTACTTTTTACAATTTTAATAATTTTTTAAAAATCTAAAAAAAAAAAAATGTTTTTTATTTTTTTAGGACCGATTTTACAGACCGTAAATTAGGGCCGATGAGATCGGTCCCTGGCACTGAAAGGGTTAATATTGATTTTATTTGGATTTTTCTTTGTATAAAAAAACTCTGTGCTGTTCAATAATGGTCCCTAATATTCACGACCATCTTTTATATTTGAGATTTTTAGTTATTGAAAATAAGCATATGCTACACTCTAGGTTTTGTCTACTTGATTCACGCTTAATATTACAATACATACAATCAATTGGAGACAGTTTGCGACTCGCATTTGTTCAGAGCACCAAGCTGGAGGCCTCTCACTAAAAGTTCTAAATATAGTAACAAATATATCCCCATAAATTGTTACTATATCCATCACATTATAATAAAATAATATCGAAATAAAACGATATTAATTGATAGAATCGATTCCGGGCAGGGATTTCCAACCCATACATATTATTTCCTACCCAGGAAACTATCTAAAATTTGTTATATAAAGAGATAATCCATCCTTAACCCTTTACCCAACAGAAGGGCCCTGTGCCAATGCATTCTCTTATATATGCGAGTCGACCATAGGTCGCCTCGCATATATAAGAGAATGCATTGGCTTAACACATTAAAAATTATAAAATTGTACAGGGCATAACTGTAACTATCACAATGTGGTCAAGGAGCCGGTTCCAATGATATCCATATTTGTATGGTTCTATTGAGACAGACCGAGGATATTTTAGGCTGTTGAAGCTTTATTTGGCCGGTTTTGGCCGGTTTGTTGGGTAAAGGGTTAACCCTTTCTATACTAAATACTCAATGTATGCTAAAATTTTATTAATGTCTTTAATTATTCTGTTGGCTATTGTGTGAATTTGTGTCTCACCTATATGGTTACTTAATTGAGATCTGATAAACCATGACTGATATATGAGCGGAGATGGACAGAAAATTAAATTTTCCAGATAAAGGAAGGCTCAATTGCAAGAGAGGTGGGCTTATTGAAGAAAAGACTCGATGTGAACAATATAATATGTATTGTATTGACACCCATACATCACTGACAGACAGACAGCAGAAATAACAATTTGATATAATGGAATTCAAATTTTATATGAACATTTCAACATGTACCAAGAAATACTTGGTGCTCCGTCTGATCAATTTAACCCTTTACCCAACAAACCGGCCAAAACCGGCCAAATAAAGCTTCAACAGCCTAAAATATCTTCGGTCTGTCTCAATAGAACCATACAAATATGGATATCATTGGAACCGGCTCCTTGACCACATTGTGATAGTTACAGTTATGCCCTGTGCCAATGCATTCTCTTATATATGCGAGTCGACCATAGGTCGCCTCGCATATATAAGAGAATGCATTGGCCTAAAAAAAATCTTTTTTTAACACTTTTTACCATTTTTTCTTACATTCTTTAACAATTTTATAATTTTTAATGTGTTAAGCCGATGCATTCTCTTATATATGCGAGGCGACCTATGGTCGACTCGCATATATAAGAGAATGCATTGGCACAGGGCCCTTCTGTTGGGTAAAGGGTTAAATAGTAAAGTACACATATGTGTAGATATCAGTATGGTACATCAGCCTCAACATGACAATGTATAAAACAAATCAAAGTCACACATATTCATCAGACTGAATGTCTGACAATAACAATATTCAAATCATACTTTTAAACGTGTATAAGTTTCAAGATAATCAAGTGTGAATATAGTCGAATCGAAATGAACTATGGTGTATTCAATGACTACTTTTTGAGCGAGGTGAAGGTCAAATGAAATGTAAAGGTCACATGAATATTCACTATTAATTAATAGAGAAAGTAGTGCTCACTTGCCACTCGCAATTACTTGATTTTGATCAAATTACTCCACTTAGATTGGAAAATGTGAACATCATTAGACACTACATTCCAAATTTCATTGAGATCTGCAAAAAGGCTAAAATATCACAACAGAGAGACAGACGATTTCAATCCAGGATATTCCCCAATCTCTTTAAATAGCCGACGAAAATTTTACAATATTTACATCTCTGGATATCTCATTCATAATCAGTTACTGAATTGATGGGATTCCCTTCATTTCATTGGAGAGTGGCAAAGCGCGTGTGTGATTTCATTGGTTTATGGCATAACAGATCACTTCACATATCAGAGGTCAATGACATGTTCACAACTTTCCCATGCATTGTCAAACTCAACTATTGTTGGAAAACTGAATACAGGCGATATATCCATAACTCATTTTACTCATCGCAATATAGGACACATCATCTTTGAGTTTTTATCAGTCAACGATATTCACGTTTTGTTGTATATATAACTATTTCTAACTACTACAATTCTCACAAACATTTACTACGCCCGAAATGCACTCCATATTTGGAAATGGTGTATTACGTCATGTTGGAAATACCGCATCGTTGTAGAAATGAAATATTATGACACATCTAGAGACATACATCCCTTAGGATTATCGTTGGCTTTTCAAAGAGAGAGGATATTTCCCATTAACTTCGAAAGTGGAGATATTGTTCAGTAATGCCCTAAGTAATCGACTCCTTAACCACAGCAGAATTATGGGTAACTTTTCAGGATTTAGTCAGAAATATGTCTTGTTGCCACTCAGGGAGAGCTTTCCGATGAATGGCAACAAGCCATATTTCCGACTAAATCCTGAAAAGTTATCCATAATTCTGCTGTGGTTAAGGAGTCGATTACTTAGGGCATTACTGTAAATAGAGGATCTCTAATGAGTCGCAAATCTAGACAAAAACTGAGTGCACTAAATTTGATTCAAGTCGAGCTTTAGCGAGGCTCAAATCGAATTTATTGGACGAGGCTATTATATTTTGTAAATAATTGGGTGCGAATTTGAGTTCCATTTTGTCACATAATCACATATTTTAGCAAGGAAAACAATCTCAAAATGGCTGGGGTTAAAAAAATTAATATTGATTTCCTTATCACAACCAAAGAGGAAGTAAAGAAACCTTCAAGAAAAAATATATTTCCAATTTAAATGTGTTTTTTCATGTTTCAAATTGTTCAACCATCCTATTCACCCAATATAAATCGAATATCATAATTATATAATTATATTGTAATTAACATAATAATAAAGTGAAGCTTATATGTCACTTCACATGCCGATAATACATGTGTGTCTTACTTAAAAATATGAGGCCGGGCTAATTATGTGTTAAAAAACACCATAAAAAAACTATAAAAAGAGCATCGCTAGGGCGTAGCGCTAGGGCGTAGCAAATACGCCCTTTAGCCATTTTGAATTGTACTACCAAAAAATACAATAACAATTTGAGCTTACAAAGAATATCTGATACACCCCTAATTTAAATGCCAAAATCTGGTCAAATTATAAGTAAAAAAAGGGCCGTAACATGACCTGTCTTTTTAACTGGGAAACACACATACCAGCTTTGGTTTAGATCAAATAATCGAAACAGGAGTTATCGGTCGGAAACTAAAATATTATGAAATCAGTCAAATTCTAAGTTGAAAAGGGCTGTAATTTATGTAAAAATAATTGGATTTAACCCATATTCGACCTTGGTCTGGATTTGATTTAATTAGCTGGGAAATACACATACCAACATTGGTTCAGATTAAATAATCCAAATTGGAGTTAAATGTTGGAAACTAAAAATGTTAATGGACAGACATAAGGGGCATTAGGTGGTACAGTAATGCTCTAAATAATCGACCCCTTAACCACAGCAGAATTATGGGTAATTTTTCAGGATTTAGTCGGAAATATGGCTTGTTGCCATTCATCGGAAAGCTCTCCCCGAGTGCTTTCCGATGAATGGCAACAAGCCATATTTCCTACTAAATCCTGAAAAATTACCCATAATTCTGCTGTGGTTAAGGGGTTGATTATTTAGAGCATTACTGTAGTTTGACATTAGGTGGTCGATCATGTCAAACATTCTTTTGTCTTAGGCTCCTCCCCTGACCACCTAAGGCTCAAATGTGCACCCGGACAGACAGACGGATGAATGCACAGACACCCCAATGGACAGACAGACTGATCATAAAATACAACTTTTTTTTTCTCAAAAATATGTATAAAAAGTATTTTACAACTTCTAAAATTCATCGTACGGTATCTGAAACGACATCCTAATATTGATGGCAAATAAATTTATTTAGAACCATAATATCAAAACTAGATGTGGCACTTTCCCAAATGGACCAAGGACACAATTAGGTTCCATTAACCCTTTCATGATGGGGGCTGTGCTGGTGCAGCATTAGAGATGCTGTGCCAGTGCATTCTCTTATATATGCGAGTCTCCCATAGGGAGCCTCACATATATAAGAGATTGCACTGGCTTACAAGGTCAAGGTAAATAATGTTAGGCCAATGTATTCTATTATATATGCGAGGCTCCCTATGGGAGACTGGAATATATAATAGAATGCATTGGCACAGGGTTTTTGCAAAATTTCAGGAAGCTCCATGGAAGTCATGGAAGTCATGGAAGTCATGGAAGGGTTAATGATAGTCATCTTAACATATTTGTATTTGAAAACGAGAGGCCGATCACGATCGGCAGATGTTTAACCCATTCCTTAGCGATAGCGATCTTTTTATGAGTGCAAGAATTTCAACAATTCACAGCGTACTATTATTTATTAGTTTCATACTGGAATCAGACATATTGAGCAACTTGCTCATTTAAACACAATAGGAAGATGGATATGACATTCGATTTCAACCTATTCGGTCACTCCAACAGAGATACATGTATGTGTGATAGATTGATAAAGATAATTATACCCAAACACAGTCAGACAGATGCACCATAGCTGTTAAAGATATAATTGTTACAATATTAACATCATAATAACTCTATTTATTTAATTCTTACAATGGAACCCGAGTCATAACAGATTATGTTGTTGTGTTAGCTGCATAGTAAAAGTTATGGGATGATTGAGATTAGAGACCAACAAACACCTGAACATCTATATAAGTGAGGGGTGTATAGACCTTGATATTAAATATGATTGATAATGGTTGGATATAAAATATTTTAATACAGAATTATCAGATAACTAAAGGAGAGATATGAGAAGGGTCAAATTGAAAATATTAGAGTCATAACATTGGATCGCGTACAGTATACATGTACCTATGGTTAATTTTATTCTAAGCTGATCATGGGAAAGATACAATGTCTGTAACAGCAGAAATATTATTAAATATTGGGTTAATATTCTCAAAACCATTCAATCAATACCAAAATCTATACGCATGAGGAATGTATCACAATCAACCTGAATGAGATTATAAAAGTGATTGGGTGAAAAATATTTGACCAAAAAGTCAGCTTCAAGAATACCAGAACCATTATTATTATCCTGCAGCCCAAATGCAATAGAGGGAATTTCAAAATAAGATATATCCTCAAATGATGAATATTCAATTGGTGGCTTATAATTAATAGAAATTCTTAGTGAACCTGGCCTAAGGCGAAAGAGATAATTTAAAATCTGCGTATCAGATATTATGTGTCTATGGAATAGGTTAATTTTAATCCTGAAATACATGCAAGTGAAAAGTGGATCACGATCAACCTGGACATAAAATAGGAGAATGAACATATGATGTGTGGAGAGTGTTAATCATTTTCAATGACATCATATGATGGAACTAATGTGTGGATAAATTGTTTTCTCAAGATAAGACAACAGTGTCTCTGTAAACAACAATTCTCTAAACAGCCATGCTCCAGAACATCCTTCACATGGACAATGGACTATTTGTATTAATGCCATGAACATGTTTCAACAGGTTGGGTTAAATTACTATTGCACACAAACTGGAGTAAAGTATCATCAATCACTTAAATTTGACAGCTCTGGGAGCAGCAGTGGATTAGCAAAGAGTATCCAGTGTCATTTTCTGATCCCAATAAAGCAGATTACTGTGTAAAGTTGTTTGTCTTAAATTCTCACAGGGCATATACAATAGGTAGTAAATTACTTGAATTATAAAGGGCCATAACTCTGTTAAAATATATCGGATCAAACCCAAATTTGAACTTGATCTGTATTTCGGGGTGAGGACCACATGTACCAAATTTGGTGTAGATCAGATGAAAAATGTTTTGAGTTCTAAGTAAAAATAAGTTTGAAAAGGGTTAATTAAACGATACCAAAAACCATACAGATAAAGAACGTGCTAAGAAAAACCTTGGTAAGAAATATGAGGCATATCAGAAGAAAACAGTTTGACTTAGATGGATCAGATAGCATTTGTGTGCAGGGTTAATTATTTTCTAAACCGATCAACCGATCGATACCAAAAACTATACAGGTGAGGGGAGTGTCATTATAAACCTACATATCAAATATGAAAACAATCGGACAAAAAATAATTTGGTTACAGCATCGGATAGCTCATGCCTATGTGCGGATGCAAAGTGTTAATAATTTCTAAACCGATCAACCGATCGATACCAAAAACTATACAGGTGAGGAGTGTGTCATCATAAACATGGGAGTAAAAAATAACTCTAATTCCCATAATACAGATTTACTGCTCTCAGAGCTAAACTGATACCACTGGTAATTAATTGTAGACTGCTATGGTTATCTGTTCAATTCTTAGTTGAAAAAGGGCCATAACTCTGGTATAAAATGTTGGATATAACCCATATTCAAACTCGATCTGTATTTTGAGTTGAGAAACTCGCATACCAAATTTGGTTCCGATCAAA
This sequence comes from Siphonodentalium dalli, assembly GCA_032622095.1. NCBI lineage: Eukaryota > Metazoa > Mollusca > Scaphopoda > Gadilida > Siphonodentaliidae > Siphonodentalium > Siphonodentalium dalli. The sequence continues at coordinate 50,934,427 of CP136069.1, read as the reverse complement.
TAAAAAAAAAATTGAGTTATGGCAGCATGCATGAATTCTAAGTCGAAAAAGGGCCATAACTCCATTGAAAAATATCGGATCAAACCCATATTCGAACTCGATCTGTATTTTGGTCCGAGAAACTTGCATACCAAATTTGATTCTGATCAGATAATTTATTTTTTGAGTTATGGTAGCATGCATGAATTCTAAGTCGAAAAAGGGCCATAACTCCGTGAAAAAAACTCTGATCGAACCCATATTCGTACTCGATCTGTATTTGGTGCTGACAAATTCATATACAAAATTTGGTTCCGATCAGATATAAAATGTTCGAGTTATCGCACCATGCGTAAAGTGTCTACAGACAGACAGACAGACAGACAGACGGACGGACGGACGGACGGACTAACGACGAGTGGTCAATCCGGGCAACGACACTATGTTTACCATACTATGGTATGGGTAAACATAAAAAAGAAACAACATTTCTCTTCAAATGTCTCTCATTGAGCTCACATTAATGGATAACTCAAAAATCAAGTGGTTACTATTAACAATAATAACCACTTGATTTTAGAGTTATCCATCTTACACCCGCAATTTGTCTGTTTGAGCTCGTGGAAGTGGACCACATCTCCAAAAATTAACAAACTTCAAAAATCGATATCTGATCACTCTGAGCTTTGATGGGTGGGTTCCTCGACTCGAATCAAATATTTTTTACCCCCAAAGCCCAAGAAATAGTAATTTAGGAGCGACTAATCGGATTGAGTACCTTTAACTATAATAGTTGAATATGGATATTGTCCTTCTGTGAATTCGATAAAAGAGGGATAACATAGGGATAATCGACAATCATATTTCACAAAAAATATTAAAAATCAGTGCCCCACTAATTCGGTACCATGTTTGTGTTTGTGATGAAATAACATACAGTAATGCCCTAAGTAATCGATTCCATAACCACAGTAGAATTATGGGTAACCGAGAGCTTTCCGATGAATGGCAACAAGCCATATTTCCGACTAAATCCTGAAAAGTTACCTATAATTCTGCTGTGGTTATGGAGTCGATTACTTAGGGCATTACTGTATTTCGATCCATGTGACTGATTAGTCTTGACGGCACATGATTGTCCAGTCAATTAACATTCAATTGTTGAGTCGCATGTCAATGTCCTTTAGAAAGGCATTATTGACGAAACGTTATCCGAAATAATGCTCCTAAATTACTATCTCATTGGCTTCGGGGGTAAAAAATATTTGATTCGAGTCAAGGAACGCACCCATCAAAGCTTAGAGTGATCAGATATCAATTTTTGTGGCCCAGAAAAAAACGTCGTCAAATGGGCGATCTCGGACATAATTGCAGATGAAGATGAATAACTCTGAAATCAAGTGGCAATATGGCAAAATTTTGTGATGCTCAAGTGATAATATGGCCATATTTCTTTGAACAAATGTTGATAAATAGCACATTTTGGGAAATTTTATACCATAGTTGACAGTGGTTAGCATTATTTTGTTGCAATTAATTGATTCTGATAACTAAAGCGTATTTTGAGGAAATGTTGTTGAACATTGTATCTTTATGATATGGGGAATGTCTGATCGGATTGAGTACCTTTAAAGAAAATAAGCTGGCGCAAAATGTTACACAACAAATTTTATTTGGAGACTGTTCATTTTCTGCAATATTACATAGACTACAATTTGACTGTGTACTGGGATGCATGATCCCAAAGCTAGTTCTCTCCAAAACAGGGAAACAGTGGATTTAGCACTGTCAAATTCAACTATAATAGTTGAATTCAGGATGTGCCTGGCCTGACGATGGTAAATATCTGTGTCAAGTTTCACAACAATTAACCCACGAAGTGAATCAAGTCTGGATATAGAGTGTCTGACATTTGCAGAATGAGGTCTCCAGAGGGTGAATTTAGTGATGCATCATCAAATTCATCCTCTGGGAACCTCATTCTGCTTATAAAATGCAGGAATACAAGCTTGGACAAAATTTACTGACCAATGTACAGTAATACCATAAGTAATCGACTCCTTAACCACATCAGAATTATGGGCAGCTTTTCAGTATTTAGTCGGAAATATGGCTTGTTGCCATTCATTGGAAAGCTCTCCCCGAGAGCTTTCTGATGAATGGCAACAAGCCATATTTCCGACTAAATCCTGAAAAGTTACCCATAATTCTGCTGTGGTTAAAGAGTCGATTACTTAGGGCATTACTGTACAAGCTGATTCCAGTATATCCTCTCAACCTTTAAAACATTGAGCTCATGTACGACATATATCCTTCACTCAACAAGACATGCATATTATACTGGTAAACACACAAACCCTTCAATCACCAAGACTACGTCATATCGCTCATACCCAGGCACATGAGGTACATGTATGTCATCAGAAATATTTGATTATAATCACACAAAAAAATAGTTTAATGTCACATTGATATATATTGTCCCCCATCAGTATACAGTAATGCCCTAAGTAATCGACCCCTTAACCACAGCAAAATTATGGGTAACTTTTCAGGATTTAGTCGGAAATATGGCTTGTTGCCATTCATCGGAAAGCTCTCAGTGCTGCTGTGGTTAAGGGGTCGATTACTTAGGGCATTACTGTATGATATTGAGGAAGAGTATTCTCATGTATCGCAACCTTATTTTTAGTCATGCCCAAGGCTGGATATAGTGTGTCTGTCATTTGCAGAATGGAGTCCCCAAAGAGTGACGCTATCCAATTAGCGGGAATCTCATTCTGCTAAAAGACATAGTGTGGACTTGTTCGGGTGCGTAAAATTGATAAGTTAGTACTCAGGCACTATGCCAACCTGGGGAATGTAGAATTCTACTAACATCGACGAAAATTTCAAAGAAATTGACAATACCACTCCATAGAAAACATCGTCTGACTACGCTCAATTGTAAATATTTACATCTCGATTCGGGACGCAACTATTGGCAATAAACTAACACAAAACTATTTTGCCATCGAGAGTCATTTAATTTAATTACCGGGTAATACATAAGAATGGCGGTGTTTTTGGTCAATTTGGATGAACTAATTGTAAAAAATAACTACTTTGAGCAATTTCTATTTGATCACCCTACCGGAGTGTTTCGCATCACTTTAAGCCTCAACTGCTATGGGAGACCTGATAAATATCCAGACTCCGTCTCATTACTTTCAACTACAGCTGATGACACTGGCCTTGTTTGTAAAACTCATTAATATTCATGTTCCCAATAAGGCAATGTTTATCATTGCGATACGCACATAGATCTACACACGTATGCCTGATGTCATGTAAACATGCAAGAGTAAATCACACTTCCTCAAACCAATTATCATGCAGCAAATGCATGTTTCAAAGTTTGCTTCACTATACATGCAGAATATAAGTTTCTCCACTCAGATGCTATATAATAAAGAACAATGTAATGAAAATATAGTGGTAAGGATGCTATAATAAATATTATTGAGCTGTACCACGGTCATGTTGCATCATCTCCTTATTTAGAATACGCCCTTGACAATTTACTATACGATTACTCTGAGATGTAAATATCCTTATTTGGCACGTGCGTAATATCCATACAGGTTAGGATAAAATACTAACTAGATTTAACCAATTTGGAATATCTTTGCAAATACACTTCTATTATGTATACTTGTTCTGTCTGATCATTTTCCAATTATGAATAAACTTACGTTAGTTTTAATATTGAACATATGGCATTTGGTCAGTTAAGATACGTAACACTAACGTGTAGTTTATTCAATAACTTCGTGCAGTCAAATACCGTGGGTGTGGCTTGTATGAATAAGTGAATATTAATTGAATTTGCAGGAAGCTATTCATTGGTCAAGCAAGGCATCGCTCGCTGCTTATTGGCTAGATTTCTCCTGTTTGAAATAATTTTAACCATGAGAGTCCTTAGACCGTAAGTTGATTGACATGATACACTGTTTAATTTTATTTAGACTGTCCATCAGTCACCTGATTGTGCAATTTATCTTCTGCAAATTAGGGGATATACAGAAAAAGTAACTAACAAGACAGTCAAAGACTGTGGGGTCGCTCACCAGACTGCAAAGACTGATGAGACTGGGACTCTGGAGACCACAATAGTCAGAACTTTTCATAAGCACTTTGAAAAAAGTAGATCTAAACACGATATGTGGCTAGAGAGGCTTCAGTAGTGTACAGTGGGTAATTTCAAGGTGAATATCCACCATGAAATTGCCCACTGATCACCCCCCTCCTCCAGCTCAACAAGTCCCATCCCGACCGGGCTCCAGACTCCCAAGTCTTGGGTTGGAATTTCACAACCGACATCTCAAACTTTCTCAATTTTTGGAAATTTCCAATCTCACAAGCACCTTTTTATAAAACCATTTAGACATGTTTGAAGCCCATTTATCCATGGACCCAAAACACCATACATGTATGTCAGATTAATCAGTTAGGTAGTTCCAAGGAAGATGTTTTAATGAATTTGGTATTTCAATGATTTTTTAAACACAAAATTGTTAACTCCCCAATGGGTTGGGGCGATTACATACCAATGTAATCGATTACGATTACAATTACTTTTGATTTACATGATTACGATTACGATTACTGATTAAATTTTTTCCAATGTAATCGATTACGATTACAATTACTTTAGTAAATGTAATCGATTACTTTTTTATTACATCTGATTACAATTGTTGGTTTCCAACCATTTTGATGGCATAGGAATAAATAATGAAATAATTCAAATTAACATGTCTAATATGATTGAATAAAGACATCACTGCATAACATGGAAACAAGAAACGACTGAAACAATAGAAAGATGCAAGCAAAAAACATAAAAACTTTTTTTTTACATTTACATGTATTGGAAAGGTTTCATCATGAAGTTATACACCAACTTATTGGGAATACATTATGTTTTATTTGTATTTATTTATGTAAATAATTTTTAATATATTTTTAATTTTCTTACATGCATTCAAACGAACGCATAATATTTATGAAAATATCACCAGAAACAATTATAAAATATTTGCATGTTCTGTTAGATTCAATACCCAACACAATGAAGATAACATTAAGATTTATTTGATGATCATCCGTTGTTAATCCTGATGAGGATTCAGTTAGGCTTAACTCCATGGGTGCAGTAAATGACAAACCAGCTAATTAGGTCTACCGATGTACTTCACACCTTCTTTGTTCAGTTAATTAGCCCTATTGTACCAGTGTGACTCTACAGCCATTGTCTGCAGCAATCTCAATTCAATTTAATCTCAATTGAAGTTGGCTACCCTATTTATTCATATTAGAACATTTCATTTGTCTGTATCACAAGTTTATTGCTATTCATGCTGTATTCAACAAGTGTGTTGTTATCTGTGTCCACTGCCAGAATGTACATACACACTGTACCACTAACATAAGACATGACTCTAATATGGTGTATGTATCTTTGCACACTCCATAGTACCACAGTATGAGACTATGAGTATCCAATAGCCATCCATATGGATATTTTAGTAAAAGTAATCAAAAAGTAATCAAAATGTAATCATGATTACAGGTACAATTGAATGTAATCGATTACGATTACTTGTAATCAAGAAATGTCATGATTACTGATTACAGATGATTACTCCAAATTTTGTAATCGATTACTTTGATTACAATTACTGATTACGATTACCCCAACCCCATAGCCCCTGTCATTTCGAACAGTTTAACCCAAAGAAGGAAAATGTGGACTGTTACTGGTTGAAAAATCAAATCTACAGCCTCATTGCCTCCACCCAGGCAGCTTAGAAATCAATAGGAATCTATATATTACAAGTGGTGTGCACTCGAGTGCTAGCATACCCCCACTGTGGCAAATTCAACCCGCATTATCCGTAAACTCAACCAAAAAGATTTTTAATTTTAAAGAAAAATTAGGACTAATAATATCGATATGGTGTCACAAGAAGCTTGTACAGAAAAAATTATTCAAATCGGTTCATATTTGTTAAAGTTATTAAGTCAGACAGAATTTTCTAAGTCAAAATAAGTCGAAAATGAGGTGTAATATTACGAAAAACAGTCTGAGCCAATCCCTAGCCACATCATGTAGAGAGGCTATTGTGAGAAGCATGTATACCAAAAATTATTGAAATCGGTTCATATTTGTTACAGTTATTAAGTCAGAAAGAATTTTCTAAGTTAAAATAAGTCGAAAAAGAGGCGTAACTTGAAAAAAAAAAGTCGGACGGAACCGCAATTAGCATCATGCGGAGAGACCGTCCTAAGGAGATTGCATACAAAAAATTATTGAAATCGGTTCATAGTTGTTCGAGTTATGAGGTCGGACGGACGGACGGACGGACAAACGGACGGAGAAAGCGTGACGGACGGACGCAGTCAATCCAGTAAACCCCCCATTTTCTTTGAAAGTGGGGGTATAATTATACCAGTATCAAACAGCATACATACAGGTAGGGTGGGTGGTTGAGAGTTAAATCTCTTATCTCTGCCCTTATTTGAACAAATGTGAATCCCCATCTATGGGATCTATTCATCTAGAAATTTCGGTAGATTTTAAGAGTTGAAGAAAACTGATTTTCCTCAAAAGTTTCCTAAAAATGACCTCACGTGTACAAATCTGAACCCCACTCACCAAAGGACCCTCCATACCAAAAGCTAAATAGGCCTGATGGTTTCTGAAGAATTACTATGGAGGGAAAGAGTTATGGCCCTGGCTTCTCACCTATATGACCTCATTTGAACAAATCTGAATGTGAGTCAAAATATATAAACCATTTCGGTCTTTAATATGTATGTGGAGAAGAACAAAATTGATGGACGGATGGAAACATCCCAACAGGGATGGACGGGAGTCCATACTGACAGACAAATTCAATCCAATATACCCCCCCCCCCCCCCAAGTTTTCTTTGCAAATCAGGGTATAATGAGTACAACTGGATAGGTGGCGGTTAAGGATATAATAGTGGAACAGCCAAGCCTGAATATAGTGTCTGACTTTTGCAGAATGAGGTCACTAAAGGGTGAATTTAGTGCTGCAATCCTGTAAGGTGGGCTAGCATCACCAAATTCACCCTCTGTGGACCTCATTATGCTTAGGCCTCAACTGCCATGGGAGACATACTAGTAGGAACAGATTGAAGTTGTCCAGTTAATTGGTGATGTGCACCCATTGGGCACTTCAATTATCAATTTTATCTTCTGACAGCAAATTAGGGAATATAGAAACTGAACAGAAGGGAAAAAGTAAGTAGAAATGTCAATTTAAGACCTGTATACTTCCCTGAAGATGAGGCCTAAGCAGAATGAGGTCCCTGGAGAGTGTATTTGTTGATGCTAGCCTACTGTGCAGAGTAGCATCACTAAATTCACCCTCTGGGGACCTCATTCTGCAAATGTCAGACATACAGCATTTTGTTTTGATATGATATGTTAATGATACACACAGAGCATGACTGTTTACACCTACCTGTCAGCCAGCTAGATAACATCTGAATTGATGACTGTTATTAACTCTTTCTGTCTGGGGCTAATACCATACTTTATGGATGTTACAAGGTGTCAGTTTTTCTAATTAATTTTTTCTTGACTGCAGTGGGTGCAGGGCGGCGCAGATTGGGGAGGGGGGGGTGGTAGTGGGGACAGGGGTGTAGAGGGGTGAGGAGGGAAAGGGGTGGAATGGGGTGTTTTGTGTCTAAAAAAATACAAAAAATCAGGGGTTAAAATGAAAAAAATATTTTTGTATTGGTTCATTTTGAATTGTGATTTGTTTTTTGAATTGAGCAAGGATTTTAATTTAACAATATTTAAAAAAAAAATTAATTTTTTTTTTTTAAAGTTATGTTCCTGACACGGCCCCTATTTGATACACTGACCCCAGTCACACAAGGACCCACCATACAAAATATTAGCTAAATCGGTCTGATGGTTCTTGAAAAGAAGTTGTTTTAAGAATTACTATGGCGGGAAAGAGTTATGGCCCTAGCTTCGCAACTATTTGACTCAGTGACCTTATTTTAACAAATCTGAGTCTGAGTCAAGCAGGGAACATCCACACCAAATATGAACTCATTTGGCCTTATGATACTGGAGAAGAAGATGATTGTTGACGGACGGACGACGGACGAGGAGTGATGACTATAGCTCCACCGGAGACTTCGTCTCAGGTGAGCTAAAAACAATGTTAACTTGAGGCTAGAGATACCTCCCAGATGATGAGGCCTAAGCAGAATGACGTCCGCAGAGGGTGAATTTAGTGATGCTAGCCCAATGTGCGGGATAGCTTCACTAAATTCACCCTTTGGGGCCTTATTCAGCAAATGACAGACACTATTTCAAGGCTTGGTCCCTCATTTCATAGAAATAGACATAATACATGATTCTATTTATCAAAGCCTGCAAATAGTGTGTCTGTCATTAGCAGAATGAGATCCCCCCAGAGGGTGGATTTAGTGATGCTATCCTCCACAGTGGGCTAGCATCACCAAATTCATCCCCTGGTGACCTCATTCTGCTTAGGCCTCATCTTCTGGGAAAAATATCTATAGTCTATATGCATAATCAAGGTGACTAATGGGTGAACATCACCAACTTCAACTGGGGAACTTCAATCTGATCCAAGGTGTCCCATAGTAGTTGAGGCCTAAGCAGCATGAGGTTCCCAAAGGGTGAGTTTGGTGATGCTATCCCGCTGCAAATTACAGACACACTATTGGCAGGCTTGTATATTTATCAACTGCTCACCGCCTCCATTACTTACATATAATCTGCTAGATAAGTGTTAAGTATATTACATCAATATAGAGTAATGCTCTAAATAATCGACTCATTAACCGCAGCAGAATTATGGGTAATTTTTCAGTATTTAATCGGAAATATGGCTTGTTGCCATTCATCTGAAAGCTCTCAGTGAGAGCTTTCTGATGAATGGCAACAAGCCATATTTCCGACTAATTCCTGAAAAATTACCCATAATTCTGCTGCGGTTAAGGAGTCGATTATTTAGAGCATTACTGTAGGTTTATTAGGTCAACATTACTTTATAAAGTTAGTTATTCTTTCATGATGTATTGATATATGCAAATGGGGCAGGTAACTAGCGACAACATCAACTGACTAGGGCCCTGCGAATGGTAGAGGTTTGATTCGCTTCGATATTGTCGCATTGATTCAATCATCTTCGAAACCTTTGATCAGGATTCGGGTTGTATCAACCTTAGACTTGGTCACACAAAATGAGCAGTAAAAACACCACTGTTTTCTTGCTCATAAATGTATAGGCATCATCGAAGACATGATGCAGCACTTTGTAAAATGGCAGTTTCCTATGCAAAGGTCACATTTTTAAGCAACAGATAAGTAAAATATGTAGTTATTAAATGCTGTCACTTAAACTGTTTATAACTTTCTCAGAGGATTTGGCGGCTATTGGATTCGACAAAATCTTGTCCAATTGATGCTTAAATCCCCCTTATGGGCATAAATACTTTCCATACTAAATACTCATGGACGAGTAGTTCCCTAAGGAAACGTTTAGATAATAAGTTCAACAAACGATCAAGTGTTGCTCTTATATTATCTGTTTTTCTGCCTGTCATCTGCTTTTATTACCTGAACACCCCTCCACATGAATAATAGGTCATTCCAATTGCTTTTATTGCCTGGACACCCCATTCAGTATAGAAAGAGTAACACTCACAACATATTCTATATATATATCACATGAAACCCCTATTATATCATTTAAAAAGCCATTATATATTTCCTTATACTGTGAATGGCTTTAAATTCGTTGGTATCAATTTTCGTGGTTCAGCTATTTATGACTTTTTCGTGGGTTCGTAAATTCGTGGGTCCGCCAGTACTAAATCTAAACTCCCAATAATGACAACCAAATCCAACTTATAGAAGTGCAGACACCTCGACGAGCCGTCGGAAATTTCGCATCCGCACTGCAGGCGTAATTAGCACGTCGCGTGTCCAAGCTTTTGTTGCCAACTATCGAGAATGTTAACAACGGGATTGTATTACTTAAGCATACAAAGTACTCGCTTCTCAAAACAATCAATGTGTGAATGGGGATTATTTACCAAAGCCAACATCTATTAATCTGCACCATATAAAATACAACCTCAAACTTTCAACTGTATAATGCAACTTAAATGTCTCTTAAAAGCTGGTTAAATAGTGGTAAGATTGATTTTCGGCCTCCAACAACTCCTGGATTACCTGACCTGAACCCTAGTTCGAATCATGATACTGCTCTATTTATACGCAAGTACTAGCAGCTAACGATTCTTTTGACACTGAACTCGGCTCCAATTCCTGTCATTAATCTCGGAAAAGAAAAATGTGGCGAGTACGTGACATACGATGAGGAAACCCGTGCGAAAATTGCGATACATTCTATTGACAGCGGTGTTGCCAGCGCATCTCATAAATATTCTGCATTATTGAACCCGAAGGTTAGTGAAACAACTGAGTACTATATATGCACGACCAGTATCAGATACTAAAAAAGAGCAGTGTGTGTGAACCCATAACATTGCCAAAGTCACCATGTGGAAACCCAATCATGCTCGGTAATTTAGATGTTAAAGTTAGAAACTAGACCGTAGCTACTCATTAGTGAGGAATAGCCGAGTGCTTCCTGGGATAGTTCGCATCGCGCCAACAAAATTAACACACAAGATTAATACTATTACGACAAGCTGCACTTGACACAATACAATGCCATTGCAAAATTATTGCTTTGTTCATTAAAGTTCAATTATTGTCCGACTTCGTTGCACTAACGAAAATAGACACAAATACAAAGAGGCAAATTGGGGGACTATATGTTCGTCTCAAGGCAGAGCGCGCAATACTGTCGTATAAACGTTTGTGAAGCATCTCAGCCAACGCCGTGCATGTGTGCATTTTACATGCATTTTTCAGCTTCTTTTAAAGATTTTGATTTGTTAAAACGGCATAAAGTTCTAGTTTGTTCATGTGATATACAAGATCTTCAACTCATTATGGTGGGTTAAAAGATTTTATGAAATTCGTTTGATAAATTTGATTCACAACTCATTTATGACTCATTGTGAATCAAATTTTCAAACCTGTTTCATAAAATCTTATATCCTAACATAACTCGTTGGAGATCCTCTGTATATTAGACTCAGTTGAGCTGACCCATAAACCTGCCATATCGCGGAGCAAAATACTGTTTTTTTTTATAGCATATGACAACGATAACAATAAAAAGCAAAAAAAGTCCACCACCAAGGCCGCCGATGATGAAAAATATATAATCAGGCACATTTTTCTTGGAAGGATGGCGATTATGAGATGGATTTAACGGCAGCTCTCCTGAAATGCATTGTTTGTATTGTCCGTAATCCATATATGTCATTGAGCATATGTGCTGTGAAAAGCAGGAATGATTGCACGAATAATTAAGATCCTGACTTACACTGTTAAACTGAAGATACTTCCGAAAATAATTTGGTTGATGGCCCGACGTCTCAAATTTTATGAAATTCTCAACTAAATGGTTGAGGTTGTGTGCATTAACTACAACCAGGTTATAGTCTTTGGTCATGGTGTATTCGAGTTGCCAGTTGTCTGTCTTAATCAGGTTGGCAGCAGTCAGGTTGAGAAAGTACTGGTATATGTCCACGATTTCACCAGTATCTCGATCATACTGGTAGAGACGAATAGAAGGATTGTTTGCGCCGACGCCTGGCAGGGTACTTTTCCATGGTGTGACTGCAGGACTCAGAAACAGACTGCTGATTGGCTCATCTGAAAATGTGAACAAATTAAAAGCAAATTAACGCCTTTCTACATGGATTGCAACAGTTATAATCAAAACAAGAGATTGCACCGTCGGTGCTGGCATACCCCTGCGCTGACAAATATGAACCGACAAAGTATGGGGGAGATATCTACTTGGGCAGGAAAAAAAACCCAACATTTTCATATACACAAAGATAAATAACTGTAGAATGGAAAACATGAACAAAACGATTGAACACTCAATTGATTGCCATCATAATAGTGAACATACCATACCAAAGTTTAATGATATCCGCCAACTGGTGGTGGAGATACAGACATAAAAACCAATACTTCCAAATCTACAAAGATGAATAACTCTAAAATGGAAAACTGAAAAAAAAACAATTGAACACTTAATAAAACGATTGAACACTCAATTGATTGCCCTCATAGTAGTGAACATCCATACCAAATTTCATTCAGTTTCGCCAATCAGTTGTGGAGATATCTGCTCAGACAGACAAAAAAACAACATTTCCAGATAAAGTTGAATAACTCTAAAACGGAAAATAATGATTGAACACTCCGTTGAATGCCCTCATAGTAGTGAGCATCCTTACCAAATTTCAATCAGATCTGACAACTGCTGTTTGAGATATCTGCCCGGATGGACAGATGGATGGACGAATGGAGGGATAGAGTCCTGGCAGACATACAGACGGACAAGATCAATCCAGTATACCCTTCGAGAGTGGTGGTATAATTAATTAGACTCTCGAATATCAGGATTTCACTATCCTTCACATTACCGCCACAATAAATAGCTTCTACATACAATCCCTGCAGTATGATGTCACAGCGCACAAATAGTTTTACGATTGACAGATATTTCCTTTCGATTTTCGAGAATAACAAAACCGGGTGTTATGTTAAATGTTGAAATTCTTAAAAATACCTAATTCTATTCTCCTTGCTTGGAATTATTATTGGTCACAGGCCTGAGAATAAGGTGCCTGCATAGCGGACTAGCATCAAACCTGATTATAGCATGCATGTCATTTGCAGAATGAGTTCCCCAGAGGGTGAATTTAGTGATGCTATCCCTAACATCACTAAATTCATCCTCTTTGGACCTCATTCTGCATGGCCTAATCTGCCATGGGAGACAAAGACTCAGATTGAAGTTCCCAGATGGTGAATATTGTGATGTACACCCATTGGGAACCTCGATTATGCAATGTGTCTTCTGCCAATTTGGGAATATAGAGAAACTAATCTAAAAAGAAATAGAATCTTTGTGAAGAAGTTTCTATAGAAATTTGGTAATAAAGAAACTTTCCAGAGAAGATGAGGCTTAAGCAAAATGAGGTCCCCAGTGGATGAATTTAGTGATGCTAGCCCATGCTGTATAGCATCACTAACTTCACCCTTTGGGGACCTCATTCTGCAAATGACAGGCACCTTATTCTCAGGCCCAACTGGTCTATTCTGGACTCTTAACCCTTTCTATACTAAATGGATTCTCCCACCCGGTTAGAAAAGTATACATTGGAATGTTCTATCGTTCATTTTGGAGTAATATAAGCAGACAACAGATGGGAACAGATAATACAAGTGCTGAATGATTCATATGGTCGTTTGTTGAACGAAAGGGAACTACTCATAAACAAGCCTGCAAATAGTGTGTTTGTCATTTGCAGAATAAGGTCCCCAGAGGGTGAATTTGGTGAATGAGTATTTAGTATAGAAAGTGTTAATAGATGTTTTTAGTGTTTAAATTAATTACATGTCGTAATCTCTAATTTTATATACACTGCATGAAACTATCAATGTGACAGAAAAGTTATTGTGCTAATTTTAGCAGCGAATGTGTGGCGAATCGACCTGTCACTATATAGGAATTCCGATAATCGCCTGATTGGCTTCATCATTTTATCGTTATATGTTGGCTGACACTGACGTAAAGCTTCGTGGAGTTAATGGAATTAATGCTGCACCAGTGCTGCTCCTGTCATGAAAGGATTAAGACCGTAAATTGGATTGACATCTTTAACCTTTTCTATGCTAAATACTCATTGACGAATAGTTCCCTTAGGAAATGCTCAGAAAATAAGATTTACATTAGGCCATTTGTTCAATGTATTATATGAACATTTCCCACAAACGAATAGGAATCCCGATCATATTTTCTGAACACCCCTCAAGATGAATAATAGACTATTCCAATATATACTTTTATAACTGGCTGGGAGAATTCATTTATTAAAGAAAGGCTTAAAGTGAGGTGAACATGGCTGTGGTCGTGGAAAGTATTTTTCAGACCATATGAAGCCGGCATATATCAATATGTTGTGCATTTATCAACCTATCTTATACCTCCTTATAAATTGCGTATATACACAATTTGGAAGATCGAATGAGCCATATCCGTTTAATTAAAGTGATGTGAAACACTCCGGCTGGGTGATCAAATAGAAATTCAGAATAATCTTGCTCAAAGTAGTTATTTTTTAGAATATTAATCCAAATTGACAACAAACACCATCATTCTTATATATTAATTAAATGCATTGACTCTCAATGGTGAAATCATTTGTGTAGTTTATGTATGTAAATATCTACAATTGGGTGTAGTTCAGATGATGTTTACTATGGAGTGGTAGGGTCGATTTCTTTTAAATTTTCAGCAATGTTAGTAGAATGCTACACTCCCCAGGCTGGCATAACACCTGAGTACTAACTTATCAATTTCATGCAGCCGAACAAGTCCATAATATGTCTTTTATGATGTGTTTACCTTTATTGCTGTATTGTATATGGAATGTGTCAGTGTGCTCGTGGCCATAAAACTGAGCTGCTATCACATCAGTGTAATTGGCGGTAATATTAAGCAGCCTCTTGTTGAAGTTACCATACATCCATCCCATACCCTTCTTCTTCTCGAATATTCCGGGAGGCACATGGGCAAAAATGTAGACCTAAAATAAAAACAAGAGCATCGCTAGGGAGTGGCAAAATACGCCCTTAAGCCATTTTGAATTGTACTACCACAAAATAAAATAATTATATGAGCTTACATTTAAAGAATATCTGATATATCCCCTAATTTCAATGCCAAAATGCGTCAAATTCTAAGTAGAAAAAGGGCCATAACTCATGTAAAAATAATTGGACAGAACCTATATTCAAAACTTGGCCTGTATCTTTAGCTGGGAAATACCAACTTTGGTTGAGATTAAATAATCCAAACTGTAGTTATCGATCGGAAACCAAAAATGTTAATGGACGGACAATTGGATGGACAGACGAACAGACAGATGGACAGACTGATTACATAATACAACCTTTTTTCAAAAGGACGTATAATAAAGAAATGTTTGACAAATGGTAGGAGGATATATTCATATGTTAATATAAATCAACAGAACACAACATACATGTACATCTTAACCCTTTCATCATGGGAGCTGTGCTGGTGCAGCATTAAAGATACTGTGCCAGTGCATTCTCTTATATATATGAGTCTCCCATAGGGAGCCTGACATATTTAAGAGAATGCACTGGCTTACAAAGTTAATTTATTATTAAACAATACCAAATAGACCACTGACAAATGACTGATACTAGTATTTTAATAGATTATATTTCATCTAGTATTCCATCTTTTCCCCAATTAATTTTATGACATGCTGAAAACAGACATACCCTCAGGTGTACACTGCCTGATCTTCGTTTTCATCTTGTACGTTCTATATTGATATTTACTCTACCAACTGATACTCAGTTGGATGTTTATTTCATGGTTGCACTAAACCACAAAAATAAGATATATTTAATATTCTGTGGCCTAACAACAGTGATGTTAACAAATTTCCTGAGCTTGGACACTGACTAATACATTATTAGCACTGACTCCCAGCCTTATTACAGAGTCTTCCTTGTTTCCCCTATAACTCAGACTCAAAAACAACAATGGCGATAAAAATAAACCTGCCAAATTAAGTAATTTGAGTAATTAATAGACTGAACTATTAACATAGCACGAAGTAACAGAGATCGATAAAAAGAAACAAACAATAGTGGTGGCACTAACGTTGCCAGAAGATGAAAGCAGAATCAGAGAATTGATGAATTGAGCCTCGACGATTTGAAAAAGGAAAATTGACTCGATTTGTTGATAAAATATCTTTATTAGCAACTAGGAAAGGATTATTTTTTTCTGACTTGTAAAACCCCAACCATACATTTCATTTTCTGTGGCCTAACAACAGTGATGTTAACACATTTCCTGAGCTTGGACACTGACTAATACATCCCAGCCTTATTACAGAGTCTTCCTTGTTTCCCCTATAATCAGACCTAATTATAAAAAACATTGTAGAATGAGGTCCCAAGAGGGTGAATTTAGTGATGCTATCCTGCAGAGCGGGCTAGTATCACCATCACCAAATTCACCCTCTGGGGACCTCATTCTTCTTAGGCCTTATCCTGAGCAGATACTTGCACATGTAATCTAGTTGCTTATCCCTTTACCCAACAAACCGGCCACAACCGGCCAAATAAAGCTTCAACAGCCTAAAATATCTTCGGTCTGTCTCAATAGAACCATACACATATGGATATCATTGGAACCGGCTCCTTGACCACATTGTGATAGTTACAGTTATGCCCTGTGCCAATGCATTCTCTTATATATGCGAGTCGACCATAGGTCGCCTCGCATATATAAGAGAATGCATTGGCCTAAAAAAAATCTTTTTTTACCATTTTTTCTTACATTCTTTAACAATTTTATAATTTTTAATGTGTTAAGCCAATGCATTCTCTTATATATGCGAGGCGACCTATGGTCGACTCGCATATATAAGAGAATGCATTGGCACAGGGCCCTTCTGTTGGGTAAAGGGTTAAGAGACATGTAGAGGAATAGAGGAATTTTGTATGCAAGCCTGCATATAGTGGGTCTGTTTGACAGTCACTTTGACTCAGTCATTTGCAGAATGAGGTCCCCCAGAGGGTGAATTTAGTGATGCTATCCCACACAACGAGCTAGCATCACCAAATTCACCCTCTGGGGTCCTCATTCTCCTAATAGGCCTCATCTTCTGGGAAGTATGAATAGTCTAAAATTAACATTGTTTTAGTTACATTTTGCCTTCTGAAAGTTTCTATATCCCCTAATTTCCAGAAGATAAATTGCATAATCGAGGTGACTAATGGGTGAACATCATCAACTTCAACTGGAGAACTTCAATCAGATCCTAAGTCTCCCATAGCAGTTGAGGCCCAAGTAGAATGCGGTTCCCAGAGGGTTAAATTGGTGATGCTAGCGGGTCACTAAATTCACCCTCTGGGGGACCTCATTCTGCAAATGACAGACACACTACTTGCACACTTGAGAATAATCAAACCTTATAATAACAAAATGAACTCGACAAGTAAATCTCCATAGCAATACCATAGAAAAATATATTACAAGTTACACATACATGTAGCTAAACCAGAATAATAAATTACCCTGGCTTGCAGCCTCGTAGAATACTAACATTCTGGGTTGATAAAACACCTGCAGTGAGATGTACGAAGCTAGTGTATTATATTCATTCATGTATCCACGGCATATACTCAAGCAATACAAATGCGTGAGTATTGGTTTTGTACTGCGCCATTATGTATGTATACATTGCATGATATGGCGTGATTGTTTGATAGAATCATAATTTTCTAACCTTGGGTGTTAGATTGGCATTGAGATCAACAGTTTATATTGCCAAGTCATGTTGCTGTTGAGTCACATGTCATGAAGGTTGGTCAATTGTGAAAATAGACTCTCTTTTCAATGCATTTATTTTCTGGTATAGTTACATATACATGCACCTCATATACATGTACAGTCAACGAAAATGCCCATGTATTCTACTCACACAGTCATGGCATGCAGGCCTATAAGGCGATGATTGTGTTATTATCTGATACGGACAACCAATCTCCTAAAACCCGAAATGAGGACACGCAGGCAATGTCTTACATTACAAAAGAAGGAACGAGTTTTGCATGTGTGTATAATACACAAGCTTCATACATTTCACTGCCTGTCAAGTTTGAAACAATTCAATGAATGAAGGATATATTATTAGAGCATGCCGGTTATTACCCTCTGTGTCTTGGCTCTAGCAGTCTTCAGTTCGCTCTCCAGCCATGAAAACTGACCTGCGGGATCATCGACATCTTCGGTCAGCGTATTCTGACTGTAGTATAGATTTGTGTTGAGGCCGACTAGTCTAATACCAGATAACAGCACATGAGAATAGTATCCACCTGTGAGAAGGCCAAACGTAATATATTGTAGTATAGGTTAATGTTGATGCGACTAGTCTAATACCAGATAACAGCACATGAGAATAATATCCACCTACCGAAATATAATATACTGTAGTATAAATTTGTGTTGAGGTCGACTAGTCTAATACCAGACAACAGCACATGAGTATATTAACCACCTGTGAGAAGGTAAAATATATTATATTGATCATATTGTCCGTGTCTCAAATTAGCAATCATAGTTGCCTCCAATCAATTGATGAAACACAAATATTTAGCTTTTATCACAAGAATGCATGGTGGTACATGTATACTACTATTGGAGGGCGTTTTCACATTTATTAGCTTGTCTTCGTCGTGTAAGGTTAAAGTGTGATTTGGTGATGTTCTGAGAGATAATTGCTGGTACATGTATAGCCTTGAAACTGTTGAAAGTTAAATGGTCAAATGTTATTTTCCTTTGCCAATATTGAAAAAATTTGCCATTGGTCAAATTGGTCACCAAGAGCATGAAACATGGCCTGCCACATGTCTTGAGCCAATCAGAGGAGGGGAGAATGGGATGAACCATATAAACAATACCTTTTTTGAATATATCCAACTGCTGATATGGTATGAGCTTGTCCCAGAGAGATTGGTGCAGGATGTTAGTATAGTAACCAGTGTAGTCATACGGCATCTGATTGGACGGATAAGGATCATGGTTTCCAAGGACTGGAAATATGCTGATGTTGAATGTATTCATCAGCTGTTGTGTAACATTCCGTATGTTCACATAAACCTTCTGTTCATCAAATTCTTTATCACTGACATGAGGGACGCTATCACTGCAAAGAAATAGTGTTTTTAAAGTTTCTCGGTTTTCTCTCTGGTTTTATTTAACTCTTCCAGTGCCAGGGGCCGATCTCATCGGCCCTAATTTACGGTCTGTAGAGTGCCAGGGCCGATGAGATCGGCCCTAAAAAATAATATAAAAAAATAATAATTGTTAAAAAAAAAGAAAAGATTTTTTTATATTTTTTTTTTTTGGGGTTGAATTTTTATTGGGTATGCTTAAGCATGCTATCAGGGAAGAATCCAGAGATAATTTGGGGACACCTGTTTCCAGCAGAGGATGTACCGATATCCCAATATAACTTTAAAATAAGGCTTCTACACCGAACCAACACAGATACTAGTACAGATGCATACCGGTATATTATAAATATGACATAATATTTCTGATTTAAAAATTCAACATGCAAATGAAGGCTGTATTGCAACTGCAGATGTTTATTTACAGCGCATATTGTTGAATTGCCTTGAAAATTCAGGTTGACTCAATACTGTCCACTAGGAGTTTGGGGTCATTTAGGCTTCTCAAGTTTGGGCGCCCATACCTGTAACAGGTATCAAAACAGCCCTGGAAATTTCCCTGCATGCTATAGCGAATTTAAAAACAAACTGGATAAGTCCTTAGGGGCATGTTATAACTCAAAACTATCACCAAGTATTCATAGTAATAATTTTGATGCCCATGAAAAACGTAAGATTCCCTGGCACTAAACCTACAAAATAAGCCTGGCACTGAAACTGAACTGAACTGCAACTAATATATTCTATAAAACCTATTCTTCCGGTTTCAATTAACCGACACCTCTGGTTGCTTTTCAAATATGTGTGGTTAGCGCGTGCTTTTGTCAACTGCTATTTGCCACCACTATACACCTAGCAGTTTCAATTTGGAACATTTGGGTGTCATATGGGCGATAATGGCACATATTGCCATATAGACTATGGAAATCACTGGAAAATGGCTGGAAATATTATACCATATACATGTACATGTACTATACCATTTGCTATATGCATATAGTCATTAGTGTATTGAGTAAAACCATAACCGAAACCAAAACCTGTTTTTTCCTACAAAACATACCGAAACCAAAACCGAAATTAAATTAAAACCACACATCACTTGTGTTTAGAGTATTCAGGCCTCAAAATATGGTGTTGGTCATTAGCAGAATGAGGTCCCAGAGGGTAATTTAGTGATGCTACCCTGCACTAAAGTGACCCTCTGGGTACCTCATTCTGCTTAGGCCTCATCTCCTCTGGAAAGTATCTTTATTGTCAAATTAAACAGTTTTTAGTTTTAGTTTTAAAAAGAATCTATTCCTTTTTAGCTCACCTGAGACAAAGTCTCCGGTGGAGCTATAGTCATCACTCCTCGTCCGTCGTCCGTCCGTCCGTCTGTCAACTTTTTTAAAAACATCTTCTCCTCTGAAACCATCATACCGAATAGGTTCATATTTGGTGTGGATGTTCCCTAGGTGACTCTCATTCAGATTTGTTCAAATGAGGTCACCAAGTCAAATAGTTTTGATGTCAGGACCATAACTATTTTTCCACATAGTAATTCTTAAAACGACTTCTTTTCTGAAGTTGTCAGGCCGAATGGGTTCATATTTGGTATGAGGGTACCTTGGGTGACTGTGGTTCAGATTTGTTCAAATGAGGTCACTGGGTCAAATGTGGGTGGGGCTATGGACATAAATCTGAATTTAAAAAAAAAAAATTCAATTTAACTTATTGCTCAATTTAACCCAAAAAAAAAAAAATATATATATATATATTTTATTTTTAATAAATATTTTTTTTTTTATTAAATAAAATATTTTATTTTTAAATAAAATTAAAAAAAACTCATTAAAATTTTGAAGAACCTATGACATTACATCTTTGGGAGGGGAGGGGAGGTACCTCTAGTCACTCCACTATATTTGGTTGAAATCAGGGGTTTGGGAGAAATCAGGAACAGACAGATGTACAGAAATGTTCAGTAAATGACTTTAAATCCTTGTATTCTCTACTACAGCAAGCCACCCATGTGCTTTGATGGACACATGTTTATACAACTGGCAGATGGGTAGATAACATCTGCTGTGCCATAGTGCTTTCCATCCCCAGAGAGTGTAATTCATGTCATTTGTAATTTAACTGAGATTAATGGTGTTATCATTGAAGCACCCTTGTTGTTTACATTATCACTCAGTGGTCATTAAAATCAGATTAATTTCATTTTCTCCAAGTTTGAATTAAGAGTGTCTGGCATTTGTAGAATGAGGTTCCCAGAGGGTGAATTTAGGGGGTTGCTCCACACAGCAGGCTAGCATAACCAAATACACCCTCTGAGAACCTTATTCTGCTTAGGCCTCATCTTCTGGGAAGTATCTAGAGTCTCAAGATCTCATTCTGCTTAGGCCTCATCTTCTGTGAAGTATCTATAGTATCAAATTTACATTGTTGTTAGTTAAATTTCCCTTCTAGGAAGTTTATATATCCCCTAATTTGCAGAAGATAAAATTCATGATTGAGGGGGAGCTCATAAAAGCCGAACACAACCGAACACAACCGAACATAACCGAACACAAGTCCAAATAATAGGAAATTTCATGAATAAAGTTCATAGGCATGTGTATTCATGTTCACACTATAAATATACGAAGTTTGGTGGAGTTTGGGCCAATAATAAGTGTTTTAATCGATATTTTGTAAGACGCGTTTAGTGTTCGGCATAGAAAAGCCGAACACAAGCTAGCTTATGTTCGACACTCGATCATGCAGTCACCGGTAATTAATTAACACATAGAATGATGTGACATTAGCTGCCGTTTGAGATATATAACTCTACATAGAGTCTACTAAATATACGAACACCTTGTAAACTTCAGACATAGGGCAATTTTGTTATCAAAATGTGTAATTTCTAAACCGGAAATATTTACTCTATAGACTATATATTACTCCGACGATACCGGTACACTTATGTTACACGAACTATAGTGACCTTTGAACTTCCCATGATTCTCTTGGATTTCCCATAATTCTAATATCGGGTATAAAACACTTTTCGCGCCGAAAATATTCACTCGTTTCGAATTTTTCGACATGGCACTTCGATTAAGTTTTCCCACCCACCCTATTCCCCTTTTTTCTAATTTAGATAAGTTTTAGATGATTGTTCGCGGTAATTCGCTTACCGCTAGAATAATGTTTATTTCTTGAGATTTTGTCTTGTTCTGATTACATAATATTAATAATATGTGTACAGTGTTATATATTTATGTGGGCAGAAGTTGGAGAATTCATAATCATTTCATGTGTAAAAGGTAGAGTGCAAGCATGAGGAGGAGAGAAAAGTGAGAGTAAGGTTTCATTATTGTTTTCACATGTTTAATGTATGTTTGTTGGGAGATCAGATCTCAATAAATAATATTATGGCCATTCCGTCTTAGTCATAATTTCCAAATGGAGTGGTTCTAATTAATAGTGAAGGGCATAGTAATTTGTATTCACGTTCAACCTATTACTATACGAAGTTTGGTGGAGTTTGCTTCAATAATGAGTGTTTTGTTAGATGTTTTGTATAACGCGTTTGTGTTCGGCATATACAGAAAAGCAGAACACAAACTTCTGTCTCGTGGATTAGTTTATCCGCTGATAGGTGATAAGTAATATCTGCCAGATGGGATTTGGCAGGCTTTATTCGCGAGAAAAACGTATTGTTGTCCATTTTCGTCTGCATTCTCACTAAAATGTTACCCCCACCCCGTTATTATTACAAGTACATTCGTACAATATGGTTGTTTAGATGGATCATACTGGACAAATATCAGCACGCCCCGAATAAAGAGCGTTTCGTATTGTATCTTTTTAAAAGTCTGATATGCTGTGATATGCAGAAATTTAAGATCTTATTTTATTTTCAAATATGTCTCTGATATGACAGGAATGTGATATGAAAGGAATAAAGATTATTTATTTTGCGCTCAAGATACTTTTTGATGATTGCTAGGGTTGATTGATCTAGTTTTGCATGTCTTTACTCTTTTAGTCTGACATGGCTTCTTGGCAATAGCACCGTTTTGCGGTATCGTCAAACGTTAAAAACTTTGAGTTGTAATCTTTCCATGAAGTTACATAAATATTTATTTTTGTAATTATTATTCTCGTCACGTTTTCGGAGAGGACTTCATTACAAAAAAGCCACAACAGGCTTGTTGTCTCATCCCTTTCCAATCACCCATAATCACCCATTAGCATTTTTGTAAAATATTCATCTTCTTTTGTATTGTGTATAAATATTGTTTACACCAAGTTTTGCTTCATGTGACGAGTGCATAAGGTATGTAGCGGGAAAACTTGTTTGTCACTCGACGTTTTTACAATCGTTGTCTTTCACGACGGGGCCTATCAAAAGCATGTTGTTTCTATAATAGTAGGCGCCATCAAACACTGAAACTATTTGTCAAAACACTGAACTACAATAGGTGAGAGACCGCCATCAACAACAATTAAAGCCTTTCGGATTAGTGACCATGTCAGATATTAATTATCACCTAGCTAGACAGCCGTTAGACTAATCCACGACAAAATTATAACTTATGTTCGGTTTTTTATGCCGAACACAAAACGCGTTTTACAAAATATCGAATAAAACACTTATTATTTGCCCGAACTCCACCAAACTTCGTATAGTAATAGTGTGAACATGAATACACATGCCTATGAACTTTATTCGTGATATTTCCCATTATTTGGACTTGTGTTCGGTTATGTTCGGTTGTGTTCGGTTGTGTTCGGCTTTTATACGTACCGGATTGAGGTGCCCAATGGGTGAACATCACCAACTTCAACTGGGGAACTTCAATCTTATTCTAGGTCTTCCATAGCAGTTGAGGGCCTTATCAGAATGAGGTCCCCAGAGGGTGAATTTAGTGATACTAGCCCGCTGTGCAGGATAGCGTCACTAAATTCACCCTCTGGGGACCTCATTCTGCAAATAACAGACAGACTATTTCAAGGCTTGATTGTATAATACATTGTGTTGCTTGAGGCCAGACATGCACAATGTAGGAACAGACATGCTTTTAGTGATGCTATCCCACACAGCGGGCTAGCATCACCAAATTCACCATCTGGAGACCTCATTCTGCTTAGGCCTCATCTTCTGGGAAGTATCTATAGTATCAAATTTACATTGTTGTTAGTTAAATTTCCCTTCTAGCAAGTTTCTATATCCCCTAATTTGCAGAAGATAAAATTCATAATTGAGGGGCCCAATGGGTGAACATCACCAACTTCAACTGGGGAAATTCAATTTTATTCTAGATCTTCCATAGCAGTTGAGGGCCTTATCAGAATGAGGTCCCCAGAGGGTGAATTTAGTGTCACTAAATTCACCCTCTGGGGACCTCATTCTGCAAATGACAGACACACTATCACACTATTTCAAGGCTTGATTGTATAATACATTGTGTTGCTTGAGGCCAGGCATGCACAATGTAGAAACAGACACGCTTTTTGTAATGCTATCCCGCACAGCAGGCTAGCATCATCAAATTCACCCTCTGGAGACCTCATTCTGCTTAGGCCTCATCTTCTGGGAAGTATCTATAGTATCAAATTTACATTGTTGTTAGTTAAATTTCCCTTCTAGCAAGTTTCTATATCCCCTAATTTGCAGAAGATAAAATTCATAAATGAGGTGCCCAATGGGTGAATATCACCAACTTCAACTGGGGAAGTGAATTCTTATCCTTATCAGATTTGTGAAAATGGGATCACAAAGTCAAATAAGGGCAGAGCAAGAGACTTAACTATTTCACTACATAGTAATTCTTAAAATATGTTTGCAAGAACTAGTTGGCTTATATAGAATGGAATGTTCTTCCTTGACTGCAATGCAGATTTTTTTTAATGGGGTCACCTGGTCAAATAGGGGCCAAGCGAAGGACAGTTTCCCTCTTAATATGCTTCCTTCACAAGGACCATCAGGTCTATTTTACTGATATTTATGATATGTATGAAGGGTTCTTTGGTGTCTGGGATTCAAATTTATTCAGATGGGGTCACCAGGTTAAATAGGGTGGGAGAATTACTATAGAGACATATAGTTATGTCCCTGGTCCCACCGTGGGACCAGGGACATAACTATATGTCTCTATAGTAATTCTTAAAATGTCTTCTCAAGAGAGTTTGGACTATTTAGCTTTAATACATATAGTATGGAGGAATCAGGAGGATCCTTTAGTTACTGAGATTCAGATTTGTTAAAATGAGGTCAACCTGTCAAGAAATGGCAGGCTATGGGGAGTTAACACTTTTGTGTCCAATAAAATCATCGAAATACCAAATTCATTAAAACATCTACCTTGGAACCACCTGACTGATTGGTCTGACATACATGTATTGTGTTTTGGGTCCACGGATAATTGGGCTTCAAACATGTTTAAATGGTTTTAGAAAAAGGCGCTTGTGAGATTGGAAATTTCCAACAATTGAGAAAGTTTGAGGTGTCGGTTGTGAAATTCCAACCTAAGACTTGGGAGTCTGGAGCCCGGTCGGGAGGGGACTTGTTGAGCTGGAGGAGGGGGGTGATCAGTAGTGTACAGTTGGCAATTTCAAGGTGGATTTTCACCAAGCTACATACTTGAAGTCTCTCTAGCCACATATCCTGTTTAAATCTACTTCTTTTAAAGTGATTATGAAAAGTGCTGACTGTTTTGGTCTCCAGAGTCCCAGTCTTATCAGTCTTTGCAGTCTGGTGAGCGACCCCACAGTCATTGACTGTCTTGTTTAGTTTAGTTTCTCTATATCCCCAACTTGGCAGACAACACAATGCATAATTGAGGTGCCCAATGGGTGCACATCACCATCTTCACCATCTGGGAACTTAAATCTGAGTCTAGGTCTCCCACAGCATATGAGGCCATGCAGAATGAGGTCCCCAGAGGATGAGTTTTGAGATTGACAGACCTAGAAATTGTTTATGGGTTAGAATATTCAAATCCAGTTCTTGATTATTTGAGAACGGCAAGTTACCAAGAACGAACACAGTCAACAGGTTCCTGATGACTCAAAACACCAGGAACAGTTTGATGTCATGTTCGTGCGTTCGGATTTTCTCTCCCCGACACCTTGGTCCAGTGGTTAGCGTGCTCGACTTGTAATATTATGATGTCAAGACGTTCAGATCTCACTTATTGCCATTTGGACGTAACACTGTGTTAGTCGCCCTTGATAAGCGACTTTGTACTTTCGATTGTCGCTGTCACAAACAGATTAAATAACGTTCAAAAGACTGTGTTTGTCAGTTATGTTGGTCAGTTGCGATCACACGATCCATTGTCTGCGTTAAAACCATTCACACTGGTGTATGTGTACATTGCATTATATAACACAGAGCTTCCAATTTCAGCAAATAAGTTTGATATTGGAAGAAAGGCAATATTTCAAATCAATCTATCTGCAAGCCTGAATTTAGTTTGTCTGACATTTGCAGATTGAGGTCCCTAGAGTGTGAATTTAGTGATGCTCTCCCGCACAGTGGGCTAGCATCACCAAATTCACCCTCTGGGAACCTCATTCTGCTCAGGCCTCAACTGCTTTTGGAGACCAACGATAAGATTGAAGTTCCCCAGTTGAAGTTGGTGATGTTCACCCATTAGTCACATCGATTATGAATTTTATCTTCTGAAAATTAGGGGATATAGAAACTTCCCAGAAGTGAAAATGTAACTAGAAACAACGTTAATTTGAGACTATAGATACATCCCAGAAGATGAGGCCTAAGCAGAATGAAGTCCCCAGAGGGTGAATTTGGTGATGCTAGCCGGCCATGCGGGTTAGCACCACTAAATTCACCCTCTCTGAACCTCATTCTGCAAATGACAGACACACTATTTGCAGGCTTGAATTTAACAATCATTCAAATTTCAAAATAGAAAGTTGGCTCTATTCAATTTGGTGTACATAATTAAGTCCTGGATTTAATAATCATAGGAATATATAAATACCCAGTCCAAAGAATGAAATCAGGAGTCGGTCCAAACTTCTTCATAGCCAATATTGCCGACTCAACTAAAATCATTGGAGCATCACAGTTATAGTTGCCAAAGTAACCAATGTCTGTGCTACCATCTGGATCCTTGTGGCACATATTGGATGGGTTTCCATGTTCGGAGTAGTTTGCGTCATAATGGAAATCAGTCACCTGCCAAAAGGTTCCTGGAAAATAGAACAAATATATACAGCTACAGTAATGCCCTAAATAATCCACAGCAGAATTATGGGTAACTATTCAGGATTTAGTCGGAAATATGGCTTGTTGGCATTCATCAGAAACTCTCAGGAAGAGCTTTCCGATGAATGGCAACAAGCAATATTTCCGACTAAATCCTGAAAAATTACCCATAATTCTGCTGTGGTTAAGGAGTCGATTATTTAGGGCATTACTGTCTGCTCTAATTAATCAACCTCCTTAATGAGGTTGACCACCGATATTACTGCGGAACTCCTCCACATTCATGCGATCAACCAATTATACCACCTCACAATCCCCTTTAGACCGTATTATTCATGCAATGTTTATATGAATTTAATTTTTTTTTTAAG
Organism: Siphonodentalium dalli; assembly: GCA_032622095.1. Taxonomy (NCBI): domain Eukaryota; kingdom Metazoa; phylum Mollusca; class Scaphopoda; order Gadilida; family Siphonodentaliidae; genus Siphonodentalium; species Siphonodentalium dalli. The sequence goes on along the minus strand of CP136069.1, from coordinate 50,906,858 downwards.
TCGGCATTGTAACCACACCAGAGAATTTGTTTATTTCTGGCATGGCGTGAGCTCCATTGATGATGCAATTGCAAATGTCGGCCAGTGACCAACTTCATATGTAAACAATTTATTAATTGAAATATTTTGTGTTTAGTTAACTTGAAAATAAAGATACACCTGATGGTGTAGATATGGTATTTGTGAATTGAAAACTTGGTAATTGAAAGTGGTGCCAGTCGAACACTGACGTGTTTCAAAATTTGAATTCGCCGTTATTGTGCTCACGCAAAAAAAAATAATGTGGCGGTAATTTACTTGGTTATCGCAGTCAAATTCTATTACCATGGTAAGATAAAAGGTCAGCAGACCACAGTGTCCCCCGACAACATGGCAAGTCGATGCCGCTTTGTTAAAGAAATTAAAAACAAATGTTGAAATTTTCTAAGTCGAAAAGGGTTAATAACTCCATAAAAAAATATTAGCTATATAGATGTTGCAAATCACCAACATGTTAGGAACAATATCCCAGAGTTTAAAATCTCTACATTTAAAATTGTAGGAGGAGTTGATTACACCTTGAAGGTACCCAATCTCATCCAAAAGGCAAAAATGTTCCAAATTTTCTAAGTAAAAAAACCCCCGAGAATATGGAAAAAATTATATTTTTTATTAGCTATATAGATGTTGCAAATCACCAACATGTTAGGAACAATATCCCAGAGTTTCAAATCTCTACGTTTAAAACTGTAGGAGGAGTTGATTACACCATGAAGGTACCCAATCTCGGACGCACGGACGGACGGACCCACGGTACGACACACGGACGAATGGACGGACGAGGGTCATTTCTATAGTCCTCCGACGGAAACGTCGGGGGACAATTACCGGCAGATACCACTAGCATTCATAGTGATACAAATTGACTGCTGTTGACTGGAGGTACGACCTGCCTACAACCTCGTTAAAGGTACTCAATCCGATTAAGCACCCCTAATTACTATTTCTTTGGCTTCAGGGGTAAAAAATATTTGATTCGAGTCGAGGAACCCACCCTTCAAAGCTCAGAGTGATGAGATATCAATTTTTTAAGTTTGTTAATTTTTGGAGATGGGGTCTACATCCACATGCTCAAACGGACAAATTGCGGTTGTAAGATGGAAAACTCGAAAATCAAGTGGTTACTATTAACAATAATAACCACTTGATTTTAGAGTTATCCATCTTACAACCGCAATTTGTCTGTTTGAGCTCGTGGAAGTGGACCACATGTCCAACAATTAACAAACTTCAAAAATCGATATCTGATCACTCTGAGCTTTGATGGGTGTGTTCCTCGACTCGGATCAAATATTTTTACCCCCAAAGCCAAAGAAATAGTAATTTAGGAGCGTCTAATCGGATTGAGTACCTTTAAAAGGATCGATTAATTAGAGCATAGCTGTATATTTCCATATATAAATGGACTCTTGTGCTGCATAGTACTTATTGGATCATATAAGGGTGATATCGGGGTGTAAATAAACTTCAGCCATAATTGTTTTAAATACTTCTCCAAATTTGAAACCACAAGGCTGGTAATTGCGGCCTTTGCCACTGTGATTCATATGTCGGCGATTTGCAGCGATTTTGAATGGAATGACGCTATTTCGTCTTTGAAATGCACTAAATAATCTATAGCTGAATTCAGCTAGGGTAGCTATGTCAGCTATTGTAGCTGAATTTTCACATTGGTCAGACCTGGTCAGAGTCGCTGATGGGGGTTGTGAAGTTTTATATATTGAATTGTCAATGACCCAATGGAATTCAGAATAAAAAACATTGAAAAAAAGTCCTACCTACCTACCCTAATTATTTTAACCCTAAACCAGCGTCAGGTATAAATTTTTTTGGGCCTAGTGTAAAGCAGTTCTATTTATGATTTTGCAAATTTCCATGTGAGATATTAAAATAACATAGTTAAAATGGTTAAAAGACATAGAATGGTTAAAAGGGGTTAATATTTTCCAAATTGATCAACCGATCAGTGCCAAAAACAATAGGGGTGAGAGGTGCTTCAACATAAACCTGGAAATGAAAATTTAGAATGATTTATTAAAAATGTCTGAGTATCACAGCATGCAGCTGGAGTTAGTTATAAAGTGGGATTTTTCAACAGCTCTGGTCATATATAATGACATAAAAGTAGGGTAGGGATGAGGGGAGAGTAGGAGAAGGGGGTAGAAGGTGGGGAAGTGTGACACCAGCTCGGGGTATTTTTGACAGGACAGTCACATTTTAACAATCTGAATATCTACCCCGCTGGACAAAACAAGTATCCATTGCCAACGCGGTGTATTTGCCGTTTGGCCAGTGTCAGTTTAATGAACGTACATAGCGGCAACTACACCATGGCCGAACGGCAAGTACATGGCGGCCCAACTGTAGTTAGCCGGTGGAGCCGCGGTGTAGTTGCATTTCAGCCTCGGTGGCAACGCTAACCGCACCGCGGTTAAGTGGACACTTGTTTTGTCCAGCAGGGTACCATCCATGGCCCTTTCATCCAATACATGTTTGTTGGATTAAACAGCACGGTGGTTCCCAAAACGATGCTTAAATGAGTCCCATAATTTCATGGAAGAATTGTTTTTTTATATTAATTTTATTTATTCAAGTTAAAAATTTTTTTTTATCTATATTTGTTTTTAAATTGAGCAAGGAGATGCAATCTATAAAAAAATAATAATAATCAAACTTGATCTGTATTTCGGGCTGAGAAACTCATGTACCGGTACCGTACAAATTTCAGTTCCGATCGGAGAGTTATCACACAATGCGTAAAGTGTCTATGGGCAGACAGATGGACAGACAGACGCACAGGTGTGAGCTGGGTTTACCAAATTTGTAGGTTTGAAGGTAATCCCCCCCACCCGCCAGTATGTCATCACAATCTCCGATTGGCGGATGGAAAACTCCGGAAAATACATATAACAAGGAAACAATTATAATTCAAATGGAAAATGATGGAAATGTTGTTGCTTTCACAGTGTTATCCATGAGAAGGCAACAGACAAATCGGTCTATGGACAAATACTGTGAGGTTATTTTCTGACCCCACAATGCACTTTGGAGCAGTTTAAAAATAAAAGTGTCGTGAAGATAACCCCAAATAACCCCATTATGCAGTGCTATCCAGACAATAACTTCATAAGGCACCTGTCATAAGGTAATTAAGCCCAATTTAAGGAGAACGGGGTGACTCCTTAATACATGAGACGACTCGGGTCGAAGACAACTTACAAGATTTTGACACTATGTGTAGCATACTTTGGTATAGGTACCCAAAACAAGACAGTCAATGACTGTGGGTCGCTCACCAGACTGTAAAGACTGAGCAGACTGGGACTCTGAAGACTACAAGAGTCAGTATGTGACAATATCACTTATGACAAGTAGTTCTAAACATGGACATAGCTGGAGGTTCTCCGATCAGCAGGGCTCTTCAACTTGAAATTTCTAATTGCACACCACTGACAATTCTCCAACCTCTTACCTTTTAAAGAAGACAACCATACCACAGTACTAAGTTCACAAAAATCATTCTGCACATCCCTCTTAGGTTGAATTTTACAACCGGTACCAGTACTTCAAGCTCTCAAACATTTGAAAATTACTAAAACTAAAATTGTGGCCAATTTGGTCCAACAGTTTAACCTGAAGTAGGAACATATGGACTGTTGGTATAAAAACATACATGTTGGAAAATAAAACCAAACTATGAGAACAATTCTAACCTATTTTTGATGTGAACATCTAATCTACATCTAATGTTATACCAGGCGTGAAATTTTCAACTGTTTAAATTTTGATCAAAGTAGGGGTTCAAAACACCACCCCCTCTACACTCCTTCCCCATTGACTCAAACATTTCCCCCACCCAGGCTGCCTAGAAATCAATATTATTATACCAGTACCAAACATGATTAGAGGAGAGTTAAATCTCTTAGCTCTGCCCCTATTAGAACAAATGTGAATCTCCACCTATAAGATCCATTCATCTAGTATTATCAATATACCGCCCCCCCCCCCCCCCCAATATTCAATAGGATATGATTTCACTTGGATAAGTGGTGGTTAAGAAAATAATATTGGAACAGCCAAGTCTGTATTTGGTATGTCTGATCTTTGCAGAATGAGGTCCCCAAAAGGTGAATTTAATGACACTATTCCCCAAGGTGGAATAGCATCAACGAATTCACCCTCTGGGGACCTCATTTCCTAAAAATGACCCCATTTGAACAAATCTGAACGCGGTCACCCAAGGCCCATCCATACCAAATATAAGCTAATATAGGCTTAATGGTTCTTGAGAAGAAATTATTTTAAGATTTACTATGGAGGGAAAGAGTTATGGCCCTAGCTTTGCACCTATTTGATCTGATGAACTTATTTGAACAAATCTGATTGTGAGTCACCTAGGGAACATGCACACTGAAATATATAAACATATTTGGTCGTTAATATGGAGAAGAAAACAAATGTTGATAGACGGATGGATAGACATCCCAACAGATGGAAGGACCGCCTGACAGACAGAAGACAAATTCAATCCAATATACCCCCCCCCCCCAATGTTTCTTTGAAAAATCAGGGTATGATTTCATCCGGATAAGCGGTGGTTAAGAAAATAATATGCCAGCCAAGTCTGAATATAGTGTGTCTGACATTTTCAGAAGGTGAATTTAATGACAATATTCTGCAAGGCGGGCTAGCATCACCAGATTCATCCTCAGTCTGATTAGGCCTCACCAGCCATGGGAAACCTAGGAACAGATTGAAGTTCTACAGTTGAAGTTTGTAATGCACACCCATTGAGCACCTCAATTATGCATTTTATCTTCTGCAAATTAGGGGGACATAGAAACTGAACAGAAGGGAACAAGTCAAAAATTAACTAAAACAAAACAATACTTAAGATACTTCCAAGAAGATGATGCCTAAGCAGAATTAGGTCCATGGAGGGTGTATTTGGTGATGCTAGCCTGCAGTACATGGTAGCAACACTAAATTCACCCTCTGTGGACCTCATTCTGCAAATGTCAGACACACTAAATTCAGGGAGTTTGTTTAAAATTGCTAGCAGTTACAATGTTTACACAAGCTGCTAGATGACATATTATTCTAATCTAGATTAATGACCTGTGTCTCTCTCCATCTATCCACAAAGATATATCTGCAACTTTAATAGTGGTGTTTATGATTCCTGGGGGAATATATAACGCTATATACTACATTGATCATGGAGTCTATTAAAATTACAACATATAACTGTCAATCGATAAAATCGTCCGTTAGTGCAGTGAGGAATATATGCATTAATTCTGACATCATCTTATTACAAGAACATTGGTTGCTGAAAGATGACATTCCGTTTCTACGATCCATCCATCAGGACTTCGAGGCAGAAGGTGTTTCTGCCGTTAACTGCAAGCGTGAAATTCTGAAGGGACATCCATATGGTGGTACTGCTATTTTATGGAGAAAAGAATTATCACAACAAGCGTCATTCATATCATACGATGACCCAAGAATTATAGGTTTAAAACTAGTTAATAATAACTCATCAATATTAATCATCTGTGTTTATTTGCCAACAGATGAGGCAGACAATGCGGAACTCTTTCTCAACTGTTTGGGAAAAATTCAAGCTGCTATTCAAGAATCCGACACAAATGCAGTGTACGTGATGGGAGACTTCAACGCGAATGCCCGACAAAATAAAAGTAACATGCGTGAATTGTGTGGATTCTGTAGAGAGGTTTCATTGAAAATTTCTGATGTAGAATATTTCGGTCCCACATCAGATACATTTACTTATGTCAGGTAAGCACACGGAACAGTTTCCTGGCTAGATCATAGCATTTGCACTGAGTCAGCTGGGGATGTAAATCATGCAATATGTAAAATTGAAGTGAATAATAATTATATCACCTCGGACCATTTACCGTTGTCAGTTACTATAAATTGGAAATATATACCAAAACTCACTTCACATTGTCGATCAACAGAACAACGACGCGCCAACATGAGGAAAGCAAATGCATCTCAAATAGAGAGCTTCAGACATAATTGCTTGGAGCTTCTTCATAACTGTAACATCGTTTCTTTGCAGTCCGTTATTGAGCAAATGCACTCTGGAGAGGCTGTCAAACAAGTTATTGATAAAGCATATAAAGATATTCTCAATGCTCTAACTGAAGCTGCGGAATTGTGTTTTCCACCAAAACAAACGAAAAGAAAACAACCCACACAAATTCCTGGCTGGAATTCTCGTGTCAAAAACTTCCATGAGGATGCACGACAATCTTTCCATATATGGATAAGGGATGGAAGACCCAGGTCAGGATACATATACGATCATATGTGCTGTAAAAGATCGGAATTCAAATTCGCGCTCAGAAAATGTAAAGCAGAAAGTGAACAGGCAAAAGCTGATGTGCTGGTTAACTATTTCATCAATAAGGATTTCGGTTCATTTTGGAGATCCATCTCGACTACAAAAACAAGCGCAAATGCGACCACCATAGAGGGTGTAAATGGGGAAATGAAATAGCAGAGATGTGGAGTGATCATTTCACAAATATAATGTGTTCCGATAAATTAAGCCCTCTACAAAAATATGAATCTAATATTCTAAATCATGAAGATGAAGAAAACATGATGGTGTCTGAAGACGATGTTCGGGGTGCTATAAAGAAATTAGTATGTGGAAAATCTGGAGGTTCTGATGGGATAGTTCCCGAGCATCTAAAATATTGTCACGAGTTCCTTCACAAATGTTTACAAATTTTGTTCAATATGATGATTAAACATGGGCACATGCCACCTGATATACTACGAGTAACACTGGTGCCGATAATTAAGAACAAAGCCGGGAATATACAAGACAAAGATAACTATCGCCCAATTGCCCTCTCATCCGTCATGTCAAAGGTCTTGGAAAACATTCTATTAAAAAAGATCAAGCATACGCTTCACACAGTGGATAATCAGTTTGGTTTTAAGACCAACCATTCCACAGATGGTTGTATTTTTTCACTGAAGGAAACAATAAGACATTATAATTCCAAAGACACGCCGTCTATGTTTTCTTTTTGGATGCAAGCAAAGCATTTGACCGCGTGGATCACGAGATATTGTTGGATCTGCTGGAACGAAGAGGTACACCACCTTCATTCGTGCATCTCATAGCGGCTTGGATGAAAAATCAAACTTTCAATGTTCGCTGGGGATCATCGCACTCTTCTTGTTTTTCTCCAACAAGTGGTGTTAGACAGGGAAGCATATTGAGTCCTTACTTATTTAACATTTACATTGACACCATCAGTGAAAAATTAAACAGATCCGATGTCGGATGTATCATCGGAGGTCAGAAGATAAACCATATGTGTTATGCTGACGATATGTGCCTAATTTCGCCATCGTTGATCGGATTACGTCGGTTAATACAAATATGTGAATCTGAAACCAAAAAGCTGAACATGATTTATAACACCAATAAGACAGTTGCCATGGCGTTCTTACCAAACACTCTCTCAATCAAATATATTCCTAGACTGTACCTGAATGGCCACGAAATAAAATTTGTTTCTAATTGCAAGTAATTGGGTCATGTCATCAGAGAAGATCTATCTGACGAAGACGACATACAAAGACAATATAGAGCGATATGTATTCGATCGAACATGTTAATTAGGAAATTTTTCGAGATGTTCGTTTGCTGTAAAAACATTTCTTTTTCAGAGATATATATCTCCTTTATATTGTGCTCACTTGTGGGTCAACTATAGAAAACAAAGTATGAACAAACTAACTGTATGTTATAACAACGCTTATAGATTTATTATGGGTTATAATAGAGCGTGTAGTGCTAGTGGTATGTTTGTTAATGATCGTATGTTATCTTTGTTGATGTTAAGGAGGAAATATGTCTTCAGTTTTCGTAAGAGAGTGATTGAGTCTAGAAATAATATCATATGTTCCATATATAATTCAGATATAATGTTTAAATCTAAACTATTCAAGTCATGGAATGATCTGTTATATATATATAACCTATTGATTAACACTGATATATTGTATTCTTATATTCATGTTGTAAACATGCTTAATATGGACTTCTCAGTCTGAAATAAATCATATATATACATACATAAATACATTAATAGAACAGGTATTAAAGTTATAAGCTGGAGATGATATATGTTGGAAGGGATGTTGGTTGAGTGCAGGCCACTGCAGGGTGGGGTCGGGGGAAGGGGGTGGGTGGGTCTGGGCCATGTGGGAGGGGGGGGGATGGGTAATGGAATATTTCTGTAATTTCATTAAAGATTAAAGTTTCATAACTCTGCAGATGTTATAATGGGGTAACTTTTTTCGAATTTTCTAACATGTTTAAAAAATATTTGTTTGTTAAATTGAGCAAGATGAAAATTCCAAAAATCTGAATTGAGTTATGTTACTGGCTCCGCCCACATTCGACCCAGTGACCTCATTTGAACAATTCTGAATAACAGTCCCCCCCAAGGACCCTTTGTACCAAATATGAACCCATTCGGCCCAATGATATTTGAGAAGAAGTCGCTGTAAGAATTACTATGGTGGGAAAGAGTTATGGCCTTGGCTTCGAAACTACTAGTATTTGACCTCATTTGAACAAATCTAAATGATAGTCACCTAGGGAGCATCCACACCGAAATATGAACCCATTCAGTCCAATGGAATCCGAGGAGAAGATGTTCAAAGAATTGTTGACGGACGGACGGACGGACGGACGAGGAGTGATGACTATAGAGCTAAAAAGCCCTCACATATATTTCGAGATCTGTCACAATCTGTGTACATAAATGTACATGGTGTGCTTTAACAACCAACCCATCATCGTCATTCTCCCTCAGTGTCCCCGGCCCAGGTCACACAAAACAAAACAAAAAACACAATTTGTATTTTTCCCGCATCTTGACATTCTTGCAGTTGTAGGGAGAACATTGATTCGTTTGAGATAACCTACCCACATCTCTGCAAACAACATAAGGGACAACAAAGAACGCGATACGAAATAAATTTGTTGTTAATTTAATCATTTTGCGTCCACAATCTTCGAGTTGAAAGGTTTGTTTACAAATTGAAGAAAATAAAAAGTTGATATCGGACACTATTTACGGACCACGATTGCAACCAAAATGTTTTATTCTTCAGTTCATTTCAAATCAATTCTCTTTCGTTTTTCTTGTCTAATGAAAATAATAGCATTGTTATAGTAATAACGAGCTGTTAGTTCTGTATGTCAAATTGTTTCTTCATAATATGAGTTTTAAAATTATTTTCCGGTCCCAATTCCAAAAATCTAATCTGCACGTCGAGGTCAGAGGTCAGGACTTGCAGAAACAGAACAGGATTTTTGACTTCTTGTCGAAAATTGAAGTTTTTATAGAAAAAAACTCAATTGTAATCAACAATTTCAACACAATCCTTCTTGCTACATTATATAACACTTTCCTTTCTGAAAATGACATCGGTCAAAAAGTATTTCATGTCAGATTTGATGCTAAGTTTTCAAGTTTATATTTTTCATCAAATTCTGAATCTGACCCCAATCCGGGTGCTCCGTCTCTGGTCTCTACTCTAGTCCACCAAAGTAGACTTATCGGGAAAGACCTTATGTTATTCTAATTGGCTCGTGAATGTCCAAATATTAAAATAGAATGAGGCTATTCTGCCGCTACCATTAGAATGGATCCGGGCCCACTCGCCCCAGCTAGGGCCCACTGGCACCCAGGCAGTTTTTGGGACGAGCTGGCCCAGCTTTCAGGGGCGAGTTGGCCCGGGTATTACATTTGTATTAAAGTTGTAAATAAGTTAATATATATTAATATATTAATTTCTTAAGTTCAGATTACATGTATGATATATTTCAGAGTTATGTCCATCAATTTTGACATTTAGATTACTGTCTTTAGGCACGTTTGTTAGCAATCTCTGGAGTGTGTGACCACCCTTACCAAAACCGAACGCCATTATTTAGCGTTTGCTTAGCGATTACCCTTAGCGTTTTCTTAGCGTTTCCTTAGCGTTCAAATGCATAAAATAAACGCTAAGATGAATGGGGCAAACAAATGTTAAGCTTAGCGTTCAAACGCTATCTTAGCGTTTGGTTAGCGTGTATATAGGGCGAAATATTTATGAGCTTAGCGTTCGAACGCTAAGCTTAGCGTTTGAATGCTTACCTCATTTGCATATTGTTGGTATGTTGGCAAATATACTGTTGCAATTCCTTAGCGTTTCCTTATTCCTTAGCGTTTCCTTAGTGTTTTCTTAGCGTTTCCTTAGCGTTCAAATATAATCATTTAAACGCTAATATTAACCCTCAAGTTACTGAATTGTACAGTCTTCTGGTTATGACTTAAAAGGCTGCTTAGAAATGCCTCGCCGTTTGCTCACACATATTTAGAATATGCATTTTTTTAAATGTTACAGTACCTTACATTCTTTTTCTAAAGATTCACTAACTCATTCACTGATTGTTGACTCTCCCAAAATATTCCTTCCTCATGGTGGAATTATGAACTGTAGGCTACTCCAATTTCAGAATCAATAGAATTTATTCAAATATAATCAAATGATCTTAGCCTGATTTTCCTCTCATCTTCATATGCTATAATTACTGGGTGAAGGACAGTGTGAAATTCATCAAAACCTGGTAGTGACGTGCTATAAAAGATTGAGTGAAACATATATACCAGGGTTTTGAAGTTTTTTAACTCTGTCTTTCACTCAGTCACAATAACATGTGAAGGCCAGAGGAAATTCAGGCTATAACTAAACAGTAATTAATATATAACATTCTATCCTGATCGAGTTCTTTTCTTTACTTTGGTGATTCATTTCTGAAAACAATAAAAGAAAAAATTAAGATTTCCAAGAATCATTGATGAAATTTCCTTCAATTTAACACGCAACTTTACTCTGCTTTCTTTGTTTTATGCAAAATGGTCCCCCACAGTTGTATTTGACAAACTAATTTTCAAGGACATCCCTTGCGATCAGGCACAATCACCTGCAGGTCTTCTGATGGAGTTACTTTACACAAAATTATTTGTCTAGCTGTGCGGTCATAAACTTGGCATTAATATATACTTACACAATGTACCAAACAATGTTGCACATTCTTATGACACATGAAAAGGTATGATATCATACATGCTGGACAGTATGACATCCATATGAGACAAGAATAACTTACCCTTCATTAGTCTTGACCTTATCATACGAAATCTTCATTCGACTTCTTTCATTTATACACTTTGAGCATATTTTAGCATTAACATCAGTCTCCTTCATGATGTCCCACATCTATTTTTTGGAGACCGAAATTATGAATTCTGAAAATTGAAGAATTAATATAATGATAGCTATTTAAAGGCTTCGTACATGTATCACCTGATTATTGATCAATTTCATGATTGGCTTATTTATTACAACTGTAATGCATAGCATGACATATATATTTCCTGATTTGCAGTTTGGAAAGGGTGCAGTGCTGAAAGTTTGAATGGATGTTAATTAATGGATGAAATAGTTTGTATGTGGATATCCTTCTGCCCATGCTGGTATAATATGGTCATAGTAGTACCAAAGGACATTACAATCCAATAATTGGTACTGAAGCTACATTCATACAATCAGGGGTGCCGGAAGAGGGGCAGCTGACCCCCCTGCCCTTGACCAAGGGGGGCGAGCGGGGGCAGGACTTGCCCTTTTTCTGGAGACAGAAAATGTTTTTGTGTGTTTAATCTCATGTTTTTATAGCAAAATGTGACTTTTTTGGTCCAAATACCACCAATTTCACAAGGAATATTAATTTTTTGTCAATTTTATCACAAAACGGCCATAAAAACCGACAAATACCTTTAAAATAGGGGTTTTGCCACAATGAATTTATGGTTATTTTCCCCGAGTTTGCGGAGAAAATGCCCTTTTTTGCGGAAAAGTGCCCTTTTTTTGGCTCTGCCCCCCTGTCCTTGGATGCTTCTGACGCCCCTGCATACAATGCAGAATATCTGTACAGGCCGGGTTACAGGCTGAGCATATATCTGTTTCCAAAGTCAAACATAGGGCATATGTTCTTCTTATTAGGTGCACTACAGCCAACTTATAGAATATATGTGTTTTATGTGTATTGTCAAACCATGAAATATTATCTGCTGAGAAAATTTATAACTCATCAATTCTGCTGTTAAGTTAATTTTTTTGGTAATACCCAAAATTTAATATGGAGTTCATATTCATTATAAGTAGAAATCCCATTCAACAAAGCATATAAATGACAGATACATGTTTAGCACAATGGAAATTCTATATTGAGGGGACCTGATAAGCTATTAATTGTACTGTATTTAAAGTATAAAGCTTAATTACCCTTCTAATATTGCTATCTTTACTTTGACAGAGAGATTGTTTTGACTCCTTGCACTGGTACATTTCAAGTAGATTTCCTTACTGTAGTCATGCAGTTTCTTCTCAAATCTTCTGTGACTGTTTCTTTGAAAAAGAAATTGTGATCTCTGAAATTGAAATAGAATAAGTCATAGTTAAAGCTATGTTGGTGTTATTCAAGCCATATTTTTATTTCATTTTGATCTTGGTACCATAGAAGAAAAATATATACTTCAGCCATGCGTACATTGAATTATGTTGGTCGAGTAAAAATTGTAGGTAGAAATTTAATTCTAAGCACTTCAAAGTTAATTTGCATGCATGGGCATCATGCATATATATATACACCCATAGTAAGTTAATTTCATTTAAATATTGCAATATATCAGGGGTGGCATCAGCATTTAAATTCCCCAATGCAGGGGCTACTTTATAATACAATTGACCCCTCCCCTGATTCCACCCCTAAAATATATTAATATGTAGATTAAACCCTGGATATGTGAGTCATTTGTTTTTATTCAAATTGGTTTATCCTTATGAGATTGATATATTAAATCCCATTTATACAGGGTTGTGCATGGTTTAAAGGGAATCCAAAAATCTGTGAGAGAGTAGTTGAATTGTGGAGGGCCTAGCTAGCTTGTAATGGTTCGATCCCTGTAGCTAAGATTTAATATTGCCTTTGTGTGTGACTGCATGAAAGATGATCATGCCAATATTAATTGTACAGTACATTCTCTCTATATAAAATATCATATTTTGAAGTGTCATGAGGCCATAAGCAACATAAATTAATTTGAATTATGAAAGTACTTACCAGAGACACAAATAATGGTTTCCCGGCCATCCAGGTGCTGTGGATTCTGTGAGACTTCATAAATTAATCCATCAAAAACACAGAAAAATGATCTCTTTTCACATTGCTTTTTAGAACAAAATCTGAGTATAAAGCTGCATAAACATGTACATCATTCATCAGTGAGAGACAAAATGGTCAAAACAAAGAGTCAACACTGGGCCACACATCTGTTACATATTTTAAGAAGTATCAAATTCCAAGCTTATGGGCCAGTTCTCCCAACTTAACAATTTAAATTGCCCCAGGGGATTGTCATGCAGACTCAATGATTGCATAAGGCAGTGATTTAATTTTATGTATAGGCATTATCTGGTTCTAAGAATATTTTAGGGGATGCCGAGAACTAGCAAGTACAGTGAGACAAATTCATTACTTGAATTAGTTAAGCAAATATTCTCTCACTTTAATTTAGAATTGGGGTAGTTTCAATTCATATTAATTATACAATTTTAAATGTATCTAAAATAGCCACATTTTCTGAGAGAATAATTAAAGAAAAATATTTTCAAGTGATAGAAACTCATATTGACTGGTCTGTCTGACTTTAAATATAATTATTATTTTATATATAAAAAAAATAAAATAATTAATAATGTTCATAAAATCACTTCTTTTGATAATGTATAAAGCACAGATGAGCCAATATTTCTTACAACAATAGATTTCCCCCCCCCCACTTTTTCCTTGAAATAGTTGTTGAACATGGACTTAATTAGTTTAATTACAAGAGATTCTCTGCTTGCACTGGCTTGCATGAAAGAAACAAAATTCTCTGTATTCTGTGCACTATACATTAAATATTAGTGTTTGAAAAAAATCCCATAAACATATTACACTTATTTAGTGATTTTTTTTAAAGAAAGGGTATACAGTGGTACATGTATGGTACAATGTACATGTAAAACCTGCCAGACATGTCAAATATTTATCTCTTGTTCAGTTAAATGTGTCGAGTTTTCAAAGTATTTCCAAGACAACAAAATGTACTCAATATATGTATTGTAAAAAAAATATTTTCAGAATTCTACGTCATTGTTCAGTTTAACTAATTCTGGCCATTCTCATACGTAGATTGTCAAAAATATTAGTCACATATATAGGAGATATGAAAACAAAAAGAAACAAATTACCAGGTACTTGTTGTTGGAAGATATTAGACAGTAGTACATGTACAGGTACATATGTCATACCTGCCAGACTTGTCAAATATTATCGCTTGTTCAGTTTAAATGTACATGTCTGGAATATTCAAATTATTTCCAAGGCAAACTACCAGTACATGAACCTATTAAAAATGTATTTAAAAAATATTTTCAGAATTCTACATCATTTTCTAGTGTAAAGAATTCTGGTCATTCTCGTACGTACGTAGATTGTCAAAAACAAGTCAAATATATAGGAGATATGAAGTTTTGATAAATTTTTCAATAAAATTTACCTGAACTCGACTTAGTTTATTTCTGAATTGATAATGGTAGCCTCAAATGCACGGTCATGCAAGAAACACTAAGAACCATTTACTAGCGTTTATGAAAGGCTGAAAATCGCTAAGGAATACAAAGAAACGCTCAGATCTATCAATGCTTATAATAACAGAGAAGAGATGTTAGCGTTTTTCTTAGCGTTTAACTTTCTAAACGCTAAGGAATAAGAAAATCGCAAATATATTAACGTTTTTCTTAGCGTTTAACTTTCTAAACGCTAAGGATTAAAAAAATCGCTAAGGATCATCAATGCTTAACGTTCAAACGCTAACAGAAGCGTTTTCTTAGCGTTCGAACGCTAAGAAATGTCTTCTCATAACGTTCAAACGCTAACAAATTGCCCCAAACGCTAAGGAAACGCTAAGAAAACGCTTAATAAGCGATTATGTTCGGTAAGGGCATGCACATACAGTAAATAAGTATGATTGGTAATAAGATTTGCTCACTATTCGAGTCTGCTGCTATGAATACATTTGGCGAACAAAAAGTGAAACACATAGATGCAAATAGAAATAAACCTTGGTTTAATACCGATTGTCAACAAGCACGTAAATGTTATAATAACGCACGAAAACGGTATTCAAAACTACCTACGCCAGATAATAAAATTATCTTGCACGACGAAAGTAAATTATACAAGAAAACACTAAAAAAAGTGTATCAGTCCATAGGAAACAAATGTCACCATCGAAATAAATAATTATCACTACTACCCAACTATCCAATCTATCTCCTGAAAACCCTTAGAGAGATAGAGAGAAAGAGGAGAGAGAGAGAGAGAGAGAGAAAACAAGCAAAAAGCCACCAAAGAAAAACAACTTAAATAAGACATTATACCTTGGGGCGAGCTGGCCCGGGGCGAGCTGGCTCGGGTCGAGCTGGCCCAGGTCGACTGGGGCGAGTGGGCCCGTTTCCATTAGAATAAGAGGGTAATCTAGTAATATGCCGCTATCGGCATATGAACGGGGGAATATCAACTTCAACAATAGCATGTTAGGCTATTCTGCGGCAAAAATTACATCACCAAAATTGTACTTAATCCATTACATCATTGCTTGCGACGTTGCTACAATGCATACCAAATATTGGAAACGCGACAGGAAGACAATAAAAAATGTTAAGTGCCATGTTTTCAAACTGATGAAAGATTCAAAGAAGGGTTAACATTAGTAAAGGTATTCAATACCAGTAGTTAGTCTTTCCATGTTCAAAAGATACACCCGCGAGATGCATAACGTTGTTTGCAGCAGATTAACCAAACAGGCTATTCTGCCACTAGTGGCAGAATAAGGGAATTATATTATTGTGCTGCTAGCGGCATAATAGCCATATCATGCCAGCGACAGAATAAAATTCGGACCTTATTATGCCACTAGCCATTATAATACCCCTTATCCGATTTAATAGTCTAATTTGGTGGACTTTCACATCTCCTGTCCTGACTCGAGCATGAGTCCAGGGTGGACCGTGCATTTTATCTAGCACCCGGTCAACCACTGGCTACAGTCTACAGTTTTCTGGTTGTTGGAAATAATCCAAATTTGCCAATATATAAAATACATTTTATAACAACAGTGTGTTAATCCGTGTCATAGTATCACGTCGAGTTGAGGTGTACAGATTCTGCCCAATCTGCCCACCTCAATGAGACGTGATGCAATGACGGATCAACTCACTGTTGTGATAAAAGGTTTATGCCCAGTTTATAATAATAACCATTTAATTACCGTACAGATTATTTAAACTTCAGCAGTATAATTTTCTTACTTTCAATGGATAAATAGTCCGCCATCATTAATTGGCATATCTCGGCATTTTCCGTAGGAGTGTGATTTGATTTGATCTGGTGAAGTTTAACGCACTGCTTTCAAATTAAACACGCTGCCTTGGAAGGCAACACAGTCACATTGAAATTTCAGATCATTGCGACGATTTAGTATACCTGTATCAATGCTGAATTATGTTAGTCTATTTTGCAGTGTATGTTTTTATTTTGTTTTATTTACTTTCACCTCTGGGGTCCTACTAAACAATGAACACAAACGAACATAAACGAACACAGGTCCAAAAAGCGGAGTAGAAGGGTGAAATTTGGTTTGTGGGTGCGCGTGGGTCCATTCTATGTGTATGTGGTGTTATTTCCAACTTTGATGACTTATTTTTTTAGTTATTAGCATTATTTTAATAGAAAACTACTAAACAACGAACACAAACGAACATAAGATTAGCGGCAGTGCAGAGGCTACCATGCAGGTGTTAATTAACTACGGCTTACTCTGTCTCCTTCTTTTTACTGCAAGATGATTGTCAATTTTATCACTGATGGCAATAAAAACACGGGGAAACATCAGAGGTCGGCGTTTTAATGCATAGCTAACAAAACATTTGAGTGAATGTGAGTGAGTCATTGTTGTCAGTCTCTGAGATGACTATATATATTTTCTCAGTCTCGGAGATCACTCTGGTAAATGCTATTTCTGCTTGCTTTCCTGATACACGCATACGCTATGTACCAGGCATCATAAGGAAAATCTCAATCGTAATTTAAGTAAAACAGTGATCAAACTGTCAATTAGATGGAAAAGTATTCAATAGCGAGAGCGGCTTGGTAACAATAGAAAACAAAATCATTTATGACGAAATACAGACAGACATAATTGACAAATATATGTGACAACAGACGATACCTTACATTTATGGAAAGACTAAAGACGAAAGTTTTCAATGCTAGAAAACAAAATTCAACAATTCCG
Organism: Siphonodentalium dalli; assembly: GCA_032622095.1. Classification (NCBI taxonomy): domain Eukaryota; kingdom Metazoa; phylum Mollusca; class Scaphopoda; order Gadilida; family Siphonodentaliidae; genus Siphonodentalium; species Siphonodentalium dalli. Next base: position 50,889,306 of record CP136069.1, on the reverse strand, counting down.
AAATGTTGGACAAATAACAATTATGAAAGCATTAAAGGTGCGGGAGTCCTTGGCAGTGGGTATATGCTGTGAAAATATTTCCAACAGTCAAAACCCGACACAAAAAGAAAATGTAGACAGACTTTGTCCGTATACAAATAAGAAATATCGCATAAACAGTATGTTATTGTCATATGTTTGACCATTGTGTAAACAAAAGCATAAAAAGTTACTTTCCTGGTGTTTGTTTATATTATGATGGTAAACATAAAGAGCGTTCATTGTTGCTGAATTCCTGATATGGAACTAATAAAGAGCGTTTATATCATTTGTGTGTGATTAGCCAGTAACATGTACTGTGCTGTATTCTGTAACACAATCAGGCTCTTGCTTAGGTAAAATATAGTAGGTCTTTATGATAGCATGCTGTTTACACGATGAACGAAACTATGCGTTTTAGTGTTTTTCTGTTTACGGTGATTGGAACAAATATGAATATTTTCGACAACTAAGGCCTCCCGTGCCTTTAATAATATAATTAACAAAAAAATTGACTTGAGTTTACAGACAATTTAAATGAAACAGTGACTGACCAACTGCGTGACATTCGAGTGGAGGGGATTTTACATTATAAGGCATTGCATCATCTTTGGAAGTGAGGCATGAAATTTGAACAAATATGACGGCCGAACAACGAGACAGACTAATGCGAAGACTTCTTAATTTTGTGAGTAACAATTCCAAATTCCAAACTTCAACTGACGACAATTAACTATACCCAAAACTACCGCTATCGCAAAAAAAACCTGGACAAAAAAAACGAAAGAGTGAAGGCATCAAAAACCAAGACGATCACCAATAAACGACAGAAAGTTAGCATATAGTATGCAAATATACATAGAGCCGTAAATTCCGTAAATTCCGTATAAAATAGAAACTCATGTGAGATCCTCTATGATAGAGGATCTCACATGAGTTTCTATTTTATACGGAATTTATCAACCGAGTTCACTAAATTCGATTTGAGCCGAGGTTTACCGAGGCTCAAATAGAATTTAGTGGACGAGGTTGATAAATTACGTATAAAATAGAATGAGTTTGAGATACTTTTTATCACATGGTCATATAATCGCTTAAATTTTATTGAAAACAACAATAATTAACAGACAGAGAACTTTGTTCCAAAGAGCAGCGTGACGTCATTGCACGTGACGATATTACACGTGTCTATTACGCTCGAATATTACATAGGAAAATAGTGCTAATCATGTGATAAAATAACATATAGACTTCTTGGATTCATATCAAATAAGTGCATTACTTGATTTTAATGATATAAATAATGCAACATTTTGCTGGAGCCATTTTCATCCATGCACTGACTTCAAGGAGAACAAACTCTGCCCATCGTTCCGCCGGGGCTGAGTTTGCTACCTCTAAGGCCATAATAAATATATTGCTAGATGATCATCGGCGCCCGCCCCGATTTTTTCGGCCCGCCTCGGATTTATTTATTATACCATTTACTAAAGTGAAACACAAATTAAAAAATATATATATATATATATTTATTTTTTTTATAAATTTTGTTTAATGCATGTAATTGGCATGTAAGCACACCTATATCGCTAAATATATACTATATACTATGTTTACATTAAGCAGCAATCATTTTAGATGGAATTTTTAAAAACAATTAACTTCTATCAAAATACATGTATGTCCATTTGTGGTTGCAGATGAATCCCAATCTCACCAATAAATATGCATTCTTTAAAACATGCCTGTGGTAATCTTGTTTGTTCAACTCCCATCTCTTATTGGAAGAAGTCTTATATGTTAGAGAGCAATATACATGTAGTAGACTTTCTATATCAGAATTTGAAGTTCCTCTCCCCAGTCAATCAAGGATTCATAGTGTTCATGCGTAGTTACTAGCATGGATACAGACAGTATAAATATGACTGCATGTCTACCATATCAAACACCCTTCTGGGATGGGCACTATTTAACAACAGCACATGGAATTATTTACTGGTTTGTATGGGTGTATAAAACTTACAAGCATGCATTGCCAGTGTGCATAAGGAACTTCAAAGTTGGGGGCAATTTGAATCAGCGCTGAGGTGTGGTACCTCAGTCAAGGTGTGGCCTGTGGTACCGGTACCATTTTCAGTGTGGTGTGGGTCTTTATATTTCAATGCAATTGAGGGGCGTCTGAGACTGAGGGACATTTACACCCTGTGCAATGTGACTGAGGCGCATGTGAGATATCCTGCCAGTGGAGGTGTGTCCTGAGGTGTATGACCAAATATATAAGTGAGGTTTGAATTAATATCATACAAGTTATGTTATTATAAAGTTATAGAAAATCCCTATTATGGTGTTCATCTTGGGCCTGTTGATATGTCAATATTGTGCTCTGAGGAAGATGTGCCACCACAATCTAAACTGAGAGAATAATCACAAGAGAACTGCATAGTTGAGTGCTTGGGAGGCATTTGTTTATCCACATTGACAATACTTATCATATTATTGTGCTACATAATACATTAACTGTTTTCTTACAATATACATGGACAGCATTAACACAAGTTCTTAACTGTTCAGGGAAAAAATAAAAAAATATTACCAAAAAAAATAATCCCTACCTACCTGGATTTTTTGGGCATAGTAATAGGAAACAAATATATTTTTTTTGGCCTAATCGTGCTTGTTCCGTACCGCAAGCATTTGCTCATTTCTCGGGATACCGAACACCACATAGAAATAGGGCATGCGAATATGCTTGACATGGGCATCTTTTGACATATAGTTTGCACCACATCATATGTGTGTGCGATATTAATATATACATATGTGTTTTATTAGAAATGAAGTAAATGATGAGAAATTGGGAATATATATATATAACAACATGACATTTATCGTCAGGTATTATTTATTTCCATCTTTCACTTCATTTAACTCACATTTTATTAATATTGCACATGTATAGCAATGAATTGAATCAACTTTACTTGGTTCATCTATGCCGAGCTGGAAATAAATAATAAATAATAAATATCTCCCCCCCCCCCCCCCCCCCCCCCCCCCCCCCCCCCCCCCCCCCCCGCCCCAATTTAAAAAAAACTTCCGATGATCATCTAGGAATATATTTATTATGGCCTAATGTAAAATAATATATAAATATTCGATTGTATATAAAACAAACTTTGATTCTAGTATCTGAAGCTCTACTGAAAGAGCAGTGTGATGCCAGGGAAGTTAAACGAAGTCATAATAAGACAAACTAACTAAGTCAAAACAACTCAGTGACAAAGAGACAGAGTATGAGCCATAGAGAAGGCGGTAGTTAATTAACACCTTTATTAACACCTTTGCAATACGGCTAATCTCATGTTCGTTTGTGTTCGTTGTTTAGTAGCTTTGCATTCAAATAATGCTTATAACTCGAAAAATAAGTCATCAAAATTGGAAATAACACCACATATAATGGACCCACACGCACCCACAAACCAAATTTCACCCTTCTATTCCTCTTTTTAGACCTGTGTTCGTTTATGTTCGTTTGTGTTCGTTTGTGTTCGTTGTTTAGTAGGACCGCACCTCTGAACCATTTTGTGTTATTTTCCCCACTCCTAGTGTTTGTTCGGACGCAGTATAGTTTTCTGTTCAAAATGATTTTGTAAAAATATAAAAAGATGACACGATAAATGAGATTTGATTGATCCCTTTAAAGACAAGCCTTGAAATAGTGTGCCTGTCATTTGCAGAATGAGGTCCCCAGAGGGTGAATTTAGTGATGCTATCCCGCATAGCGGGCTAGCATCACCAAATTCACCCTCTGGGGACCTCATTCTGCTTACAACTCAGCAGAATGAGGTTCCCAGATGGTGAATTTGGTGATGCTAGTCCGCTATGCGGGGTAGCATCACTAAATTCACCCTCTGGGGACCTCATTCTGCAAATGACAGGCACACTGTTTCAAGGCTTGTTTAAAGAAAAGACACAATTCGCAAAATCCACACCTTTTGGTCCTAAATCACTCATTTATACCCCCAAAATTATCGCAACACAAAGACCTAAGCAATGTGTGATTTCAAATTTACTGTATGATGATGCTCAGAAAGCATGCCTGAAATGAAACGTACCTAAGACACTGGGAAATATCTCAGCTAGTTCTGAATTAATACCTGACAATAATTGGTGGGTTGGGGTGTTTGTTGAAAGAATGTGTGTTTGGTTGGTGTTGATGCCCACCAATATTTTCCAAAATTTTGAAAAACAGTTTGAAAGTTTGTGCCTGGTTTGTTGGAAGTATTAGGTTCATAGTCCAATTAGTATTTAGTTTTAAATCTGTTGTTTTATACCAGAAGCCAAATATTATCCCACTTTCAGCAGCTTTCAGTAAAAATTTCGGACAGTATTAAGTTTGTAAATTTCCAGCAGATTGGGTGTAAACTGGTGTGGACAGTAATTCAGTTGTGAAAATTCTAACCTAAATTGTTTTTTTCGCAAACATGGGAGTTTGGTCTGGCTCAAGGGGAAGTCGGCTGCTGTTTGAAATTACAAGGTGGAGGGTGGCTGCAGTTTGAAATTTCAAGATGGCCACGAACACCCCTCCACGGAGACCTGCTAGCCACGTCCCTGGCCATAGCCTGTATTGCTTGTATTCCTACATTTTTCATTCTTTCAGGCTGAAGGAGACTTGCAATAGAAGAAAACTGATGGCATGTCCAAAGGAATAATTTGAGCTGTAGAAGGGGGTCAGATTTATCAACACTCATGAACAAAGCTCCAGGAAGTTATCATGAGTCAGCTTATTTCATACACCAGCGATATGAGGACACGTCTCTTGTTATCTTCCACCAAAACCAAAAGAAAAAGTCGCGATATACTGAAAAATACACCCCAAGGAATCCAATGAAAGTTGAAGGGCACGTTAATGACTTTACTGGTTATGCTGCTAGTTTGTCTGCAAGCCCCTCTTCAAAGTTTGGATCGCCAATACGAAAACAGCTTGCAACATCACCAATATCATCACCATCTGCAGTGACTTCTCAGCAACCTGCAAATACCGGTACTCAATCGAAGATTTGCACAATAGCCTAACCTATCGACATCGAAGCGTCAATTACGGAACTTGTCTAGTCGCATAGCTTTTGTTTTTGCCTTTTTCAAGCATATGAAAATTATATCGCATTCAGAGACTATATTTTTGCTAGAGATATTTTTACACAGAACATTTATTTGTTGTTTTGCTCTGCAGTTGTTGCTATATATAGATTATTACAGGATTGCTAGTTTGAGCTAGGATAATTAAAATGGAGTTGCATCCTATGCTAGATAAACATACACCTCCCAATCCAGGATTGTGGTACGTTTTCTCAGCTAATGGAGAATCACCTACAATGAGGGTTGGACACTCTTGCTTACATATCAAGGGAAAGAACTCTACTGATAATGGTAAACTCTATGTAATAGGTGGCGCTAATCCAAGTGGTTCTTTCTGTGATGCTTATGTGCTGGATTTAAATATTTGGCAATGGGATGTGTTTGAGTCGCCAGGGTTACGGGCTCGATATGAACATGCTTCCTTTATCCCCGAATGTCATCCAAATAAAATCTACGTCTTCGCTGGTGCTGATCAAGCAGGGAATATGAATGATATTCAGATTTTGGATACCGAAACAAATACATGGACTTCAGCCAATCCATCAGGGACTCCCCCGTCTGCACGTACACACCATACATCAGCTGTTGTCAACAATTCCCTTGTTGTGTATAGTGGAGGTCATAGTGGTGTTGATCCCGTCGGAGATAGGCAGGTTCATAATTATGATGCAGAGAATAACAAGTGGACTATATTGTCTTTGAAAGGAGATCCGCCAAAACCTCGGCATGGTCATGTGATGGTTGCTGTTGGCAACAGAGTGTTCGTTCATGGTGGGATGGCGGGTTCTACATTTTATGATGACCTCCATATTCTTGACATTGGTAAAAATTTGTGGACCAATGTTAAGAAGAAAAAAAAAATTCCAAGTTGCCGAGCGGGCCATTGTGGTGTTTCCAAAGGAACAGATATCTACATATTTGGTGGGTTGAGCCGAGATGGCGCATTAGATGACATGTATAAATATGACACATGTAAGTATTCATAAAGAATAAACATGAAGGCCTCATTTGAAAAATGCAATAGCTCGATCTCCTTAAAGCCTCCGAAGGCATTGGTTGTACATTGTAGGTTATAATTTAGAAATTAAAGTTACCAAATTATGAAAATTTCCTCAAGTATATACTAGTACTATATGCAGTATAAATTATAATGATAGTAAAATGCGTCATTATCCACAAAACACTGTGCATTTACATAACACAGCATACGATCTTGACAATAACATGCTACAGTATTTTATCGATATATATAATTGGTATAAGAACAAAAACTATCTATATTTTAACATTCTTTCTATTTATGGCGGTTTTAACGAATGTGACTATTTTAACAGCAAAACCCACCGTGAACGCCTTCCATATCTTTAAATCAACCCAGGCAGGCCTCAACATATGGTGCTGGACATTTGCGGAATAAGGTCCCCAGAGGGTGACGCTACCCAGCACAACGGCTAGCATAACCAAATTCATCCTCTGGGGACCTCATTCTGTATGGCCTCATCTGCTATGGGAGACTTAGACACAGGTTTAATTTCTCAGATGGTGCAGATGGTGATGTGAACCCATTGGGTATTGGCTCAATGTCAAAACCAGAGATATTTTTTGAAGTATCTTGCTGAGAGTTGTATTTCATGTTTTGGAATAATCTACTCTTAAGTGCGTGGTGTTATGGATTGTGACCATGTGCTTCCATAAAAGCTTTCTTATTTATGTGTGTGAGGCATACTATTTTTTTCTCAGTTTAAAATTTGTGCACATACCTGTATGAGTGCATAAAAAATGTATTTTAATGCACGAATTAATTTTGTTTTGGTTATGAGTCCTGAAATTTTGCGAAAACCCTGTACCATGGCATTCTCTTACATGTAGATATGTGAGTCTCCCTATGTGAGACTCGCATATACAAGAGAATGCACTGGCACAGGATCATTAGTGCATCACAAATAAAAATTACTTGTTCTTTGCCTGTCTTTGGTCTTCATTTATAATCAAATAGATTATTCTAATAAACATGTACCGGTATACTGGTACTGTAGAATTGAATAGGAGAATAAACAGGTTAATTTGCACTTTGTATTTTAGTGACATCAATTTGGACTAATATAACACTGGACGGTCCGCCACCTGCCTGCCGATTGGATTTTGCGATGTGTGTAGTAGACCTTTCTATAAATGAATCAACACCAGCCGTGGAAACTCCAAACTTGATGGCCACAAGCCAGTATGCTAAGGACGTACTCGATAGGGAACTCAAGCCAGACAGTGCGAGCTCCCGTGACAGTAGAACTGAATCTACAACAGGTAGGGTAATGCCCTAAATAATCGACTCCTTAACCACAGCAGAATTAAGGGTAACTTTTCAGGATTTAGTTGGAAATATGGCTTGTTGCCATTCATTGGAAAGCACTCACTGAGAGCTTTCCAATGAATGACAACAAGCCATATTTCCGACTAAATCCTGAAAAGTTACCCATAATTCTGCTGTGGTTAAGGAGTCGATTATTTAAGGCATTACTGTAGGTGTAAGCAACCATTAACCCTTTCATGACTGGAGCTTAATGAAATTTTTTGAAAATCCTGTGCCAATGCATTCTCTTATATATGCGAGTCTCCCATATATATGGATAGGGAGGCTCGAATATAAAATAGAATATGGCCTTTGTAAGGCAGTGCATTCTCTTAATATATGAGAAACTCTCTGGGAGACTGGCATATATAAGAGAAAGCACTTGCACATGATCATTAATGCTGCACCAGCGCAGCTCCCGCCATGAAAGGGTTAAAATAGAGTGCCAGACATTTGCAGAATGTGGTCTCAAGAGGGTTAATTTAGCGATTTATAGGCACAGTTGGCTAAATTTCATCCTCTGGGGATCTCATTCTGCATGGCCTCATCTGCTATGGGAGACTTACGGTAGACTCAGATTTAAGTTCCCAGATGGTGATATGCACACATTAGGCACCTCGATTATGACGATTATGCATTGTGTCGTCTGCCAATTTGGGGATATAGAGAAACTAAACTAAAAAAGAAAATGACCTCAATCTGCAAATATTTGCAGATTGAGGTTCCCAAATGGTGATCCTCGATTATGCAATGTGTCGTCTGCCAATTTGGGGATATAGATAAACTAAACTAAAAAAGAAATAGAATCTATGTGAAGAAGTTTCTATAGAAATTTTATAATAAGGAAACTTTCTTGAGAAGATGAGGCCTAAGCAGAATGAGGTCCACAGAGGGTGAATTTAGTGATTCTAGCCCACTATGTGGGATAGCGTCACTAAATTCACCCTCTGGGGACCTCATTCTGCAATATCCAGCACCATATTTTCTGGCCTATTTGTGTTCACTGTTGCTGTACAGATTTTCCATATTTTTTGGTACATTGTATCTTTCCAGATATAACAACAGTTGGTAATGAGAATGATAATGCTGCAAATGCTGAGGAAGACAAAGAGAAAGCAGAAACTATCGAAAACAACAACGACAACACCCCACTCGGTGCGGAAGCTTCTCCATGTAAGACTACCCACACATTTTGCCTTCTGCATGGAGGAATGGATACAGAGGGCGAAATTTTTGATGATATGCTGGTGTATTTGATTGCATGAGTAGCCTGAGATTGTGGTCATTATATTGAGCATAATTGTTTCCAAGCCTGCAAATAGTGTGTCATTTGCAGAATGAGGTCCCCCAGAGGGTGAATGTAATGATGCTATCCTGCACAGTGGGCTAGCATCACCAAATGCACCCTCTGGGGACCTCATTCTGCTTAGGCCTGATCTTCTGGGAAGTATCTATTGTCTCAAATTAACATTGTTTTTAGTTACTTTTTCCACTTCCGGGAAGTTTCTATTTCACCTAATTTGCAGAAGATAAATTGCATAATTGAGGTGACTGATGGGTGAACATCACCAACTTCAACTGCGGAAAATCAATTTGATCCTAGGTCTTCTGTAGAATTTGAGGACTAAGCAGAATGAGTTGACTCTAGCCCACTGTGTGGGATAGGTCACTAAATTCACCCTCTGGGGACCTCATTCTGCAAATGACTTGATTTGTTACTGTGTTCAGAGTTGTTGATGAATTACCGATTTGATTCTCTGTTCCAAGTCGTTGATGAATTACAGATTTGTTTCTCTGTTCTAAGTGGTTGATGAATTACCGATTTGATTCTCTGTTCCGAGTGGTTGACGAATTACCTATTTGTTTCTCTGTTCCGAGTGGTTGATGAATTACCAATTTGTTTCTTTGTTCGGAGCGGTTGATGAATTACCGATTTGATTCTCTGTTCCGAGTGGTTGATGAATTACCTATTTGTTTCTCTGTTCCGAGTGGTTGATGAAATACCAATTTGTTTCTTTGTTCGGAGCGGTTGATGAATTACCGATTTGCAATTTGAACTACTTAAAGAAGGTCTATATCTTGCAACAGCAAGTTTTATTTATTTTCCTGGGTATAAAATAATAAATATGGATCGGAGACCCCTGTCCGGAAATGCTTCTATCAATTAATATTGATTTTATTTCAAATTTTATTGTATAATACATATCTTGACATTTTGCCTTGTTGGAAAGTGCTAACAAGATAGAGTTCTTCCGCTTGCTATGCTCTGACCGATTCCGGAAGCTAGAGAACTCTATCTCTATTTGAGATAGCCTGAAGTTTCAAAGCCAATCTGTTGAAAAATAGCATGTAAAAATGTTCCAATTCATTGTATGTATTATACCAGAAAATTTGAAATAGAATCAATATTAACTGATAGAAGTGTTTTCTGACAGGGGTCTTAGAAACATAACAATCCATTCAAATAAAGAATAATCTTCAAGAAAAAGATACCTGAATTGTCCAAAGACCCAGTTATTAACTCGCTGTAGGAGCATGCAACCATGAGGTAACTTCAGTATTGTGTAGCATGTGTGCACTTGAGCAGAACTCTGTATTCATGCCTGACTATTAATTTATCTGCAAAGACAACAAATCAAGCACTGTATTGACACTACGTTGAGCTAGCTGGTACCTGTTATATTGTTTCAACATACATGGCTCATTTAAAACTTCAGATTATGTCTACCAATCAAGTATCTGTTACATAAAGCAACAAGAGTCCAGGAACATTTTTTCAGATAAAACTTTTAGCACCGGTTCCTGATCAACCTATTTTGCATTCCCGAATCTCAATTTCTTAATATACTTATTTATTATTATATGCTTGCTATAAAATAGCGGAAAATTACCGAAACTTAAATTGTTGTATGTATCTCTTTGAAGCTACAGTGAAGGGAATTAAAGTCTGTCCAGTTTACGATATTACTTATCGTCCCCTGACATTCCATCGGAGGACTATAGTATTGACCCTCATCCGTGTGTCCTCCGTTCTTCTGTCCGTCCATCTGAAACTTTGTCCAAGCTTGTATTCTGTCATTTTCTGGTCAAATGTTTTTAAACTTGGCACATATAGCAACCACTAGTTAAGTCCCAACCCCATATACTCTCACTTGCGCTCAATGGGGTTGAGTCGTCCGCCCTCTGTAATAATCGTTTATAATTAACATTTTACTTGACTACATTGACGTTGTTCCTAATCCTTAGTTGACAACGATGCAATCTATATCATAAAATGTTCCGCAATCAGGGTCTAGTACGCCATCTTTTAAAAATATAAACACAAGCACGTGGCCGCCGTGATGAAATCAATAACAATATCACATGAGATTATTATTGTGTATGCGTTGAAAACGCTCACGCCATGCAGTCAATGCAACATCGGATTGGTCAAAAATGTCTTGTGGGATCGCTTTGTTGGCTATCACGCCTACAGGGAATTTCCAAGAGTCAAGCAGAATGTGGAAATTCCAGCCCTGTTTATAAACAGACACACGTGGAATGTGCGATAAATTTAAAAGTAGCTTTTCTGTGCGAATGAATAATATTTTTACGGTTCATTTGGGTTCATGGTATATCATTGTGTCAACGTTCCGATTGTAGCTCTTTGTCACGCAGAAGATACCTCACTGACTATCAAAACATTTTGCACTGACCCCGTATGCCACTCCCTCTGGGTACATAATGCAGGGAGTGCCAATGTCACTAATCAACCACCATGAGAATATGCGCAAATGCGATTTTGAGTTCGGTCAGACTCATTTTGGTGGAGTTATTGCCCTTTTTCGACATAGAATCATACATCCTGGGACGCATCTTTTGTCAGAACTTTTTTAAAACTTGGCACAGATGTCAACCAGCATGGGTAACTGCGCAACTGCGATCTTAAGTTCAGTCAGAGTCATTTTTGCGGAGTTATTGCTGATTTTCGACATAGAATTGTACATCCCAAGATGCATCATTGTCTGAACCTGTATTCTTAGAATTTTTTTGATATTGTGTCAATTTCGACTTTTAAGAGTATTTTCAGATTTAGTTATTTGTTTGTAGCTCAGTTATAAGACAATGCACAAGTATTTATTCCATATGATATATTTCTATACAGACTCCGCTCCAAATGAATGCATCGTGTCACAGAACTCTGGCCGAGCGGCCTTTTATTAAAATTGCATATGGTACGATATGGAATTGTGACATTGGGGTGGGCAATTCTTTTATCATGGTCACATACTTATGATGTAGCACTATTTTTCTGTCAATATTATGTAAAGTTAATAAAATATACTGTGGTTTTCAGGAAGCCTTCTCGCCAGCCAAGAGACCCTTATAAAATTTGCCAATTCTCCCAAAATTTTATGGTTTATTTTGGTTTACAGGTCATAACTTTAGTTTTAGTTTAGTTTTAAAATTTGGTATATGGATTACTCACAAGAAATATCAGGTCAAGTTTGAATTTGGGTGCGTCCACTCAATTTTTAGTTAGCTTTTGCTGATTATTTTGGTTTTCGGTGATAACTTCAGTTTTAGTTATCTGATTGTTTTCAAATTGGTATATGGATTACTTACATTAAGATATACAGTAATGCACAAATTATATGACCCTTTAATCACAGCAGAATTATTGAAATTTTTCAGGATTTAGTTGGAAATATGGCTTGTTGCCATTCATCGGAAAGCTCTCACCGAGAGCTTTCCGGTGAATGGCAGCAAGCCATATTTTCGACTAAATCCTGAAAAATTCCAATAATTCTGCTGTGGTTTAGGGGTTGATTATTTAGGACATTACTGTAGGTCAAGATTTAATTTGGGTTCAGTCCACTCATTTTTTCCCTTGTTGACATAAAATTCCCAATTATTTTGGTTTCCGGATGATAACTCTATAGATTTAGGATCTACTTATTATTCTGGTGTCTAATCAAATAAAACTTGGTGTGTTAACAACATAGACAGTTGGAAGCAACATTTCATTAAATGGTTATTCTCAGAATCAGATTTTTCATTTCTAATTGGAGTTCAATCTCCCTCTAAAATATCTGAAACTACATGTATATGAAATAAATGGATAGAAAATTATATATCAAACAAAACAGTGTCTTTCAGGTGGCATTTCTTACAATATTATTAATCTATAGCCCTACACCACAAAGTTAATAAGTAAATTAAATGGATAGTTGTTTTACAGACTTTTATGTTATTTTGTATGAACTCACTGTGAAGGCCTTGAGTCTCTTTAACCCTTTCATGAGGGGAGCTGCGCTGGTGTAGCATTGAAGATCCTGTGCCAGTGCTTTCTCTTATATATGCGAGTCTCCCATAGGGAGCCTCTCATATATAAGAGAATGTACTGGCTTACAAGGTCAAGGTAAATATTGTCAGGCCATTGTATTATATTATATATATATATATATAGGGAGCCTTGCATATATAAGAGAATGCACTGGCTTACAAGTTCAAGGTAAATATCGTCAGGCCAGTGTAATATATAATATTATATATGCGAGTCTCCCCTCGCATATCGCATATATAAGAGAATGCATTGGCACAGGGTTTTTGCAAAACTTCAGGAAGCTCCAGTCATGGAAGGGTTAATAATTTTGCCTGGTGCAGCTCCAGCAATAATTGTGAATCACTGGACCAATCTCATATGCATGAATGTGATTGTTAAAATGCTTAGCTTCTATGAGTGAGCGATGTACATTCCATGGACAGTGTTAATTGTTCTGCTTGAATAAATTTGTGGGAATGAAACTCTTTGTTGATAATTTGACTCCAAATGTTCAAGGTTATCAAGATTTTAGATATTTAAGAAATAACTCCTGTTTCGATTAGGTATATGCAGATAACCAAAAAATTTTAATACAAATTCTATAATGCTCGTTATAGTAAATTTATCTTCAAACTTTTTGGTTAGGCCAAAAAAAAAAAGTGTTTTGGTTCTCGAGCAATTTTTTTTTCAAATCGATTGGGGAGGGAGGGTTTTATTTTTATTTTTTATTTTTTTCTGCTCATAGTAAGCATGGACAAAGATACCTTCCTCTGTCTAGTAATAACCAGAAAGGTAGAGGGAACTGTTATGCATATAAACTCATTTAGTCTTATATAAAAATGACATTGTACTACCAGTGTATGACTGAGATTACCTAACAATATATAATGCCCCTGACATTAACTACTGTTATTGTTGTCTAAAAACTGATACCTCCCCATTCTAATATGTTATCCTGAATTTAGTCCTGTGCCTTTAAATTGTATAAAGTTACAATAGTGTAAGTTGTTCACAATGACTAATTGTAAGAAGAGAATGAGGATCAGCTAATCATTTTCTTAATTGTAGTCATCTACTTCATGTTGTAAGCCTGCAAGTCACTTTTTAACACATTACATGTTAGAGCTCAATGCACACTAATATTCAACACATATCTGCTATGGACATGTTGATAAAATCCAAAACAAAACAAAAAAAATTATTTTTTTTTAAATTTATTTTTTCGTAAGTTTTTTTGTCATAACATCAGGCATTGCAATAAAAAGGCCTAATGCGGCCCTTTTTAGCTCACCTGAGACGAAGTCTCCGGTGGAGCTATAGTCATCACTCCTCGTCCGTCGTCCGTCCGTCCGTCCGTCCGTCAACTTTTTTTTAAACATCTTCTCATCTGAAACCATCATACCGAATTGGTTCATATTTGGTGTGGATGTTCCCTAGGTGACTCTCATTCAGATTTGTTCAAATGAGGTCACTGGGTCAAATAGTTGCGAAACCAGGGCCATAACTCTATTCCTCCATAGTAATTAGTAATTCTTACAACAACTTCTTGTCCATAACCATTGTGCCGATTTAGCTAATATTTGGTATGGAGGGTCCTTGGGTGACTGGTGTTCAGATTTGTTCAAATGAGGTCACCCGGTCAATTAGTTGAGAAACCAGGGCCATAACTCATAGTAATTCTTACAATGACTTCTTCTAAAAAAATATTGGGCCGATTTAGCTTATATTTGGTACTGAGGGACCTTGGGTGACTGGGAATCAGATTTGTTCAAATTGGGTCACTGGGTCAAATAGGGGCAGAGCCAGGGACATAACTCTAAAAACAAAAAAAATACATTTTTGCATTTTGATCATATTTGGTGTGGATGTTCCCTAGGTGACTGTCATTCAGATTTGTTCAAATGAGGTCACTGTGTCAAATAGTTGCGAAACCAGGGCCATAACTATATTCCTCCTTGGTAATTCTTATAACGACTTCTTGTCTAGAACCATTATGCTGATTTAGTTTATATTTGGTATGGGGGGTCATTGAATGACTGGGGTTCAGATTTGTTCAAATGGGGTCACTGGGTCAAATAGGGGTGGAGCCAGGGCCATAATTCCAAAAATAATAATAAAAAATTCAGGAACTCCTTGATCAATTTAACATACAAAAAAAAAATATCACCCTCCCCCACATGACCCAGAACCCCACCCTGCCCCCAACCAACAGCATTCCACCCTATCTCATCTCCTAACTCACAGGATCTCTCCCACCAGCAGATTAAGTCAATTGTATTAGCTACAGACAGAGAGAGAGAGAGTTAATATAAATACACATACAGTCATCAATTGAGATGTTTATCAGGCTGACAGGTGTGAACTAATGCTTAGCTAGCACTCATGCCAGTGTGTGTTATTAAAATAAAATCAAAACAAATTATTGTTCTCTAACCTGAATTTAGTGTGTCTGGCATTTGCAGAATGAGGTCCCCAGAGGGAGAATTTAGTTATGCCACCCTGCGCAGCATTCTAGCATCACCAAATACACTAACCAGGGTCCTCATTCTGCTTAGGCCTCATCTTCTGGGAAGTATATAGGCACTTAAATTGACATTTTTACTTACTTTTTCCCTTCTGTTTAGTTTCTATATCCCCTAATTTGTGAATATCAAATGCATAATTGAGGTGCCCAATGGGTGCACATCACCAACTCAAACTGGAGAACTTCAATCTAATGCTATGTCTCCCATAGCAGTTGAGGCCTACACATCTTCTCCTCTGAAACCATCAGACTGATTGGGTTTATATTTGGTGTGGATGTTCCCTAGGTGACTCTTATTCAGATCTGTTCAAATGAGGTCACCAACTCAAATAGTTTTGATGTCAGGACCATAACTATTTTTCCACATAGTAATTCTTAAAACGACTTCTTTTCTGAAGTTGTCGGGCCGAATGGGTTCACATTTGGTATGAGGGTACCTTGGGTGACTGTGGTTCAGATTTGTTCAAATGAGGTCACTGGGTCAAATGTGGGTGGGGCTATGAACATAAATCTGAAGAAGATTTAACTTATTGCTCAATTTAAAGGGGTACTGTACCCAAGATGTTGTTGTTGGTTTCTATAATCCCCGAGTCGGAGAATAATGTAACAACTTTTCAATTTTTTGAAAGTTTGTTGAGTACGAAGTATTGTTACGGATGGCAAATTTACCGGAATGCAAAAATACAAATTGTCGTTGTCGAGTAATTTTTGTAAAGTTTTCAACCAAATGAATCAAATAAACATTATATTATATGGTTAGTAGTCCCATATACTCATTTAAGTTAGTGTACCGTCACTAGTCAATGAATGGCTTGGGTTTTCTCCCCGTATAAGCATAATGTTTCAAACGATCGTGTGTGCAATTGTTTTCCTAATCCGGTATCCCTCAATTATAATTTGATTACGTTTTGTACACGGAAATTTGAATTTTAAGAGACGCCATTTTATGGCTGGAGCCATAAAATCAATTTATATTAAATTATTAACTTTTAAATTATTAAATTTTAAGATAGCCTATTAACCTGAGCGTTTACAGAATACATCTTCGACTCAAATTACTTATATTTCTATATAGTATCGATAATAGATCGTTGTTATCACCGGGAATTTATTGAAAATGGCGTACAGTACCCCTTTAACCCCCAAAAAATGATGTCTATTTTATTTTTAATAAATAAAAAAAAAAAATTATTAAATAAAATATTTGTTTAGTAAATAAAATATTTGTTTATTAAATAAAATATTTTTTAGTTATAAATAATAAAAAAAATTATTAAATAAAAAAAAAAAAATTTAATTAAAATTTTGAAGAACTTAGGACATTACATCGTCGGGGGGGGGGGGGGTAGGTACCTCTAGTCACCCACTAAATTTGGTTGAAATCAGGGGTTTGTGAGAAAACAGACAGATGTACAGAAATGTTCAGTAAGTTCCATATCCTTGCATTCCCAAGCCATCTCTGTACCACCAATCATGATAGACACATGTTGTTTATAAAAGAGTGCGAGATTTATAGATAAAAGAACTTCTGTGGCTATAGGCAGAATCCCCTGAGAGTGTAATTTAAATGAGATTAATAGTGTTGAGCATTTGTTTTCTAAAGCTGTCAATCTAGCACCATGATTGTTTACAATACCCTGGTCATTAATATCAATTTAAATTCTTTTTCTCAAAGCTGTAATGAAGTGTGTCTGGCATTTGTAGAATGAGGTTCCGGGATGGTGAATTTAATTATGCTACCCTGCACAGCATGCTAGCATTGCTAAATACACCCTTTGAGGGCCTCATTCTGCTTAGGCCTCATCTTCTGGGAAGTATCTAGAGTCTCAAATTGACATTTTTAGTAGCTTTTTTCCCTTTTGTTGAGATTCTAAAATGCATAATTGAGGTGTGAAATGGGTGTGCATACTGTCATATGCCACCAACTTCAGCTGTCTCTCCCCAGGTCTCCCATAGCAGTTGATGACTGAGTAAGATTCGGTTCCCAGATGGTGAATTTGTTGATGCTAGCCCACCTTACATAATATCATCACTACATTGACCCTTTTGGGACCTCAGACACACTAAATTCATGCTTGGCTGTTCCAATATTATTTTCCTTGGTGGCATGTTTAGATCTGTTCCAATTGGGTCTTTTGGAAAATCAATTAACTTCAACTCTTAAAAGTGAATGTTTAAAATTATTAGATGAATAGATATCAGAGATGGGGATTCATGTTTGTTCAAATAGGGGCAGATGTATAAGAGAATTAGCTCTGCCCCACCCACTTAACCTGTATCTATGATGCACGCTACTGGTATAATAAGATAATGTCATATTCTTGCAGGGATGTCCCCACAGTGTTGGGGGGGGGGGGGGGGGTGGGGGGTTTACAGATTTGTTCAATTAAATGTAATTTTTAAGCTCGCCTGAGACGAAGCTATAGTCATCACTTCTCATCTGTCTCCTGTTCATCTGTCTGTCCATCCATCCATCTGTCAACAATTCTTTGAACATCTTCTCTAGATCATAAGACTGAATGGGTTCATATTTGGTGTGGATGTTCCCTTGGTGACTCGCATTCAGATTTGTTTAAATGAGGTCACTGTCAACTTGTTGTGAAGCCAGGGCCATAACTTTTGCCCTCCATAGTAATTCTTAAAAACGACTTCTCATGTACCATCAGGTTGAATGTGTTCATATTTGGTATGAAGGGTCATTGGGTGACTGGATTTCAGATTTGTTCAAATGTGTCACTTGTTTTAAATGGGGTTTCAAATTTATTCAGATGGGGTCACCAGATTAATTAGGGTGGGACCAGGGACATAACTGTATGTCTCTATGGTAATACTTAAAATGTCTTCTCAAGAGAGGTTGGACTATTTAGCTTACATATAGTATGCAGGATCCTTAATGACTGAGATTCTAATAAAATCATTAAAATACAAAATGCATTAAAACATCTACCTTGGAACTACCTGACTGATTAATCTGACATACCTATATGGTGTTTTTGGGTCCATGGATAATTGTGCTTCAAACATGTCTAAATAGTTTTATAAAAAGGCGCTTGTGAGATTGGAAATTTCCAACAATTGAGAAAGTTTGTGAGATGTCGGTTGTGAAATTCCAACCAAAGACTTGAGAGTCTGGAGCCCAGTCAGGAAGGGACATGAGCTGGAGGAGGGAGGGCGTGATCAGTAGTGTACAGTTGATAATTTAAAAGTAGGTATTCACCGATCTACATACATGAAGCCTCTCTATCCACATATCCTGTTTAGATCTACTTTTTTTAAAGTGATTATGAAAAGTTATGACTGTTGTGAGCGACCCCACAGTCTTTGACTGTCTTGTTATTCAATGCGGCGGGGTCTGAGAACCAAAACTTTTTTTTTTTTTTGGCCTTATAATTCAAGAATTATTTCTTGTATTTTAATCAACGTAGTTTCCCCAAAATATTTCCATAAAATTAGATAAATTAGATAAGTTCTTTCAAGTCTGAAATAGTGTGTCTGAAATTTGCAGAATGAGGTACCCAGAGGGTGAATTTAGTGATGCTACCCTGCAAAGTGGGCTAGCATCACCAAATTCACCTGCTGGGGACCTCATTCTGCTTAGGCCTGATCTTTGGGAAGTATCTATAGTCTCAAATTAACATTGTTTTAGTTACTTTTTCCTTTCCCTTTCCCCTTATTTGCAGAAGATAAATCGCATAATCGAGTTGACTTCGAACTGGGGAAATTCAATCTAATCTTATGTCTCCCATAGCAGTTGAGGTCTAAACAAAATGAGATTTCCAGAGGATGAATTTGGTGATGATAGCCCGCTGTATGGGATACCATCACTAAATTCACCCTCTGGGGACCTCATTCTGCTTAGGCCTGATCTTTGGGAAGTATCTATAGTCTCAAATTAACATTGTTTTAGTTACTTTTTCCTTTCCCTTTCCCCTTATTTGCAGAAGATAAATCGCATAATCGAGTTGACTTTGAACTGGGGAAATTCAATCTAATCCTATGTCTCCCATAGCAGTTGAGGTCTAAACAAAATGAGATTCCCAGAGGATGAATTTGGTGATGATAGCCCGCTGTATGGGATACCATCACTAAATTCACCCTCTGGGGACCTCATTCTGCTTAGGCCTGATCTTTGGGAAGTATCTATAGTCTCAAATTAACATTGTTTTAGTTACTTTTTCCTTTCCCTTTCCCCTCATTTGCAGAAGATAAATCGCATAATCGAGTTGACTTCGAACTGGGGAAATTCAATCTAATCCTAGGTCTCCCATAGCAGTTGAGGCCTAAACAGAATGAGATTCCCAGAAGATGAATTTGGTGATGATAGCCCGCTGTATGGGATACCGTCACTAAATTCACCCTCTGGGGACCTCATTCTGCTTAGGCCTGATCTTTGGGAAGTATCTATAGTCTCAAATTAACATTGTTTTAGTTACTTTTTCCTTTCCCTTTCCCCTCATTTGCAGAAGATAAATTGCATAATCGAGTTGACTTCGAACTGGGGAAATTCAATCTAATCCTAGGTCTCCCATAGCAGTTGAGGCCTAAACAGAATGAGATTCCCAGAGGATGAATTTGGTGACGATAGCCCGCTGTATGGGATACCATCACTAAATTCACCCTCTGGGGACCTCATTCTGCAAATGACAGACACACTATGCAGGCTTGAGAACTAACATATGTCAAATCGTGCATCCAGATGCAGAGAAACTTCATTTTCATTATTTTTCATTCATCAGTTGACTATACAGTAATGCCCAAAGTATATGACCCTTTATCCGCAGCAGAATTATGGGAAATTTTTCAGGATTTAGTCGGAAATATGGCTTGTTGCCACTCACCGAGAGATTTCCGATGAATGGCAACAAGCCATATTTCCGACTAAATCCTGAAAAATTTCCCATAATTCTGCTGTGGTTTAGGGGTTGGTTATTTAGGACATTACCGTAATCAACAAGCCTGTCATCATTCCAAACACTTGTGAGACTATATACTATCCAGAAACTTGTTCGCACACATGTTCACTTTCTGCACCGAAACTGATCAAGTCTTTTGAGAAATAACCTTTTAATACAGGCTAATTAAGGCATTATTTTCAAAGGTTTTGCAGAGTTAAGGGGTTTCCACGCTTGAGCTTTGTCAGGATGTGGAAAGTTTAGATGGACGTACACAGAAAACTACTTAATTGTTAAGCAAGTATACACCCCCCCCCCCCCCCCCATGTACGTGCTATCGCCAAACCTGAATGTATCACCAAACTAGATCATGCAGTTTTGATAAAGGAACATATGTTCCCTCAGATGAATCTATATATCTCCCAGTTGAATGGTGATATCCACTATTCAAAACATAATTTCGTAAAGCGGAATGTTCCCTCAATGAGATAGCGACCATAGCTTACTCTCATCCCGATAAATTTAATGGAAATTCCAGCTCATTTCCGATTTTATCATAAACAGTAGACACTTTTTTATGTTAGGTAGTTCGTTCAAAACATAATTATCAGCCATTGACGGTGAATAATCCGTGTATCAATAGAAAAACATATATTTAATTAGCCATAAAATTGTTAAGTCTACAGAGCGGTTCGCAAAAATACTATATGCGACCAAGTGTGGGTACCCACCGTAATTTTGGGTGTCAAAGCCGCGGATCGATCCTGCGATGAGATGTAACCAAACCAGATTTGCGATGTCAAAGATACGGATTATATACTTCGCATTTTGACCGTTTCTGCTTGAAAATATCCCCATTAACATTTGGACAGGCCTGAACATGGACCATCTTTTGGGTGAGGGTGCATCTGCAAGGGCGAACACGTGTATGTTTGTTTGTTTTTTATGTGCTAATGTCATATTAATAGTATAGGCTGTTATGTGTTATTCGATATTATAGGCCCGGAACTGTACAATGAATGGAAATATTAAATCTGTGTAAATTATGAGTTAGCAGGGGCGTGTAGAGGGTCCCTGTAATAATAATTCTAGAACCGAACAAGCCGAAAATTAAACCTGCGAACAATACGATTCGAAAGTCATCGTGATGCTGAACATCTATTCCAATTTTGGTTAGAATCATATAACAAACTCTGAAATGCATGCTCAGACGGAGTCGCTGACAAGATAAGATTCATTTCAGTTAAACATACATATCAATTACAGTATAACAACCTATATGATAACATATTAAAGTCTTATATAAATAGTATGCCGACTGCATGTGGTCCTAGAGCTAAATTAGAAAAGTTATGAACTATAGTGTCATTTACATGTGTACATAACAATCATGACAGTATAAACGTGTTTCGTGTATATTACCAATAGCAGTAAGTATGTTGTATATATAGTATGCATATACTCACAGGGTAAATCGATAACCAAATGACGATTCTGGGTTCCTACATATAATTGTTAATTGCTTTGTGTCATTACTTCCAATGGTATATTGGCAAGCACATTGTGTATACGTTACACCACTCATTCGAATGTCAGCAACTCCACCCCCATGCAACAAAACCACACCAACCAACACGCAATTACGAACGAATACCCCAGTCTGCATGCGACCCAACCAACAAACACGTGCGTCCATACAGCTAAATATAAATAGTATGCCGACTGCATGTGGTCCTAGAGCTAAATTAGAAAAGTTATGAACTATAGTGTCATTTACATGTGTACATAACAATCATGACAGTATAAACGTGTTTCGTGTATATTACCAATAGCAGTAAGTATGTTGTATATATAGTATGCATATACTCACAGGGTAAATCGATAACCAAATGACGATTCTGGGTTCCTACATATAATTGTTAATTGCTTTGTGTCATTACTTCCAATGGTATATTGGCAAGCACATTGTGTATACGTTACACCACTCATTCGAATGTCAGCAACTCCACCCCCATGCAACAAAACCACACCAACCAACACGCAATTACGAACGAATACCCCAGTCTGCATGCGACCCAACCAACAAACACGTGCGTCCATACAGCTAAATACACGAGGTAAAAGCCACATGCACACACCCTATACCCCACCACAACAAACCCAACCCACCCACCCCATGTGCATGTGCCGCGATTATATATGTATGTACATGTATGTATTGTGTATTAGTATTTACACTGTGTCATATCGAACACGATCGGCGATTGGAGAATACATTCTGAGTCTGATTTTGTGTATACGTACTGTTGTAGCTTGGTAAGCCCGTGCTGACCACATATGTTACATATATAGACACAATAAACAGGTGACGGCCCCATCGACATCCAGATGAGAAGACACACAAGTGTGCCACACATATATAATACATTGTGATCATATGTGTATGGATGTTTAGGGTTAAAATAGAATCGTCACAATATTATCTGATGACTCTTGAAAAAGCCAGACATTGTATAATTTGTAGATGATTCGGTTTCATTGTCGTGTAACGATCTACTCGACTGGGAACGAGTCATAAAGTCTGTAACATAACATGATTATAAGAAATCGTTGATACATTGTAGCGTTTCGTCCTACATGTGTCATGCGACTCATGTGTGTGGTCTATATACAAACCCCAAATATGTTAATATGGAACGAATATCCGGTTAGCTGCATACATATACGAACGACTGCATTCACGAGCGTGTGATCAAGGCATCACGTTATCATTCGTTCACCTTTTGGAAATCGCAAATTTGAATGCTGAGAAGGATGTTCAATTGATATCAATTAAAATCCATTCATATTAGATATGTACACAATATTTCGATATGTAAACAATATTTCGAACATGTTATGGATTCATATTTCAGATGACATTCGCAGTCCAATTGATCAGTCTCATAAACACATAAAAACACGCGAAAGCTCATCAGAACTCCTCAAGAGCTACGTATATTTACTGCACAGAAGATCCGCTTTTAGTGACATCTTGGTCCGCGACTTTGACATCTACTACATGTAGTATATCTGGAGCGGCAGTTGTCCCTCCATAATTATCGCGCGCATATTGAGAACAAGAAAACCATAGTAAAAAAATGGTAACGCACTCAAGATCATATATTATATACCCATGATTGTTACTATAATTATAGAATCTTTCTCATTTCTGTTATTTGTAATTGGCATAGCTTATCACAAACCAAAGATCAACATTATTGACATAATGTAAACGCCATGCAATAAACGAAATTGAAATTCTCAACTACACCTTTACCGGGCTCGACCTCGGGGTCGCACTACAGCTCGGCTCGGGGTCGCACTACAACTTTTAATGTGTCCCAATAATTAACATTATATAAATAGAACCTCCAGCGCTATGGCAGCGCCCAGGCGAAACAAGAATTTGTACATTAGTATACACGCGGCGCGCGTAATGGCACTGATTTTTTTTGTTAAATTCTGTTCAATCCTATGCTTCATTGACAGATGCAGCTATATACCGGCATTTGATTTGGCAGCGTGGAAGGCCAGCAACTATACTATAGTGGATCGATGTTCTCGAAAAAATTTAAGCAAAAGCAAAAACACCATTGAACAAATTCGCAAAAAATTAATAAATGGTTTGATCTGGGAGAATACTCCTGCTTCGTGTGGACGTACACATACGATGTCCGTTGTCTGTTTTACGATGAGAAACGCATGCGCTGCACGGGCGCCGCACGGGCTCGCCAATACGACAACGTCCACCGCCTGGTCAAACTACACACACGTAGCAAGTTTCGTCCCGATCGGTCGAGAATCGTAGATTTGTATCAATGACAGACAAACAAACATACAGACAAACAGAGGTCTTCAAAATATATATGAGATGAAATGTCAAGAAAGATGACTTAATCATAGTTTTAGAAGGGAAGTTTTGGGAAGAGCGTTCTGAGCCGTTCGCAGCAAGTATATATACTAAGTGGAAATAAATCACTTTCATAAAAAGTACATGATCTGAACTAGAAAAGGGTGGCATGGCAATTAAATTGAGTTCTCAATTGTTCTCAATATTATTTATAGGTGTGTGCTAGAAAATTTTGAACATCCGGTTTGTAAGAATTGATATAAACCTTTGTGCTGAGATGAGTTTTAGCCTCACTTTAGGTCATATGTCCACAGACAAATTCCCAGCTTAACAGCTATCTCTAACACTATGGCCTATATACATTTGATTGCGCCCAGCTTGAGTGGACTAACCATACAAACACTGGGCTAGTTCCTCGATGTAACAGTTCATGGTTTTTGGTAATGGCTTTTCACAATTTACTAAAAGGAAGTATGGATAGAACACTATCCACGTGACATGTTTCCATTAATCGGAAGACAATTTTGAATTATATTTAGTATGATCACGTGGGAGTATGAAGGGAACCGTATCCACGTTACATGTGTATCCATTCATTTCTTCTGAAGGTGTAACCTTAAAGCGTAAAACCATCCCTGTAATGTTTGATAAAAGATAACTATGGCTAATAAATATTACATATCTGTTTGTTAAAGGGGTTATGTACATTAAATCTGGCCATCTGTGGGACCATATGCATCTCCTATTATACACAACAGAGTATATCCACAACCTCACTCAGCACATTCCTACTCGACTTTCAAGGAACATCCCACTGACAAAAAAGAGACAAACCATCGAGTAACACATAAGCGATGTATCTATACGTATACCCTCCATGCATATAATCCAGTTAAATACAACCATTATGTGACACATAATTATATAGCCGTACATTGTACAAGAAATTTTTGACCGCCTATCGTAACGTCTATTCATGTCTCAAATTCATTCATCTGCTGCATTTTTTGCATATATATTCTGTTGAGTGTAAATCGAGATGGTCCCCATAAATGGCCGGATTTAGTGTTCAGTCCCCATTTAAAGTTATACATGTGCTTAAATAGTGGTCGGCATAGACTGTACAATTAAAGACCCAAACTCCGACCAGTCCGACATTTTAACTTAAATCTTTGTGGAGATCCAAATTTTAATCATGGGTTATTTGGTTATATGTAAAACTTGCTGAAACAGACCCCCTTCAGGAGCATTTATTCAGCATCGGAAAGGCATGCGTCCACTGCGTCCACTTCGCGCACATTTGCACCTAAATA
Source organism: Siphonodentalium dalli (assembly GCA_032622095.1). Classification (NCBI taxonomy): domain Eukaryota; kingdom Metazoa; phylum Mollusca; class Scaphopoda; order Gadilida; family Siphonodentaliidae; genus Siphonodentalium; species Siphonodentalium dalli. Next base: position 50,863,876 of record CP136069.1, on the reverse strand, counting down.
TTCACATAGGTTCATATTCGACTTATTTGATAATGAAATAAGCCTATAGGGAGCTTATTTGAATTTTTTGTGTGTTTTGTTTTAAATTTGTTATTTAATTAAAATTTTGAAAAAAAACTGACGCCGTTATAACCTCAGCCAGGGTAACCCATCGAGTCACCACGTGTACCAAATTTCATCGAAATCGGTCCAGGGGTCTGGGATAGAAATCAGGACAGACAGATCCTACTCTTTAATATATATAGATAATCCACATATATCTATCCAGAATAATACTATACAGCTTGGACCATCGCTTATGTCATTGTTATATAATATGAATAGAATAATATTTTATTTTCATAATGCAGTCAATGACTTTAAATTGAACTCGGCATAAAAAACGTCAAGTTTATTTGCTGCAGCTGTGACTGTTAATTGGGCTCAAGTGAGATATTTCGGGGATTCCCCGTCCACGCAGTTGAGGAGATGAGATTGCGCATTCGTCTTCGAGTTTTCCTGCCCTAGAATGAATGTGTGTACTAAATTAATTATTCATTCATGGTATTCCCGAACCGCAGCTGTTAATTGATAAGAAGCATATACCTTAGATCAACGCGGGAATATCGTTGTTTTTGTTACCCTTTGCGTATTGCACAAACATGAAGGTTTATCTCGAAAACACATGCATTAATCAATATCTAGGCTACATTTATATGTTGACCTATGTTATATGTACAAAAATGTTTTCTGTTCCATTCACCTTCACACCCACTACTGGTACCAGGTACGTGACTAGAAGGGCTCCATTGGGGTGGGATGCACATTGTAACTTCCAACAACACCCCCACTTGAACCACAACAAACTCATGTTTGTTCGTAATTCCATTTGGACCATTTCCCCCTTGGGCTTAGATTTTCCCTACTGTCCCTCACAGGTGTGATAGTATCCTATTCTAAAAGGATCAGCAGGGACGTGGCGACACGGGGGGGGGGGGGATGGTCAAAATTTTCAATAGTTGGAAATTTCGTACCTGACTCAGCTGCCTGACTCAACAGTATAGTTGGAAATTTCACACCAACAATAGGTTGAACGTGTTCTCGTAGTTTGATTTTCCAACGAATTATTAATGGGGAATTTGTTGTTTTATACCAACAGTGATATATTTTTCCTGCTTTTTGGTCAAAATATTGGACTGAATTTGCCATCAGTTGGAAATTTCCAACACTTGGAGAGCTTGGTGCCAGTCTAGATGATATTATTGTGCTGTTTTCTGGTTCAGATTTAAAAATGTTCTCCCACTGGTTATGAGGGGTCCTGATCCCTCCTCGGTGGCCAGTCAAAAACTGCTAATTAATTTTTTCTTTTAAATCGAGGCCTGAATTTGCCTGGAGTTACATCTTTAGATGCTAGGATTTTGCAGGTTCAGATTTCAAAATTTTCTTCCACTGGGTATAGAGGGGTCCTGGTTCCTCCCCGATGGACAGTCAAAAACTGCTGATCAATTAAAAAAAAGTCTACGCCTGAATTTGCCTGAAGTTAGACCTCTATAGATGCTTGGATTTTTTTCAGTTTTCATAGTGCAGCGGCCAAATCGAAAAAGAGCTCTAGTTTTCGAGATACCCCTACCCACGGTAGAACAAGTTAAAACTAACTTTTTTTAAAGGAGAAATATATACTCTTTACGAAAATGATAGTGAAAAATAACGGAATTGGTGGTGGCTATTCTCAAATTGACGATGAACGATACCCACCAGTGACTTTTCCCAGAAATTAACGATTTTGGTAAAGTGAGCCCTGCGGCTATGTCCTAAGTTATTTGCCCACATTGTTTGTGTTAAAATGACTACAGCGTACCATATTTGTACCTGATATGCAAGAAGTGTTGGTTAATTTGGATTTTCGTGCCATTTGGAGCCGAAACATTTATTTTTTGTTGAAAAATCACTCTTTTTCAAAACAATTATATTTTTCGAACATTATCATTCAAATGTATATTGCAATAATATTGAAATATTTACGTCATATGGTGTAGTAGTTATCTACCAAGCATATGAAGAAAGAAGTTAACAACAATTTTGAACGGTTTGCGAGATATTGGATTTTAGCTACCCCTCCCCCAAACACGTTTTTGGTCGAAAAAAATACATATTTTTGATAATGTCATTACACACATTTTTGAATTGATCTGAATGGGACCCAATATGAATATTGCACTGAAAGTGTTGTCCAGAGATGCCGTTTAATCGATTACAGATGTGTTCAGGCTTTCAGACCCCCAGTTACAACAACAACAATTATTTTATTGATAACAGTTAATTTTGCATGCTTTAACATCAGGTTTATATTTCAAAATGTTCTCACATTGCGGCCGAGGGGTCCTATAGTCCCTCTCCCGTGGCCAGTTGTAAACTGATAATCTATTTTGTTTTTAATTGACGCCTGAATTTGCCTGGAGTCAGACCTATAGATGTACAGGGGCCTGTAACGCGCTCCGCTGTCCGCCCCCCTTTGCACTGCCCATATACGCCGCTTCTATAGACGCGCCTTCTTCGCGTTAATGGAACATTATAGTCTATATAATGTTCCATTAACGCGAAGAAGGCGCGTATATATATAGAGGTGGCCTTTATGGGCAGTGCAAAAGGGGGACGGACAGCGGAGCGCGTTACAGGCCCCTGCATGTGTCTATAGATGCTAGGATTTTGCAGTTTTCAGGTTGATTTCAATTTTTTCTCCCACTGTGGTAGACGGTGCCTGGTCCCTCACCGGTGGCCAGTTAAAAAACTGCTAAACAATTTCAAAAATCGAGGGCTGAATTTGCCTGGAGATGCAAGGATTTTGCAGTTTTTAGGTTCAGATTTCAATTTTGTTTTCTACCCCAACGAAGAACCTCTAGCCACGTCCCTGTGGATCAGTAGAATCTTGCTAGTATGGCCACTGGCCGGGGGAGGGTAGAATCCAATGGGCCGACCATGGTTCGGTCCAGTATTAGAACATTTTGAGAGATGAACATGAAACTTCAAAATTCTAACATCTACTGGTTATATACGCCAGGAAAATTCACACCCGAGTTGTTTTTAATTAAATAAGTAGGTTTTTTACTGGCCACTGGAGAGGGAAGCGCGGTTTCAAGAAAGCGACGAAATATAGTTGTAATTCTGAGATATTTTTTTCATATTTCCTGGTCGTATATACATGTAAATATATTTACATGTAGGCGGGGTACATTGCAATGTGTCATGCATGGGTGGGTATGCATTTAAGCGGCCCGGAAAACACAATTTTCCTGGTCTTGTATCTCCACTCCCAATTTTTATTGAAACAAATGAATATTTGGTTGCCTTTTACATGAAATTGTATTATCCTGGGCAACTTTGCCAAAATTCTCTCCAACATGGGTAGGCCTAACTTTATCACAATTTCGGGAACTGGGTAACTTTATCACAAAAACGTGTGGGAGTGACTAATTTAGCGTAACGACTTGGTGACTTTTTATATTTGATCACTCGGCGGCAACTAAAGGGTCAATGATCGACCCAAAGCCGCGAAAGATCGTAGCCGGAAGATTGGGCTAATTTGCGCGTTAATTGGGTTGTATTAAATTGCTTGTGAACCCAAACATCGCCATTGACCAAACAGGAAGAGAACGACAAAAATGGCTACCGAAGAGTGGAGACTAGGCGTCGACTGGCTCGTTCGATGTCGGATATTACCCCCGGATCACAAAGCCACACAACCCGATGCCAAAGTTTTCGATTTAGCACAAGTTCTTAGAGACGGAGTATTAACATGTCACCTGCTGAATTACCTGCAGCCTGGGTCGGTCGACCAGAAAGATTTCAACCCTCGACCACAAATGTCACAGGTAAAAAAAACTAACAGAGTTATAAAAGTGTGTTTCCGTGTTTGAGTCTGAGAAGGGTCTCAATTGCTTATAATTCGTGACAACACTTGAATGACAGTGAAGTGATGCTGATTGAGCTACATGGTACATGTATGCGGATCATTTTAAAAATTAATCAACAAAACTTGTCACAAGTGCCGAAGACAGCGAAGGCAACCCCCCCCCAAAGTATCATTATCAAATTACAAACTTTACAGCTAATTGATGCTGCGAATAATACTGTTTTACTCGTGCTTTTTTCTACAATTCAATGTTGCTCGAAAGCTATCCCTACGCCGGTATCTTCATCTCTTAAGATTTTGGTGTTGAATGTGTCACCATGAATCAATCTCCAAAACAATCGCCACAGTGTTGACTATTTTGCTTAAAAGTTATCTCTCACTACATACACATTATCGGTACAGTGAAGTGATATGGGCTGCAGTATCACGCCGAGTTGACGATGTCAGATCGCCGTATCAAACGAGCTGCCGCAGGCAGCGAGTTTAATGCAGCGATCTGACATCGTCAACGAGACGTGATAGTGCAGCCCATAGCACTTCACTGTACCGATAAAGCGTTTATTATATGACACATTTTTGGTTCATCCCATGTCACAAAGGGCAAAACTACTTCGTTAATTATACTACACGCGCGACAATAGAACAGATCCGTTTACGCTTCAAACGAACAGACCTGGTAAATAGTTCCCAACTTCCGGTGACCTAATTTAACGGGATACTGATACGGAATTCAAAGGATACTGATACGGAATTCATAGATTACCGATACGGCTCACGACCAGACAAGCGTTTGCCGACTGCTCGGAATTTATCGCCAAACAATAGTGGTATTTGTAAGGGATTAAGTAGTGGTAGTCATATAATAAATGTATTTACGGTACATGTACGTGCTGTACCGGTATATAAACAAACGCTCAGCTCATACAAATTTTTTTTTGTGGATGACACATTCATACGATCATAATTCTATACTAATAGTATATTCTTGGGGAAATTTTCATAATTTGGTAACTGTTATTTCTAAATTATAACCTACATGTATAACGAAGGCCATCCATGCCTGTAAGTTCCACATGAGCAGGGGCGCCGGAAGAGGGGGGGGCAGAGGGGGCAGCTGACCCCCTGCCCTTGACCAAGGGGGGGCGAGCGGGGGCAGGACTTGCTCTTTTTCTGGAGACAGAATTTTTTTTTTGTGTGTTTAATCTCGTGTTTTTATAGCAAAATGTGACTTTTTTGGTCCAAATACCACCAATTTCACAAGGAATATTAATTTTTTGTCAATTTTATCACAAAACGGCCATAAAAACCGACAAATACCATTAAAATAGGGATTTTTGCCACAATGAATTTATGGTTATTTTCCCTAGTTTGCGGAGAAAATGCCCTTTTTTGCGGTAAAGTGTCCTTTTTGTAGGCTCTGCCCCCCTGCCCTTGGATGCTTCCGGCGCCCCTGCACATGAGTCTATAGATATCTGTATTTCCTGGCAGAAGATGAGGCCTAAACAGAATGAGGTCCCCAGAGGGTGAATTGGGTTGTACTAGACCGCTGTGCAGGGTAGCATCACTAAATTAACCCTCTGGGGACCTTATTCTGCAAATGACAGACACACTATTTCAAGGCTTGCCCCTGGACCGGGGTCAGGGTCCGCGCTGGACCGAAATTTACTTTTGCCAAATAATTTGCCAAATGAAAATATTTTTTGCCAAATTGTATTAGAATTTGCCAAATGTTATCCCTAATAGTATCATTTTCTGCAACCTTGATTGAGTTTTATGTTTCGACTCTTGCGGTTTGAACGACGTTTGGTATGGATAGGAAAGCAGTTAGTTAATAGTTATGCTCGCATACATCTCTATTGTGGTTTATCATACAGCAATAAACCAATCACAAAACAATAAAATGGTTGAAGAGTTGCTTCATCAGAAGAGAACTTCACAAGAGGATTATCTATGTAAACACCTTCATCACACTAAATATTTGTAAACCATCCACCATTGATAATAATGTTACCAGATTAACTGCATCTTATTGGAGGTGTTAACTTTTCCGAAACTGTATAAAACACCACCAATATAATTCCATTGTAATAGTTCCTAAAATGAACGGTATTGATTGACCGATAATTTTCAACTTTATTGATCAATTAAAAAGTGACTTGCCAAAACTTTTGCCAAATGAAAATATTGTTTGCCAAATGTCAATTATTTTTGCCATTGGCAAATTTGGCAAGTGGCAGCGCGAACCCTGACCGGGGTGTAAGAAAATGCATATTAATTTTAGACTTCAAACTTCTATTGAGATTGAAACCTTTCTATACTAAATGGCAGTGACCTTTAATGAGGGTATCACCCCCCCTTTTCGGTACGCGGGATTCAGGGTGTTTTGAAGCCGTACGCGGCATTCATACCCCCGAATTAACTGGTATTCGGGTTCAAGCAAAACATCTTGGACGCAGGTTTTGATGGCGCAAAATAATATTTTGTGCTAGTTATATGTATGAATGAGTGGGTAGAATAGCTTCTTGGGCATATTCGACCACCATGCCATCATAAACAGAGACGTGACGACAGGGGGGGGGGGGGGGGTGAGAGTTGGAAATTTCATACCTGCCAAAACATTAGTTGGAAATTTCACACCTATAATAGGTTGAAATGTTCTTGTAGTTTGATTTTCAAACAATTTATTGGGGAGGGGGGGGGGAATTAATTGTTTTTGGACCAATATTTGCATATTTTCCTATTTTTTGTCAAAATTTTGGACTGAAATGTTCATCAGTTGGAAATTTCCAACCTCAGGAGGGTGACAGGTTGGAAATTTCCAACACTTGGAAATCTTGTGTCCTGATCCCTCCCTCGTGGCCAGTCAAAAAATGCTAGTTAATTTAAGAAAACAATATTCTCATACATTTGGTCAACATTGGCATTGGAATTGTCATCAGTTGTAAATTTTCCAACCTAAGTGGCGTGTCAGGTTTGAAATTCCAACTCTAAGAATGCTTGACGCTAGTCTAGATGCTAGGATTTTGCAATTTTCTTGTTCAGATTCAAAAAAAATCCCACACCGGGCCGAACCATGGTCGGCCGAACCATGGTCGGCCCGGGTGTGTCATTGTCTCTCCCCTGTGGCCAATACAAAAATGCTAATAATTTTAACAATATTTTACTACATTTGATCAAACTTGTGGTCATCAGTTGGAGAATGTTCCAACCTGAGGTGGAGTATGAGGTTTGAAATTTCCAACACTATAGGAAAGCTTTAGTTGAGGCCAGTCTGGATGCTAGGATTTGTGATTTTCTTGTTCAAATTTCAAAAAATTTTCACACCGGCCGAACAACGATGGTCAGCTCGGTGTGTCGTGGTCTCTTGCCCGTAGCCGTGTGCATTTGTATGGAGTTAGACCACTAGATGTTAGGATTTATGCAATGTTTCAGGTTAAAATATCTGAATGTTCTCATACCGGGAATATAGAACCATGGTTTATGAAGATATAGGATATTAGGCCTAAACACTGAGGTGGAAGGGGGGTGTGCAAATGGAATTATGCAAAACTTGTGTTCGGTCTGATTCTGACTCAAGAGGGGGGGGGGAAATTCCAAAGGTGGACACCCCCCAACGGAAACCCTCTAGCCACATCCCTGATCATAAAGTATCATTAATGGTATCATAACGGCCTCATTACGCGACCGGCATCATAATGTGTCTATGTAACTTCTGCTTGTATCTGTCTGATATTAAAACAGTCAATTTGTATGTCATTTATCGCATATTATTTCTTAACATGTATTCAGGATTCACCCCCCAAAATTAACTCGTATTCAGGATTCACCCCCCAAAATTAACTCGTATTCGGGATTCAGGGGGGAGGGGGGTGATACCCTCTTTAATGTGCCTGTAATTTGCAGAATGAGGTCCCCAGAGGGTGAATTTAGTGATGCTATCCCACAGCCGGCTAGCATCACCAAATTCACCCTCTGGGGACCTCATTCTGCATGACCTCATCTGCTATGGGAGACATAGACTCAGATTGAAGTTCCCAAATGGTGAATATTGCGATGTACACCCATTGGGAACCTCGATTATGCAATGTGTCGTCTGCCAGTTTGGGGATATAGAGAAACTAAACTAAAAAAAAAAAATAGAATCTATTTGAAGAAGTTTCTATAGAAATTTGATAATAAAGAAAGTTTCCAGAGAAGATGAGGCCTAAGCAGAATGAGGTCCCCAGAGGGTGAATTTAGTGATGCTAGCCCGCTATGCGGGATAGCGTCACTAAATTTACCCTCTGGGGACCTCATTCTGCAAATGACAGATACCCCGCTGGACAAAACAAGTGTCCATTGGCACCGCGGTGTATTTGCCGTTTGGCCGTGGTGTCCGAGTTTGTAACTGCAGTTGAGCACTGCGGCCGAACGGCAAGTACACTGCGGGCCGAACGGCAACTACCCTCGCAGCCGAATGACATGTACAACGTGGTTAGATTTCTGGTTTGTATCGTCTTTTTTCAGTTTAATGAAAGTACACCGCGGCAACTACACCATGTCAAATGGCAAGTATACCGCGGCCCAACTGTAGTTAGCCAGTGGAGCCGCGGTGTAGTTGCATTTCGGCGTGGTGCCAACGCTAACCGCACCGCAGTTAAGTGGACACTTGTTTTGTCCAGCAGGGTACACTAAACTCAGGCTATAAATCAGGCTTGGCAGGGACATCCTAAAAGGTGACTTGGGAGACATCTCCCTAAAATGATTCACTTCTCCCTATTTTTGTCAAGAACATACTTGAGTGTAATTACTGATTCTAATGGTGTATTTCCTTATTATTATGGTGTATTTCCGTATTATTATTAATCTGAAGGGGTTTTCAGGAAAATTAAGCAGATGATAGATAATGCAAGCATGGGAAGAATCCTATTTATTAGAGGGATTTATTCAGATAATAAATTCAAATTACGACCCATGGTCATTTTTTAAAAGACATATTATGCACTTCTTCGTTTGCGTGGAATTGATAAGTTTGGACTCAGGCGCTATGCCAACCTGGGGAATGTAGCATTCTACTAACATCGCCGAAAATTTCACAGAAATCAACTACATGTATACCACTCCATAGAAAACATCGTCTGAACTACACGCAATTGTAAATATTTATACCTTGATTCGGGACACAGCCATCGGCGATAAACAAACACAAATTATTTCACCATCGAGAGTCATTGCATTTAATTATTATATAAGAATAACGGTGTGTTGCCATTTTGAATTAATATTCGTAAAAAATAACTACCTCAAGCATGATTATGCTCCATTTCTATTCGATCACCCTACCGGAGTGACACTTTAACTTATTATCTGAACATTTCCTAAAGGAACATACATGTACTAATACTCGTCAATGAGTATTTAGTTAAGAAAGGGTTAAATTAACCCTTCCAAGATTGGAGCTTCCTGAAAAAATGTGAAAACACTGTGCCTGTACATAATCATTATCTTATACATGTATACCATATGTGAGTCTCCATAGGAAGCCTCCCATATATAAGAGAATACATGGACATTGGCCTAACAATATTTACCTTGACTTTGTAAACCAGAGCATTCTCTTATATATGTTAGGCTCCCTATGGGAGACTAGCATATGTAAGAGAATGCACTGGTACATGAAAGGGTTAACTTCTTTGCTGCTAAATGTTGTTATGACATCGTGTTGCTGGGGTGTTGTTGACATTACTGCCATTTTCCAATGGAAAAATAGAATGGAAATACAGTAATGCCCTAAATAATCGACTCCTTAACCACAGCAAAATTATGGGTAACTTTTCAGGATTTAGTCGGAAATATGGCTCGTTGCCATTCATCGGAAAGCTCTCAGTGAGAGCTTTCCGATGAATGGCAACAAGCTATATTTCCGACTAAATCCTGAAAAGTTACCCATAATTCTGCTGTGGTTAAAGAGTCGATTATTTAGGGCATTACTGTATCACAAGAACCATGACACTGACTCAGTTGAAAGGATATTATTGTTCACAATCCTGGAATTTTATATACTGTTCGAAACTTCGAGATACAGTTATTCCGATGCACCAATGAATAATGACCTACTGCTAGGTCCGCAGCACACGACGTGCACTTTTAGGTTCGTAATAGTTACGGATGTCATAGCAGCGAAGAGGTTAATCATAGTCTAGTTAGAACACCTAAGGCTTTAAATTTTTTTATTTTAAAGTGATGTGAAACACCCCGGTATTGTGATCAAATAGAAATTAAGAATAAACTTGTTCAAAGTAGTAATTTTTAGAATTATTATATCCAAATAGACAACACATTAAATGCAGTGACTCTTGATGACGATTATCGTTAGATTATCGCCGATAGATGCGTCCTAAATCAAGTATTTACAATTTAGCTTTGTTCAAACGATGTTTTCTATGGAGTGGGATGGTCGATTTGCTTCAAATTCTCGGCGATGTTGGTAGAATGTTACATTCCCCCAGATGGCATAGCGCCCGATTACTAACTTATCAGTTTCACGCACCTGAACAAGTACATAATATGTCTTTAATATTAAAGTACAGAAACTTTTGTCAGAGAAAATTGGTGTATTGTCTTGTACTGTATGTTTCTAATTTGGTTCGTGATCATCAGCAGAGCAGCTGTTCTTGTATGCAACCAACCATATACCCACTTCTAAATTGTTTCTTCTATGATGTGAAGTTTATTGGGTTCATGTTTAGGATAAAGTTATACAATATTTTGGCTAGAATAAACAAATTGTTAATCCCTTCTCTCCAGGATAAATCTCTGGTGAGCTTCACTGTCTAAACTGTCTGGTTATCTGCCCACACAAAAGCTTCAGGCACTTCCCTTGGTTTACATCTCACTTCCTCTTAACACCTACCCAAATTCCTTGATTTATGGCACATTGAGTGTTCATTTGCTTTGAAGGGAAGTACAGGTACGTCTTGCTACTTCTGGTTGTAAGCAATGATCTTGGCCATATATTTTGTGATACTAGAGATTCAAGAGTCAGTCGCTGAGGGTCTTCCGGCTTTTGTTGAAAATTTGATATATTTTCAATGAGGCACCGGAACGAGCCTGAGTTTAGTGTGCCTGTCATTTGCAGAATGAGGTCCCCAGAGGGTGAATTTAGTGACGCTATCCCACATAGCGGGCTATCATCACCAAATTCACCCTCTGGGTACCTCATTCTGCATGGCCTCATATGCTATGGGAGACATAGACTCAGATTGAAGTTCCCAAATGGTGAATATTGTGATGTACACCCATTGGGAACCTCGATTATGCAATGTGTGGTCTGCTAATTTGGGGATATAGAGAAACTATAGTTTCTATAGAAATTTGATAATAAAGAAAGTTTCCAGAGAAGATGAGGCCTAAGCAGAATGAAGACCCCAGAGGGTGAATTTAGTGATGCTAGCCTGCCATGTGGGATAGAGTCTCTAAACTCACCCTCTGGAGACCTCATTCTGCAAATGACAGGCACACTAAACTCAGGCTTGTCTTTCTACTTCTGGTTGTAAGCAATGATCTTGGCCATATATTTTGTGATACTTGAGATTCAAGAGTCAGTCGCTGTGGGTCTTCCAGCTTTTTGTGGATAATTACCGGCAGATATATTTTCAATGGGGCACAGGAAGTATAAAGGGCAAAGTGGGCCAGGGATTGCTGCCAGAAGCACTGAAAGCATGTGGGGGGTCGCAGTGCGAGTGGGGGTGCTCAAACTTCAGAAGGGCACTTTTCCCAATGTAAATTATCTACTTGTATGGGAGACAGACAATGGCAAGGGGAGTCGTAGCCCCTGCATGGTCCCCTGAAGTGGGCACAAGTTTCTTGGAGAACACATTCCCATCCTGACACTACACGTTAGTATCACATGTGGCTGACAAATATATAGTGAAGGTCGGAACATTTGGACAAACTGTTCGCATAATATGACTTTTTTCAAACACATTTATAAAGATAACACATGTATTAAAATTTAATATGGAAGCATATCATCCGGGCCATCTGGCAATACATGTATAAAGAATCATACAGTTGCCGCATCGTTCAAAATGCGAGGGATTATCGTGATCTCAGAACACTGGAGAAATACACTACAGAGTCCTCTATCTACTGAGATTTATTTAAGTGGGTGTTCTTCAGACCACTCAATATAACTGCCAATGAATAATACTGATATAAGTATCGTATGCATAAATAAATCTTCCTCAAAGATAATGATGGCAACATGGTACTGTAGTTCGATCGTTGCTGAGGCGATAATAGAAAACATGCTGCATTTCTGTTGTAGACCAAATATTTGCTTTTGATGAATGATGTGACTGTATATGATGAATACAACATTAGGAAAGAGTCTGGTAGATGGAATGATATATCTTGGAGTTTAGGCCAAACAAAAAAGACCTGTGTTTCTGGTGACCCGACCGCCCCTATTCCGGCGCCACTGACTGTTTTCATTTTTATTGATTTTGCAAAATTAGTACGCATTCAATTTTATTTTTCTTGAAAACCGATGCATTTCCATGTAAAATGGACACATTGTGTGTACTGTTAAACTGGAAATGATACCACACTTCAATTAGGCCACAGCCGAATCAAACTTATTTTTTCATGTTTTATTCAATAAAACGATAAATTACACTATATTCTAATATTATGTACTTAGTTTTATTATTTTATAGTTCTAGTACATTAAAAACAAGGAGAAGCAGGCTGGGGGGTATTCATATTTATTTTGAGCAAAGTTGAAAATAAAATGAAAAAATAAAATGAAATGAAAAGCCACCCGCCCGCCCCTATTTTTGTTTAGCCTTATAAATTGACAGCTGAATCAATGTCGGCAACTTCAAAGTTGCGTAATGTTCATAGCATGCTACATTTAACCCCATATCTAAAAATTTCTATCGAGTGTTCTCATGTCCTATACTAGTACTCGGAATACTATGAACCAATATATTATCTACCTCACACATGGAACATGGCTTGACTTAGTCTTAGGCACATGGAAAAAATAAGTACGGGGGGTCGATAAATAACACCAAGCTACATAGTATATTATCCCAGGGACCAGCCTAGACCCGATTTTCAGGGCGAAGTGATTTCTCCCTGTCACAAAAGTAAGGCGAAGTGGGCATTCGATAGGGCGAAGTCGGCTTTACAAAATTGAAATCGACTAGTGCAGTAGTCGTCTATATAATGAAAATAGGAGATATGTAATATCTAAATTAAAATGATGAAACGATGGTTCAAATATGGAATAATTATGTTCAAATCATCACTCTAATAACAATAAATAATATCCAAATATAATTGTGAGAGAATGGTAGCATTTTATATAATAATTTGTTTGGGAAAACGGCATTTTTACAACCGCTTATGAATACAAAAAAAAATAAAAAAAATTAAACAATGCTTATGAACACGAAAAAAATACTAAACGAAACGAAATCTTGAATATTCTCACTCATTAAAAGTGCCTAAGCTGGGTACATATATTAATTAACATGTTACACAAATGAATTTGATTTCAAAGTTGTCTGGCCTTTACAAACTTGAACAAAGGGGGTCATAAACTGACACATGGCAAGGTGTATGAGTTGTAATCTTTAGGTGTGATAATCTCAAAATCACAAGTCACTGTAGACACCTTACGATGTATTCACGGCTGTCTGCAATCAACTCTCAGGTGTGAATAAGCTCCCAAATCGGATTAATACAGATGTTAATAAGAATTATGGTGTGTTATAAGACACTGTCTGACTGTCAATGGATAACTGGGTTCAATCAATGTTGGCACTAAATTAGGATGAATATTTTGCCGATTTTCGTCGGTCAACTTCGGAAATTTCAGGGCGACTTAAACTTCGCCCGGCTGCAAAATTAGGGCGAAGTGAGCAAGAATAGGGAGACTTCTTCGCCCACGTCGCCCTCTCGGCTGGTCCCTGTATTATCCATTAAAATCAACCCAGTATCGCGAACCATGACCACATGCACCGTGGTGTTGAATTGGTAATAAGCGGTATTAATAAACCTCAGTGTTGGAGGATGTATACTGCGATATTACCCGGGTGAGACCATATTGGAAGTGGTCAATTACTTTAAGCATACCGGTACAAGGTAGCTGAAAACTTGTGTATTGTCCCCACTACCAACTAATGTGGGGGGATTCTAGTCCCACTGGGACAGTCACACCTATATTTTTTTAGCCAGGTGCATATTGTTTTTCAATTAAATTTTTTATACATCATTTTCAGTTTGATTTTCTCTTATCAATCTTCCAGCAGCCTGTCAATGTTAATTATCCTAAATTAATGATCATAAATTAATGATCTTTCACTAAATACGGTAGTCACACCCCCATGACGGCTGATCAGTATCCAGCTGAATGTACATTTCTCTGCATATTGATGCTTAATAACTTAGCTTAATAATCATTCGATGTAATCTGAATATTGTTAGGCCAATGTATTCTTTTATATATGTGAGGCCCCCTATGGGAGACTCGCATATATAAAATAATGCATTAGCACAGGTTGTTCGCAAAATTTCAGGATGCTCCAGTCATGGAAGGGTTATAATGATCGTAAATTAATTATCGTAAATTAATTATCGTAAATTAATTATCTTTCACTAAATAGTCGCATCCACATGACGGCTGATTGGTATAAACCAGCTGAATGTGTATTTCTCTGCCTATTGATGATTATTAATTTAGCTTAATAAACATTCAATGTAATCCATAAATGAGTAAATTAGGAGGTAATCAAGCCATTGACTTATCCCTCTCGATAAATGATAAAGAGATGAAGAACTCCACTTCTCAGCTGCATTCAATCAAGTCTGGAAATAGTGTGCCTGTCATCAGCAGAATGAGGTCCTCAGAAGGTGAATTTAGTGATGCTATCCCTCATGGTGGGCTTGCATCACCAAATTCACCTCTGGGGACCTCGTTCTGCTTAGGTCTCAACTTATATGGGAGACCTAGGATCAGATTAAAGTTTCCCAGTTGAAGATGAGGCCTCAGCAGAATGAGGTTCTCAGAGAGTGAAGTTAGTGCTGCTAGCCCACTGTGTGGGGTAGCATCACTAAATTCACCCTCTGGGGACCTCATTCTGCAAATGACAGGCACACTATTTCCAGACTTGCATTCAATATAAACATAATGATATAACTCCTGTCTTTTTGTTCTAGTGTGATGAGAGTACAGTAATGCCCTAAATAATCGACTCCTTAACCACAGCAGAATTATGGGTAACTTTTCAGGAATTAGTCGGAAATATGGCTTGTTGCCATTCACCGGAAAGCTCTCACTGAGAGCTTTCCCATGAATGGCAACAAGCCATATTTCCGACTAAATCCTGAAAAGTTACCCATAATTCTGCTGTGGTTAAGGAGTCAATTATTTAGGGCATTACTGTACATGTAGGTAGATAATTTTCACTCTAACCCAGGGACCAACAGGATTCACGCTGGCTATGAAATTCTTTTGGCCAATATTTTGGTTCATAGCATCACTAAATTCACCTCATACTGATTAGGACTCATCTTCTGGGAAGTATCTCTAGTATCAAGTTAACATTGTTTTAGTTAGTTTTAGTTTCCCTTCTGTCAATTTCTATATTAAGTCTCGTACATGGCTCAGGCACTCCGCTCACTGTTCCGTCCAACTCCACGGCGTAACACTTCCGCCATCAGAGTCCAGTAAGTGCCACCATCTTAGGGGGCGTAATTCTGTCCGTACTATTTTCGGATATCACGTCATGAGCTAATGACATAGTACATGTATCTATACTCCTTTCCTGCCGGTATATATATCTGCTTCAGTTCACCTGGGTGCTGGTTACCTGGGTGATTTCTGGTGATGCTATATACATTTGTGTATCAACAACATAATCCCCAGAAAAGCTATGTCGGCACTTACTAGTCGCTACATGCTGGAACGTAGCTTAGCATAGAGGAGGCTGAGCGCTAGGAACGAGTCCATTTCTATATCCCCTAATTTGCAGAAGAAATCGAGGTGACTAATGGGTGAATATCCCCAGCTCAACTGGGGAACTTCAATCTGATCCTTGGTCTCACATACCGGTAGCAGTTTAGCCTAAGCAGAATGAGGTTCCTCAGAGAGTGAATTTGGTGATGCTAGCCTGCTGTGCAGGATAGTGTTTCACTAATTTCACCCTCTGGGGACCTCATTCTGCAAATGACAGACACATTATTTCTAGGCTTGGACTGAAGGTGATCATACCAGTATTTTAGTTGGCATTCTGTCCAGCCTCTCGATTACAATGTGTTTATCCCTCTGGAAGACTCGATCCCATTTGACCGGATATGAGATGTTATTTTTGGATGACATCGGAATGCCGGAGTGTGGGACTCGGAGACAAATTAATTGCATGAGATATGAGGGAGATAATTGAAGTGAGGAAAATCAATTTAATCTGACTCACTGCCAGGAACAGGAGATTCACCGGAGCTGATGTCTTCATCATCTGATTGAGTCACGCTTATCCAACAAAATGGATGAGATAAGGATGCAGTGCTATGCTCAGACTGATAACGTGTAGGGAGCTCAGAGCAGGGACTGTAAACTGTTACACATTGTGTGTATGTCTCCCAATTTCTTCGTCATGTTACTGACTCAGGCTTTCGCAAAAAAATTTACAAAATAGATGTGATAATTAAGGATCCAGTGCCATGCTTTTACAATATACAGTAATGCCCTAAATAATTGACTCCTTAACCACACAGATTTATTGGTAATTTTTCAGGATTTAGTCGGAAATATGGCTTATTACAATTCATCGGAAAGCTCTCAGTGAGAGCTTTCCAGATGAATGACAGCAAGCCATATTTCCGACTAAATCCTTAAAAATTACCCATAATTCTGCTGTGGTTAAGGAGTCAATTATTTAGGTCATTGCTGTATATGGTAGTAAGATACATGTAAGGCTGCCTCACATATATTTGTGAATGCACTGGCACATCTTTAATGCCGCACAGCACAGCTCCCCTCATGAAAGGGTAAACCGGGAAAGTTGGAAATATGCAAGAAGATACAAATTTTATTGAATTGCAAATTTTATTATTAGCACTAATCACTTGATTCCCTTTAAATTTTTATTTAAATATTTGTGTGAATTTATGACTATAGTCAACCGAATAGTTGAATTGAGGAAAATCAATTTGATCTGACTCTGCCAGGAACTGGAGATTCACGTTAGCTTATTACATGGACCAGTCTAGAGGTTTGGTTATTAGGGAGAAGTGATCTGTTATCAGGGAGAAGTCATAATGTCTGAAGTTCAATTTACACCCCAACATCACCCTTCTGTGATCCAATAAGTATTATCCAACACAAGAACCCATTTATAAAAACCATTAATATAGTGAGTTAGAACACCATTATAATCAATAAATAAGCTTTAAATACAGTAATGCTCTAAGTAATCGACTTCTTAACCACAGCAGAATTATGGTTAACTTTTCAGGATTTAGTCGGAAATATGGCGAGAGCTTTCCGATGAATGGCAACAAGCCATCCTGAAAAGTTACCCATAATCTTGAAAAGTTACCCATAATTCTGCTGTGGTTAAGAAGTCGATTAATTAGAGAATTACTGTATGCTGTTGGGACATATGCATATTGGTATGCATATACTAGTATGAGAGAGAAGTCACCAAAATATGGAGAAGTGGTATATTTTAGGGCGAAGATTATCCCAAGATGCTCTCTAGGCTGGTCCCTGGCTTATTAAAATGTTGGTTCAAATATAGTGACAAACAGCAAGCCCTGTATTCTCTATAACTGTCATGCAGAGTTCACAGTAGGCAAATGTCATGAAAATATAAGCACTGAGGCCTATAGAAAATATTGAGTTCACCTTGTGGATATCGGTCAACTGTTGGTATCATACATTGTGCTGTTAACTGTCATGTTCACAGATATTCACTGTAATAGCAGCCAGATGATGCCATGATGTGACATATGGAATGCACAATGATATTATAGTAATGTGACATATGTACATGTACCTTATCTCTCTTTTATTTTATCAATACTGGTATGCCACAGTGTATTGTCATTGTTTCTGGAATTGTCTATTTGAAAGAGAGCAGATAAATCTTCAATTATATGTACTGTACAATAGCATTTAAAATGGTATGAAACATGATATTATTATGGGGAATGGCAGATCTTGACTGGTGCTGGACATTTGCAGATTGAGGTCCCTAGACTGCCCAGAGGATGGATTTGGTTATGCTAGCCCGCTGTGTAGTGTAGTGGCCTTTGTATCTACTACATATGGAAGACCTAGACATACATGTAGATTTAAGTTCCCAGATGGTGAAGTTGGTGATGTGCGCCTCGATTTTGTTGTATTTTGTCATCTGCCAATTTGGGGATATAGAGAAACTTACTAAAAAAAAAAGACAAACTAAAAAACTTGTTAATTTGATAATGAAGATACTTTCCAGAGAAAATGAGGCCTAAGCAGAATGAGGTCCCCATAAGGTGAATTTAGTGATGCTTGCCCGCCCGGTCTGCCCTGAATATATTCTGCGATTCACTTCTTAAAATTCTTCATTTGCTGGGGTGAGAAAAAACACCCTTTGCATTACAATTCATTTATCTTATGGGATGTGTAACAATAGATTTTCTGATATTTTAGTAGTATACAGCTTAAGTCCTTCACTGCCAACTACGAGTTATCTCTTACTTTTTGCATGTAATTGAATGGGCGTCGGCAATGATTGTGTTAACCCTTTCTTTACTAAACACTCATTGACAAATACTTTCCCTCAGGAAATGTTCAGATAATAAGTTCATTAAACCTTTCTATACTAAATGGATTCTCCAATTCAGTTATAAAAATATGCATTGGAACGAACGTTTTATTATTCAGGAGTGGTGTTCCGGTAATAAAAGCAGAAACAGAATTTTTTTTTTATAAAATACAAGAACAGAATTATTTATGGTCATTTATTGACCTTATTATCTGAACATTTCCTGAGAGAACTACTCGTCCTTGAGTATTTATTATTATCCATCCCTTAACTAACACCATTTCCGATCAGGCAAAAGCCGCCACGTGATAGTCCTGGAAAAAGTCATATTGGACTCCCGAAAGTCATATTGGACTCCCGACTGTACAATATGACTTTTCATATTGGACTCCGTGACGTCACGAATTAACTCTATTGTGAAATGAATCGGTGAAATTGTGATGCGCGCGCAACATTGATGGATTTTAGCAGACGTTTCACTTCCGCATTGAGTTTTTTCTCACTTCCGTGTTTACTTTTCCAAATCATGCTTTCTGATGATCAATATACGGTACAGGCTTTTATAGAGAATTAAGTGCCGACAAATACCAAAAATAACCACAAAAGTTTTATTTCCAACATTTGGATAAACATACAGATGGATGATAAAAATGTCATTATACAATGTTGTGTACAGTATGAGTTTTTCTTGTACTCGTCCAGGTTGTGGTGAAAAGTCATATTGGACTCGACACTGGCGTGTCTCGTCCAATATGACTTTTCACCACAACCTGGACTCGTACAAGAAAAACACATACTGTACACAACATTGTATTATAACTTTATAGTATAGAAGGGTTAAATGCCCTATGGTTATTTGTTGAACTTACAGCTAGTTACAGTAATTGACCCCCTCTATCGTGGTGTCACCCCAGTAATATTGCGGTATTATACCACAGTGACCTACCAAAACTGCGATAAGATTACCGCTTCAACACCGCGCGTGCCATGGTTACACCACGATGCATGTGGTCTGACGGTCAAGGTTCGCAGGCATGAAAATAAACTGCAGTGATTCTCTATATATCCCTGGAACGTAAGAAGATCCTCAAGGACGTATTATTTTCTTCAATTGTTGGTGTGACGACCCGCTAAAAGACAGCGGTATCATAACTGCACGGAACCGTAACTCCACCGTAAGTGACCGTTTCGATACCTCTGTGGATACCGTATACTACCGGTTATACCGCAGTCATTACCGGGGTATCACCCCATTTTTCAAGTCAATTAATTTGAGGATAGAGGTATTATCTGAACATTTACTGAGGGAACTAACGGTACTTGTCCAGTACTCATGAGTATATAGTATACATGTAGAAAGGGTTAAACAGTCATAAGCCATTTGTTGAACTTATTATCTGAACATTTGAGGGAACTACTCGTTCATGTGTATTTAGTATACATGTACATGTAGAAAAGGTTAAACAGCCAAAGAACATTTGTTGAACTTATTTTCTGAACATCACCCACCTTCTTCACTTGTATTATCTTTTTAGTTGTGAACCACGATAACCCCAATCTTATCTTCCACCAGTATCTGACTATCTATGGATCCAGTAGTCCATGTAATATTGGTATGTCCTACCAGGTCCACCTGGTGATGAACTGATTATCAACATCTGCAATCTACATCATTAGATTATCGCTAATCAGCAGACATTAGGCATCCACAAAAAAAGCCATCTGTTGCCAAAAATATATTGGCGATTTTTACAATGAATTTTCTGTTACAGTATGTACATGTTACTATCCTTTGATTGCTCTAAGATTACAGTGTATGTATAAAATATAATCAGTGAGTGGACCTCATTTGATTAGGGTTAAAATATGTTTGCAATCTTCAGGGAGGCTATTCCACAATGCTCTTGCTCTGTTTGAGATTGCGCTTTTTGAGTTTTTGATCCTTTCACTTTCACTCAGATATGCAGTCATGACATGGTTAGAAATTTATTTAGGTGATGTAATTTCAAACTTTAACATAACTAGAACAACATGGATGAGGGCTCTAGTTTACAAAAAAGCTTATATGCCTTTATCTTGTTACATATGCCTTTATCTTATTACATACAATGTAGTAACATTTGTAATGAAAGTCATGCTATACAGGGAATGTTATATAACCTGTTGGAATTTTCATCTACATGTATTTATTATAGGGGGCGAGTCATTGAACTCAACCGATATAGTCCTTGAATATTCCTTGAATCAAATTGTGAAAATCCTGTATGAACCCTGGTATCTTTATTATAAAATTTACAAGATTTTTAGTTTCTTTAGAAATTCTTCATGAAGATTCTTTTTCTTTTATTAGTTTAGTCTCTCTTTCCCCCCAAATTGGCTGATGACACATTGCATAATCTGGGTGCTCAATGGATGCATATCACAATATTCACCATCTGGGAACTTAAATCTGAGTCTAGGTCTCCCATATCAGATGAGGCCATGCAGAATGAGGTCCAAAGAGGATCAATATAGTGATACTAGCCCACTGCAGGGTAGCATCACTAAATTCCCTCTGGGGACCTCGATCATTCTGCAAATGTCCGGCACCATATTCTCAGGCTTGACTACATGTACCTGAGCGGCTGAGCCTGTGTAGTCCTATAGAGATAAGGTACAGTAAAGTTCTAAATAATCGACCCCTAAACCACAGCAGAATTATGGGAAATTTTTCAGGATTTAGTTGGAAATATGACTTGCTGCCATTCATCGAAAAGCTCTCGGTGAGAGCTTTCAGATGAATGGCAGCAAGTCATATTTCTGCTGTGGTTAAAGGGTGGTATACTTCGGGCATTACTGTAGATTCCTGGCTCAGTGGGTTCTACCAGACAAGATATACCAGTAGGACAGGTATAGTAGCATTTATTTGCCTGATATCAGACCAGACATGACATATTTATTTACTATGATTTTATCACCTGCCATTTCCTACTTCAGCCAATTATATCAGGATATCTGACATGCCAGAAAAACACATTTGGGTTAGTTAAGTTTCTTCCATTGGTGATACAGGTGGTTCTGCATGTGCAGCATTAACCATTTGAGTGCCAGGTCAATTTTTGTATCAACCCATATACCCTGTGCCAATGCATTCTCTTATATATGCGAGTCGACCATAGGTCGCCTCGCATATATAAGAGAATGCATTGGCCTAACATTTGTTTTTTTTTTACAATTTTAATAATTTATTCTTATATAATTTATTCTTATATAACAGACTTATTTTGTAGGTTTAGGGCCGATGAGATCGGCCCCTGGCACTCAAAGGGTTAACCATTTCATGATGGGAGCTGCGCTTGTGCAGCATTAAAGATCCTGTGCATTCTCTTTATGTGAGTCTCCCATAGGGAGCCTTACATACATGTATATAAGAGTATGCACTGGCTTGCAAGGTCATGGTACTGTATAATACAGTCTGTATTTAAAATGTAAATATTGCTAGTCCAATGTATTCTCTTACTATAGTATGTATGCAAGGCTCCCTATGGGAGACTTTGATATATAAGAGAATGCATTGACACAGGGTTACAATTACTATTTCTTTGGCTTAAAAAATAAAAACACTCAAACTATATTAATTTCTTAAAGGTACTCAATCCAATTCGATGGTCACCATATAATTAGACTCCAACAACAACATTTTGTAATAATTCCTCTTCAGTTACCATAATAGATTAATTGCACAAAAACAATGGTAACCACAGTCCACTATAGTATAAAATTGCCCAAAACGTGTTATTTATTAACAGTTTGTTCAATGAAACCTGGCTGGATTGTCAAATACCTAACGCCCAAAGCCACTTGATTTTAGTGTTATCCATGATCATATGCAATGTGGTCTGAGACCATCGGTTTGACGTTTATTTGCCAGGCCACTAAAAATTACTTATCTCGGGGAAATAACAAATTTCAAAAATCGGTATCTAATCACTCTGAGCTTTGATGGATGGGTTCCTCAACTTAAATCAAATAATTTTTACACCCGAAGCCAAAGAAATAATAATTTGGGAGCATTAATTTGGATTATGCATCTTTAAATGACAGCAACTCAATGAATAAAATAAATTCTTCAACATGACATGTTTCAGACCACTAACCCCCATCAAGCCATCTTAGCCCCAAGCAGAATGACAAGCCAAAGTTTCCAACATTCTGACAACTGTCGAAACACCCCAAAATACCAATGATATGCTAACCTTGAAATAGTGTGTCTGTCATTTGCAGAATGAGGTCCCCAGAGAGTGAATTTAGTGTCGCTATCCTGCACAGTGGGCTAGTGTCACCAAATTGTCCCTCTGGGAACCTCATTCTTCTTAGGCTTCAACTGCTACGGGAGACCTAGGATCAGATTGGAAGTTCCCCATTGAAGTTGGTGATATTCACCCATTAGTCGCCTGCATTATGCAATTTATCTTCTGCAAATTAGGAGATATAGAACTTCCCAGAAGGGGAAAAAGTAAATAAAAACAATGTTAATTTGAGATTATAGATACTTCCCAGAAAGTGAGGCTTTAGCAGAATAAGGTCCCCAGAGGATGAATTTGGTGATGCTAGCCCACTGTGCAGGGTAGCGTCACTAAATTCACCATCTGGGAACCTCATTTTGCAAATGACAGACACACTATTTTCAAGGCTTGATGATAAGGACATTCCAGTGGACATCAGTATTTATTCGATTTTGAGGTGTTAACTTGCCCCAGGGTGAGCAATAAATTTCATGCTTATTTACATTCCTGATCAGAAATGCATGAGTAGGCTGTCACCATATGAAATTTAAATCAATTTGTACTGACTGACTGGATATCACTGCAAGCCTGTATGCATGGCTAAGGTCAATACAAAAAATATTTACATCCCCTCCCATGCATGGCTACAGTCAATAAAATTTGTTTTTACATCCCCTCCAGATGCATGGCTATAAAGGTCAATACAAAAACAAAATTGATTTACTTCCCCTCCCGAACCTATTTTTAGTACTCTCCTCAATTTGTTTTCAATTAGAAATCTTTTATGTAAACTTTTTTCTCATGTCTTAAGTGTCAAATTACATTTCATTGACCCATTAATTAGTCTATTTTGTTAAAATTAGACAATCTAAATCACCTTGTATTATAATATATATAAGATAGGATACTGCTTTAATATCTCGAACTGTCCATGATAATTTTATGTTAGGAAGAATAAATTAATAGAAATAAATTTTGCTCTTCTGCCCCATTTTTCTGAAAAAGTTGGTTGTAAATCAAGCAATTTATTTATATTGGCCTAATACTACACTGTTAAAATAAATGAGCGGTTCATGCAAGTCTGAGTTTAGTGTGCCTGTAATTTGCAGAATGAGGTCCCCAGAGGGTGAATTTAGTGATGCTATCCTGCATAGCGGGCTAGCATCACCAAACTCACCCTCTGGGGACCTCATTCTGCATGGCCTCTTATGCTATGGGAGACCTAGACTCGATTGAAGTTACCAAATGGTGAATATTGTGATGTACACCCATTTGGAACCTGGACTATGCAATGTGTCACCTGCCAATTTGGGATATAGAGAAACTATACTAAAAAAAAGAAATAGAATCTAGTATGTGAAATCTCTATAGAAATTTGATAATAAAGAAACTTTCCGGAGAAGATGAGGCCTAAGCAGAATGAGATTCCCAGACTGTGAATTTAGTGATGCTAGCCCACCATGCGGGATAGCGTCACTAAATTCACCCTCTGGGACCTCATTTTGTAAATGACAGGCACACTAAACTCAGGCTTCCGTTCATGGTCTATCTACTGGCAGTACAGCTGAATTACAATATGACAGTATATTTCTTCTTTGTCATCTATTACTTGGTGTTTTGTCAAACTTTCTCTGGAAAACTGAGCAACAAAGCCATAAATATTGATTTTGCCGCTTCTTCTTGGCACAAATGAGGTAGTAAATACCAGTTACATGGAATTTGTGTAACCTATTTCAGGTAACCATCCCATGAATCAGTCAGAATAATAGAAATAAGGAATATATACAATCAGACTCAGTAATCTCATCCATTTTCATATTAACCCACAATAACCACACACCCTCTGAATTCACACAATTAGCTTCCGTAAGAATCAGTACAAATCGCGATACGGTTACATCAGGGTTTCCGCCAGGCCGGCTGCGGGTCCGTCCCACGGACCCATTCCCCTCGCAGATGATCTGTTTGATTCATACATGTACCAAAAGTCAGTACATGTAGCAATATGTCATAAAAAATCCGGCTGCAACGGGAGTTCGGGGGGTTAAACAGAATACTGGTGAAAAAGCGGGTCAATTAAACACAGTGAGTTACCAGTACAGCGTAACCCTTTGAAATCAAAGCGCCAAAACTACAACGTAATGTTTGGTGTGCATTGAAATAGCGACATTATATACAACATAATAAATGTCGGGGTAACATCAAAGAATGTCGGGACTGCTGACTGCTGAGTACGGATATTATTTTGCACGAAATTTCTGTGGTTGAAACTACTCAGCTCGGAGATCCCGTGCTATCGTACGATTACATAATTTGATCAAAGAATGCCGAATTGCTGAGTTAGGCAGAGTAGGGATCAACATACGCCAACAGGCGGTTCTCCTACCAAAGGAGGTATCTACCTCCGAGATCCCGTGCTATCCGTACTATTATAATATGGAACCTGTCCCAAATCAGTCTTTATAGTGGGAATTCATAGTGACAACACCATTCGCATTCATTTGACCCATATTACATGCATGGAGGATAAACACAAAAAACATAACCTTAACCAATTATGAGGACTGTTACTTACAATTGTTGTGATAGTTTTGAAAAGTTGTTCAAACTATTAATGTTCTATTAAAATTTACTGGTATATTATTATGAGAAATGAATTGCAGATCGATTGGGGTCATTGGTTTTGTCTGGCCTTCGGGAGTCACACACTTTGTTTAATTACTCTGCCGGTCAATATCCAATAACCCCAATCGATCTGCAAGTCTTTTCTCAAATAACCACATCACTAGAAACTCACCAGTGTCAGTGTTAGCCAGAAAAATCTTTTGCCACATTTTTTTTAGCCATATCTGCATTCTTTTGCAGTAGATGGGCTGGTGTGCAGCCTTTAAAATTGATATCATCTTCTACAGCATTGCTTTTGAATTGCTTGATATTCTACATACATGTACCGGAGTAACCACCAACACTGCGTTAAGGTTACCGCTTCAAAACTGCAATCCATCCAGGATTTAAAGCAAAATTTCAAACAGAAATGTCATAATTACAATAGTAAACATGTTAATAAAAAATGGCACTTTTTGTGAATGCGATATGATTGATATACACGACTTTGAAGTTGCCGACATTGTTTCAGCTGTCAAATTATAAACTCCACCCATCCGCCCGGGGAGTTTATATTTTCATGGCGCGTGTGCAGCATTAAAGATCCTCATCATTTAATGACGGAATGAATTAAACCGACTCTTAGTTCTGTAATTACATATAAGAGATTTACATTTACAGACGTCACAAACATTAGTTTTGTCTTGGATTTCACAAATTTTTTCATGTTCAATTTTAAAACATTTCTCTGGGTTATCGCACTGTTTTGTATTTAATTGTGATCTCAGTTCGTAAGGTATTTCCATTTAATTTCTCGTTAGTTCTTTGTTAAAATATATCTTTTTATTTCCGTTAACCTCCCGGTGTTTCCTGTTGTTCACAATGGCTTCTCTTATCATGATGTCTCTAGTAGATTTAGTTTTCAGTATAAGTTTTACTGGTCGATTCTTGTCACATTTATTGCCCAGCCTGTAGAGGAAACATCTTCTAACTCTGGTTCATCTCCTTTAGTCTTCTTCTTTATGGTTCGTGATATTGCCTTCCAATCCTTTTCTACACCAGAATTTCCGAAAACTTTGGGTCTATTACATACTACTACATGTATGTTGCTACATTTGGTTTATTCATTGTCGTGAATATTCATTTCCGGTGGTGTTATCGTCATACAGTAATGCCCTAAATAATCGACTCCTTAACCACAGCAGAATTATCGGTAATTTTTCAAAATTTAGTCAGAAATATGGCTTCTTGCCATTCATTGGAAAGCTCTCAGTGAGAGCTTTCCAATGAATGGCAACAAGCCATGTTTCCGGCTAAATCCTGAAAAATTACCTATAATTCTGCTGTGGTTATGGAGTCGATTATTTAAGGCTTTACTGTACATGTATCTTGTATTGCATTTTCCATTGAAGGGTTAAAGGCACATCTCAAGTATTTTCGGAATCCGAATCGTTAATACCGGTAACAATTTCCGAAATATATATTCCGCAACCATATTCTGGAAGATGCTTACCCTATAATTTTCCGCAAAGTCAGAAATGTCTCGACTTTCCGGAAAGTAATTTTCCGAAAATGTTGAAAGGAGACTTCCGGAAAGCCTCTTGATGTTTTATAATAATAACGTCATATAAATTCTCGAGCCAAGACATATTTCAAAACGCGCACCTGACACCTGCAATGATTACACGGGTTGTTCATCAGTACTATATATATAGAACCACTCGATTGGCAACAAAAAATGTGCTATATTGCCCATATATAGCACATAATTGAGAAGTAGAATTGAAGAAGTTAGATGATCTTATGGTCAAGCCTTGAAATAGTGTGTCTGTCATTTGCAGAATGAGGCCCCCAGAGGGTGAATTTAGTGATGCTAGCCCGCTATGCGCGGTGGCATCACTAAATTCACCCTCTGGGGACCTCATTCTGCAAATGACAGACACACTATTTCAAGGCTTGCTTATGGTAGCGGGTGATGGAGCTGTGATCTTAAGGTAGTTGCTGATGGAGCTGCTTGTAGATCATTACATCATTAACCCTTTCTTTACTAAATGGATTCTCCCTTTCAGTAATCAAATTATACATTGGAATAGTCAATTATTCATTTGGAGGGATGTTCATGAAATATAAGCAGATGACAGACAGGCAAAATGACAACGCAAGTGAAGTAGGATTCCTATTAATTGGTTATTGACCAGAGCAAGTTGGTTGGAAATGTTCCGATACATGTACAGTAATGCTCTAAATAATTGACTCCTTAACCACAGCAGAATTATGGGTATCTTTTCAGGATTTAGTCGGAAATATATGGCTTGTTGCCATTCATCGGAAAGCTCTCACTGAGATGGCTTTTTGCCATTCATCGGAAAGCTCTCACTGAGAGCTTTTCGATGAATGGCAACAAGCCATATTTCTGACTAAATCCTGAAAAGTTACCCATAATTCTGCTACTTAGGGCATTACTGTAGATTATTGAACTTATTATCTGAACATTTCCTAAGGAAACCACCTGTCATTGAGTATTTACTGCTGGTAAAGAAGTGATTAACACACTATTATGACCTAGATCCTTAAAAGTGC
Organism: Siphonodentalium dalli; assembly: GCA_032622095.1. Classification (NCBI taxonomy): domain Eukaryota; kingdom Metazoa; phylum Mollusca; class Scaphopoda; order Gadilida; family Siphonodentaliidae; genus Siphonodentalium; species Siphonodentalium dalli. The sequence goes on along the minus strand of CP136069.1, from coordinate 50,835,737 downwards.
AAAACATTCATGGCTGGTTGCATTTTGCAGTTAAGCTTCAAATTCATCACTCATAATTCCTGGTGCAAAACTTATTCTGCTCTTACCTGCTGTCTGTATATACCTTTGTGGTATTCATTGCATTGAGTATAGGTATTTTGTTGTGCATTACTTATCATCAGACGATTCTACCCAATTATTTGTTAATTATTTTTAATCTACAGTTTATATCATGTCAGCCCAAGATGACTAAACAACAGGCCTCTGGGACCAAATGTACCCACAAAGAGTTTACTTAAAAGATGCCTGTTGTTTCGTATTATGGGTGTACTCTTTTGCCTCAACTATAGGGCAGGATGGAATAGAAGTACTGGGTGCAATTTTAAATCAATGTCATAAACTCATTTTCATTATAAGTACCATGTGTTTACATTGATCATAGAGAACATGAGTATATTTTGCACTCATTATTTTGCACTCATTCATGGCTCATAATTAATTCGTTTGTTGCATATATTCTGTTAAGTATAACAGGGGATGCATGGTCTCATAAATGGTTAGATTTAGTGTACAGTACCCCTTTAAACTTTAAAATAAAGAAATATCTGTCAGTGTATTCTGCATATCATTGATTAGTTAAACTCTGATAGATACTCTCAGGTGCCTGTCAGCACAATTATTAATTTTGGAGAAAACTATCACTATTGAGACATAGAGTGAAATTGCCATCACTATTATTAGGCACCTGAGAGTATAATACAGATAGCTCTCATATTAAAATTGTATAATAAATATATATAAATATTATAATGGTGATCAATTTGTAGAACCATATATAGACTCACTTGCCTTTAATAAATGTTTACATGTACATCCCAAGATCTGCATACATGTACCGAACCACCATCCAATCAGATTGCTTCAGAACTTGAGTGGTCAGGGGCATATATATTTACCACAAAATCCAATGTCTCAATTACAAACAGGAATGTGACATAAATGTGAACACAACATAACTCATAAGTGAATAGGTGTGACAAATAGCAATGTATCAGAAACAATATTAACCCTTCCATGCCTGACGCTTTCTGAAATTTTGCGAAAACACTCTACCAATGCATTCTTTTATATATGCAAGTCTCCCATAGGGAGCCTCGCATATATGACAATACATTTACCCTAACAATATTTACCTTGACCTTGTAAGCCAGTGCGTTCTCTTATATATATATTTTTTTTAAGTCATATTATTGACTTGTTCGGTTGCACGAAACTGATCAGTTAATATTGAGGCACTATGCCAAATGGCAGAATGTGGCATTGTACTAACATCGCTGAAAATCTCGAGCAAATAGACCATACCACTCCATAGAAACCATCGTCGGAACTACGCTCAATTGTAAATATTTACTACTCGATTCGGGACGCATCTATCGGTGATAAATTAACGAAAACTATTTCGCCATCAAGAGTCACTATTTAATTAATATATAAGAATGACGGTGTGTGTTGTCAATTTGTATATAATATTTGTAAAAATAAAAGATTATTCTCCATTTCTATTTAATCACCCTACCGGAGTGTTTCACATCACTTTAAATTATAAATTAACTTTTTTATAAAACAAAAAGATTGAACAATGACAATGTTTGTGAAGCACACAAAGGAGCTGCCATTGAATAAAGGCTTCCAGAGAGGGAACCTGTCTAAGTTCAAAATGCTCATGGAGCACAAAAAGGCCCCTATTGCACAAAGGGGCCACAGGCCCCTCTGAGTCTGATGCTGAATAAAGGATCCCAAAGGGAGCCTGTTTTAGCTAGTAGTATAATATATATTGGTATTAGAGACCTTTTGCAAAAGCACGATTATGGATATGGACAATATCCTGTCAGTATATGGCCAAAATTATATCTTTACCCACAGGGTTCTTATGTGAGACTAAATATACCCCACGCAGTTTAACTACTGTTATGCCCAAAGTAAATGGCCCATCTAACTGAAGTGGCACCCCAGTTTAACTGCGTTCCGTTTTAACCTAACTGCGGTTATATGATGCGTTTAAAATGCAAGAGAACCGAATAAATTGTGCGGTTAAAACGGATACTTCGCGGTTAAACCGGTATATGTCGCTCTTAATGGAACAGATACCATATGTGGTATATGGCGTGTCATGTTTTAGTTGCCATGCTCGTTAGATAGGTTAGCCCAAATAACATGCCAGTGTACCTTTCAATATCAATATTTTTTGTTGTGGATCTATTTATTTTGGATAAATAGAACAGACATTCATATACCAATATTTTATGTTTTGGGTAAACGGAAGATTGTGATGTATGGTGTGATAAAATAAAAGTGTTTTTGTGTGTTTTATTTATTTTTGGATTTCTTTTTATTATAATGTTGTATACTTTATAGTAGCCTTTTGGTGAAAATAACAGTTGGGCTAACTCCGACGGGTAATCGGAATTCTTACGGCCCATTTTCGACTTTAACCATGGATAAAATAAATATTTATATAATTATATATAAATATAATTATTCGACAATTTAGCTGACGAGTGCCGGTCACTTTCAATGTAAGGAAAACGCGTTTAAAATGGAACAACCGCAAAACGGAAAAAACACATTCAAACGGATCAAATGGCCACTGGATTTTAAACGGATTCGAGTGGATAATTATATAATAATATAAAGTGGGGGTTAGAGTCCCACACATGCATCATAAATGTAAAGTGAGGGAAACAATACATAGTCACAAAATGCGTTTAAACGGAACAACCGCACTCTTCAAACGTCGGGCATTATTCGGATATCGGAAACCGATATTTAAGTTTTCCGATCTTGCATTTGTTGCTATATAATCATAATTAACTACAAACGTGACACGCCAGCTAGATTCGCGAATTGCGTATGTACTATTACTAGTATTAAATTCAGCACTCTACTTTGCTTCAAACATATATAAGCATGTATTTTTTCACAAGCCGAACAACGGACGTATACTAGAACATATACGTCAAAATTATACAGTTTTCAACAAGTCGGGATTAAAACATAAAATATATCGTGTTGAGTACCGATGGTGATAACAAAAACATACAATCAACTCCTGGTCGATTATGAAGTTACCACTTTGCCTTGATCGCTAAAACACAAAACGATAACATTCACTGGTAGATGCATGGGTAGTACACCTCTCTTTCTCATTAAATATTCAAATACCAGAAGGTTAACGTTTACGTGCAGTGTATCTGCAATTAAGGGTTATTAACTGCGGTAACCTAACCGCATGTAACTGCGATGCCACCGCAGTTACGGCAAATAACTGTGGTGAGGTTACGGTTTAACCGCAAACTGCAGTTAATGGGTCATTTACTAAGGGCATAACAGTATGTGCAGATGTGTCAAGAATGTGCCACCGGTCCTGCTTGGGGATGCTCTAACATTATCTGTGTGATGTATAAGTTACTATAACACATGGATAAGAAATTGGGATCTGAAAGAGATACACATTACTTTGTCCATCAAATATATACGTGTAGCTGAATATAGTGAACCCTCTCACCGTTATGTAAGTTGTGATGGTGTCCACCTTACTAGGACAATATATCCTATCCGTAATCGTAATAGTGATTTTGTGAAAGGTCTCTATTCCCCCCCAGGGGCCTGTGCTTTGTCCTTAATGCTTCTATCATGACTGACAGTGGAAACTATACTAAGAATGCTAGCTACATGTATACAGTAATGTCCTAAATAATCGAACCCTGACCCACAGAGGATTAGGTTTAGTCATAAATACATGTATGGCTTGCTGCCATTCATCGGAAAGCTCTCGGTGAGTGCTTTCCGATGATTGGCAACAAGCCATATTTCCGACTAAATCCTAAAAAAATTCTCAAAAATCTTCTGTGGTTAAAGGTCATATACTTCAGGCATTACTGTAGCTCTGATATCGCTGGTTTAATAGTATGGGAGTGTGGTAGTGAATGCTTCCTGCTTGTGGCAGTCAGTGGGTCCTTCTATAGCATCCTGTCTTTGTGGTCTGTGGTGTTCTAATCAGATTTGCGGTTAATAGCTTTGCTCTTTTTGTGGTTTTATGAATGCAGTCGGTGGTTTTTGTGGAATAAATTGTGTTTAAATTGGTGATCAGTGCTTTGAGTACGCTCTCTACAGATGCCTTTATGTTTTCTAACTATTGATATCGCGAATTATCTCCCTCATTGCTGTGTTTATACTGTAATAATAATAATTTATCTCCAAGAACATTTTTATAATGAGTCATATTTGTGTTTTAGGCCATTTTGCAGGTACAGTATGTTGAATGGCTTTATGTTTGATATTTTGTATAATAGGTAATGTACGGTAGAAGCCTGGATATAGTTTGTCTGATATTTGCAGATTGAGGTCCACAGAGGGTGAATTTAGTGACACTATCCTGCGCAGCAGGCTAGCATCACCAAATTCACAATTTTGGGACCTCATTCTGCTTAGGCCTCAACTGCTAAGGGAGATCTATGATCAGCTTAAAGTTCCCCAGTTATAGTTGATGTTGTTCACCAATTAGTCACCTCGATTATGTAGTTTATCTTCTGCAAAGTAGGTGATTTAGAAACTGAACATAATGGAAAAAGTAACAAAAAATCAATGTTAATTTGAGATTATAGAAAAAAAAAAACTTTCCAGATGATGAGACCTAAGCAGAATGAGGTCCCCAGAGGGTGATTTTGGTAATTCTAGCCCGATGTGCATGGTAGCATCACTAAATTAATCGTCTGGGGACCTCATTCTGTCAATGTCAGACACACTATATCCAGACTTGGATATGTACATGTACCATAATTTAGTAATCAAACCTACCGACAGTGAAAAATGTATATCAATCTTTCAGTGCCAGGCTTGTTTTTCTAGGTTTAGTGCCAGGGAATCTTACGTTTTTCATGGGCATCAAAATTATTACTATGAATACTTGGTGATAGTTTTGAGTTATAACATGCCCCTAAGGACTTTAATATCCAGTTTGCTTTTAAATTCGCTATAGCATGCTTAAGCATACCCAAAAAAAATTCAACCCAAAATTTAATTTTTTTTAGGGCCGATCTCATTGGCCCTGGCACTTTACAGACCGTAAATTAGGGCCGATGAGATCAGCCCCTGGCACTGAAAGAGTAAAGTGATGTGAAACACTCCGGTAGGGTGATCAAATACAAATGGAGAATAATCTTGTTCAAAGTAGTAATTTTTTCAAATATTATATCCAAATTGACAACACACATCGCCATTCTTATAGATTAATTAAATGCAGTGACTATCGATGGCGAAATCATTTTTGTTAGTTTATTGCCGATAGATGCGTCTCGAATTGAGTAGTAAATATTTACATTTGAGCGTAGGTCAGACGATGTTTTGTATGGAGTGGTATGGTCGATTTGTTTGAGATTTTCGGCGATGTTAGTAGAATGGTACATTCCTCCAGCTGTCATAGCGCCTGGACACTAACTGATCAGTTTAACGCACCCGAACAAGTACATAATATGTCTTTAATAAATACTCCGTACAGATTTGTAAATATGGAACATCAGGAACATCGCAATTCTAGAAATTAATATGTAATTATATTATACAGGATTTAGTCGGAAATATGGCTTGTTTCCGATGAATTGCAACAAGCCATATTTCCGAATAAATCCTGAAAAATTACCCATAATTATGCTGTGGTTAAGGAGTCGATTATTTAGGGCATTACTGTAATTATATTATATGCTTGCCTGTAAAATAGCCGAAAATTACCAAAACATAGATCGTCGTATGTATATCCTGGAAGCCACAGTGATATTTGATTTTGTTATTTCACTGTAGATTGCCGGCAGTTACATGTTCTAGTATGTGAGCGCGAATATGCCCAGTACATGCTGGACTGCCGCGAGTGAAAAGTTGATATTTTTTCTGGACATGAATGAGATGTTTCTGGTATTCAAATAAAAACTATAGGTGTTCTCTATATATTCATTCATCCATCCCTTGTTATGTACATGTATATATATTCATTTTCTATCTTTCAGTTTCTGTGCATAAAGAATATAAGGACATTTTTACTGGTTTGCAAAAGAATATTCCACCTGAAAGATTCCGATCTGTTCGAACCTTCAGACTTATTTGATGTTTCTGACTTCAAGAAGGTGAGTATTCTTTCTGTATGCTTAAAACCCTTTCATGATGGGAGCTGTGCTTGTGCAGATTTAAAGATCATGTGTCAGGGCATGCTAATTTCTCTTATACATATATATAAGAGAATGCACTGGCTTACAAGGTCATGGTAGCTATATTGTTAGGCCAATGTATTCTCTGATATATGCGAGGCTCCCTATGTGAATATTTGATACGTTAGACTTCCTCAACAGTATTGTGTATGATAGTCAGTTACAATTAATTAATTTTCAATCCAAGCCCGTGTTTGGCATATACTAATGCCCTAAATAATCGACTCCTTAACCACGGCAGAATTATGGGTAACTTTTCAGGATTTAGTAGGAAATATGGCTTGTTGCCATTCACCGGAAAGCTCTCAGTGACAGCTTTCCGATGAATGGCAACAATCCATATTTCTGACTAAATCCTGAAAAATTACCCATAATTCTGCTGTGGTTAAGGAGTCGATTATTTAGGGCATTACTGTAGCTACCTCAACTTGACCCCACATCTCTGATGCGATTCTTGTTTGTGATTCACATTTCAGTAAATTTAGTTTTTTCTGTCGGACAGGATCATGCTCACCCGTCTTGATTTGTATTATTTTAGGTGCTGAATACATTGTCCAAGCTATCTAAAACAGATATAGCACAGAAAAAAGTCAGGTGTGTATAAGGCCTTGGTCGCTGCGGCTAATGAGTACGGTCACAATGATGTATTGTATTCTAACTTTCATGTTAAATTGCGCATAGACTATGCCACGTAATTATGAATAACCTGGGTTTGTTTACATTTAATTCACATTGTAATTTCGCGAGATCAAATGAGTTCGTATTTATGTAAACATTGTGATACAATATATTTTCACATCACATTACTTCTTTGAGTTGACAATTCCTGAGTTCAGATCAAATATAATATTTGTTATGGAATAACCCTTTACCCAACAAACCGGCCACAACCGGCCAAATAAAGCTTCAACAGCCTAAAATATCTTCGGTCTGTCTCAATAGAACCATACACATATGGATATCATTGGAACCGGCTCCTTGACCACATTGTGATAGTTACAGTTATGCCCTGTGCCAATGCATTCTCTTATATATGCGAGTCGACCATAGGTCGCCTCGCATATATAAGAGAATGCATTGGCCTAAAAAAAATCTTTTTTTAACACTTTTTACCATTTTTTCTTACATTCTTTAACAATTTTATAATTTTTAATGTGTTAAGCCAATGCATTCTCTTATATATGCGAGGCGACCTATGGTCGACTCGCATATATAAGAGAATGCATTGGCACAGGGCCCTTCTGTTGGGTAAAGTGTTAAATCAGTTTCCTGTCACAGTTGCGACATTTACTACAGTTATTGGGGATTTTAGGTGAGTGGGTCAACAATGCTAAACCCTGATATACAGCAATGCTACAAATAATCGACTCCTTAACCACAGCAGAATTGTGGGTAACTTTTTAGGATTTAGTTGGAAATATGGCTTGTTGCCATTCATCGGAAAGCTCTCAGTGATAGCTTTCCGATGAATGGCAACAAGCCATATTTCCGACTAAATCCTGAAAAGTTACCCATAATTCTGCTGTGGTTAAGGAGTCGATTACTTGGGGCATTACTGTAGAACGACATGTACACATGACTTTGACGTAAAACAGCATTATCCCAACATATTATGTCGAAGGAAACTTGGAATAAGAGGGCGAGTAAATTGATGTCAGGTTAACCTTTCCATGATGGGAGCGAGCTGATGCAGCATTAAAAATCATGTGCCAGTGCATTCTGTTATATATGCCAGTCCTCCATAGGGAGCCTGGCATATTTAACAGAATGCACTGGCTTACAAGGTCAATGTGAATATCGTTAGGCCAATGTATTCTCTTATACTGTATATGTGAGGCTCCCTATGGGAGACTTGCATATATAAGAGAATGCATTGGCACAGGGTTTCCGCAAAATTTCAGGAAGCTCCATTCATGGAAGTGTTAACTCTGAATCAAGATGACAAAAAATCATGCTCATATCCACATACACATCAAAGAAATAAGCTCTTATCCGCAAAATATTGAAATATCCATGGCAAATTCACTAATACTACAGAAATGCCCTAAATAATTGACTCCTTAACCCTTTGAGTGCCAGGGGCCGATATTATCGGCCCTAAACATACACAATAAGTCTGTTAAAGAATATAATAAAATATATTAAAATTGTAAAAAATTGTATAAAAAAAAACAAAAAAACAAACTGTTAAGCCAATGCATTCTCTTATATATGCGAGGCGACCTATGGTCGACTCGCATATATAAGAGAATGCATTGGCACAGGGTATATGGGTTGATACAAAAATCGGACCTGGCACTCAAAGGGTTAATCACAGCAGAATTATGGGTAACTTTTCAGGATTTAGTCGAAAATATGGCTTGTTGAAATTCATCGGAAAGCGCTCAGCGAGAGCTTTCCGATGAATCACAACAAGCCATATTTCCGACTAAATCCTGAAAAACATACACAATAAGTCTGTTAAAGAATATAATAAAATATATTAAAATTGTAAAAAATTGTATAAAAAAAAACAAAAAAACAAACTGTTAAGCCAATGCATTCTCTTATATATGCGAGGCGACCTATGGTCGACTCGCATATATAAGAGAATGCATTGGCACAGGGTATATGGGTTGATACAAAAATCGGACCTGGCACTCAAAGGGTTAATCACAGCAGAATTATGGGTAACTTTTCAGGATTTAGTCGAAAATATGGCTTGTTGAAATTCATCGGAAAGCGCTCAGCGAGAGCTTTCCGATGAATCACAACAAGCCATATTTCCGACTAAATCCTGAAAAGTTACCCATAATTCTGCTGTGGTTAAGGAGTCAATTATTTAGGGCATTACTGTACCTGCCCAATTGTGTTTCGCAAATTTTTTTTACATAAGACGATCGTTGTGTCTTATTTAAAATATTTATCAAACATAGTTAAACACTAAATTGTGTTCATTAAATAAAATAATATACATCATTATTCGTATAAAATACAACATTAGGTTAACACAATGAATGAAAACTGAGGTCCTGCAACAAAACATTTACGGGCTGCCTGGGCTTACTGATGAATGTACAGTATACAGTTTGCATAACAAACAGATTAGAAATAATGCAGTGACTAACTATATTTTGTAGAGGTTTTCCACCAGATAATCGGCAGTTATTTAACCATGATGACCATGGTTATTATAACACCTTGGAAACATTGGCGACGTAAGTGTGTTTGGTCTCCCGTGTTCCTGTTGTGTGTGTCATGTTGCTTGTGCACCTCGGTTTGATTTAGACTAGACGCTGGCTCTATGTCGCCTCGACTATGTCTCTATGTAGCTCTGCTATGTTCGTCGTCATAAGTGACCAGTACCATCCATCCGCCATTTTAAAATGACGTCATGGGAGAAATTCCACAACCAACCAGAAAAGAGCATCGCAGTTGCTATCTGACATTTTCGGGTGCCATCTATCGTTTCTGGCAGCAATAAATCACAACTGAAATAACTCATAAAACAAAAAAATAATTGTATGAACATAGATATCTTGTTGCTAAAATGTTTAATGTAGCTTTGTGAATCCCCAGTTATTGTTGTTTTGCAAAATGGAGCCCACAAACAGTTCAAGTTACATTGCTTAGTCACTTGTAACGTGGGATTTTCCCGATTTCCAGTTGGTAATTATTAAATCACGACTCTAACTACAATTAGCCAGGCATTATTTTGCTCGGTGACATAATAATGGCGGAGGGACTGCATTGGTATCTCAGGAGGGCATGTAGAATGAAACGACTTAGCCTCATAGAGCCAGCGTCTGGATAAGGTTTGAATATATTGAGTTTACTTTTTTTATTTTTCATGTTTTTCCATTTTGTTTGAATTTATTTTAAAATTTATTTCGTTAATTTATACAGGGAATATTATTATTTGTGGATTTTCCTTCATTGTAAAGTAATTCACAAAACGATCACCACTTGTTAAAAAATTCTATAAGATAATATTTTGCTCAAAAAATGAAGAATTTTTAAGTAGAAAAGTTTTGTAATGGTAAAAGATTCACATATTCTGGAATATATTTAGGTAAACTCGCCCGAGAGACAATTGACTCTCTTAAATTTTACCCCTTTGCATATCTATACTCGGCTATTTACATCTTCATAGAGTGATACAAACACTCAACCATTTATATACTAAATGGATTCTCCCATACAGTTATAAAAGTATACATTGAAATGGTCTATTATTTATAAGGAGGGGTGTTCAAGTAATAAAAGCAGATGGCAGACAGAAAAACAGATAAAACAAGAGCAGAATGATTCATATTCAATGATGGGAAATGTTTAGATTATGAGTTCAACTGGTTGTTTGTTGAACTTATTATCTGAACATTTCCTTGGGGAACTACTCATCAATGAGTATTTAATTTAGAAAGGGCTAAACTAAGATGTTGCTAGGATCTTTCCCATGAAAACTGAGGAAAAGAAAGGATAACATAGATTTGTAATCGTAAATACTAGTACGTTCATGCTGAATGCCAGAGATTGGTTGGTTGGAATTATATCATGTGGCCTTGGACCCTGGACCCACCTTACTTACACATTGTATGGATTGCGTGACTAAAACGGAAAGAATATTGTTGAAATTGTGCGCACGATAATCATTCATTATTGTAGTTGAGTATATTGAAAAAGGATGTCAGACTAACTTGAATCCATACTGCATGAATCGCAAAAAAAATCAACATCCATTCCTAATTTGATTCAGACGGGTTGGAAATATTTTCAAAGAACTGTAGAAATTAAAATAAACAGTGTTGACTTGACTTTGCCTGGAGAAACAAGCCTGAGTTTAGTGTGCCTGTCATTTGCAGAATGAGGTCCCCAGAAGGTGAATATAGTGACACTATCCTGCATAGCGGGCTATCACTAAATTCACCATCTGGGGAACTCATTCTGCATGACTTCATCTCCTATGGGAGACATAGACTCAGATTGAAGTTCCCAAATGGTGAATATTGTGATGTACACCCATTGGGAACCTCGATTATGCAATGTGTCGTCTGCCAATTTGGCGATATAGATAAACTAAGAAAGAAATAGAATCTATGTGAAGAATTTTCTATAGAAATTTGATAATAAAGAAACTTTCCAGAGAAGATGAGGCCTAAGCAGAATGAGGTCCCCAGAGGGTGAATTTAGTGATGCTAGCCCACTATGTGGGATAGCTTCACTAAATTCACCCTCTGGGGACCTCATTCTGCAAATGACAGGCACACTAAAGTCAGGGTTGTGGAGAATGCATATTTGTGTTAATACACACTGTTTCCTCGCAGCGATATACCATTAGTTTGTTTTTAGGTATTGTTTTCACGGAGTGATATACCATTACTTTCACAATTGTTCTATCACCTTGTCCCAGCATCACAGACACATTGTAAAAACTACACATGTAATTTACATATAATGAGCCCCGAGTGTGCCAAAATCTAATGATCTTTTCTGTGTTTCACATATTAGTTTTGCTGTAATGTGTTTGTTTTCTTCTGATGGAACGCGGTATACCCAGTATGATTGGTATCTCTTACCCTAGATCATGTCATGAATCTCTACTCTGGCTAATCCTGTAGAGATCATTCTCCACCAGTACAAAACATGGCAACTTTTTGATGTTCTGACCTGTTCTGACAAGGAAAATAATAACATTGAAAAAAACAATGCAAGGAATATATCTCTTAGTTAATCCTTTACCCAACAGAACGGCCCTGTGCCAATGCATTCTCTTATATATGCGAGTCGACCATAGGTCGCCTCGCATATATAAGAGAATGCATTGGCTTAACACATTAAAAATTATAAAATTGTTAAAGAATGTAAGAAAAATGGTAAAAAGTGTTAAAAAAAGATTTTTTTTAAGCCAATGCATTCTCTTATATATGCGAGGCGACCTATGGTCGACTCGCATATATAAGAGAATGCATTGGCACAGGGCATAACTGTAACCATCACAATGTGGTCAATGAACCGGTTCTGTGTTTCACATATTAGTTTTGCTGTAATGTGTTTGTTTTCTTCTGATGGAACGCGGTATACCCAGTATGATTGGTATCTCTTACCCTAGATCATGTCATGAATCTCTACTCTGGCTAATCCTGTAGAGATCATACTCCACCAGTACAAAACATGGCAACTTTTTCATGCTCTGACTTGTTCTGACAAGGAAAATAATAACATTGAAAAAAACAATGCAAGGAATATATCTCTTAGTTAACCCTTTACCCAACAGAACGGCCCTGTGCCAATGCATTCTCTTATATATGCGAGTCGACCATAGGTCGCCTCGCATATATAAGAGAATGCATTGGCTTAACACATTAAAAATTATGAAATTGTTAAAGAATGTAAGAAAAAATGGTAAAAGGTGTTAAAAAAAGTATTTTTTTAGGCCAATGCATTCTCTTATATATGCGAGGCGACCTATGGTCGACTCGCATATATAAGAGAATGCATTGGCACAGGGCATAACTGTAACTATCACAATGTGGTCTAATGATCTTTTCTGTGTTTCACATATTAGTTTTGCTGTAATGTGTTTGTTTTCTTCTGATGGAACGCGGTATACCCAGTATGATTGGTATCTCTTACCCTAGATCATGTCATGAATCTCTACTCTGGCTAATCCTGTAGAGATCATACTCCACCAGTACAAAACATGGCAACTTTTTCATGCTCTGACCTGTTCTGACAAGGAAAATAATAACATTGAAAAAAACAATGCAAGGAATATATCTCTTAGTTAACCCTTTACCCAACAGAACGGCCCTGTGCCAATGCATTCTCTTATATATGCGAGTCGACCATAGGTCGCCTCGCATATATAAGAGAATGCATTGGCTTAACACATTAAAAATTATAAAATTGTTAAAGAATGTAAGAAAAATGGTAAAAAGTGTTAAAAAAAGATTTTTTTTAGGCCAATGCATTCTCTTATATATGCGAGGCGACCTATGGTCGACTCGCATATATAAGAGAATGCATTGGCACAGGGCATAACTGTAACCATCACAATGTGGTCAATGAGCCGGTTCTGTGTTTCACATATTGGTTTTGCTGTAATGTGTTTGTTTTCTTCTGATGGAACGCGTTATACCCAGTATGATGGTATCTCTTACCCTAGATCATGTCATGAATCTCTACTCTGGCTAATCCTGTAGAGATCATACTCCACCAGTACAAAACATGGCAACTTTTTGATGTTCTGACCTGTTCTGACAAGGAAAATAATAACATTGAAAAAAACAATGCAAGGAATATATCTCTTAGTTAATCCTTTACCCAACAGAACGGCCCTGTGCCAATGCATTCTCTTATATATGCGAGTCGACCATAGGTCGCCTCGCATATATAAGAGAATGCATTGGCTTAACACATTAAAAATTATAAAATTGTTAAAGAATGTAAGAAAAATGGTAAAAAGTGTTAAAAAACGATTTTTTTTAAGCCAATGCATTCTCTTATATATGCGAGGCGACCTATGGTCGACTCGCATATATAAGAGAATGCATTGGCACAGGGCATAACTGTAACCATCACAATGTGGTCAATGAACCGGTTCTGTGTTTCACATATTAGTTTTGCTGTAATGTGTTTGTTTTCTTCTGATGGAACGCGGTATACCCAGTATGATGGTATCTCTTACCCTAGATCATGTCATGAATCTCTACTCTGGCTAATCCTGTAGAGATCATTCTCCACCAGTACAAAACATGGCAACTTTTTGATGTTCTGACCTGTTCTGACAAGGAAAATAATAACATTGAAAAAAAAACAACCTCAGGGAATATATTTCTTAGTTAATACCTGTTCCTTAATAATATATTTCACAGTAGGTGATGGTCCCAGGTCGAATTGCATGATTTAGGTGACTTTATTGAGCCGAATTGGATTTGTATCGCTTACAATCATGAAGTTTCTTCCGGGAAATAACTCAATGTTTTATATTGCGATATTGAGTCACAAAAGTCTAAAAAAAATCGCACAATTACTCCTGAACAGAACTATATAGCCAAAACCCAATACTTCAGAGAAAAAAAACAACATAGTATTTGTCATCAGAAATTGGGAAATAAGTTTATGACTCGAGTCAAAACTCATTTTTATTGTAATTACCATGTTGTTTACATCATTCATAGAGCACATGGGTGTATTTGGCACTTATCGATGGCTCAGATTCATTAATTTGTGGCATATATTCTGTTGAGTATAATAGGAGATGGTCCCACAAATGGCTAGATTTAGTGTAAAGTCCCCCTTAAAGACAAAGCTATTGAATGATTCTCAGTAATTCTCCCCAATCAGTTAGCATTCCAACATCAAAATTTAATCCACCGTAATTGTTTTATAATAATAAATTCAATCCTCTGTAATCAGGCGTAATTGTTTTATAATTGTTTCCTTGTTACAGAACACATTCTATTCAAGAGTCTTTACTTAACAAATCAAAAAAGGCATGCTGTTTATTGGATTTTTTAGCCCTATAATGATTTCCAATTCCATCATTATGTCATTAAATTTCTCTTGATATTGGCGGACAGCAGAATTGAAGATTCCATGAAGTCACTTGTATTGCGTAACTCGATTGATTTTTCTTGCATTAGGTTTGTTTTTCTCCAGCGCACATTGGACCTGAACCATTTCTTTTACATTATCAGTATTAGTTTTTGCAAACTGGATGAATATTCCCTGCACAAAACAGTGTTGTTCAAAATTAGTTGCAGTCTTTATCATATAGCATGCATGGATTTAATGTTTCTTCTTATGGTCATGCCTGTATTGAATCTTGAATAAGTAGCGGTAAACAATTTTCAGAGGTCGGCAAATATGAAGTTATGCACCTGGAGTATAGCCGTCTTATCATTATCAGCACAATGTCGGTTTATTTCTTTTTAAATATCTCCTTCTATGGGTTTGTGTTATTTTATTTTAATTAAATATATATCCTGTAAAAAATATTTTATGTTAAAGGTACTCAATCCGATCAGATGGTCCCCATATCATCAAGTTACAACAACAAAAACATTTCTTCAAGATACGCTTTTGTTATCAGAATCGAATAATTACAACAAAATAGTGCTAAGCACTGTCAACTAGGGTATAAAATTTCCCAAAATGTGTTATTTATCAACATTTTGTTCAACGAAATATGGCCGTATTATCACTTGCGTATAACTAAATTTGGCGTTTTACCACTTGATTTTAGAGTGATGCATCTTCATTCGCAAATTTGTCTGAGACCATTTGTTTGACAATTCGTTTATGGGCCACAAATAATTGCATATTTCGAGAAAAATTTATATCTGATAACTCTGAGCTTTGATGGGTGTGTTCCTCGACTTGAATCAAATATTTTTCACCCCCGAAGCCAAAGAAATAGTCATTTGGGAGCGTTATTATAATAAATTCTGATTATGCATCTTTAACAATAAATTGATCTAATCATTGCATCCTGGCTGACGAGTTTGTTCCAGCGACATGATACCACCAGTAAAACCAGATCAATTCAATGCAGTGATAATACATCTTTATTTCACCAATTCATGTGTCGTGGCTGGTTTTTAAATAGTGAGAATAGAGTTTATAGCATGATTGAATTATTTTAGACTGGATAACTTGGAAATAGTGGTTTTTATACGCCCTTTTGAAAAAAAGGCCGTATTATAGTATTGGTCTGTCTGTCCAGGCGGGCGTCCGGGCAGGCGTCCGGGCGGGTATCCGGGCGTCCGTTAACCTGTTGTCCGGATGATAACTTTAGTTAGAGAGAACCAAAATTAGTAAAATTTGGTATGTGGGTTTATTAGCCGAAATATTAGTTCAAGTTCGAATTTGGGTTCCGCCCGCCAATTTTCACCGGAGTTATGCCCCTTATTTAACGTTTTTTGACTTAGAAAATCCTTGAAATTTGTTGTCCGGATGATTACTTTAGTATAGTTTATTGGAATGAATCCAAATTTGGTTTATTACTTTCTCCCACCAAAACACAGGTCAAGTTCGAACTTGGGTTCTGTCCGACCATTTTTGGCAGAGTTATGCCCCTTTTTCGACTCAGAAAATTCAGTTTTTCTTATGTTTTTTGGTTTCTGGATGATAACTCGATTTTGGAATGTTTATACGCAAAACCCGTTTTTTGTGGATTACATATATCAAAATACAGCTCAAGTCCGAATTTCGTTTTAATCCGATAATTTTTGCGAGAGTTATGGCCCCTTTTTTGACGTAATTTGACTTAGAAAATCCCTGAAATTTGTTGTCCGGATGATAACTTTAACTAGAGTGAACCGATTTCAATCAAATTTGGTATGTGGGTTTATTAGGAGAAAAGACAGCTCAAGTTCGAATTTGGGTTCCGTCCGCCAATTTTCACCGGAGTTGTGCCCCTTATTTGACGTAATTTGACTTAGAAAATCCCTGAAATTTGTTGTCCGGATGATAACTTTACTAGAGCTTATCGGATTCAATGATAATTTGGTATATTACTTTCTCCCACCAAAACACAGGTCAAGTTCAAATTTGAGTTCCGTCCGCCAATTTTTTACCAGAGATATGCCCCTTTTTTCCCCAGAGAGGGCGTATTTTGCACGCCCAGCGTACGGTAGCTCTTGTTGAGAATTCTTCTTTTCATAGTGAAATATTTATATAGCTTGTGTTTGTTACACTAAATCATGCCCAGTGATTGGTTAACTGCCCGAGAGCTTTCCGATGAATGGCAACAAGCCATATTTCCGACTAAATCCTGAAAAGTTACCCATAATTCTGCTGTGGTTAAGGAGTCGGGTACTTAGGGCATTACTGTATAAGAAATTAATGTAGTTTGATTGTTTATTGAGTGGTATGTCGCTGTGGCCATTGGAGCACATTTAGTTTGATCTGCTTCACGTTTCACACATATGCCCAATGTCCACACCAAAATTCCCTTCAATAAAATTACCAGTGCATTTATTTCATAACCCTTCCATGACTGGAGCTTCCTGAAATTTTGAGAAAACCCTGTGCCAATGCATTCTCTTATAAATGCTTGAATTTATTATTTGAACATTTCCAACGGCAACTACTCATCAATGAGTGTTTAACAAAGGGTTAAAAGTCTATCCTCTTAAACCATGATAATTTTAAAGACACACTCTGTGTTCACAAATTGTAATTAAATGATTATCATTTATCAGTGGAGAAAGCCATATAAAAACTCTCACAAACATGAAGTATGTTCTAATATCAGACATTTAATATCCATGACTATATTAGAGAATACATTGGCCAAACAATATTTACCTTGACCATGTAAGCCAATGCATTCTCTTATATATCCTAGTCTCCCATAGAGAGACTCGCATATTAAGAGAATACATTGGCCTAACAATATTTACCTTGACCGTGTAAGCCAGTGCATACTCTTATATGTGAGGCTCCCTATAGGAAACTCGCATATATAAGAGAATTCACTGACACAGGATTTTTTATGCTACACCAGTGCAGCTCCCCTCATGATAAGGTTAAATAATAGAGAATATGATATGTATAATCTATCTTTGGGCTTTCTCAAATTTTTCAAGCATTTCTGTTTTGCTGTTACTGTTATTTGACTTGTTCGGTACATGTAGTAAATTGATGTTTATATAAAGAGAGGTTTCACAATTCTGTCACCTCATGGTTATGAGTATAAATATTTATATATGGAATAGGATTATTTCTGGAAAGCCTAGAATATTTGGAGGTATTTGACTTACGAAGTCAATTAAGGGGGTACTGTACATTAAATCCTGCCATTTATGGGACCATCTCCTTTTATACTCAACAGAATATATGCAACAAATGAATGCATTTGAGCCATGGATGAGTGCAAAATACACTCATGTGCTCTATGAACTATGCAAACAACATGGTAACTACATTAATGCTCTAAATAAACGACTCCTTAACCACAGCATAATTATGGGTAACCTTTCAGGATTTAGTCGGAAATATGGTTGCCATTCATTGGAAAGCTCTCACTGAGAGCTTTCCGATGAATAGCAACAAGCCATATTTCTGACTACATCCTGAAAAGTTACCAATAATTCTGCTGTGGTTAAGGAGTCGATTATTTACAGCATTACTGTATAATGAAAATGAATTTATGACTCCAGTCTTATAGAAGGAAGCAGAAAGAACGTATTTTTGAACTAGTCCATGGCTATAATTCATTCATTTGTTGCATATATTCTGTTGAGTATAAAAGGAGATGGTTCCATAAATGGCCGGATTTAGGATACAGTCCCCCTTCAAAATTATAGTTGAATTTTCATGTAATCCAAAATTGGGAACTCAATCAGATGAGAATATTCTGTCTTCAAATGTCATCCTAACCCTTCGATGGCTGGAGCTTCCGGAAATTTTGTGAAAACCCTGCCAATGCATTCTCTTATGTGTGCGAGTCTCCTATAGGGAGCCCCACATATATATAAGATAGCCTAACAATATGTACATTGACCTTGTAACCCAGTTCATTCTCATATATATATGAGGCTCCATGTGGGAGACTCGCATATATAAGAGAATGCACTGGCACAGGATCTTTAATGCTGAACCAGTGCAGCTCCCGTCATGAAAGAGTTAATTTTAATCTCAAAAACGTTATTTGTGAATCCTCTCAAATCCTAATAATACACTGAGAAAATAACAGGATTACATGTTATTATAACAGGATTACATGTTATTATAACAGGATTACATGTTATTATAACAGGATTACATGCTATTATAACAGGATTACATGTTATTAGCATTTATTCACTTAGCATTGAGATGTATGTAGAAGCAAAATTCCAGTATTTCCAATAATAACTAACATTAAAGAGAGATTATTGCTTTAATTCCAACTGCTGGAAAAAACATCATAGTTGATGTCTTCGAAAATGTTTTGAATTTCTTCCATAGCATTTGTATCTATAAATCTAGAATTTCAATAATTCTCTTAAATTAAAATAGTCTTAAAATTGAATAAAAAACGTGCTGCTTTCTGACTGCCAAACTCGTAATTGATTACGATCACATTATACTGTTTCTTAAAAGGCCTTAAACAAATTTGAAACTTGTTGAGAAATAACTTTGAATGGCCGAATAAATTTCTTTAATACTGACCTGTGGGAACCGTTATATAGCAGAGAATATGTTAACCATTTCTATACTGAATGGATTCTCCCATTCAGCTATGAAAGTATGCATTGGAATGGTCTATTATTGGCAGGATGTTCAGATAAAAAAAAAGCAGACAAATGAAAAGATAATACAAAATCTATGGTCGTTTGTTGACCTTATTATCTGAACATTTCCTAAGGGAACTACTCATCAGTGAGTAATTTAGAAAGGGTTGATGGCCTAGTTTTGTGTTATATCATGTTGTAGAAACACTATTTTTATGTGGTATAGTTGTATTTTTCTCAGTGTATTTGTTTGAGTTTCTTGCAAGCCTGAATTTAGTGTGTCTTGACATTTGCAGAATGAGGTCCCCAGAGGGTAAATTTAGTGATGCTATCCTGCATAGTGGGCTAGCATCACCAAATTCACCCTCTGGGGACCTCATTCTGCTTAGACCTCATCTTCTGGGAAGTATCTATAGTCTCAAATTAACATTTTTTAGTTACTTTTCCCTTCTGTTGAGTTTCTATATCCCCTAATTTTCAGAAGATAAAATGCATAATCGCGGTGACTAATGGGTGAACATCACCCACTTCAATTGGGGAACTTCAATCTGATCCTAGGTCTCCCATAGTAATTGATTCCTAAGCAGAATGAGGTCCCAACAGGGTGAATTTGGTGATGCTAGCCCACTCTGTGGGATAACATCACTAAATTCACCCTCTGAGGATCTCATTCTCCAAATGACAGACACTAAATTCAGGCTTGGTTTCCAGTTGTCTTTAGATGTTAGATGTTATGTTTGCACCTGCATCCATCTCCGTCTTGTTGTTGTAGTGGCTTCCCTGAAAACACAGTTAGACGATCGCATATTGTTGATAACGATGATATTTATGGTAACCTCGAGGATCTCGCTGAGTAAGTACCTCATAAAAATCTAATCATCACCATCCAGGGCTCGAAATGTTCTGAAATGTCTGCTCGTCACTGTGGACAGGTAGAAATATTTCCTGTCTGTCACATCAACCTTGTATGTGGGATGATCACTTCCATGACATGTAGGAGTGGACAGATCAGATGATTTTATCATGATATCATTCCATTGGCAGGGTCCACGCTGGACCAAAATTTACTTGTGCCAAATAATTTGCCAAATGAAATTATTTTTTTGCCAAATTATATTGGCATTTGCCAAATGCTATCCCTGATAGTATCATTTTCTGCAACATTAGTTATTATGTTTCAACACTCGCGGGTTAAACAACCTTTGATATCGATAGAAAAGCAGTTAGTTAATAATTAATTATACTCGCATCTCTATTGTGGTTTATCAACAACAATAAGCCAATGTTTGTAATGGTTGTAGTGTTCAAGATATAGACCATTTTACAGTTAGCAAGAATGATGCATCATGGGAATGTTTCTATCCATAACAAACCCACATGACTCGAGCCGCATGCATTTACTATGGGAGAATCAGAGTGAGGCTATAAAACTATTAATAACTTTGTTATCTTGCATAGTTTTTGTGTAAATTTTTAAAGATGTATCAGGGACATATACTTCTTCCAGAATGTTAAAAAACATTTCCAGTTTCTCATCGTATTTTTATTGATTTTATGCGACAAAATAGTCCGAAAATTCAGAAAACTATGCTAATAACTCAATGTTTTGCAGTGTTAGAAAACACCCGATAAAAATAGTTCTATTGGGAATTTTTACACCAATTTTTCAGAGAAATAGAGTGAACATAGTTCTATCGGAATATCATAAGGGATTAAAGAATTTTTGTTTGTTGCCAAATTAAAAAAATATTTGTCAAATTTATTTGCGCGTATAATTTGGGAAATTATCCTGTTTTTATCTTTGTTATATACTGTAAAAACTAACCGCAGACTCAGGTAAAATGAGCTACTAGAAAATCAAGTTAATATTATTAATAAATATCAAAAGTAGCAATAAATATCTAAGCAACACCAGTCCTGCCTGGAAGCTAAGTTCAATGTCGCTACACAGTCATCAAGCATACATATTATTTCACCTTGTATTACTGTTGAAATCAACGAGCCATAAATTAATCCGTTGTCATTCACAATCGGTTGATTAACCTATTGTCTTATACTCGCTAGTAATATAACGCTGACATCATAAATATGTGCTATATAATGTCGCCATTAATATACATTGTTACAATGACTACATGCATCCATAATCCAAATGGACAAAGGGAGGATTAACTGTCAAAACAAATTAATAATTTACCTTTTGCTGTATCTACACTGAGATCATATTTTGTGAAAACTAAAGAAGATTACATATACATGTAACTCTTGACATAACACTACTGACTGTGCTACATGTAAATTGATAGAATTCTTGTTTTTGTTTCCCATTGTATGCCTGTAATTCGGCACATGTAATGAATAACCCTCGTTCAATGATGTTCTATGACTAGATAGTTCACATCCCATAATTAAAAACTCACTTGCCAAAATATTTGCCAAATGAAAATATTTTTTGCCTTTGGCAAGCGGCAGCACAAAACCCTGGGCAAATAACATCAAGTTTCCCAAGTATATTTCCATAAAATTAGATAAGTTCTTTGTGAGTGACAATTATGTCTTAGGGGAGGAAATATCAATCACGCATTTAGTTGCAGATAAACTTCATTTTCGTTGGCCAGTCATTTGAAATAAACAATTCTGGGATCTTTCCAGACTAATGTGCGACTGATGTCCGGAAATTAGTTTGTGCAACTGTTCTTTCTGGAACAGTGACCACATCATTTGAGGTTATCAACATTTAGTGGCCAATTAACCCTTTACCCAACATAAGGGCCCTGTGCCAATGCATTCTCTTATATATGCGAGTCGACCATAGGTCGCCTCGCATATATAAGAGAATGCATTGGCTTAACACATTAAAAATTATAAAATTGTTAAAGAATGTAAGAAAAAATGGTAAAAAGTGTTAAAAAAAGATTTTTTTTAGGCCAATGCATTCTCTTATATATGCGAGGCGACCTATGGTCGACTCGCATATATAAGAGAATGCATTGGCACAGGGCATAACTGTAACTATCACAATGTGGTCAAGGAGCCGGTTCCAATGATATCCATATTTGTATGGTTCTGTTGAGACAGACCGAAGATATTTTAGGCTGTTGAAGCTTTATTTGGCCGGTTTTGGCCGGTTTGTTGGGTAAAGGGTTAAGAGACAGACAATTATTTTACAGTATTCTGTGAATTGACCACTTATGATTATATTATTAGAATATAACTGTTATTGTAATTCAAAGGAATCATTATAAAATGTTCTCATCTTTCCATTGAGACATTTCTACCCAGGGTTCACGCTGCCACTTGACAAATTTGCCAATGGCAAAAAATATTTTCATTTGGCAAAATTTTTGGCAAGTCACATTTGATTCCTCAAGGAAGTTTATTAATATTTGTCAATCAATACCACTCATTTCAGGAAACACTTTCATTATTAATGGTATTAGTGGTGATTTACACATGTATAAGGTTATGAAAAGTTAACACCTCTATCAAGATGCAATTAATCTTATATCATTAGTATTGACGGGTGGAGGGATTGCTAGTGTGTCTGGTTGTGGTGTTTACATAGCTAATCCTCTTCGATGTGCCTTTCTGGTGAAGAAACCCTTCTACAATTGCATTGTTATGTTGTTGGTTTATTGTTCTATGATAAACCCAAGTATAG
Source organism: Siphonodentalium dalli (assembly GCA_032622095.1). NCBI lineage: Eukaryota > Metazoa > Mollusca > Scaphopoda > Gadilida > Siphonodentaliidae > Siphonodentalium > Siphonodentalium dalli. The sequence continues at coordinate 50,812,638 of CP136069.1, read as the reverse complement.
AGGCGAGAATTATTAATAACTAACTGCTTTTCCTATCGATATAAAAGGTTGCTCAAGCAGCGATTGTCGAAATAGTCAAAATAAAATAAATAATGTTGTAGAAACTGATAGCATTTGGCAATTCATAACAGTATTTGGCAAAAAAAAATTCATTTGGCAAAAGTAAATTTCGGGCCTGTTTCTACCTGTCCAGTGCGAAAAGCCGAAATTTCAGAACATTTCAAGACCTGTTTGTGATTGTAGACTATTAATTAATTAACCACCACTGATTCAGTTTTCTTTCAGCCTTGACAAAGTTTCCTTCGTATTCAGTGGCAAATGATATCAAGATGCTGGTCCTATGGCTTAAGGGAATGATCAGTGATGTTGGAAAGCAACCAAGAGCAGGGGGGTCGGGGGCACAACTTCCAGAAAAGGGAACTTTTTTTCAGTCAGAGGTATTGGCATAACTGACAAAACGTCAAAATATTGGTAACCCTTTCATGACGGGAGCTGTGCTGGTGCAGCATTAAAGATCCTATGCCAGTGAATTCTCTTATATATGTGAGTCTCCCATGGGGAGCCTCACATATATCAGAGGATGCACTGACCTACAAGGTCAAGGTAAATATTGTTAGGCCAATGTTTTCTCTTATATATGCGAGGCTCCCTATGGGAGACTCGCATATATAAGAGAATGCATTAACACAGGGTTTTCACAAATTTCAAGAAGCTCGAGTCATGGAAGGGTTATAGCCCTTTGCCAGGTCCAAACTCATATTACGCGATACTAGAAGGAATACATTTGTCTCTTAGGACAATATAACAATGCTAAAATAGATATCTGAGGTATTTCTTATAGATAAGGCCTAAGCAGAATGAGAGGTCCCCAGGGGGTGAAGAGATGCACTTCTTTTGAAATGTATCCAGAAGTTTTCTCCAACATTCTACCAAAGTTTCAAATTGAAAAATCATTCAACTGGAAAAGTTGGGAATAAAGGTAGTGAAAACTACAAACTACTGAATACTTCAATAACCAGTTGGCAGGTGTGCTGGAGCGGGGGGGGGGGGGGGGGGGGGGTCATAGAATGACAAGAAACATCTCAGATATCAGCTATATTGTCTAAGAGACAAATATACGGTACCATTTCCAATTACTTAATAGGAGCTTGAATGTTCTTTAAAATGTGGTATGATTACCAAAAGTTAGCCAATACGTCTGACGGAAAAAAAGATCCCTTTTCTGGACATTGTATCACCCTTGCCCTCAGTTGCATACACCACCCCAGTTTGTCGCACAGTAATGCCCTAAGTAATCGACTCCTCAAACACAGCAGAATTATGGGTAACTTTTCAGGATTTAGTTGGAAATATGGCTTGTTGACATTCATCGGAAAGCTCTCGGGGAGAGCTTTCCAATGAATGGCAACAAGCCATATTTCCAACTAAATCCTGAAAAGTTACCCATAATTCTACTGTGGTTAAGGGGTCGATTATTTAGAGCATTACTGTATATTTTTTTAAATCTTGAAACCGGGTGATTCCTGACCATGTAAATTGCAAGCCAGGAAATAGTGTGTCTGACATTTGCAGAATGAGGTCTCCAGAGGGTGAATTTAGTGACGCTATCCCACATGGAAGACTAGCGGAACCAAATTCACCCTCATTCTGCTTAGGCCTCAACTGCTATGGGAGACCTAGGTTCAGATTGAAGTTGGTGATGTTCACCCATTAGTACCTCGATTATGCATTTTATCTTCTGCAAATTAGGGGATATAGAAAGTGAACAGAAGGGAAAAAGTAACTAAAAACAGTGTTAATTTGAGACTATAGATACTTTGCAGAAGATGAAGCCTAAGCAGAATGAGGTCCCCAGATGGTGAATTTGGTGATGCTATCCCGCACAGCAGGATAGCATCACCAAATTCACCCTCTGGGGACCTCATTCTGCAAATGTCAGACACACTATTTCCAAGCTTGGTGAGATACTGATCTCAAGATTTATTTCAGAACTTTTTAGAGTCTCAAGACGCAGGGATCGCTCTGGTTTATATTATTTGCAGCAACTGGAAAGTGGCATAATTTCATCACTTATTACTTCACTCACTGTATAGTTTATAAAAACTCTTTGTTACAACCACAGTCTGAGCTCAGACGAAATATTTCATATTTTTTGTCTTGAGCTCAGATTGTGGTTGTTGAAAAGAGTTTTTAATCCTTCTCTTTTCAAATATATTACACCATTGAAACATTGCATCCAATCAAATTAATGCGACAAAAGAACATTCGCCAATGAGAATCGAGTATCAGGATTCCTGGAAATTTCTGTTTTGATTTTCAGTTTTCAATGTCCTGCCTTTGTCTTAAGATAAGAAATATAAATATCTATTGCGCATGTTTACACGTATAAATTCCAATATTATATATATTGGGCATTTGCTCCCATATATACTCATTGACCCCCTTATTGTAGTACACTTTCAAAGCCAAATACATCAGAGAAAGAAAAGAAGTAATTTTGTGTCATTTGCATAATGAGGCCCCCAGAGGGTGAATTTGGTGATGCTAGCCCGCTATGTGGGGTAGCATAACTAAATTCACCCTCTGGGGACCTCATTCTGCAAATGACAGACACCCTATTTCAAGATTTCCCATTGGACACGCCTATTGTGTTACTGCAGCCATTGTTACAACATGTTTCAAAACTCTATTAGTTTAGTGTCAATCATTTCTACTTTTACATGCGCGACATCACCGTATACCCGTAGTTATTAATAGCTTGGGGATGCCGACTCGCCTTATTAATGAGATTGTATTCGGAAGTAATCAGACCATCTAATATAATGTTCTGATCGGCTTGAGGGACACAGACTGCTACAACCATTTCAACATACATGTATTTGATGTTGTATGTTTTGTATATCTGCACGATTCTCAGATTTCAATCTAATAAAATAATTTCAGCGATATGCAAGATGAATTTGATATAGCACCAACTCAAGAAGCCGATGAAAAAATTTATGATGATTTGTGCTCCGTTAAACGCCTGGGGCCACAGGTAGATATGAGTTGGTGTAATTTTTCAAATAAGTGTTTTCTTTCCCCAAAGTTTGTCTCCATGTCTTGCTTAGGTTTCCGTGTTGTTTTTGTTATTTTCTAGACTAGCTTATGGGCCTCTGCCACATTTTGACCAAAATGGATTCGTAAACAAATTAGTGATGTGTGGTTTTACGGTTTCTCAGTTTTCTTTTGGTTTTATTTGAAAACCAAACCGCAACCGATATATTCTGCAAAACATAATTTTCAGGTTTCAATTAACCGACACCGCTGGTCGCTGAATATCGCATTTACAAGACATTTAGCATGCACTTTTATGAGCTGCTATTTGCCACCATTACTGGTAGCAGTTACAACTTAGAACATTTGGAGTGTATTATGGGCGATAATGGCACATACCACCACATTGACTATAGAAATCACTTCAAAATGGCTGGAAATATTATGCCATGTATTATACCATCTGCTCAATGGATATAGTCATTGGTGTATTGAGTAAAACCATAACTGAAACAAAAAAACTTTTTTTCTACAAAAACCATACCAAAACCAAAACCGAAATGAAATTTCAAAACCGCACATCACTAATACAAATGTGTTGTCTGTATGATTTGCATCCCTTTGGTCTCTTGTTTCCAGAGTCGACGCAGACATATAAACTAGGTCAGCTGATTTGTTATGTTTTGAATTATTTTATTTTGTGAAACTTGTTTTGTTGTGTCTTTTGTTTTAATTTTTATTTGTATCCAGTAACAAACAGGTAGTAATTGTCAACATTTGTGTCTAATTCAAGTTGGTAATTTGAAAATAATATTGATACAAAAATCTATTTCATTGATTGCCTGTACATGTACTATCTTGAATACTGGTTGCATTGGAGGCAATTCAAAAACAGGTTCCAAATCACTTTATGAGATTGAAGTTGTTTGTATCTCTTCGCTGAGATTTTTAGAGGTCTAAAATAATAAGTTTAAGAGACATTTCAAAATATGGTGCTGGACATTTGTAGATTGAGGTCCCAGGTGGGATTTAGTGACACTGCCCCGCACATGGGGCGAACATCACTAAATTCATCCTCTGGGAACTTATTCTGCTTAGGCTTCATCTTCTCTGGAATGTATCTTTATTATCAAATTAACAAATTTCTTTTTTAGTTAAATTTCTCTATATCTTTAAATTGACAGATGACACATGCATAATCGAGGTGCGTCCAATGGGTGCACATCACCATCTGGGAACTTAAATCTGTATCTATGTCTCCCATAGCAGATTAGGCCATGCAGATTGAGGTCTCCAGAGGATGAACTTTGTGAGGCTAGCCCGCTGTGCGGGGTGGCGTCACTAAATTCAGCCTCTGGGGGCCTGAGTTTGAGAAAGACCATTCAAAAGTAGCTTCAGTCACTTTGAAGTCTTTATTTACCACCAATTGGAACAGGAAATGTTGCTATTTTAAAAACATTATGTCAAATGTTCAGTCTCGTGATGTGCATATTTAAAAATTAAAATCTATCTTTTAAAAAACTTTTGAGTGAAATAGTTGTAACACAGGTGTTTCTCTTGTGTTCTTTGGGAAGAATAATGCAGACATGCAGTGTTCACAAGGCTGCTTACCAAATTTTCCATATGGATAAATAATACATAAAAGTGCAGAAGGATTCCTATTCATTGGTTGAAAATGTTCAGATAATAAATTCAACAAACAGCCTATGATTGTTTGTTGATCTTATTATCTGGACATTCGTCAATGAGTATTATTAGAGAAAGGGTAAATTGTGAGCTGTACTATTTAACCCTTTCAGTGCCAAGTCCGATTTTTGTATCAACCCATATTTCCTTGATCATTTTTCAAATTTATTGATTATATTAATGTGATACATTGATGGAAAGAGCTCTAAGAGCTCTTTCCATCAATGTATCACATTATTATAATAAATAAATTTGAAAAATGATCAAGGAAATATGGGTTGATACAAAAATCGGACTTGGCACTGAAAAGGTTAATGTTGTTGTCTGTTTGATGCTGGTATTCTATTATTTTGTACTACCAATTTAAAGGGGGACTGTACACTAAATCCGGCCATTTAAGGGACCATCTTTTATATTCAACAGAATATATGCATCAAATTAATGAATTTGAGACATCTATGAGTGCAAAATACACTCATGTGCTCTATAAACGATGCAAAGAACATGGTAATTATAACGAAAATGTTAAATCGGCTCGAGTCATTAACCCTTTCAGTGCCAGGTTCCGATCTCATCGGCCCTAATTTACGGTCCTAAAAATTGGGGTTGAATTTTTTTTGGGTATGCTTAAGCATACTATAGCGAATTTAAAAACAAACTGGATAAAACCTTAGGGGCATGCTATAACTCAAAGCTATCTCCAAGCATTCATAGTAATAATTTTGATGCCCATGAAAAACGTAAGATTCCCTGGCACTAAACCTACAAAATAAGTCTGTTATTAGAATATATGAAAAATTATTAAAATAGTAAAAAATTGTAAAAAATAATAACAAATGATGAAAAATTGTTAGGCCAATGCATTCTCTTATATATGCGAGGCGACCTATGGTCGACTCGCATATATAAGAGAATGTATTGGCACAGGGTATATGGGTTGATACAAAAATCGGACCTGGCACTGAAAGGGTTAACTCATTTTCATTATAATTACCATGTTGTTTACATCGTTCATAGAGCAAATGAGTGCATTTTACGCTCATCCATGGCTCAAATTCATTATTTTGTTGCATGTTGAGTTTGTTTTGTTGAGTATAATAGGAGATGGTCCCATAAATGGCTGGATTTAGCATTCAGTGCCCCATTAACCCTTTACCCAACAGAACGGCCCTGTGCCAATGCATTCTCTTATATATTCGAGTCGACCATAGGTCGCCTCGCATATATAAGAGAATGCATTGGCTTAACATATTAAAAATGATAAAATTGTCAAAGAATGTAGAAAAATATTATAAAAATTGTTAAAAAATGTAAGAATTTTTTTTAAATTGTTAAAGAATGTAAGAAAAAATGGTAAAAAGTGTTAAAAAAAGATTTTTTTCAGGCCAGTGCATTCTCTTATATATGCGAGGCGACCTATGGTCGACTCGCATATATAAGAGAATGCATTGGCACAGGGCATAACTGTAACTATCACAATGTGGTCAATGAACGGTTCCAATGATATCCATATTTGTATGGTGTTATTGAGACAGACCGAAGATATTTTAGGCTGTTGAAGCTTTATTTGGGCGTTATTGGCCGTTTTGTTGGGTAAAGGGTTAAGTAGATTATAACGTTTGTATTATTTTATTTATTTGTAGCTGAATGATTATTTTTCTTTCATTTGAAATATTTCTTGAGTAAAGTACAGATACAATTGAATTCAATGCACTGGTCTGTTGCCTAAAATGTTTCGATTGTTTATATCAATGTATCTGCAGATCTTTCTCTTTTCAATGGTATATATTTACATAGCCTGTCTGTGTTATACTAAATCCTGTTCTGTGATTCGTCAACTGCCAAGCGGGTCACTCGTTCTATATCCCCATAGAACACAAATACGACGTCACAAACAAATTCGCCAATGTCATTTTCAACCTCACAGTTCGATTGCATTGCCTGTGGCATCACGTGACCAGAACATGGAAATTGATCGACAATTCATAGGTGAAAACTAATATTGGGCTGACTTACAGTTCTGCGGGGGTCTGGTCTCAAATTCTCGGCAGATTTTATGAAAATAAATAAGAAACTTTCAGCTTTTTTAAGAGAATAAATCATTCAAAAGATACATAAATATAAGAAATGAATGTAGTGGGTGTTGGTGTTATTGAGGGATATGGCGCTGTGGTCATTGGGGCATATTTAGTGTAAACAGTTCGCTGTTTACACAATGTGCCCCAATGAACACAGTGTCGTATCCCTCAATAACACACACATCCACAAAATTCATTTCTTAAATTTTTGCAATTCTATTTTCTTTTTAACTTCCTGACACATCTCTGTTTTTATTCAACAGAATTTAAACTAGAAACATTTAAAGGCACAGAGGACCTACACAATGGCTATTAGTCACATCCGTTAAAACCACCATAAACAGAGAGAATATTAAAATATAGATGGATTGGATTCTTATACCAATTATAAATATGACGTAAATAGTATATAATTTTCAAGATAATAATGTAAACAAAAGCCAAAAACATTACAGAACCTGGCTTTTGTTTACATAACACAGCTTACAAACTTGACAATAACATACTATTTACTCGATATTTATGATTGGTACAAGAACAAAATACATGTATGTCTATATTTTAATATACTTTATGTTTGTGGAAGTTTTAACGGGTGTTACTCTTTTAACCCTTTGAGTGCCAGGTCGATTTTTGTATCAATCAATATACCCTGTGCCAATGCATTCTCTTATATATGCGAGTCGGCCATAGGTCGCCTCGCATATATAAGAGAATGCATTGGCCTAACTTTTTTTTGTTTTTTTTACAATTTTTTACAATTTTAATAATTTATTCTTATATTCTTTAACAGACTTATTTTGTAGGTTTAGGGCCGATGAGATCGGCCCCTGGCACTCAAAGGGTTAATAGCATACCCATCGTGAACGTCATCCATGCCTTTAACTTTGATTTTTGAATCATTCTATTTGAGACTGGTACTGCATACCCATCGTGAACGTCATCCATGCCTTTAACTTTGATTTTTGAATCATTCTATTTGAGACTGGTACTGCTTACCCATCATGAACGTCATCCATGCATTTAACTTTGATTTTTGAATCATTCTATTTGAGACTGGTACTGCATACCCATCGTGAACGTCATCCATGCCTTTAACTTTGATTTTTGAATCATTCTATTTGAGACTGGTACTGCATACCCATCGTGAACGTCATCCATGCCTTTAACTTTGATTTTTGAATCATTCTATTTGAGACTGGTACTGCATACCCATCGTGAATGTCATCCATGCCTTTAACTTTGATTTTTGAATCATTCTATTTGAGACTGGTACTGCATACCCATCGTGAACGTCATCCATGCCTTTAACATTGATTTTTGAATCATTCTATTTGAGACTGGTACTGCATACCCATCGTGAACGTCATCCATGCCTTTAACTTTGATTTTTGACTCATTCTATTTGAGACTGGTACTGCATACCCATCGTGAACGTCATCCATGCCTTTAACTTTGATTTTTGAATCATTCTATTTGAGACTGGTACTGCATCTAAAAAGTTGAAGGGCGATTATGTAAATTAAACTCTATTGATTTTCATGTTACTGGTCGAGTCTACAGAACTCCTGGGTCTGCATCAACTTTGAAGGAAAGTTTTACATTAACCCTTTACCCAACAAACCGGCCAAAACCGGCCAAATAAAGCTTCAACAGCCTAAAATATCTTCGGTCTGTCTCAATAGAACCATGCAAATATGGATATCATTGGAACCGGCTCCTTGACCACATTGTGATAGTTACAGTTAGCCCTGTGCCAATGCATTCTCTTATATATGCGAGTCGACCATAGGTCGCCTCGCATATATAAGAGAATGCATTGGCCTAAAAAAAATCTTTTTTTACCATTTTTCTTACATTCTTTAACAATTTTATAATTTTTAATGTGTTAAGCCAATGCATTCTCTTATATATGCGAGGCGACCTATGGTCGACTCGCATATATAAGAGAATGCATTGGCACAGGGCCCTTCTGTTGGGTAAAGGGTTAATTTAGAATAAATTAAGAATTGTTTGAAATAAATACAGAACATGACATTGATTGCAAATAGGCATATTTTATTAAAAGTTTATGAAAAAATTCAAATAATGTTTTGGAGTCGAATATGAGAGATTTTTGCATTGGATTCAAATGTTGACTTTTATTGATTTGAATGTTATTTCTGTTTGTAAGTAGAGTTTTGATTTGCCTGCTAGTATTCAGTGTATTTGGTTTCTTCATTAAGGCAAAATGATTTGGACGATAACGATTTATATGACTCGGTCTATCAATATCAAGATTGTGAGGATGATATTTACGGTGAATTATGTAACAGAAGAAGGCGTAAGTCGGTGGTAAGTCAGTGTTGGAGTATTGTAGAGTGCTTTTCTCTTTGCTTTCCATCAGATTTCTCTCACGGTAAATTATCCCTCTATTACTGAATAGATTCTCCCATTAACTTACATGTAATGCCCTAAATAATTGATTCCTTAACCACAGGAGAATTATGGGTGACTTTTCCGGATTTAGCCGGAAATATGGCTTGTTGCCATTCATCGGAAAGCTCTCACTGAGAGCTTTCCAATGGATGGCAACAAGTCATATTTCCGACTAAATCCTGAAAAGTTACCCATAATTCTGATGTGGTTAAGGAGTCAATTATTTAGGGCATTACTGTAGCTACCTCAACCTGTAAATGTATATTCTCTGGACATTCATTTTATAATTTAAGTGTTTTGCGCTAAATTTCAAAGATTTCTCTTTTAACATTTTTGCGGTATTTCTTCAATGCAAATGTCGTACATAAAAAAACTGGTAAATCTTTGGAGCTGATTCCCAATCCATTATTATCCTGGCAGCTTTTCATTCAACTTACAATGATCAAGATATATCTATTAAAACCCTGACAGTTGAAAACGATAGAATTACCAGAAATACTATGCAGTAAAATATGTGTAACAGTTTATCACCCACTCCCTAGGTATCTTCCCCCTACCCATAATATCTTTCCACCCCTCCCTGGGTATCTTTCCCCCTACCTATAATATATTTATATTCTCACTTATTTGATATTATTATGGTATAAAATGACGACAAAACTTCTTTTTGATAAAAAAGTGAAAAGATACCCAGGGGAGAAGATGTCATAGCACACCACTATTTAGCCTTTTAGTTACCAAATGGATTCTCCCATTCAATTATATAAATATCCTTATGAATGGTTTATTATTCATTTGGAGGGGTGTTTGATAATACAAGTGCAAAAGATTTAGCTTTCCTCTTGGGATTACTTGTCGTTTGGAGGGGAATTTTCCGATAATAAGTTCAACAAAGATATTTTTATCAATATCGTAATATCTGAACATTCCCCAAGTGTGCTACTTGCTACTAATCAATGAATATATATATGGGGTTACATCTATATGACTATAAACTAGTCTGGCATTAAAAAAAAAACCCATGCAGCTTCTAAAATTGGCATCTTGTGTGTTATATAGTCCCAGGTATGTACAAAGAGCAACTGTCGGCATGGCTCGGAGACAAGTACATATAACATGCAGCTGTGCCAAATATCTACCATATATTTAAAAAATCAATTAATCCATATGGAATATTCCTGAGAGAAGTTTGATGGAAAGTTCTATTTCTGACTCCACTTCCTTATATGATATATACTCCACACAAATCATTTGACCTTATATCAAAGTTTCCACTGACAATCCTACTATAGACCCTATGCCAGAGGGCTTAGCCTGCAAATAGTGTGTCTCTCATTTGCAGAATTAGGTTCCCCAGATGGTGAAATTAGTGACGCTATCCCACAGTAGGCTAGCATCACCAAATTCACCCTCTGGAGACCTCATTCTGCTTAATATGCCTCAACTGCTATGGGAGACCAAGGTCAGATTGAAGTTCCCCTATTGAAGTTGGTCATGTTCACCCATTTAACCCTTTACCCAACAAACCGGCCAAAACCGGCCAAATAAAGCTTCAACAGCCTAAAATATCTTCGGTCTGTCTCAATAGAACCATACAAATATGGATATCATTGGAATCGGCTCATTGACCACATTGTGATGGTTATAGTTATGCCCTGTGCCAATGCATTCTCTTATATATGCGAGTCGACCATAGGTCGCCTCGCATATATAAGAGAATGCATTGGCCTAAAACAAATCTTTTTTTAACACTTTTTACCATTTTTTCTTACATTCTTTAACAATTTTATAATTTTTAATGTGTTAAGCCAATGCATTCTCTTATATATGCGAGGCGACCTATGGTCGACTCGCATATATAAGAGAATGCATTGGCACAGGGCCCTTCTGTTGGGTAAAGGGTTAATAGTCACCTCGATAATGCATTTTATCTTCCGCAAATTAGGGGATATAGAAACTGAACAGAAAGGAAAAAGTAACTAAAAACAATGTTTATTTAAGACTGTAGATACATCCCAGCAAATGAGTCCTAACCATAATGAGGTCCCCAGAGGGTGAATTTGATGATGCTAGCCACACTATTTTCAGGCTTACATGTAAGGTTTTAGCCATTAGGGTACAGATGTAGGATTGTCAAAGGAAATTTAGACTCATATATCTTAGTTTTAAAGGTACTCAATCCGATCAGACGCTCCTAAATTACTATTTCTTTGGCTTCGGGGTAAAAAATATTTGATTCGAGCTGAGGAACCCACCCATCAAAGCTCAGAGTGATTAGATATCGATGTTTGCAGTTTGTTAATTTTTGGAGATCTGGGCCACTTCCACGTGCTCAAACAGACAAATTACGGACAAATTGCGGGTATAAGATGGATAACTCTAAAATCAAGTGGTTATTATTGTTAATAGTAACCTCTTGATTTTCGAGTTATCGATCTTACAACCGCAATTTGTCCGTAATTTGTCCGTTTGAGCATGTGGAAGAGGACCCCATCTCCAAAAATTAACAAATTTCAAAAATCGATATCTAATCACTCTGAGCTTTGAAAGGTGGGTTCCTCGACTCGAATAAAATATTTTTACCCATGAAGCAAAAGAAATAGTAATTTAGGGGTGCTTAATCGGATTTAGTACCTTTAACTTTTGCGTGCTGTGACTTGCTTTCTTTTCTATAGAATGTCATCTTCCCAACCTTTTCTGTTAATCTTTGACGTAGAATTTCTTTGTTTCTCAAGGCAAATCTATCTAGAGGATAGTGACTGTTTGTATGATACCGTGTATAAAGATGATGAAACTGAAAAAATATACGACGTCGTCTGTCGGCCGAAAAACACACGCAAATCGGTGGTGAGTATCTGGCAGTCTGAATTAATTCTGACAATATTTCACTTCAGGCTGAAGACAAGGTGTCTGTTTCAGGAATGAGGGGAGGGGGTTTGCCCACCATGTGACACCTGTCATGAAATTGGATCATCTTTTAGTCATTATTTGGAAAATGCACACGCACCATTCATATTATAGCTAAAATAATCTTCCTTATTTGGCCGGGGATAAATTTCTCCATGTTAGTACAAAATACGAACTGGAAATCTTGACTTATAGTTTGACGAGGGATGGTTGGTGGGCGTCCCCCGCGGGAAGCCCAAACATATATAACATAGCCCTTTTTTGACAATGTTAATACAACCTATTATGTAATCACTCTCAAGCCATCCGCCTTTCAAGCTGTCCATTAACATTTTTTGCTTTCGACCGATAACTCCAGTTTGGTTTATTTGATCTGAACTAAAGTAAGTATGTGTGTTTCCCAGCTATAAATTTGTGAAAAGTTCGAATATGGGTTCCAGCCAATTATTATACCCCCATATAAAATGGGGGGTATACTGGATTGACTATGTCTGTCCTGTCCGTCCGTCCGTCACACTTTCTCCCTCAGTGCGTCCGTCCGTCCGACCTCATAACTCGACCAACTATGAACCGATTTCAATAATGTTTTGTATGCAATCTCCTTAGGACTGCCTCTCTGCATGATGCTAATCGCGGTGCGGTTCGACTTTCTTTTTTAAGTTACGCCTTACTTTCCGACTTATTTTGACTTAGAAAATTCTGTCCGACTTAATAACTTTAACAAATATGAACCGATTTCAATAATTTTTGGTATACATGCTTCTCACAACACCCTCTCTACATGATGTGGCTCAGGGTTGGCTCGGACTGTTTTTCCTAACATTACACTTCATTTTCGACTTATTTTGACTAGCCAATTTTGGGATTTTTTTGTGTGGATGCTATCAAGTTAGGATATTTTCCGGAAGTTTCTTCAAATATGGGTTCGGAACAATGATTTTTACGACAGTTTTGGGTCCGTCCGTCTTTTTTTCTGTACAAGCTTCTTGCGACACCATATCGATATTATTAATCCAAATTTTTCTTTAAAGGAATTAGTCTGTCAAAAAAATATTTTTTTTATTGTCATAATACTAATAATATATGTCTAACAGACCCATTTCGCCAAGAAAATTCAAAATCGAGCAGATAGTATTTTTTATATTTTGATATTAAAAAAATCGCGGAAATATCCGAAGTCAGTCACGTGAGTGCGATCACATGACCACAACGCGGTCACATGACCGATCATCTGCATCGACGCTTACCGATGACAGCGGTGGGTGGAGCTTGAAATAATTCCGCCAATCGCGTAACGAGTTGATAAATTACGCTGGTTTATTACCTAAGCCTTTACGATAAATAGCGATTACGGAATAAAACTGTTTGAATGTGCTGAATTATGAACTGGCTTTGCTAGAATGTTGGATTATATAACGAATAATGATGGCTAAAATGCACTTTGAGGCGATAAAAGTTGTTTGAAATGAGATTAATTTATGCAGAAATGCAATGAGCGAGCGCAATTTCGTGCGAAACTAATTTAACTGTTTCTGAAAGAATACAAGTTAGGCCATATACCGGTACTTCATTCTTCGTTGTATGGTACCAATTTCGGAAGCTAGTTTACACACTAGTGTCATCCCGTTGTGCGCTATATGCGTACAATTAAATACAAATGGGGTGTGATTAAAAAGGTGGTGGTTATTGTACTAGTACATGTATCATGATGGCTTATATTCGTCATAATAATGTTCCTGTCTGTTTCTTCACACGAAACATTTTGTGTGGAGAAATGCACGACTGTGAACAGCTTGCTAAAATCCTTCCAGTCAAGATAGATAAGTGAGTAAACAAAATAATTCACTCGAATACACAACAGACTGTTGAAACTACAATAATTATTAGTTAGGCTGCAGTTTGGCATAACGACAATTTTTTTAATTGAAGGCTAGCCTGGCATTGTTTTTCAGTTTGTGTTTGTTGTTCGTTTTATTTTACGTTTTGATGGCACATATTGACTTTCTAAAGAGGATTGTTTTGAATTGTTAGCATAGAAAAACTGCAATGATTGCCTCTAATAAAGAGCGTCCATGTTTTCGTCGCGGTGTAGACAATAAAGAGCGTTCTCAATTATGAACGTGCTCTATTTCGATTTGTCATGGGTGATTTTGTATGTGGTATTGTGACAATTAAATATAAAGAGCTTCCGTCTCCCAAAAGCGGTAGTCAATAAAGAGCGTTTTAAATTACGCACTGTGTTGTCTTTTTGGAGGTACTAAATAATTGATCGCTAGCCCGCCCACAACTGGACACACTACATCTACTAGGCATCTTGGAATATGTGGAGATGACAGATACTCGGGATATTTATATCGAAAGTAAAACAACAAACAAACACAAAACAAAAGCGCCTAAATAGAGTTAACATTATTCAGCCCAGTGTTTATATAAATTTGGGCGCTTCTTATATATGTATAACCAGAGAGATAATGTTCTTTCTATTCACTTTGTGGCATTTTAGAGTGCAAACATGTTCGCGACTGACACTGATGAATAGTCACTGAGTGATAACAAATCACCGAGTGAATACACGAGACATCGAAGCACTAATTACTGCCATCTATTTACCAAAACAGTCACGTGCCGGCATGTTATTAATGGCTACAAAAACAACAACCATTCTAGGCGCTATTAATTACTTTATTCACATAGTTGTCTTCTATTCCAGATAAACGGCCAAAGCGTAACGTAATCTATACACCACACGCGCACATACGACTCCGCATTTTAGTATCGGCTGACTTACGATTACGTCATCGTAGTCTGCATAATAAACTCCGGCTCCGAATCTGTGTTTTTAATTTGCTCCCCACAAGTACGTCACTCGTAGTTTAGTCACGGAAATCTCCGAATACCGGTGGTGGTATTATTTATTTATTTTACGGGTTATTTATTGTGCGATCGGAATGGGACTTGGATCATTTCAATCACAACAGGGAGGGCTTTCCGAATGTGTTTTGTAGTTTCTAGACCGAATAAATCCTTTAAAGTTAAAAATCTTTTTTGTTGGGTTTACGGATAATGCGGGTTGAATTTGCCATGGTGGGGGTATGCTAGCACGCGAGTGCACACCTCTTGTTTTTACATGAGTTACATCCTTTTTTCGACTTTTCGATTTTACCGCATTTTGTCATTGAAATTAGGGGTATATCAGATATTCATTGTAAGCTCAAATTATTGTTGTATTTTGTGGTAGTACAATTTGAAATGGTTAAAGAGCATATTTTGCCACTCCCTAGCGATGCTCTTGTTAAGACTGTCTGTCCCATTATGTGGGCTGCTCTGAGAAGTTTGATTGGTTTAACTTTGAGAACAAAGATTAGAACTTTCTTGACCATAATTTGCCCTCTCCTACCTTACCTGTTACTGACATACTATTAGATATTTTTGCATGCCTAGCTTTCTGCTTGTTTACATATTGTGTCATTTTATTTGTTAAAATGTAGTATTCTGATTTCTTTATCTATAATTGATATTATAATTTAGTTTAATATAATAATATAATATAGAAGTTAAATGGGTCATTCTCTTAAAAAAATTGGAAATCAATCTTTTTGAATTGAAAATATTTGTACTCGACGTTTCGTTACTGAAGCAAAAATCATGATACTGGCTATCTCAACATCTTAACCCTTTCATGATGGGAGCTGTGCTGGCACAGCATTAAAGATCATGTGCCAGTGCATTCTCTTATATATGCGAGTCTCATATATACACTGGCTTACAAAGTCAAAGTAAACATTATTAGGCCAATGTATTCTCTTATATATGCGAGGGCTGCCTATGGGAGACTCGCATATAGAAGAGAAATGCATTGGCACAGGGTTTTCGCAAAATTTCAGGAAGCTCCAGACATGGGCACTCATGTTTTCAACATTTTAAAACTCGGGCAGATATTATGTTATTTTTCAGGCATTATACAAAGATTTTGAAAACAAAATTTAATATTGCACCTTATCAACTTCAATTTCTACCACAATAATTAAATTCTGTAAATGAGTGTCTTAAAAGCTGGGACCAAATCTTTCTTTCAGAAATGCTTGGTAACCAAAATTCTAGTGAATTGTGACAGTGAACTTTTCAGTGTTAATGTCCCCCGACTTCAATGTTTCAAAATTATATTCGTCCGTCCTTCCATTCTTTCATCCATCGGGGCATCCCTCAGTCTGTCCATCCGTATTGGGTCCCTTCATTGTGAAATCAACTCCTCCTAAAGTTTGTATCCTATTTACCTAAAACTGGTATTGTGCTGATGTATTATGTTTTTTATTTTAGAGTTATTGACCTTTTCTTGACTCGGGGTAAAATTTTGAGTGAATATGCACTTGGGAGCAATTTTGTCGGCAGACATTTTGTTCAGTGATCTTCTATTAACTTTGGATATATCCATATTTCAATGAAAGTCCTCCACCTCTTCACCTACATGTAAATGGATCTCCACAGTTGATATTCCAGTGAATATTTTCAGAGCAATTGCAGTAGAGCGAAAAGTTTCAACTTTCACTTTAAAATAGCAGACTATGTTCATGCCACCTGACATTTTCAGAATGATATGCCTGAAGTATGGAAAAAAATAACATTTAAATAACATATGCTATGTTGGCTGCACAGCTCAAATTATGTCAGCTTGTTTTAATTTATAAGGTGACATAAAGCAATATCTATCCCTACTAATCTCTAGCTGCTTCACTTCGAAGGAAACTAGGGATTACATAGCAGAATATTCAGGGTGGACATGTAGCTTAAACAAAAATGTACCTGTATTTCTGGTGACATACAAGACAAAAATAGGGGTGGGTGTGTGGCTTTTCATTTTATTTTCGACTTTGCTCAAAACAATAATGAATACCCCAAAGACTGCTTCTCCTTGTTTTTAGTTTACTATAAAAAATATAACTAAGAACATAATATTAGAATATAGTGTAATTTATTGTTCTATTGAATAAAATATGAAAAAATAAGTTTGATTCGGTTGTGACCTAATTGAAGTGTGGTATAATCTCCGGATTAGCAGTACGCGCATGATGTCCGTTTTACACATCGGATGCCTACTAATTTTGCAAATTCAATGAAATGAAAACGGTCGGGGCGCCGGAATAGGGGCAGGCGGGTCACCAGAAACAAAGGTCTTTTTTATTTTAGCCTTACAAGGCCTTTGTTTCTTCACTTTGAGAAACCAAATTAGCTCTTTATATTTACTATACTTTTCAGATATCTTCCTTACCCCCACCCAAAACAAAACGAGACCATTGTATTAAAGAACTGATCGATACAGAACGGAATTATCTTGATGCTTTAGAAATGATCAGTAAGGTAGGTAAACAATATTTGATACCATAATTTTCTATGTTTGTGTGTGTGTATAACTGTATAACACCTATTTTATGCATTTCAGTTTTGCAGAATGAGGTCCACAGATGGTGAATTTAATGGTGCTACCCCACAGAGCACGCTGGTGTCACCAAATTCACTATCTGGGGACCTCATTCTGCTTTGGTCTCTTCTGGGAACTAGCTATAATCTCAAATTAACATTGTTTTTAGTTACTTCTTCCCCTTTACTAAGAGTTAGTTGCTAATGACCAACAATTTTAAACCCAATTTTCTTGGAAAATTGCCTCAGAATCTGGAGCACTTAATAGCTTATATTTGTTTGCCAAAGTAATTTATATCTTCCTGCTAAGGTAATTATTCTGTTTGGTATGTGATTGTGTATTGATGATTGTGATCCAATAATGGTTTAACTCTTTACCCAACAGAAGGGCCCTGTGCCAATGTATTCTCTTATATATGCGAGTCGACCATAGGTCGCCTCGCATATATAAGAGAATGCATTGGCTTAACACATTAAAATTATAAAATTGTTAAAGAATGTAAGAAAAAATGGTAAAAAGTGTTTAAAAAAGATTTTTTTGAGGCCAATGCATTCTCTTATATATGCGAGGCGACCTATGGTCGACTCGCATATATAAGAGAATGCATTGGCACAGGGCATAACTGTAACTATCACAATGTGGTCAAGGAGCCGGTTCCAATGATACCCATATTTGTATGGTTCTATTGAGACAGACCGAAGATATTTTAGGCTGTTGAAGCTTTATTTGGCCGGTTTGTTGGGTAAAGGGTTAAACTTTCATTTCCTGGAATGTATTTAGAAATTCCATTGTTCGTATTACTTTGTTTATAGCTTGATACTGATTGAATCATGGAAAGTTATATCGTATGCCAAAAGCTGTTATTATTTTGTATCTGCCTCAGGATAGGAAAAATAGTCTGCCATCCATTTCTCTGTCTACATAAACATTTTGCATTGTAACATATGTACTTAACCCTTTCGGGTCCTGTGCCAAGGCATTCTGTTATATAAATGTATGCGAGTCTCCCATATATAAGAAAATGCACTGGCTTATATGGTCAAGGTAAATATTGTTAGGCCAACACATTCTCTTATATATGCGAGACTCATATATATATAAGTGAATGCATTGGCACAGGGTTTTCGAAAAATTTCAGTCAGCTCCAGTCATGGAAGGATTAAGAAATAAATTAGTTTGAGTGTGTTTTATTGAAGGGTATAGAGTGCTATGTCTGTTGGGCACAATGTAGCGGTTCACACTAAATGTGCTCCAACGGTCACAGCGACATACTCCTCAACAAAACACACTCAAACTACATTCATCTATTATATATTTTGGAACTTATGTCTGTGTGTGTGTATGTACATGTATGTATGTGTGTGTTTTAGACTCAAAAACTGCTTGACTGATCCCACTCAAATTTGGTATGTAGGCCTACATTGATCCTGGGAACAATATGGGCGGGTCCAATTTCATGTGCAACCGCGTCCCTGACCTTAACCTCGCTCATATACGCTCATATAGGCATGTTTCTGGACCAATAGTTTTTAGCTCACCTGAGACGAAGTCTCCGGTGGAGCTATAGTCATCACTCCTCGTCCGTCGTCCGTCCATCCGTCCGTCCATCCGTCCATCCGTCCATCCGTCCGTCAACAATTCTTTGAACATCTTCTTCTAAAGTTCCATTGGACCGAATTGGTTCATATTTGGTGTGGATGTTCCCTAGGTGACTCTCATTCAGATTTGTTCAAATGAGGTCACTGGGTCAAATAGTTGCGAAAGCAGGGCCACAACTCTATTCCTTCATAGTAATTCTTATAACGACTTATTTTCCAGATCCATAAGGCCTAATGGGTTCATATTTGGTGTGGATGTTCCCTAGGTGACTCACATCCAGATTTGTTCAAATGAGGTCACCAGGTTGATTAGTTGAGAAACCAGGGCCATAACTCTTTCCCTCCATAGTAATTCTTTTAAACATCTTCTTCTCGAATACCATCAGGCCAAATGGGTTCATATTTGGTATGAAGGATCATTGGTTGACTGGGGTTCAGATTTGTTCAAATGAGGTCACTGGGTCAAATGTGGGTGGGGCCAGGGACATAACTCAGAAAAAAAAATTCAGATTAAACTCTTTAACCAAAAAAGAAAAGAATAGAAAAGAAATGATATATTAAAAAATAAAAGAATATTTAAAAAAACTGTGGAATTGTTTTTTTTTATTAGAATATTAAAAAAAAAAAGTGTATTTAACTCCATGGTCAATTTAATATATATATATATTGTTTAACATTTTTTGATAATTGAAAAACTAATGCCATTACATTTCTGTAGGTTGTGGCCCCTGGCCCTTCATTCAAGTGCACTGCTTCTGCCACCCTGGCCTGGTCTCAAAAATAAAATTTACTCAAATTCTTGACAGAATCATTAATAAGAAGCATTTACTTTGGCTGTAACTGTATATATGCTGGGTATGCCGACACAATCATGTCAATCTTGATATGTTTATAAACATTCCTGCAGATTTGCTAGATGTCATTAATTCCCAATCTCTCATGTATTGTTCATATCAGGACTAATGTCATTTGCAGAATGAGGTCCCCAGAGGGTGAATTTAGTGATGCTATCCCACACAGCGGCCTAGCATCACCAAATTCACCCTCTGGAGACCTCATTCTGCTTAGGCCTCATCTTCTGGGAAGTATCTATAGTATCAAATTAACATTGTTGTTAGTTACATTTCCCTTCTAGGAAGTTTCTATATCCTCTAATTTGCAGAAGATAAATTCATAATTGAGGTGCCCAATGGGTGAACATCACCAACTTCAACTGGGGAACTTCAATCTTATCCTAGGTCTGCCATAGCAGTTGGGGGCCCTAGCAGAATGAGGTCCCCAGAGGGTGAATTTAGTGATGCTAGCCCGCTGTGCGGGATAGCATCACTAAATTCACCCTCTGGGGACCTCATTCTGCAAATGACAGACACACTTTCACACTATTTCAAGGCTTGATTGTATAATACATTGTGTTGCTTGAGGCCAGGCATGCACAATGTAGGAACATACACGCTTTTTGTGATGCTATCCCACACAGCGGGCTAGCATAACCAAATTCACCTTCTGGAGACCTCATTCTGCTTAGGCCTCATCTTCTGGGAAGTATCTACAGTATCAAATTTACATTGTTGTTAGTTAAATTTCCCTTCTAGGAAGTTTCTATATCCCCTAACTTGCAGAAGATAAAATTCATAAATGAGGTGCCCAATGGGTGAATATCACCAACTTCAACTGGGGAACTTAAATCTTATCCTTATCAGATTTGTGAAAATGGGATCACAAAGTCAAATAAGGGCAGAGCCAGAGACTTAACTATTTCACTGCATAGTAATTCTTAAAATATGTTTTGCAAGAACTATTTGGCTTATATAGAATGGAATGTTCTTCCTTGACTGCAATTCAGATTTGTTTTTAAATGGGGGGTGATCAGTAGTGTACAGTTGGCAATTTCAACGTGGATTTTCACCAATCTACATACTTACAGTCTCTCTAGCCACATATCCTGTTTAAATCTACTTCTTTTAAAGTGATTATGAAAAGTGCTGACTGTTTTGGTCTCCAGAGTCCCAGTCTTATCAGTCTTTGCAGTCTGGTGAGCGACCCCACAGTCATTGACTGTCTTGTTTTCTTTCTCCTAATACTTTTCAACGTTGTTTGCTCAGTATTGTTCAACATTGTCACTTTGAATTAGTAAATCGATCACAAAGAAATTCATAAATAGCCCGGACGAAGTCGGGGACATCAGCTAGTTTCTTATATTTATATAGATTTTTCCTTATAATTTCTATAAATTTATATTCTTTACGGGAGTTGATGTTTTTCTTAGGATGGCATTCTCGTCGGTGGTAGGTTTGTTTAATATGGGTGTTGCGTCTTTTCTGAGTTGTCATCGGTAGCCACTGTTTTTTCGTAGTGGACGGAACAAATTCTGGACCATTTCGTCATCAACCATTTTGATACTTTCTGATTTTGCGCAACGGTTCCCACAGAATTCCCGCCAAATGTCACATAAACGAACATCGCTTGGAAATGAATGTATAATTATACCTATAATTGAGTCACCATACCTGCCACAGCCGAAAACACTGCATCTATTCACGAGTGAATAGACGAAAGATGATGTAAATATACGGGACATTCGAGGCATATATATGGAATATTAAAACAACATCGTGAACACACACCCGAATATAGAGTTCACATGCCGGCTCGTGTTTTTATAAGTTTATTTTTGAGACGACAGTGTTATCTACCCAGCTCAATCGGCCTTCTATATTTTTGTCAAAACATTAACTTTGTAAACTTGCCATTTCATTTTGTTAGTATTTTGTATGAGTTACAAGCAGAAAAAATAGTAAAAGCATATTTTTGTTTTCTTCTTCAGCACTTCATCAAAGCATTACGACCTGTTCTTCCAGTTCCAGACAAAGAAATCATATTCCAAGACATAGAGGTACACTGCTTCAAAATTACAAAAAAAGCATAAGTAGTGTTAATCGGAGCCTTGAAAGCCTGTAATGATCTTAAAGCGGTACTGTACACTAAATCCAGCCATTAATGAGACCATCTCCTTTTGACCCAACAGAATATATGCAACAAATGAATGAATTTGAGCCATGGATTAGTGCCAAATACACTCATGTGTTCTATGGACGATACAAACAACATGGACCATGGTAATTACAATTAAAATGAATAAATGGCTGGATTCATAAATTCATTTGCATTATAATTACCATTTTTTCTGCATCGAGCACACTAGTATATTTGGCACTAATCCATGTAGTGTTGAAATGATTAGTTGACTAGTCGACGTCGACTAGAATTCCGGTGATAATCGATTAACAATCTCATGGATGACTAAACGCCATATTTCCCAGAAAGGTATAGATAAACGTTTCATTGGTAACAATCATTGATGCATGCAGTAAACTTCCATATTTATCATCGCCGTGTGTATAACATACAAGCATTTGTGATGGAACCCAAAATACGACTGCCTGGTCGCTGTTACCATATTATAAAACATATTTCTGATCTAGATATTCAGTCATCACGCGAGGGATAGTGACCTGTTATAGCATGCTGTTTGCCGAAAAAACCCT
Source organism: Siphonodentalium dalli (assembly GCA_032622095.1). Lineage (NCBI taxonomy): Eukaryota > Metazoa > Mollusca > Scaphopoda > Gadilida > Siphonodentaliidae > Siphonodentalium > Siphonodentalium dalli. The sequence continues at coordinate 50,789,954 of CP136069.1, read as the reverse complement.
TTTGATGTCTCATCGATTGGAACAATCATTATTCGGCTAAGTGGCAACAGCAGATGTTGTTTTTACGACGCATGTGACTTATACAAGATCAAACCAATTCTGACGTGACCATGCGTTCACTTCACTTCTGACTGGGCACTGTCAATATATCAGTCAGATTTCTAATCAAGTCATTAACTCATTGTCATACAACCACACACCCCTAAAGTAGACCAATGGTTACATGGTATAGTGAAATAGCTCGCTGAACATTGCGTAAAATGTTACAGTTGTGATATTATCTGGGGAAAAATAGACTGCGCATGTGCCGGAAGTTAGGAAGCTTGTTACATCCAGCTGTTTCGAATTCTCTCTTTATAGTATTTTATTTTATGACCGTCACTTTGTCGGGATTTCTTGCGAACATAACTTCAACGCTGAAGTTTACCCAATATTATATGATATGAGTGATATTCATGATACTTACCTGTCACTATATGCTGTCAACAGTGATAAATATAATGATAAATATGCATGTTTTAACCCTTTACCCAACAGAAGGGCCCTGTGCCAATGCATTCTCTTATATATGCGAGTCGACCATAGGTCGCCTCGCATATATAAGAGAATGCATTGGCTTAACACATTAAAATTTATAAAATTGTTAAAGAATGTAAGAAAAAATGGTAAAAAGTGTTAAAAAAAAGATTTTTTTTAGGCCAATGCATTCTCTTATATATGCGAGGTGACCTATGGTCGACTCGCATATATAAGAGAATGCATTGGCACAGGGCTAATTGTAACTATCACAATGTGGTCAAGGAGCCGGTTCCAATGATATCCATATTTGTATGGTTCTATTGAGACAGACTGAAGATATTTTAGGCTGTTGAAGCTTTATTTGGCCGGTTGTGGCCGGTTTGTTGGGTAAAGGGTTAAGATAATCCCGTGTGGGTTTTTTATCGTTCCATATAGATAGCAGGTGCCGACTAGTAGTTGACTAAAGGCCGTCAACTACGAAATACCCTAGTCGTTTCAACACTAAATCCATGGCTCAAATTCATTCATTTGTTGCATATATTCTGTTGACTATAATAGGAGATGGTCCCATTAGTGGCCGGTTTTAGTGTACCCTTTAATCCATTCATGACTGGAGCTCCAGTCATGAAAGCATTAACCCCTTCTATACTAAATACTCATTGACGAGTAGTTAACCTTCAGGAAATGTTCAGATACATGTAGGTCGTTTGTTGAACTTACTATCTGAATGTTTCCCATCAATGAATGTGAATCATTCAGCACTTTTGTTATCTTTTTGTCTGATTGTCATCTGGTAATTCAGTGCAGAAAGGGTTACCATTAGTTTATTCTACCAACATCAGAGCTAAATCAGTAGAACAAACCAACATCAGAGGATGATGATTTGGAACCAAATAAATGGGCGACGTCCCTTGTGGAAACTCTAAATTAGTCAGAATTAGTGTGTCTTTTATTATTTTTAAGGTTTTGGATCAAATGATTTTTTTTTTAGTTTTGAATTTGTGACACCTGGCATGTGTATTAACAAGCTTGCAAATAGTGGTGTGCATGATTTTGGTGATGCTAACCCACTGTGTGGGATATATTCACCCTCTGGGGACCTCATTCTGTAAATGACAGGCTTGGTTTCAGTAATCAGCCACCTGGTTGATTAAATCAGCATGCGAATTTGGTTGATTGACAGATGCCATATTTCAGCCACATAGAATGATGTCATCAGCATAGAATCTTCCATGATTGTGCCCTGTGATTGACAGGTGTCATGTCTGAGCCACCTGGTGTGCATGATGTCATCAGCATGGAATTTTCCATGATTCCTGCCTGTGATTGACAGGTGTCAAGGAATCAGGTCACATCTGTGCTCTGGTTCTCTGAGTGGAGTTCTGAGGTCATGAACTGATTTGAGGACAGGGTCAGTATGTCACTCAAATGTAATTAATCCAAAACTCAATGAGAATATTTTCTAAGAGTCCCAGTCTTAGCCTTGTAGTAAATACCTATGTTTGCCAGTGTTTGCAGGCAATTTCATATATTGAAAACTTGGTACTGGGTGGCTTTTTATATGTCCACATTGATAAAAATGGTCTATCTCTTCCCAGAGTTTCTATTAATTAATATAAATTTTATTTAGAATTTCTTTATCACATCTGCAGGGCTGTTTTAGGGCCTATTTTTAAAAGGGATATCCACTCGAAAATGTTCATAACATATCAAAAGCATACCACGAAGACAATTCTATCTTGTTATCAGCCTCAATCACGACCAATTGTATTTCAACTATAGATTTATCACGATCTTACAATCAGAATAAACCACTTTATTTATATGCCTTTATATACAAATAATATACCAGTACCCCATCTTTATTCTTTTTAGTTTTATTTATATTTTATTCACAAAATAGCCATTTGTAGTCTTGAAATCGGGATTTATAAGAATTATGTTGTTGTTGTAATTGTGACCTGGACGAGATAGATCATCTTTAATAAGCAGAGTGTTTTTTATTTCAGCCTTTGCTGGAGGTTCACTCTGGATTCCACAGTGAGTTACATAGGGCATGTACACAAGGAACACCGTCAATAGGCGACGTCTTCATCAAATGGAAGTCAAAGTTCCTCATATACGGCCAGTTCTGCTCACATCTACCAAAGGCCCAGGAGCACATCGAAACTGTGGCTCGGCGGAATGAGGAACTCAGGAAACACATTGAAGTGAGTCAAATTTTATGCTTACTAGTAATGTTTTCGTGCATTCCAAATAAAACTTTTAATTATACACATTTCGATTGAGTTGAGTTCCAAGACATTCTTGCGACTATTATAGCAACCACCAAGGGTGCTTATACCTAAGGCAGGTGAATGACGTCATATATTTTTTTCTATATCCATCAAGTGAATTTTTAGATTTTGGAGAAATTATCACGTGACTTCCGGTTAGCAACAGTGTGGAGATTTAAAAAAACGCGGAATTGGAAATGAAGCATCGCGATGAAAATGAAAGTAACTAATTCACAACTTATGAAGAATTCACATGTGATTTAGGTCTATTAATTTCAATTAGACCAATTTCTTTGGTTAGCTTAATGAAAACAAAAAATAAAGAGGTCATGACACGGTTTCTGACGTCATTTTGGATTTTGGACAAGATTGCACAATCCACGACACGTCTTGTCAAGTTGGCATGTCATTTCCGTCGTGATCACTGCGTGATGTCTTAGCGCTATGTCGCCGATAAAAGGTAAATTTGAGGCACAGCATGTGTGGTTGCTCCGCTACGTGTCACGTACGATTCATGTTATTTCTCATAAATTGTTTATCGGTAAGTTGTTAATCATATTTGTTCTCAGTAGAACAAGTTGTACTTGACTTAGTTCTCATGAAGGGACCTCAGACATTCCAGAAGTTTTCATTGGTGGGATAGTTATGTACTGTTCATGCTACAAGTTTGAATTGTTCAATGAAATATAATAAATAGAGCATGTCTTGTCGTTGACTACGTGGGTATAGTGCCCAGTGGTGTGGGTATAGTTTACTTCGCTGCGAGTCGTGAACTTATACCCACTCCACTGGGCACCTATACCCACATAGTCAATGGACAAGTCATGCTCTATTTATTAAATATTGTATCTCATGTGACTTTCCCGTCTTCTGATTGGCTGAGAGATGTACCCCTATTCCAAGTAGTGTTCAACAATGAGATGGTCGGCACTACACCCGGACAGCACACAAATGTAGTCCTGGCCATATTTGACATATGAATTCATGGCTTTGCGCTTGCTGTAGAACACTTGTTTTTCATGCTAAAGCATTTGAAAATACAATGTTGTTTACATTATATAAGGATTAACTGTCATGTGGACTGTTTTTATGGAGATGTAACGGTGAGGTAAGTGGACATAACTTGTGTAAAACCCGAAGGGTTTTACAGTCAAGTTATGACCACTTACCTCACCGTTACATCTCCATAAAAATAGTCCACATGACAGTTAATCCTTATATTTATATACATTTAGCGAAAAAGCCACTTTTGTAATCGTGACAAGATCAGCCCAAAATACCCAATAGCACCCTTGGCAAAAGTTAATAGGAACAATTTCTCTTCATATTGAAACCCGATGATGTATTAAGTCAGTCCTGCGCGAGTCCAAATGCGCCCAAAACATTACGCGTTCGTCTTTCCAAACCTAATGACGTATCGATGGTGTTATTAGCTTGGTGTCATGAGGCGTTGCGCATTCACCGAGAAATAACTGCAACTAGCCACGTGGGCGCCGACCAATCAGAATGCTGGATTTAGTGATGACAACACTTAGTGTGTAAATATATGGAGTTATTGTCAGAATATTGTGTTTTGTTGTTCCGTTTAGTGTGCGGAGGAAATGATCTTCTGAATCTGAAACAGCGCTTCCATATTTTACTTTGTCGCATGCAATTTTTGACAATTCTTGTTATTTCATTTGTTTTTGTATATTACTAAATGGTAAGCAAATAAATAATACATTTTCCTTCTTCGTTGTGATCACTGCATCTAAATATACGAGGTTTAAATATTTATAATGTGAGTGAACACTGTAGAACTTGTCAATTTGATCATGAACGTGTTGCAAATCAACTTCAAATTGCGAATTGGTTTTATAAATGGGTCTTGTGATGAATAATACTTATTTGATCAAAGAAGGGTGATGTTGGGGTGTTAATTGAACTTCAGCTATTATTACTCCTCTCTGATAACAGTCCACTTCTCAATCATAACGAAACAGGCAGAAGTGGCTTCTCCCGCTTTTAAACCTCAAGGCTGGTCCCTGCCTGTACATCCCTCCAGATGAATAATAGACCATTCCAATGTATAATTTTTATAAAGAGAGGGTTAAGCCTAACTTTGCCATCTTGTTTGTGCATGGCTTTGTGTAGATTAATTATTATCAAAGATATGTGTATCTAGCAGGTCTGACATTGATGTAATTATGTTATTCTTTTTAGGAATGCGAGAGATCGTCTCATGAAGGAAGGTTTAAGCTCCGAGATCTCCTATCAGTCCCAATGCAGAGAGTGTTAAAGTACCACTTGTTACTCAGGGTTAGTATTCAAAGTGGTCACTGCCACTTATTCCATTCATGCCTGGAGCTTCCTGAAATTTTTTGAAAACCCTGTGCCAATGTATTATCTTATATATGCGAGGCTCCCTTTGGGAGCCTCGGGAGCCTCGAAAGGGAGCCTCGCATATATAAGAATACATTGGCCTAACAATATTTACTTTGTGAGCCAGTGCATTCTCTTATAAATGTGAGGCTCCCTATGGGAGACTCGCATATATAAGAGAATGCACTGTCACAGGATGTCTAATGCTGTTCCAGCGCAGCTCCTTTCATGAAAGGGTTAAGTAATTGCATGTGTAGTTGTCGTATATAATTTAAGCCAATGCAGCTTTTGTTAATGATTAAACATTTTTAATATGCGATTTATAAGTCACTTCAACTTGAGATTTATGAACATGTGAAATAATTATCCTGGCCAGTAAAGCTATCATCCATAAAGAAGAACAGTGCACCGAAAACACCGGAGGTTACACAGAACATGAACATAGCCATTCTAAAGAAAATAGAGTCAAGTTTCTCAATGAGTATATCAAAATATTTCTTCCTCGAGCTCTGTTCCTCAAAATCAGACATGTCATAATTCACATCTTTTTCTTTCTGGGCATGCATTTTAACTCGTGTTATGAATGCACAGAAGCGTCGCACAGGTTCGCTGGCCATTTCAATATTGCTGATCATTATTGTCAGTATGACCGTGATGGCACTATAGCACAACATCAGGGTTATGTACACTTCCAGGTAACATAGGTGGTCTCCATTAGCAGGTAGAATTGTCGATATGAAGTTCAAAATGATGGCAAAAGAAAGTAAAACAGTTATTGAATAGCAGATTTTTTCCCCACAATTAACTGGAATTTTGAAAGTGAACGTGTTTAAAATGCTCAAAAGTACCAACGGAATGACAGTGTTCATTATAATAAATGATGATCTTCGCCCTAACCTAATTTCTGCGATATAAAGTGTTCCATTTTTATGTTCGACGATGCATTCTTTCATATTTTTAATCATTTCCCAGTTGCTATTATTTGATAAAAAGTTAGTTTTTTTCTTTCTGTCATTATATATTTTCTTGAATTCACTTCGATGTTCGCCCCACCCAAACGTCCAATCTTCAAATATTAAACGACATAACTGTTTGTCGAACGGGAAGTAAAAAATCACAACATTACAGCCACTTTTAAATGTTGTTCCTGGGAGCCAAGAAATGTTTCCATCACTTCTGACTTTTACCATCGATTTTTTCCCATGTAGGTTAATCATTGACTCATGAAAGTTGGTTAGCTCAATGTGAGGTAGCCAGACGTCTTCTCCTTTAAGTACGATTTCGGAGATATTTCCATAAATTGACGGGTTCCACTGTAATGATACATCCTTCCATCTGAGTTCTAGAAATCCAGTTGTCCATAAAACTTGCTCAATATCATCGAGTTTGAAAATTTTCAACACAACTAATGATATCTCGACTTCAACAACTTTTTCTCCTTCTTTCACTGGAATAACATTAAAGTTTCGTCCGACAGTAATATTTTCATACAGAAGTTCAAGCGAACTTTTACTTGTCATTGTCAAACTGTGTGGAAGAAACAACACCAAGATAAAGGCTGGTGACATCATGTTGATGCTGAAAATTTAGATTAAAAATCTTGAACTCATAGAATACTAAACTCAACTTAACGGTCCTGTTTCATCAGTTCTGGCAGAACATTCTGTCTAGATTTAATTTTACCGATTTTATATCTGTGTTCTGTTGCAGCGTATATTTGCTTGGCCATTTTTTCTATGAAATATATTGCCTGCGGTCATCTAATCTAACCTTTGAGTCTCCGTTATTGTGTTTAGCTTTGATTCAAAACCATGATCAGAAGACAATTGTCACTATACTTGCGTAATGCACTTTTGTTTACTTTATTTCTAATTTCCATTAGTTTTTCACACATTGCTATTTATCTACTACTCGATAGCTTTTAGTTAGTCTAGTTTAACTTTGGGATGGTGTGGTGCATTTCCGCTCTTTCCAGAACTAATGTAATTCCTAACTCAAATTACTTAAACCAACATTTTCAGTATTAACCCTTTCTGTACTAAATAATAATTGACAGGTAGTTCCTAAGGAAATTTTCAGATAATAAGTTCAACAAATGACCAATTTGTTGAACTTATTATCTGAACATTTCCCACCAAAGAATATGAATCCTTCCGCACACTTTTATCTGGACAATTCTCAGTATATTTAGGCTGCAAATAGTGTGTCTGTCATTTGCAGAATGATACCCCCCCCCCCAGAGGGTGAATTTAGTGGGCTAGCATCTCCAAATTCACCCTCTGTGGTCATTATTATGCTTAGGCCTCTACTGCTATGGGAGACCTCAGGATCAGATTTAAGTTCCACAGTTGAAGTAGGTGTTGTTCACCCATTAGTCACCTCAATCATGCATTTTATCTTCTGCAAATTAGGGGATTTAGAAACTGAAGAAAAGGTTATAGTAACTAAAACAATGTCAATTTGAGACTATAGATACTTCTCAGAAAATGAGGCCTAAGCAGAATGAGGTCCCCAGGGGGTGAGTTTGGTGATGATAGCCCGCTGTGCAGGATAGCATCACTAAATTTACCTTTTGGGGACCTCATTCTGCAAAGGACAGACACACTATTTGCAGACTTGCAGTATATCCACATCAATATTATAGCCTGATTTACAAACATTTGGCTGGACAAAATTAGATGCAGACAGGATAAAGACAATACAAAAAATCTTCCACCACTCCTGCAATTGACAAACAGTGCAAGTGTACATAAATTCCAAACATTTTTAGCTCACCTGAGACGAAGTCTCCGGTGGAGCTATAGTCATCACTCCTCGTCCGTCGTCCGTCCGTCGTACCATCCGTCCATCCGTCCGTCCGTCAACAATTCTTTGAACATCTTCTCCTCTGAAACCGGAAGACTGAATTGGTTCATATTTGGTGTGGATGTTCCCTAGGTGACTCTCATTCAGATTTGTTCAAATGAGGTCACTGGGTCAAATAGTTGCGAAGCCAGGGCCATAACTCTATTCCTCCATAGTAATTCTTACAACGACTTCTTTTTCAGAACCATTGGGCCGATTTAGCTAATATTTGGTATGGAGGGTCCTTGGGTGACTGGTGTTCAGATTTGTTCAAATGAGGTCACCCGGTCAATTAGTTGAGAAACCAGGGCCATAACTCATAGTAATTCTTACAATGACTTCTTCTAAAACAATATTTGGCCGATTTAGCTTATATTTGGTACAGAGAAACCTTGGGTCAAATGGGGTCACTGGGTCAAATAGGGGCAGAGCCAGGGACATAACTCTAAAAAAAATAATAACATTTTTGCATTTTGACCTTTGATTTTTTTTTTAGACATATCGCAGCTACCAAACCCCACCCTCCCCCACCCACCTCCTTTCCCTGCCACACCACACTGTATCATACCATGTTATCTCTTCCTTGTTCACCCCATTAACACCCTTGTTTTGATCACAGCTGTAGGAGTATCAAAAAGCTGTGTGTGCAGTCGTTAAAACCTAATAATCTATGTCAACACCTCTCAGACACTGGTAGCTGATGGTTTCATGAATGGAATATAATTCTCAGGATGCACTTGCTCTCAAGATCATGGGAATTTTGTTAAGCTAATGTAGTCAAATAAATGTTGTATGTCATATTCTCACAGGGATGTCCCCACAGTGTTGGGGGGGGGGGGGTGTGACAGACAGATTTGTTCAATGAAATGTAAATTTGAAGCTCTTGTGAGAAGAAGCTATAGTCATCACTTCTCATCTGTCACCTGTTCATCTGTCTGTCCGTCCATCCATCTGTCAACAATTCTTTGAACATCTTCTCTAGGTCATAAAACTGAATGGGTTCATATTTGGTGTGGATGTTCCCTTGGTGACTCACATTCAGATTTGTTCAAATGAGGTCACTGTCAAATGGTTGTGAAGCCAGGGCCATAACTCTTGCCCTCCATAGTAATTCTTAAAAACGACTTCTCGTGTACCATCAGGTTGAATTGGTTCATATTTGGTATGAAGGGTCCTTTGGTGACTGTAGTTCAGATTTGTTCAAGTGGGGTCATCCTGGTAAAATAGGGGCCAAGCAAAGGACAGTTTTCCTCTTAATATGCTTCCTTTACACGGACCATCAGGTTTATTTTACTGATATTTAGTATGAAGGGTTCTTTTGTGTCTGTGATTCAAATTTATGCAGATGGGGTCACCAGGTTAAATAGGGTGGGACCAGGGACATAACTGTATGTCTCTATAGTAATACTTATAATGTCTTCTCAAGAGAGGTTGGACCATATAGTATGGAGGATCCTTTAGTGACTGAGATTCAGATCTGTTAACATGAGGTCAACCCATTAAGAAATGACTGGACTATGGGGACTTAAGACTTTTGTGTCTAAAAAATCATTAAAATACAAAATTCATTAAAACGTCTACCTTGGAACTACCTGACTGATTAATCTGACATACAGATAGTGTTTTTGGGTCCATGGATAATTGGGCTTTAAACATGTCTAAATGGTTTTATATAAAGCGCTATTGAGATTGAAAATTTCCAACAATTGAGAAAGTTTGAGATGTCGGTTGTGAAATTTCAACCTAAGACTTGGGAGTCTGGGCCCCGGGCGAGAGGGGACTTCTTGAGCTGGATGAGGGGGTGATCACTAGTGTACAGTTGGTAATTTCAAGTTAGATTTGGTAATTTCAAGGTAGATTTTGTAGATTTGGTAATTTGATATTCACTGATCTACATTCATGAAGCCTCTCTAGCCACATATCCTGTTTAGATCTACTTCTTTTAAAGTGATTATGAAAAGTTCTGACTGTTGTGGTCTCCAAAGTCCCAGTCTTATCAGTCTTTGCAGTCTGGTGAGCGACCCCACAGTCTTTGACTGTCTTGTTTAGGAAACGACATGTTTTGTTCAAATTATTAAATTAAACTAAGATGAAGAGAGATTAAATGAAGGGGAAATGGTAGACACTATTGTATCTTAATTATATTCTACACCACAACAAATGCTTCATTTATAGTCAACATGGTTTATGAATCAAGTTATATTTTTGGTCGAGCTATGTAACAAACTCGACTACAATTTGATGAATTACAGTGGATGTCCATCCCTCTCTCCGTCAGTCAGTCTGTCTATCCCTCTCTCTGTCTGTTTGTCCATCCTTGTTGCTATTTTAACCCTTTGAGTGCCAGGTCCGATTTTTGTATAAACCCATATACCCTGTGCCAATGCATTCTCTTATATATGCGAGTCGACCATAGGTCGCCTCGCATATATAAGAGAATGCATTGGCTTAAGAATTTTTTTTTTTTTTTTTTTTTTTTACAATTTTAATATATTTTATTATATTCTTTAACAGACTTATTGTGTAGGTTTAGGGCCGATAATATCGGCCCCTGGCACTCAAAGGGTTAAGAACGATAACTTTAACAAACATGATCCGACTTGAATCATGGCTTCAACTCATGAATCTCTTGGATGAATTCAAAAACTACGTTGTTTACCGGGTGACTATTTCACAACGTAAGCATGATAAGCTCTTCACTGTTAACCCTTTACCCAACAGAAGGGCCCTGTGCCAATGCATTCTCTTATATATGCGAGTCGACCATAGGTCGCCTCGCATATATAAGAGAATGCATTGGCTTAACACATTAAAAATTATAAAATTGTTAAAGAATGTAAGAAAAAATGGTAAAAAGTGTTAAAAAAAGATTTTTTTTAGGCCAATGCATTCTCTTATATATGCGAGGCGACCTATGGTCGACTCACATATATAAGAGAATGCATTGGCACAGGGCATAACTGTAACTATCACAATGTGGTCAAGGAGCCGGTTCCAATGATATCCATATTTGTATGGTTCTATTGAGACAGACCGAAGATATTTTAGGCTGTTGAAGCTTTATTTGGCCGGTTTTGGCCGGTTTGTTGGGTAAAGGGTTAAATGATGTCATTACATTGTGTGCTGGCCCATGATTTTTGACCATTTTCCAAGGGAAAAATATGATGGGGGAATATCACGAAAACCCAAAAACTGACTCAGTTGAAAGGCTATTATCATTCATAATTCTGGAATATTATATGCTGTTTCAAACTTCGATGAAGTAGGTCTGTACTCAGTGTGGACGTATAGCACACAGTGTCCCATTTTACATCCATACTCGGTTCGTACCAAACCTGAGTTTAGTGACCCATAGCGGGATAGTATCACTAAATTCACCCTCTGGGGACCTCTGCAAATGACAAGCACACTAAACTCAGGTTTGGTACGGATTTATAGCAGTCAAGAGGTTAGTTAACTAACAACAAATTTTTTAGATTTGGCACCGTTGCTGTCATATTTTGTAAACAAAATTATGAAATGAAATTTATTTTTTTAAATGGCCACCAGCAGTCATCTTTGATTTCAAATTTGAATCCATCAGCACACCCTGCAACCCGCATTTATTGGAGATTGTTTTGAAAATTAATTGGCATTTTTAGATGGGAGCTATTGAATTTGAATGATATTCGATCAAAAACATGGCCACTGGCAGCCATCTTTGATTTTACTCTTTGCATCACTAAATACTTCAGCATTGATTGTAAACTTCATACGGCTCTTCGGGTTGACCTCTGGTATTACTTAAACATTTAAACTTTCTGCATTACATTAACTGTAATGTATTACATTAATCTCTCTCCAAGTTGAGTTACAGTGCCATTGACACTTTCATTTACTCTAAAGTCAAATTACGATAGGAAATAAAATTGAAATGATTATTATAATTAATTAAAAGACCTTGATATTATAATTTTGTTTTCACAGGAGTTAATTAAACACACAGATAAAGTAGATGACGAGAGAAAATTCCTGGAAAAGGCACTGGAAGCAATGCAGGTAATACTTCAGTCATGAACGTTGTGCATACCCTTCTATGTTTTTCACTTAGAAAATGCAGTCTTTGCATTGCTTGTCCGGATGATAATTTGAGCAAATTGAACAGAATTTCTTGATATTTTGTTCATGGTTCACATTTGAGAAGACGCAACCTAAAGTTCGAAAATGTTCATGGTCCGATGATTTTTGACTAAGTTATGCCCATTTTTTGTCCCCCGAAAAACTATTTTGGGGGACTATTAAAATAGCCGGTGTCCGTCCGTCTGTGCGTCCGTCCGGAAATGGTTTCCGGATGATAACTTTAGTTTCGGTTATTAGATCAAAAGAAAATTTCATAGGTGAGTTTATCAGACCAAAATACAGGTCAAGTTAGAATATTGGTTTGCTCCGCCCATTTTTGCGAGAGTTATGGCCCTTTTATTTACTTAGAATCTTGTAATTTTCTGGTTTCCGGATGATACTTCAGTTTGTGTGATCATATCTGAATCAAATTTGGTATGTGAGTTTATCAGCCCTATATACAGGTCAAGTTCGAATATGGGTTTGCTCCGCCCATTTTTGCGAGAGTTGTGGCCCTTTTTCGACTTAGAATCCTGTCAATTTCTGGTTTCCGGATGATAACTTTAGTTTGTGTGATCATATCTGAATCAAATTTGGTATATGAGTTTATCAGCTCGAAATACAGATCAAGTTCGAATATGGGTACGATCCACCCATTTGTTCTGAAATTTAGTATCGGATTTAGGTCCTTGTTATTTTTTTCAGAAAAGCTGATGGCCCCAATGAAGCCACTTTTTCGGGGGACATTGTGGCCGGACGGCCTTTTATTCAACTTATAAATCATAATATTTGCATTTTCTAAATGATAACTTGAGCAATCTTCAAAAGAATCTCTTGATATTTGGTGTTTAGCTCACCTTGAGAACACTCAGGGCTTCATCTAGTTGGAGTCTAATTTTGCCAGAATTTCAATTCTTTGTTCTCAAAAAAGCCAACGTGCCAAAAAGCCACCTCGATTATGGGGATGTTGGGGTTGCGACCTTTTATTCGACTTAGAAATAATAATATTTGCATTGTCAAAATAATAACTTGAGCAATGTTCAAAAGAATCTCTTGATATTTGGTGAGTGGCTCACCTTTGAGAACACGCATGTCAGCATTAAGTTGGAGCAAGCCTTGAAATAGTGTGTTTGTCATTTGCAGATTGAGGTCCCCAGAGGGTGAATTCAGTGATGCTACCCCGCATAGCAGGCTAGCATCACCAAATTCACCCTCTGGGAACCTCATTCTGCTGAGGTGTAATGACAGACACACTATTTCAAGGCTTGTGTGTGGCTCACCTTTGAGAACACGCATGTCAGCATTAAGTTTTAGTCATATTTTTGCCAGACTTTCACTTCTTTGTTCTTAAAAAAACCAACGTCCCAAAAAGCCACCTGGTAATCTTTTATTTATTCATTACACACACCAATTCTATTTCAGGACCTGTCTCTGTATGTGAATGAAGTGAAACGTGATAACGAAGCCTTACAGTTGATCGGCGAGATTCAAGAGAGGTAGGAAATTATCAGTTATATTATGTTATCAGTTCGTCTGTCCATCTGTTAACATCTTGGTTTGCAACCAATAACTCTAGTTTGGATTATTTGTTTGGAACCAAAGTTGGTATGTGTGTTTCTAAGCCAACAATACAGGGCAAGTTTGAATATGGGCTCGGTATAATAATTTTTTGCATATGTTTGTTTTCTACCAAAATATGTAGGTCAAGTTCGAATATGGGTTTTTTTTTTGCATGAGACACGACCCTTTGTCGACCTAGAATTTACTATTTTTTATAAAAAAATGTTATGGGCCATCAAACAGGCGTATTTAGCCGTGTCCCAGTTTTTAGTTCCGGTCATAATTCCGACCGATGATCAGTGATGGCGTTGGTCCATACCCGTCTATAATAACAACACCCAAAGCAGAGCAGTGGCAAGGTTTATAGTCCGGGTACCAATCAAGGGGGTATGCCACTTGGGAGTAATCACTTGTTGACGTGCCAGATCTGGTTATGACCCTACTTGACATGCATGTAACTCAACCCACACATTATCTCAGCATTGCTGTCATCACATTGTGCCATGTGTAAATCATGAATCACTTTTATTTAATTTTCAGCATTGTTGATCTTCAAATGGTATGTATTATTAATATATTGCTTCTTCTTTATCTATGGGTGTTGTAGACATGATTAGTAAAATGTTGTCAAAGATGTCAATTCCTTCGTGATTTAATGTTAGAACTTCAGAACATTCTAGATATTAGTAGGTTTATAGTGATATGTTAGTAACATTTTGTATTTTCTATGGATGATAGAGATGCCAATATTTAAAAAAAGATGGGTACAATATATGAAATAGGCTTCTGGCATAACGTCCAATCCACATTCTGAATCGCTGTGTCTTTCTAATCTATAAATATATTTCATATTTCTTTGATTCTGAATAAATTATGTTCGATAATGTTTTGATAACTAAGGCAAATATAAAAAATATGCTTAATTCTCATCCCCCCCCCCCCCCCCCGAACTTATTTTCTCCATCATGCCTTAACCTCCAAGGTAAAAAGGCAATGATCCATTAATCAGTCTATTACAATCAAATGGGGCAATTTAAATCACCTTGTATTCACGGGGGTAAAACTGCGACATGAGGATCGGTGGCATTCCGATAAAGAGACGGTGGAATTCCGATAAAGAGACGGTGGAAATCCGATAAACGAGACGGTTCGCTTTCGGCGACAAACGAGATTTTCAAGAGAATAGCCATTTAAAAGTCACGCGACAGTTCGTTTTCCGATAAAAGACACGCGGCGGTTCATTTTTTATCGGAAAACGAACCGTCGCGTGACTTCTAAACGGCGATTCTATTGGTTTTACTCACTGTAGCGTCTAGATTTTGATGGATATTAGTAACTAAAATAACTATATGATGATATGAAACCTGGTTTGAATGCCCAAACACGAAGAAAATCTCGTTTGTCGCCGAAAGCAAACCGTCTCGTTTATCGGATTTCCACCGTCTCTTTATCGGAATGCCACCGATCCTCACGTCGCAGTTCTCCCCCCATGGTATTGAATAGAACTGAACATGACCATTTAGAAATATACATCGGAAGAGTCTATTATTTAACTGGAGAAGTGCTTACAGAAAATGATCAGATGACAGACAGACAGACCAAAGGATAATGCAAATTCAGAAGGATTCATTTTCATTGGTGAGAAATGTTCAGTTAATAAGTTCAACAAATGGCCTATGGGTGTTTGTTGAACATATCATCTGGATATTTCCAAAGTGAACTACTCATTAAAGAGTTTTTAGTATAGAAAGGGTTAAGAATATAATATATAAACAACAATAAAATTAGCCCCCCCCTCCCCCCCCCCCCCCAATTTTTCAAAAAAATTTGATGAGAATCTAGTAATTTATTTATATTGGTCCAAATCCGAGTTATGTTATTCATATTAATTCATTTAAAGGGGTGAAAATCCCACCAAATGAAGAACAGACCATTCCAATGTGTATTTAATGTGGTAATCCATTTAAATCCACGTGGCGGTTTGCGCTCCAAAATACACCTAATATATTTGTTTTTGAATCTGGATTTCTTATTATTTCTGATACAGTTTCTTCCCACAAAGATCAATCGGAGGACAAACAAAGTTAGTTTTCAAACGATTGGCAAAATTATAACATGAGCTTCCGTCTTCTATATTTCTAACCTGTGAACAGAAAGTTATGAGGCTAACCCTAGTTTGACGACTAATTTGGCTGCTGGTTCATGTGTATATCTAGTGAATTCATAGTAACAACAATTATATTGATACCTCCAAATAATGAAATTTACCCTCCCCTTTTTCAATCGTAGTTAGTTAGAATTCATTGTTTACCTATTTTGTATGATCATTATTATTAGGCTGTGGCTCTGTTTACAGTTCCGTAATATAGCCAGGAGTCTCAAATATATGCCGTAATATACGCTGTAATAAATGACATACTCAGAATAATGAGAAAAAAAGAATGGGAAAAAGGAAAAGATAGAAGAAAACAACTATTTTCTGAACCACAATGCATATGTTTGATATGTTACTATCTTATAACAGACCATTCACTGTCTCTACTCACCCACACCTTGTCAGATTCCGAAACCCCCATATTATACCCCCAGATTGTGTTCATCTGGCATGCGATTAGCTGAAATGTCTCTTAAAAGTTTTATTTAAAAGCAACCTTGCTGTTAAAGCGCTCCCACCATTGCAACAAAATCAAAAGCGCAGATGTCATAATAGCTAGGATTATGGTGTGTTATGGCGTAAATTTAATATCTGTGGCAATATTTACGGCACCATAAATTGATACACTTCCTTTAGATTATGTGTCCTGTTTTTCAGTGTCACTAAAAAGCCAAAGGAATTAATGTTCCAGATTACCACCTCTGGGTGTCCCATTAAAACCACGTTTCTATTACGGAATACCCGTCCAGTGATTGTTATATAACAGAATGGTCCAACCACACTCAGTTCTAATTAAAATTAGGGGCGTCGGTGACTCAGTGACTCAATCGGTTAGGGGTACATCTCCAAGCCATTTTGTCCTCCAGCGCTGGCGATAAGGGTTCTAATCCACATGTTTCTATCGTGGATTTTGTAACTCAAAATCGTTATCTGGTAGAGTTGCCAGTTACTTGCTTATGGCCCGTCATTTGCTACACATGGTCGACGAGTTTATCAGCCCTTGAAATCACTATTAGATTAGCCATATGTGTGTGGATTTCCTCCACCACTAAAACTGGCAATGTCGTGATATGGCCTTAGTTGCTGAAAGCGACTTTAAATCCCAATCAATCAATTAAAATTACACTCTCGAACAAGCTACAGTAATGCCCTAAATAATCGACTCCTTAACCACAGCAGAATTATGGGTAATTTTTCAGGATTTAATCGGAAATATGGCTTGTTGCCATTCATCGGAAAGCTCTCAGTGTTATTCCAGAAAAAGGAAACCGAAAGGAGATATCTGTCAATTATAAAAGTATTTGTGCGCTGTGACGTCATTCTGAGGGATTTCATGCAGAAGCTATTTATAGCCGCGGTAGTCTAAAAAATAGTAGACTCTATAACGCGTAGCTTGTTCGAGAGACTAATTTTAAATAGAAAACTGCGGCCAAACATGCATTCCATATTCGGAAAAGTTTTGTTAGGTCACTGGGGATTTCTCCGAGAAATTGGATTTGAATGTGAGTTCTGGAGATGTAAATCTGGATTGTCGTTACCTTAAGATACTGCCTGATTACCATTAATAAATTAATATTTAGCCATACATCATATATTATTTAAATATTATATATTATAATGTTGCTTGAAATTGCTTTATTTTGTGAATTTTCGTTGTTTTAATACTGTATACAACCATCAGTAGTCCATCACCGAGGATAAACCCAGTCTTAAGTTTTTGCTCCCTAAAAAATCAACAATAAGCCCATCCTCCAGTGAGGTGTGATATCTGTTTAGCTGCAGCTCACGGGTCTACGCCATCCTCCAGTGAGGTGTGATATCTGTTTAGCTGCAGCTCACGGGTCTGTTTTTATAAGACCTGTCATAATTAGGGTCTTAACCCTTTACCCAACAAACCGGCCAAAACCGGCCAAATAAAGCTTCAACAGCCTAAAATATCTTGGGTCTGTCTCAATAGAACCATACAAATATGGATATCATTGGAACCGGCTCCTTGACCACATTGTGATAGTTACAGTTATACCCTGTGCCAATGCATTCTCTTATATATGCGAGTCAACCATAGGTCGCCTCGCATATATAAGAGAATGCATTGGCCTAAAAAAAAAAAAAAAATTAACACTTTTTACCATTTGTTCTTACAATCTTTAACAATTTTATAATTTTTAATGTGTTAAGCCAATGCATTCTCTTATATATGCGAGGCGACCTATGGTCGACTCGCATATATAAGAGAATGCATTGGCACAGGGCCCTTCTGTTGGGTAAAGGGTTAAATATAAATAGCATTACTTCAGCTAATTCCTCTGGCAAACTCATTTATCCAATTGTATTTCACAAAACGATGTATTACAATATATAAGATGATCTTGATGTCTTATTTTAAATATTTATTTTAATATTATTATTATCTAATAAAACACAAGCAAACTTATTTGTATCCAATAAAGTAGTGTTCATCATGATTCATGTACAATATGATGTTAGATTTATAATAGCACTACAATGTATGTTCCAAACTGAGATTTTTAACCCTTTCAGTGCCAGGGGCCGATCTCATCGGCCCTAATTTACGGTCTGTAAAATCGGCCCTAAAAAAAAATAATTGTTTTTTTTTGTTTTTAGATTTTTAAAAAATTATTAAAATTGTAAAACATTGTAAAAAATAATAACAAATGATGAAAAATTGTTAGGCCAATGCATTGTCTTATATATGCGAGGCGACCTATGGTCGACTCGCATATATAAGAGAATGCATTGGCACAGGGTATATGGGTTGATACAAAAATCGGACCTGGCACTCAAAGGGTTAAAGTATGGGTAAGCTCAGTCTCAAGTTTTTGTGTCAAAAAATCACAGGCCCTCTGGGACTACTGACCATTGTATACAGTACATGAAACCCTTATTATTACAATGAAAGGTCAATTATAACAAAATTGGTTCAAAATCAACTCAAATATGAGAGGGTTTCTTTTAACCCTTTCAGTGCCAAGTCCGATTTTTGTATTAATCCATATTTCCATGATCAAGGAAATATGGGTTGATACAAAAATCGGACTTGGCACTGAAAGGGTTAAATGGAGGTCATGTGACCTGTTTTCATGTATATTTTTTGCAACAGGCCAAATTTGATTTTAATTAAATTAAATGCCCACAAATCAATGGGAAATTAGACACAAATAACTCATGTAGAACTGTATGGCCATGGGTTGGCATCTGTCAGTCCATCAACAATGTCCTTTGGCACATCCTGCAGGCCACATTCCTCATCTGATTATCACCAAACTTTATATGGATCTTTGGGGTGACTTCTAGATTGGAGCTATAAACTTTTTCGGAATTTTGTTGAAAAACATTGCCGGCAGCTGCCATTTGAATTTCAGATCTTATTCCATCGGCACACCCTGTAGCCCACATTTAAGGATGAATTATTTTGAAAATTTATAGAAATGTTTAGGATGACCTCTAAATGGGAGCTGTCGAATTTGAACGATTTTCAATGAAAAACATGGCCGCCAGCAGCCATCTTGGTTTTTATTCTTTGCATGACTAAATCCTTCGGCACGCCTGCAACCAAAATCTTCCATCCAATTGATACCAAACTTCATATGGATGTTTGGGGTGAACTTAGATGAGAGCTATCAAACTTTAATAATTTTAGTTTTTTTTTTAAACAAGGCCACTGGCAGCCATCTTGGATTTTACTCTTTGCATGACTTAATTCTTTGGCATGACATACAGCCAACATTTTTCATCTGATTCATCCCAAACTTCATTTGTATCTTCGGGATGACCTCTTATATTGCTCAACCCTTTACCCAACAGAAGGGCCCTGTGCCAATGCATTCTCTTATATATGCGAGTCGACCATAGGTCGCCTCGCATATATAAGAGAATGCATTGGCTTAACACATTAAAAATTATCAAATTGTTAAAGAATGTCTGAAAAAATGGTAAAAAGTGTTAAAAAAAGATTTTTTTTAGGCCAATGCATTCTCTTATATATGCGAGGCGACCTATGGTCGACTCGCATATATAAGAGAATGCATTGGCACATGGCATAACTGTAACTATCACAATGTGGTCAAGGAGTCGGTTCCAATGATATCCATATTTGTATGGTTCTATTGAGACAGACCGAAGATATTTTAGGCTGTTGAAGCTTTATTTGGCCGGTTTTGGCCGGTTTGTTGGGTAAAGGGTTAAAGAATTCAACTGTTCGCATTCCTTATCGCTCCATTGATTGTAATGTATGAGACTATCCTCTCTCTCCAAGTTGAGATTCACTTTCATGACTGATATTTATATTCTTCCAGTGGAAAAAAGTTTATTCATGCCCATATTAGTGTGGGTGTATAACATCTATTTTGTAAATTTCAGCTTTACACCCTATTGTGGGTATAAATTCCTACTATGGGTGTAAATATTCAACATTATTTCATGGGTTAAATATCTATCCCCATAGTAGAAGTACATCGTAGTTAGCAAAATAATTCTTCAGTTAATACATTCATTTAAAATTGGAAGTTGTCATGATATAAATTAAATATGAGGAAAATTGCCTGCATTTCAATCAAATGTAGCTTGCTAGTGTTATACGAACTAGGAAACATGAATGTGAATATCAAGTGACTGATGGCTTAGAAACAGACGTCTTGACATATAACTGCATCACTACTTGTTACTCACATTCTTTTTAATAGCGTCGTGTTTGTGTCTCTCGGTGAGGATACACATTAAAAGTTAATAGTAGAGTAGTTCGCTGAACAAATAAAAAATTATAATTATGGCATAAATTAAATAAACCCATCGTAGCAGAGCGTACCAAATTTTCACCACTCGTGGTATTGTAGTTTTAACCACTCGTCAAAAGGCTTGTGGATAAAACCACTATTCCAATCTTAGTAAAACTTTGGTACTCTCATCTACTATGGGTATATTCTATATGGGTTCTAACTTCTCATATTTATTCACTGAAATAAGTCGTCCATATGCAGCTCTGTTAATTAACGTCGAATATCAGCTAAGCCGTGGCAAACGCCAAGGCAAAAAGAAATTTTGTCTGCTATTTTTTAGCCGAGGCAAATTTCAGAGCCTGCCGATGTTTTGTGCAAATTTGAAACAAATTGCTGGAGAAATTGTCTTAATATCTCGCTGGAAATCTGCAGATGGCAAAACTTCATTGTTGAATTGTTGAATGCTAAGGACCACTGTGATAACAAGGATTATCTTGATAATCAGCAATTTTAAACCACACTGAACCAAAGTCTGCTATGATAATGGACCAAGTTTCAATTGTAAACTGAAGTTGTATGTGTAGACCATGCAACTATGCAGATCCAGGAAAAATTTCTGGCTTAGGCAATTTTTTTAGCATAAGCAAAGTTCTGCTATTTAACAGGGCTGATATGTCGTTAGCCCTTTCATGACGGGAGATGCCCTGGTACAGCATTAAATATCCTGGGCCAGTGTGCATTCTCTTATAAATGCGAGCCTCCCATAGGGAGCTTTGCATATCTAAAAGAATGCATTGGCTTACAAGGTCAAGGTAATATTGTTATTCCAATGTAATCTCTTTTATATGGGAGTCTCACATATATAAGAGAATCTAATGGCCCAGGGTTTTTGCAAAATTTCAGGAAGCTACTTTCATGGAATGGTTTTCTGTCTGTTCAGAAAGCCATAATGGGACTTCATTAATGTTCATATCTTAGACACCCAGCAATCATCAGCATTCTTACTTGAATTGTTTATAATTTAGATTTAAATTTTGTCATGAGTTCTGTGCGTATTTCAATACGATGTCATTTCAAATGCTTTTGACTTTTCAGATCCTGGATTGAGTTTCCCGGTGTATCTTCATCTGATACATGTTTAACCCTTTACCCAACAAACCGGCCAAAACCGGCCAAATAAAGCTTCGACAGCCTAAATTATCTTGGGTCTGTCTCAATAAAACCATACAAATATGGATATCATTGGAACCGGTTCCTTGACCACATTGTGATAGTTACAGTTATGCCCTGTGCCAATGCATTCTCTTATATATGCGAGTCGACCATAGGTTGCCTCGCATATATAAGAGAATGCATTGGCCTAAAAAAAATCTTTTTTAACACTTTTTACCATTTTTTCTTACATTCTTCAACAGTTTTATAATTTTTAATGTGTTAAGCCAATGCATTCTCTTATATATGCGAGGCGACCTATGGTCGACTCGCATATATAAGAGAATGCATTGGCACAGGGCCCTTCTGTTGGGTAAAGGGTTAATCTCGATAAGATATTTTGAAATTGGCATCATGTAGCATAGCCGTCCTTGGGTCACCAATCCCTTCCTTATTTTATATATTCCCTCATAGCCTGTTCCTCTACTCTTTTCGTGATACTATATCAACTTGTTTACCACCGATAACAGCTGAACTTCACCCATGGAACTAAGACGACGTTCACACACCTCAACAATTTGCCCGCCCAAATTTTCACGCAATTCGTGAAACAGGCTTATGTTTGTACATATATGAATGATAAATCTTGGATTCATAAAGTAATTTTTTTTGGCATTAAGAGTATATGATTTTAGATACATGTCCGGAAAATTTCTATCACTTAACCCTTTACCCAACAAACCGGCCAAAACCGGCCAAATAAAGCTTCAACAGCCTAAAATATCTTCGGTCTGTCTCAATAGAACCATACAAATATGGATATCATTGGAACCGGCTCATTGACCACATTGTGAAGGTTACAGTTATGCCCTGTGCCAATGCATTCTCTTATATATGCGAGTCGACCATAGGTCGCCTCGCATATATAAAAGAATGCATTGGCCTAAAAAAAATCTTTTTTTAACACTTTTTATCATTTTTTCTTACATTCTTTAACAATTTTATAATTTTTAATGTGTTAAGCCAATGCATTCTCTTATATATGCGAGGCGACCTATGGTCGACTCGCATATATAAGAGAATGCATTGGCACATGGCCCTTCTGTTGGGTAAAGGGTTAATATAAATTTTATTTAGAATTGCTTATCACTTAAGGGCTATTTTTAGAACAGAAATCCACACGAAAACGTTCAGAGCATACCGAATGCTTACCAAGAAAGACAACTATATCTTGTTAGCAGCCTCATTCATGGCAAATTGTTTTTCAACTATACAATAAAAATTTACCACTTTATTATGCCTTTATAGACAAAATAATATATCTTGTCTTCAGTTTTATCTGTATTTTATTCACAAAATAGCTATCTGTAGTCTTGAAATGTGGATTAAAAGAATTTCACTGTAACAGTAATGTTTACTTAACAATCGTTTAAAAATGTGAAAATCTCGTCACTGGAGTGTTCTCAATAATAAAAATAAGAACAAAGTCTATTCTTCCATGTTCTTCTAAATGATTTTATTTTTCACTTTTACCCACTGAGAGCACCATACAGTAATGCTTTCCGATGAATGGCAACAAGCCATATTTCCGACTAAATCCTGAAAAGTTACCCATAATTCTGCTGTGGTTAAGGAGTCCATTACTTAGGGCATTACTGTATGTGCCTTTATATTAACACTTCCATGACTGGAGTTTCCTGAAATTTCGTGAAAAACCTGTGCCCAATGCATTCTCTTATATATGCGAGTCTACCATAGGAAGCCTCTCATTTTTTAGAGAATACATTGGCCTAACAATATTTACCTTGACCTTGTAAGACAGTGCATTCTCTATATATGCAAGGCTCTCTATCGAGGACTCGCATATATAAGAGAATGCACTGACACAGGATCTGTAATGCTGCACCAGCGCAGCTACCGTCATGAAAGTGGTGACAGTTCAGTATTAATGTACAATAATAATGACTTCTAAATATGTTATTTTCACATCAGAACATAATTTTCTATGACAAATCCATTACACGAATTGACTTGTACAATATAATTTGTGAATACATTAGTGATAACTGTCTCTACTGATTTTATAGCCAGAAAACACATCTCTAAAGGATTATGGAAGGCTACAGCGAGACGGTGAACTAAAAGTGCGGTCACACAAAGATGGCAAAAAAGAAAACCTACGGTGTGTATTTTACATTTTTTCCTCCATTGCCTACATAAAGGTAATTGGGGACATCAAGTGACTATTCACATATGCATTTATTAGATATTAACTGACTAATCAGAATCAGTCCTTCACAGGAGATGGAAGTGATTGCTCTCGCACCCGTATGCACTTGTAATTTTCAATTCGCAGGTGCTAAAATTCACACTTGTCCCTTTTGTCAAAATTGGTGACTGTAATCATTGATTCAATATTGAAATATTTTTAATGTTATCTAGATCCTTTCCTGTCTCAGATACGCTGATGCATTAACGATCCTTTGCCAGTGCATTCTGTTATATATGCGAGTCTCCCATAGGGAGCCTCGCATATATAAGAGAATGCACTGGCTTACAAGTAGTGATGTGCGGTTTTGAAATTCCATTTCGGTTTTGGTTTTGTTTTGGTTTTTGTAGAAAAATCAGGGTTTTGTTTCAGTTATGGTTTTACACAATACACCAATGACTTTATGCATAGAGCAGATGGTATAATATATGGCATAATATTTACAGCCATTTTGCAGCGATTTCCATAGTCTATGTGGCAGTATGTGCATTATCACCCATATGACACCCAAATGTTCAAATTTAAACTGCTACACTGTTGTAAATAGCAGCTGACAAAAGCGCGCACTAACCACACGTCTTGGAAAAGCGACCAGAGGTGTCGGTTAATCGAAACCGGAAGAATAGGTTTTGTAGAATATATCGGTTGCGGTTTGGTTTTGAATTTAAACCAAAAGAAAACCGAAAAACCATAAAACTGTACATCACTACTTACAACGTCAAGGTAAATATTGTTAGGGCAACGTATTCTCTTATATATGCGAGGCTCCCAAAATTTCAGGAAGCTCCAGTCATGGAATGGTTAAAGGTCCAGTTTGAACGTCAGAATTGGGTGATTATTAGAATAAACTCTTATTTCAGATATATATTCCTGTTTGACAAGGTGATGCTGATGTGCAAATCAACGCGGGTATGTATATTGTTAGAGTTATTTCACAGCACTTCTATTTCTCCATTAGAGTGGCAGATTATTCAACCCTTTTCTCTACTAAATGGATTCTCCCACCCAGTTATAATTGAATACAGTGGAAAGTTCTATTATTTATTTGGAGGGGTGTTCAGGAAAAATGAGCAGATGACAGTCTAAAAGATGATAGAAGTTGAGAAGGATTCGTGTTCATTTAAATATGTTCTAATTCTTCCTATAGAAAATTAGAGGAGGATTGTCCTCCAGGGAGGCTCTCAACTTGAATATCTATGATGGTCTAGCGACCGAGATGATGTGGGTAGATGCGGATTTTGCCTGTTCTTTTATACTCCAGGTTGGTGGATTTGATTGGTCAATGGGTAGAGGTCAGCGCGTTATGGACCCAGAAGAGGTCATGTGGTTGTACGCGGGTATATTGTGGGTATGTTTTCCCAATAGTGTTGGTATATTGTTGCTGCCCACTAACTAGTTCAGTGCGGGTAGTAGTAGTGGGCATGTTGGATAGAGTGCCACAAATGATGTGGTGTGCCCGTGAGTTTAAGTATAAATGGTGTGGGTATATGATTTGTAACCTTGATCGCCAGATATGGTGGAGATACGATCCGAAGTGGTGCTTCTTTGTCGCTTTAGTCATCAGAATTTATACCCACTATGCGTAGGTATCGTGTATTACCCGCAATTATAATACGTTGTTGATATTCAGGGTTTTACCTCATCATCCATCCAAATAAATAGACTATTCCATTGAATACTTCTATAACTGAATTGGAGAGTCCATTTAGCATAGAACTTATTATCTGAACATTTCCCACCACTGAAGAGGTATCTTTCAGCACCTTTATTATATTTTCGTCTCTTTGTCGTCTGCTCATTTTTCCTGAACACCTCTCCAAATTGGCAATTGAATAATAGATGATTCCAGTGTATACTTTTATAACTGAATGGGAGAATCTATTTAGTAAAGAAAGAGTTAATACCATCTCGTAAATAAATCCATTTGCATTTCCTGTTAGTATAAGTTCTCCACTGTGAGCACCATATAGAAAGCCTTTATAGTATGAATACATATGTATGATTGTAATAATAATGTATTAACCCTTTCAGTGCCAGGGGCCGATCTCATCGGCCCTAATTTACGGTCTGTAAAATTGGCCCTTTTTTTTATTTTCTATTTTTTTTTTTTTGGTTTGAATTTTGTTTGGGTATGCTTAAGCATGCTATAGCGAATTTAAAAACAAACTGGTTAAAATCTTAGGGGCATGTTATAACTCAAAACTATTACCAAGTATTCATAGTAATAATTTTGATGCCCATGAAAAACGTAAGATTCCCTGGCACTAAACCTACAAAATAAGTCTGTTAAAGAATATAAGAAAAAATTATTAAAATTGTAAAATATTGTAAAAAATAATAACAAATGATGAAAATTTGTTAGGCCAATGCATTCTCTTATATATGCGAGGCGACCTATGGTCGACTCGCATATATAAGAGAATGCATTGGCACAGGGTATATGGGTTGATACAAAAATCGGACCTGGCACTGAAAGGGTTAAAGTTCAAACTTTATGGCCATACATTGAGTTAAAACAATACTGACAAAATTAGTCCTGGAATATGCCATATTTGCTTCCAACTCAAGCATGAGTTTAGTGCGCCTGTCATTTGCAGAATGAGGTCCCCTGAGGGTGAAAATAGTGGCACTATCCCTCATAGTGGGCTAGCATCACTAAATTCACCCTCTGGGGACCTCATTCTGCTTAGGCCTCATCTTCTCTGGAAAGTTTCTTTATTATCAAATTTCTATAGAAAATTCTTCACATAGATCCTATTTCTAATTTAGTTTAGTTTCTCTATATCCCCAAATTGGCAGATGACACATTGCATAATCGATGTTCCCAATGGGTGTACATCACAATATTCACCATTTGGGAACTTCAATCTGAGTCTACGTCTCCCATAGCAGATGAGGCCATGCAAAATGAGGTCCACAGAGGGTGAATTTGGTGATGCTAGCCCACTGTGCGGTATAGCATCACTAAATTCACCCTCTGGGGACCTCATTCTGCAATTGACAGGCAAACTAAACTCAGGCTTGAAAGAGATAAGGAATATCCTGCTTCTTGCTAGCTTTCTAGTATTATTTATTCTTTTATTTTATAGGGCCCTGTGAATACATATTTTCACCTAAATCAACCTTTTAGAAATACTAATGATGAGCTAGCGGTGTTCATAATTTATAGTTGCACTCAAAATTAAATCAAATCAAATCGTAATGGTCAAATTAAATTTTAAAATGATTATTGTTTGTTTGCAGAGCCCTAATGACTAACCAACATATCAATCTATGTGCTTGATAAAAATTCTTGCGGCGAAATGTACAAATCTTGTGTATTATACACATGTGTATGAAGGGGATATACACATGCAGAACTCATTCTTTCTTTTGTAACAACAAGATATAGCCTGTGTATCCTCATGTCGTGTTCCTGGATGATCCGCTGTCCATATCAGTTGAATGTCTTATAGGCATGCACACCATGACTGATCAGAATGCAGGGGCATTTTCATTGATGATGTAAGGTCTATGTAACTATACATATTGCTTGTTCAGCTGAGGTTGGGTTGAAAGAAAAGAGTGTCTATCTCCGCCATTGATCAGCCTTCATGAAATGTGATCCCACAGAAACATCGCCTCAGCAATAAAAACTGTTAATTTCAATGTCAATATAACTCCCGATGTTAGCAAATAATGATCCTATCAAACAATCATGTCATAGCAGACAGTATGGCCAGCCGTGGATACATGCAATCCTGAGCAGAGGACATATGTGACCCGCCATATCAAATCCAGTCATAAGTCAGGATTATTTTTACCCGTGCCAATGCATTCTCTTATATATGTGAGTCGCCTCGCATTTATAAGAGAATGCATTGGCCTAACAATTTTTTATCATTTTTTTTAAATAAATGTTTCTTACAATTTTTAGGACATAAAATAAAAAACATCCATTACACTGCAGGGAGCCCCACACATATATAGAAGCATATAGAAGAGTGTCGTCTGCTCATGTTTGTCTGGGGCTCTGTATGGGTGAAATTATGAAATTGTTAAAGAATACAAGAAAAAATTATTAAAATTGTAAAAAATTGTTAGGCCAATGCATTCTCTTATATATGCGAGGCGACCTATGGTCGACTCGCATATATAAGAGAATGCATTGGCACAGGGTAAAAAAATCCCGACTTACAACTGGATTTGATATGGCGGGTCACATATAACTCCCGATGTTAGCAAATAATGAATCTATCAAACAATCATGTCATAGCAGACAGTATGGTCAGCCATGGATACATGCAATTCTGAGTTTAGTGTGCCTGTCATTTGCAGAATGAGGTCCCCAGAGGGTGAGTTTAGTGACGCTATCCCGCATAGTGGGCTACCATCACTAAATTCACCCTCTGGGGATCTCATTCTGCTTAGGCCTCATCTTCTCTGGGAAGTTTCTTTATTATAAAATTTCTGTATCAATTTCTGTAGAAAATTCAAATTCTTCACATAGATTCTCTTTCATTTTTATGTTTACCCATACCATAGTATGGTAAACATAGTGTCGTTGCCCGGATTGACCACTCGTCGTTCGTCCGTCTGTCCGTATGTCTGTCGTGCCGTAGACACTTTACGAGTAATGCGATAACTCAAACTCAAAAATTTGGTATGTGAGTTTCACAGCCCAAAATACAGATTGCGTCCGAATATGGGTTTGATCCGATTAATTTTAAAGGAGTTATGACCCTTTTTCAAGAATTTTTTAATTTTTTTTTTTAGATTTAGCTCCTTGCTAAATTTAGCATATACATGTACAAATATTAAAATTTGTTTGAACTTTAATAACAATAAAAAAAATTAATAATAATAAAAAAATATTGACGCTTTCATTTATTTTAGTTTTATACGATTAATTAGGTGTGATATCCTGTTTTGAAAATATGAAGATTTTATTGCAATAGTTTCATGTAATATAATGATATCAATAAAATACCATGTGATCATCCAACATCCAGAGTATATGAGAGGATTTTTATAGATGTTGTCATTCCAAGTGAAATCTGTTATGAAATGAGTGATGACATATGATACAGAGCTCTGGTGGGTCAAGCAAGATAAACAACACTGGTGGCTGGCTGTTTGTTTATTCTAACTGTCAAATTGATTAATGGCAGCACAAGACTGGTGTTTTTCCTATTCTTGAAATTTCATTACAGTGTGAGATAAGGGCCCCCTCACCTATATAAGTGTCTTCTAAATTCCATTAATTTGCTTCAAAAATAATTAACCCTTTCCAAGGTTTCCATAGACACATGCTATAATGTACATGGACTCTTCCTCATATCTCTTAATATCTATTGGGTATCTTTGCACACTATTCACTTCTATCAATTTTGGTATTGACTGATTAATTGACACGTGCTTTCAATTTGAAATTAAAACAACAGCTGATAGCCAATATGATTTATCTATGCAATGGGAAACAGGCAGATAAATATACATGACTATTGTAAGTGCTGACTTGTTTTAGGGGCCACAGAGCACTTAGAAGATTAACATAGAAGGTTGTGGCTTTTAGTGCCCAAGCTACTTGTAAAACATTGTAATGTGTGAAACCATTCAAATAAGGGCTAACTTACTTTCTTTTATATGAACGATTTAGTGGTCATAGGGGCCAGCATCCCCATCATATATAAACGTCTGTATAACATTATATAGATAATACTTTTGAATTGTATAAACTACATATATTTTTGAAAACCATACACCCCTGTTATGAAACACTTAATCTTATTTAATACACAGGTCAGATCTGATCTTATATCTGTCCATGTTTGATAAACAAATAACTGGGGAGAAGGGGGGGGTAATTAAAGTACCATTTAAATACGAGATGGAATCTCCTACATATATGTCGTTCTAAGCAGTCTGGCTTGTCAACAATTATAATTTCTCTTTAGAAGTGAATAATAAATTTTGAATGTCAAAAGTGGCAAAGATAGGGATTTATCACTTTTGCTTCCAATGAGTTAACTTAAACTCCTAAACATGTCCTCCGAAATCACTAAACCATTTGATCTCACAGTGAGAGGTCCTTGTGTGAATAGAGACAGAGTTATGAGATTTAAAACTACTCCTCCCCAACCCAAATACATTAACCCTTTCTTAAGACAAATTATTTGAGCTTTTGATTTCAAGTTGGGTACTGATATATGGATTAATTCCTGTGATCATATCTTTGACAAATTATCAGTTATGGCTAGTCGCTATCGCCAAGGTATGGGTTAAACATCTGCCGATCGTGATCGGCCTCTCGTTAGTTTAGTTTCTCTATATACCCAAATTGGCAGATGACACATTGCATAATCGAGGTTCCCAATGGGTATATACATCACAATATTCACCATTTGGTAACTTCAATCTGAGTCTACGACTCTACGTCTCCCATAGCAGATGAGGTCATGCAGATTGAGGTCCCCAGATGGTGAATTTATTGATGCTAGACTGCTATGCAGATAGCATCACTACATTCATCCTCTGGGGACCTCATTCTGCAAATTACAGGCACACTAAACTCAGGCATGGCCCAATGGCACAATACACATGCAAAACTTCTGTGTGCATTGCTTGAGTTTATGCCATGGCAGTTCTGATTAAAATCACAAACAAACGCTCCACGTACTGAGTCTGACAAAATTGGCTAGGGGTTCCATTACTACCAGCAGGTATTACGTAATTACCAGCCAATCGCAACATCATCAGTAAAGCAATGTAACCAATCAGGCGATAGTCACATGGAATCCCCAAGACTTTAGCACAATAGCTAAAAATAGCGTAAGAACTTTTC
Organism: Siphonodentalium dalli; assembly: GCA_032622095.1. Lineage (NCBI taxonomy): Eukaryota > Metazoa > Mollusca > Scaphopoda > Gadilida > Siphonodentaliidae > Siphonodentalium > Siphonodentalium dalli. The sequence goes on along the minus strand of CP136069.1, from coordinate 50,759,161 downwards.
TGCCACATGTCTAATTTCACAGTATTTACAAATTCAGAGTTTACACGTCCAATAGAGTTGAATATTATGAAGAATTTCAACATTTAGTATCGAATAATTTAGTAGTCGCGATGTTGTAAATGTTTATTTATAGTAACGGTAATACTACAAATAGCCAATTTTGTCAGACTCAGTACACAGAGTGTTTGAGTGTGATTTTAATCAGAACTGATGCCATGAATACATGTGTGAGTAAAATACACCAGCTTCGTACATCTCACAGCTATACATGTAGTCTATTCAGGAAAAGTCTTAGTCAGTGAAAGTTTGAGTAATAAAATGTTCAGATTGGTCAAATGATACCAGGCCTGAGTCTATGATGCTGGACATTTGCAGATTGGGGTCCTCAGAAGGTTAATTTAGTGATACTACCCCGCACAGCAGGCTATCATCACTAAATTCACCCCCTGGGGAACTAAAATCTGAATCTAGTTCTCCCATTGGCCATATTAGATGATACCATGCCCAGAGAATGAATTTGTTGATGCTAGTCCGCTTTGCGTCACTAAATTCGCCCTCTGGGGACCTCATTCTGCAAATGTCCGGCAACATATTCTAAGGTCTGAATGACACGATTATGTTACTCAAATATGCAAATACATACTAACATATTGCACTCTGAAATTAGTTTCGTTTTGCACAATTTTCAGTTTCATCTTCTATCCACCATTTCAAATCTGTCAATCTTACTGATGACATTGATATGTGGGTGGGGCATATGTATAATGCTTTGACTGTTTTTATTACATCGTACTAGGTGATGGACAAATTAATCTGGGTAAGATATAACTGAATGTCATTGATGTTTGAGCATTCTGATATTCCATAAAGAATGGTTGGTTAGGGCTGTGGACAAAACATTCATGGATAGTGAAATAATGTTACATCTGTATGCCTGTTCTCATGAAAATCTTCAAAAATTTTACCAGTTGATCATGAATTTGTGATTTGGTGTTGTAGAATGTTTTAGGCCATTTTTATTTCCATTTGTTTGGTTTACAGATAATTATTTTAAAATATAAGGTAGGAGGATGAAGAAAAAAAAATTAAGTTGTGAATTTTAATTTTTTTCATTATCTCAAAACTCTGGTAGGAAAATAAAAATATTGAATCTTAATTGAATATATTGTTGGTTTACGGATATTTTAAAATATAGGGTAGGAGGAAGAAAAAATAGGTTTTTTAATTTTAATTTTTTTCATTGTCTCAAAAAATCAAGTAGGAAGATAAAAAAATATCTTAAATTGAATGTATAAAGCATATAAATTTTAGACAAAATGGTGAAATGAGTAATAAATGCGAAAGAAAGCCTTCGTTGAGCTCATATTATATATCCTAATCTTTCTACAGACCATTTTCAAGATGCCATTCTCACATTCATAATATTTTTATATGAAATTCTGATATATTTGTGAGTATTTTACTGTGCAGTATAACATTTGTAGCATTTGTTGAACATGAAATATCCATGGATGTCACTGTTCCTAGCACTTATGCTGATGGGGTTTATGTTGTAACATTTTGTATAGAATTGCACAACATGTGCCGTTCTGTATACAGGTATTCACACTAGTCTTGGGCAAGATTCATGTTGTTGAAATGCTGCTGGAAATAATTGTCATCTGCTTTAAATTTGTTTGTTGCAATCTGTTGCAATAGTCAATTTCTCAACTGAAATAAACTTCACTATATATATCCACTGGTCTCACATTTTTATAGTAAAAAAAACTACTGACTGTTTTGACCTCCAATAGGATGACGTATCCATTCCGAAAATAAGATGATTTACATTCCTGTATATAAATATACGATGACCCATTGTCACATGACATTCAAGACTGGTGTGTGTTTCTGTGTAGCAAACAAAATAAAGTGTGCTTTTTTGTGTAAAACTTTACGACATTGACCCCTACCAGTAGCATTGATCTTTTCATATTTGAATTTTTCTGCTTCTATCCTCTGTCACATTCCCTGCTAGAGCTCACCTTACTGTTCTTCCGCTGACCTCAATCAGGGATGTTTCTAACTATTTTGGCAAAGAATCCCAAACCCTTTCTGCTGAGAAAATTTGCACCAGGGAGTTAGCCAGGAATTGAAACACAGGTGCCCAAACCCATTGCATAAAAACATCGGGTGACAGGGTACATGTCATTGCACTGTTTTAGAGGCGGTGTCACCATGTCCATTGTAGGTGTCTGGGCTTCCCTTGGGAAACAGGGGGCCGTGTATCTCATGATGTTCCCCAGAGCATATTTACCATGTTTTCATTGTTAAAAATATACATCCAAAGTGCAGTGCCTATTCTTGGCAACATTGTTGAGATAGAATTGGGCCATCTTCATTCGCAATTGCCAGTCCAAATGATGGGAGGATGGGTCACTGGCCAAGCATCTGCCATGGAGGCTTATAGTTGGGAACATAGAAGCATTTTCATTGTTAAACTCAGTGTAATTAACCCTTCCCTTCCTTGACTCGAGCCTCCTGAAATTTTGCGAAAACACTGTGCCAATGCATTCTCTTATATATGCGAATCTCCCATACGGAGCCTCACATATATAAGATAATACAGTGGCCTAACAATATTTACCTTGACCTTGTAAGCCTGTGCATTCTGTTATATATGTGAGGCTCATAACCTATATAAGTATTGATAATTATTTTGTATCAATTGTAATTTGTGGGAGCCTTTTCTTTGCATGTGATTGTATAAACAACAAGCTCCACATTGTTTGTTATTGTTATGCCCCCTGTAATGATGTTTTGGGGTGGGGGTATATAAGAATCAGCTTGTCTGTCTGTCCATACATTCGTCTCTGTGCCCAACTTTGTCCAAGCTTTTATTCCCAATTTTTTTTAAACTTGGCACAGATATTTAGTATCATGGGAACCTGTGCACCTGTGATTATGAGGTCCTTCCGACTTTTTAAATGGACTTTTCCCCCTTTTTCGACTTAATATATTTTCGCAACATGCAGAATTTTGTCTGACAAACTTCTATTCTATGTTTTTCCATTAATTTCCCTGTGTCCATCTCCTTTGCATGGTTTGGTACCTCTTTTTATTGCATTTTGTGTATTACGTTTTCTTACTTCAACTCAAAAAAGGCGGCAAACTTCATTTGCCCAATGGTGTATTGTGCATTTTAAGGTCTGCATTAATTTATGATATAGAATGCGTGACGAGTCGCTTATGTGTCGGCTACTTGTTTATTACCAAAATGAAATATACATGGACTTTTAACCCTTTTGCTGGTGGAATGACATTTAATGTCATTTTCAATAGTCTTATGATAGCAGGGTTCCCACTCTTTTGAAAAGTACTTGAATATCAGACCCTTCATTGAAAAGTGCTTAAATTAATTTTCTTCCTTGAATAGTACCTGATTGTCACCCATCACCCCTGAAAAGTGCTTCAATTTAGTCAAATTGATTATTATTGAACTATCATTTCCAAGCCTTGAAATAGGGTGTCTGTCATTTGCAGAATGAGGTCCCCAGATGGTGAATTTAGTGATGCTACCCCGCATAGCGGGCTAGCATCACCAAATTCACCCTCTGGGAACCTCATTCTGCTGAGGTGTAAGCACAATGAGGTCCCCAGAGGGTGAATTTGGTTATGCTAGCCCGCTATGCGGGGTAGCATCACTAAATTCACCCTCTGGGGACCTCATTCTGCAAACGACAGACACCCTATTTCAAGGCTTGATCATTTCTTTCAAATCCTTATAAAAAATTTATTTGATAATTTTCTTTGAGCCTTATTTTCACTGTTTCTTTCAATATTATAAGAAAACAAAAACAAATTGATATAGGAAGAATATCTGCAGGCCATTTTAGGATAGCGCCACAATATTATGGTAAACTATAATTGTCCTTGAAATTTATCACTGCAGTCCATGAAAAGTGCTTGAACAGTGCTTAAATTTGGATATCAGAAATGAGTGGGAACAACAAATATTGCCATATTTGCACACACACATAGCATTGTCAAATCAATCTACGAAATGAGAATCATTTGTAGATATGTCTCGATGGACGTTATTAGCGATAATTTTTACTCAATACCGCTTTTAGTCACATTTTCAAAAAGATAACATGCATCAATTGGAAAGAAGTAGCGTGGTATGTGAAGTTGTGTGTACACGCCTGTTAATGACATCATTATAAATATCCCAAAATCGCGCTGCCCTCATTAGTGCTGCATGGTATACTTGCCACAAACAGGAGAATCTGTTCAATCCTTTCATGATTGGAGCTTTCTAAACTTTTGCGAAAACCCTGTGCCAATGCGTTCTGTTATATTAGCGATGGGGAGCCTTGCATATATAAGAGAATACATGTACATTGGCTTAACAATATTTACCTTCACCATGTTCAAAGCCAGTTCATTCTCTTATATATGCGAGGCTCCTCATGGGAGACTCGCAATATATAAGAAAATGCACTGGCACAGGGTCTTTAATGCTGCACCAGCGTGGCTCCCATCATGGAAGGGTTAATTTGCACGTCGTATATTGTGTCACTAGATTATCGGATATCCAGAATAATTTAATTATTACTTCAGTACTTAAAATATAAATACGCCGTATTTTTGCAAATATATTCATCCACTGTGTTGACGTTGTATATGGGATACCGACCTGCTTAATTGTTAAAATCTACTTCCCTTTATCAATTAGACATTGAGATTTCTGCTTTCTAAATATAGCATATTATCACGATCAGAATGTTTTCCATCATACACATTCATATGGCATGCATGCTCTATTGTAACAGATGTAATTCTATCTATTCTATTTCAAACTTATTGTAAACTTATTGCATATACAGTAATACCCTAAGTAATCGACTCCTTAAACACAGCAGAATTATGGGTAGCTTTTCAGGATTTAGTCGGAAATATGGCTTGTTGCCATTCATCGGAAAGCTCTCCCTGAGAGCTTTCCAATGAATGGCAACAAGCCATATTTCCGACTAAATCCTGAAAAGCTACCCATGATTCTGCTGTGTTTAAGGAGTCGATTACTTAGGGCATTACTGTAGTTTATATCAGTCAATGGATTTCTTCAATAACCAAGATAGTTATTACATGAATTTTGATGAGCCACATGTCAAGCAACATGTCAAGCAAAGCAGCGAATTAACATAAGATTGGGCTGGATTGTCTGATTATAGGGAAATTAATTATCAACATGTCAAGCAAAGCAGCTAATTAGCATTAGATTTGGCTGAAATAATATAAGATTGGGCTGGGTTGTCTGATTATAGGGCAATTTCTGCATCCTTAAGTTCTTTTTGTCAACTTCAATGGAGCGTTCCACAGAGGCCACGCCCACAGCGTAGACCGCCCAATGGCAATTTATTAGAATATATTCGACCAATCAGATGCCGAGCCGGCCGCTGGCTGCGGAGATCTTTTCGACGCCATCTTTCTTCACCCTAAGTTTGATATCCATGCATACATTCAGTGTTAAATTGGCTATATTCAAACAACTCTTTTGTTGTCAAATCATAATATACTGAGATTTGTATTTGCGGCATGATGTTATAAATTTATCCGTGATTATAACAGTGTTTTTCGTTTAGCATGACACTTGTCATAATTTTCACATTTAATGGCAAAACGAATGTATGTTCTCTGGTTTAGATATATTAGAGTTCAGTGATCTGTCTGTCTGTTCTGGTCTGTATGCAATTTTTTTTCCAGAACCCTTGATCGATTTTAACCAAATTTGGCGTGGTGCCTCGGGGTACCATGGCAGATGTTATATCGAACTTATATTTTAAATTAAATTTTTTAAACAAATAAAATAATTTTTTAATTTGTTTTCAAATTTGTGAATTTTTTAGCAAGAAGTTTCAATCTAAAAATCTAAAAAGAAAATTTAAAAGTTAAATAAAAATAAATTTAGTTAAGTAAAAAAAAATTTAAATTAAAAAAAAATAAAAAATTTAAAGATTCAATATCAAAATCTAAAAAGAAAATACAAAAAAATTAATTAAAAAATTTAAAAAAAAAAAATTATTATTTTGTTTTTGTTCAACAGCAGATCAAAGTTAAATCTAAAAAATAAATAAAAAATTGAATCTCAATAATTTTTTTTAAATCAAACTGGTTAAAAGATCAAATTTGAACGAATCATATACATGAGTCTGTTTCAGCTAGTTAACATAATGGCAGGTGTTGATGTGTTCAATTCGGAAGTCCACCTCGTGTAACAGACAATATTTATGTGGATAAAGTATTTTCACCAGTGGGCGGGACTACCGCTGTGGGTGTGGCCTCTGTGGAAAGCTCCATTATCCATGTATGAAAAATCTCATTTAAAGTGTTCCTTTAAGCTCACTTTAAATAAACCCATTTTGATATTTTGAGCCATTAAATTGATTGCTATTTGATATTAAACCTCCATAGTTCTGTTGTTTGTCTTTTGAAAAAAAAATCTTATTTAGAGATTTTGATCCATATAATTGACTATCAAATAGTATAAAAGTCTCGTACATGTTTCTCTGTTGTTTGTCTTCTATTTGTGTTAAAACGACTCTTGGTGGTGGGTGATTGCATGATTTCAGGTAGCCAAGCCTGCAAATAGTGTGTCTGTCATTTGCAGAATGAGGTCCCCAGAGGGTGAATTTAGTGACGCTATCCAGCACTGTGGGCTAGCATCACCAAATTCACCCTCTGGGAACCTCATTCTGCTTAGGCACCAACTGCTATAGCAGACCAAGGATCAGATTGAACTTCAATCTTTGAAGTTGCCTAGTTGAAGTTAGTGATGTTTATGCAACCATTAGTCACATCGGTATTGCATTTTATCTTCTGCAAATTAGGGGATATGGAAATTGAACAGAAGGGAAGAAGTAACTAAAACAATGTTAATTTGAGACTAGATATATCGCAGAAGATGAGGCCTAAGCAGAATGAGGACCCCAGATGGTGAATTTGGTGATGCTAGCCCGATGTGTGTGATAGCATCATTAAATTCACCCTCTGGGGACTTCAGTCTGCAAATGACTGACACACTATTTGCAGGCTTTTCAGGTAACGTTTGAACTATTTTATTACTCATATATATGCCATTCTGTCTGTACTTCTGATATATAGATATTATCAATCGGATTAACCCTTTCTATATACTGAATACTCATTGACGGGTAGTTCCCTTAGGAAATGTTCAGATAATAAGTTCAACAAACGACCATTGAACTTATTATCCGAACATTACCACTAATGAATAGGATTCCTCCTGTACTTTATATTGTCTGTCATCTGCTTATATTTTGTGAATATCCCTCCAGATGAATAATAGACCTTTCTAATGTATGCTTTTATGACCGAATGGGAGAGTCCATTTAGTATAGAAAGGGTTAACCTATTATTTCCTGAATAGACACTCCCATTCTGTTCTAAAATTATACATTGGAATTATTAATTTCAAGGCTTATATGAAATAGTATCTTAACCCTTTCATGACTAGAGCTTCCTGAAATTATGTGAAAACCCTGTGCCAATGCATTCTCTTACATATACATGTAAGAAAATATATTGACCTAACAATTTTTTTATTTTTCTTGACCTTGTAAGCCAGTGCACTCTCATGTGTATGCGAGGCTCCCTATGGGAGATTTGCATATATAAGAGAATGCACTGGAACATGATCTATAATGCTGCAGCAGCACAGCTCCCGTCATGAACCTCATGAAAGGGTTAAGAATCTCTAAAAATGAATAAATAGGAATAAACTAACTGCCCGTCGGCAAGTATCCATTTAGCAAAGTGTTAGTCAGTACTTAAAGGGGTACTATAGACTAAATCCGATCATTTATGGACCATCTACTTTTATACTCAACAGAAAATATGCAACAAATGGATGAATTTGAGACATGGATTTGTGCAAAATACACTCACGTGCTCTATGAACGATGCAAACAACATGGTATTTTTAATAAAAATGAATTTATGACTCCAGTCATAAATTCATTTTCATTATAATTACCATGTCGTTTGCATCATTCATAAAGTAAATGCTTGTACGGTATGTTGCACTCATCCATGGCTCAAATTCATCCATTTGTTGCATATATTCTGTTGAGTATAAAAGGAGATGTTCCCACAAATGGCCGGAGTTAAAGTACAGTACCCCTTTAAACTATAGAGGATCAGTCAATTAACCTCAATATATGGAAGGAAACACCAATTTCATTAGTTTACAAACCTGTCAATAACTTTTTTTTACTGAAATTGCAAATAAAAAACAATATTTTTTGCTCATGGTGTTCTCTTTGTGTCAGACTTCTCCAAGCCTTGAAATAGTGTGCTTGTCATATGCAGAATGAGGTCCCCAGAGGGAGAATTTGGTGATGCTACCCCGCATAGCGGGTTAGCATCACCAAATTCACCCTCTGGGAACCTCATTCTGCTGAGTTGTAAGCAGAATGAGGTCCCCAGAGGGTGAATTTGGTGATGCTAGCCGGCACTCGGAAAATCTGCATTCGTGGACGGAACGACGGACCGTGACAACGCATGGGCGGGATCAGGCTGGAGAAATTCTAGCTGGCTGGTCTTTTTCTCGCCCCACGTTCTTTCCCCGCGAATCGGGCCGCGGCCTTTTCTTCCGCCGTTCCATCGCACGGCTCGAAAGCCGCTATGCGGGGTAGTATCACTAAATTCACCCTCTGGGGACCTCATTCTGCAAATGACAGACACACTATTTCAAGGCTTGGACTTCTCACCAAACCATTCTACATGTATCAGTCAAAATATCATGGGAAAATTAGAATAATTGAGAAATTAATGTGTTGGTTTTATTTATTTTTATTCGCAAAAAATTATTTCAAGTGTATACATAGGAGGATTTGCATTCAACAGGTTCGCGTGGAATAACCATTTGTATAGACATGCTTGGGTTTAAAAAAAATGATTTTACCACCTCCATCTGAAATTTTTGTTGATTGCGAAAAAAACATTTTGAACTTTTCGTATGGAAATACATGCATTACCCACTTCCGTACTCACCCCCCACTCGGGGGCTGCGGCCCTCGTAATCTGACTTTGGCACATCATGCTGAGATGTTGATTCTTAACTATCAAAAGATCCAAATTGATTTTATTCTCCCCACTTACAATAGCTTTAACCCTTTACCCAACAGAAGGGCCCTGTGCCAATGCATTCTCTTATATATGCGAGTCGACCATAGGTCGCCTCGCATATATAAGAGAATGCATTGGCTTAACACATTAAAAATTATAAAATTGTTAAAGAATGTAAGAAAAAATGGTAAAAAGTGTTAAAAAAAGATTTTTTTTAGGCCAATGCATTCTCTTATATATGCGAGGCGACCTATGGTCGACTCGCATATATAAGAGAATGCATTGGCACAGGGTATAACTGTAACTATCACAATGTGGTCAAGGAGCCGGTTCCAATGATATCCATATTTGTATGGTTCTATTGAGACAGACCGAAGATATTTTAGGCTGTTGAAGCTTGTTTTGGCCGGTTTGTTGGGTAAAGGGTTAAGTGCCAGTCATGGCATTTGCAAAAAACATCACCTCTCATATCAAGATGAAAAATTATCATATAGTAGATACATAATCTACAATTTGATTGAATGTTGAAAAAACTCTGAAGTAAAATTGTATGTGGACATTAATTTCCCATCTTTAATTTCCCATCATTAATTATTTGAATTCATATCTTTTCTACAAATTTGTGTTACATGATTGTATTCCTTTACAAATATTAGTTATCTGAGTAGTTGAACCATTTTTTTTTTTCAGGGTGAATCATACAATTTCAAAGAAGCAATATCATTGAATGAATACAGAATGGAAGAGTGCCAGCCACAGGGTTCACAGAAGAGAAGTGATAAGGTACAGTAATGCCCTAAATAATCGACTCCTTAACCACAACAGAATCATGGGTAACTTTTCAGGACTTAGTCGGCAAGCTCTCACTGAGAGCTTTCGATGAATGGCAACAAGCCATATTTCCGACTAAATCCTGAAAAGTTAACCATAATTCTGCTGTGTTTAAGGAGTCTATTATTTAGGGCATTACTCTATATAGCATAGAGAGAGAGTTGGCATCTGTCCATGCATGCATGCGTCTATCCGTCAACAATTTCCGTTAGCACACCCTACAGGTCACATCATCACATCTCTCATCTGATCGTCACCAAACATCATATGGATCTTCGGGGTGACCTGGTCACCAGCAGCCATCTTCGATTTCAATTTTGAATCCATCAGTACACCCTGCAGCCCGCATTTATTGGAGAATTGTTTTGAAAATTAACAGACATGTTTAGAATCAAATTTTGCGAAAACCCCTGTGCCAATGCATTATCTGATATATGCAAGTCGCCCATAGGGAGCCTCCCATATATAAGAGAATTCATGCATTGTCCAAACAATATTTACCTTGATCTTGTTAGCAAGTGCATTCTCTTATATATGCAAGGTCCCCTATGTGATACTCTTATATATAAGGGAATGCACTGGCATAGGATCTTAAATACTGCACCAGCCCAACCTCCCATCATGAGCCTCATGAAAGGTTTAAAAGGTACTCAATCCGATTAGACGCTCCTAAATTACTATTTCTTTGGCTTTGGGGGTAAAAAATATTTGAAGTTGTTAATTTTTGGAGATGTGGTCCACTTCCACGTGCTCAAACGGACAACTTACGGACAAATTTTGGGTGTAAGATGGATAACTCTAAAATCAAGTGGTTATTATTGTTAATAGTAACCACTTGATTTTTCGAGTTGTTCATCTTACAACCACAATTTGTCCATAATTTGTCCGTTTGAGCACGTGGAAGTGGACCACATCTCCAAATATTAACAAAAATGTCAAAAATCGATATCTGATCACTCTTAGCTTTGAAGGGTGGGTTCCTCGACTCGAATCAAATATTTTTTACCCCCGAAGCCAAAGAAATAGTAATTTATGGGTGCTTAATCGAATTGAGTACCTTTAAGCATTGATTCATCCTTGATGACTATGATATTTGTTATCTTACTTTCAGTGGATTTGGACATTTAACATGGTGGAGAAGAAGAATCAGAATGTTTATACTTTCTCAGCAAAGACAGACGACATGAAGAACAAATGGATAGAGACCATCAGATTAGCATTGTGAGTTACTGGTATATTACCATTGTTAGTTACTGGTATATTAGCATTTATATTAGCAATAGCGGATGCAGATGCATACCTGGCGTTGCTCATGGGAAACGTTGGCTAACTCCATGATTGGCAATAACAAAGGGCAAATAAAAATAGTCGGATGGCACCCTTATTCAACCTTGACGTTTATTATCTGATATATAAAATTAATTCCAGACTTTCTCATTTATATAATAGACTATCGGATGTAATCGCAAAGTGTGACAAAATTAAATTTGAAACAAGCGTTTATTTATAATTATTATTTATTTATTTACTTTGTTCTGATTAGGTAAACAAATAAAGGCGATGTTTGGTGGAGTTGTGAACCAGTCCATGTTACCCGGAGGGGCGAAATACATGACCCCACCAAATTTCAGTGCGATCAGCCAAGTGGTTCCTGAGAAACTGTTATATCCGTGTGGATATGATGTTTTATTATATACTTGCCCATGAATTATAAGGTTTTAACAGTGAGATATAAGTGATATCCCACTAGTGAGATATAAGTGATATCCCACTGGTGAAATTTCTGATGTATTGACATTCATTGGGGGCCATAGGCAAGTAATTAAAGTATATAATAAACAGAATATCCACACTTTTTCAGTAGATATGGGTTAAATCTCATTCGTGATGACAAAACATTTGAATTTCCACTCGTGGCTAAAGCCACTCGTGGAAATTCAATGTTTTGTCATCACTCATGAGATATAACCCATATCCACTGAAAAAGTGTGGATATCCTCTATTTATTATATACTTGCCCATGAATTATAAGGTTTTAGCAGTGATATATAAGTGATATCCCACTAGTGAAATATCGACATCTCACTGGTATTATTGCGCCGTATGAATCCTCATGTGTGTAGTCAGGTTATACTTCAAAGTGAATTATTTCCTGCACACATCATGTACTGACATTCATTGGGGGCCATCGGCAAGTAACGAAAGTATATAATAAATACAAAATCTATACTTTTTGAGTGTTTTAAATATGGGACTATTTTTTTGGGCGCATTGTGTCAGCTTGAAATTTCTGATGTATTGACATTCATTGGGGGGCCATAGGCAAGTAACTAAAGTATATAATAAACAGAATATCCACACTTTTTCAGTGGATATGGGTTAAATCACATTCGTGATGACAAAACATTTGAATTTCCACTCGTGGCTTTCATCACTCATGAGATATAACCCATATCCACTGAAAACGTGTGGATATCCTCTATATATCGTAATGTCAGGTGGAGTCCGGGTCAAACGCATGTAACCCGGAGAGCCGAAATACATTGCGATTGGGCCAGTAGTTCCCGAGAAACCATTTGCCTGTGCGGATATAACATCAAAAGGTAACGTCAGACACAATCGGGACCCAGCATATGTCACTCCCCGGTAGAAAATATACCTAGATACAAAATTTAGTTTCGATCCATCCATAAACGTCAGAGTTTACCGCCGTCATATGGAGAAAACGCATTTTCAGAATTATATTATTGTCACTGATGTCAAAACGCGATGTCGGACACAATCGGATCCCAGCCTATGTCCCTTCCCTGTATAAAATACCCCTAGATACGAATTTTCAACTGGATGTCCAGAAACGGCCGAGATTTCCTTGTGCAACTATATATAGATATATATAAACAGACATTTACATTTATATAATGGATTGTGAGTTACTGGTATATTAGCATTGTGAGTTACTGGTATGATAGCATTGTGAGTCACTGGTATATTAGCATTGTGAGTTAGTGGTATATTAGCATTGTGAGTTTCTGTGATATTAGCATTGTGAGTTACTGGTATATTAGCATAGTGAGTTAGTGGTATATTAGCATCTTGAATTTCTGCTATATTAATAGCATAAGTCGTTTGTTAAACTTATTATATGAACATTCCCACCAATGAATGTGAATCATTCTGGTCTTTTATTATCTGATTTTCTGTCTTTCGTCTGCTCTTATTACATGAATACCCCTCAAGATGAATAATAGACCCTTCCAATGTATACTTTTATAACTGAATGGGAGAATCTTTTTAGTAAAAAATGGTTAAAACAACACAATGTAAATCAAGTAAATAACTATCGACAAGTAGTCATATTGTAACAAATAAAATGTTCTGATTTTTGCTGTCTGATTTTCAGAGATAACACATCCCCGTCTGTCGGTGGTGGCTACACGATGCACACATTTGACAAACCCAAAGAATGTGATATTTGTGGTAAACTATTGAGGTAGGTACTATTATTTAACATTTGTTTATCACAACTTTTGTTATCATTGTTTGATTAACCCTTCCATGACTGGAGCTTCCTGAAATTTTGCGAAATCCTTGTGCCAATGCATTGTCTTATATATGCGAGTCTCTCATAGGGAGCCTCGCATATATAAGAGAATACTTTGGCCTAACAATATCTACGTTGACCATGTAAGCCAGTGCATTCATTCTCTTATAGATGCGAGGCTCCCTATGGGAGACTCGCATATATAAGAGAATGCATTGCCAAAAGATATTTATTGCTGCACCAGTGCAGCTCCCGTCATGAAAGTGTTACTAGATAAAAACTTTGTAAATTGGATTTAATACTTGAATAAATTACACTTGTAAAGTTTGAATCAGGGTTTTGACCAATAATTATATACAGATCTATGTCATTTAATAAAAAATTATACTCATTATTTTGATATTCCAATTAAGAACTTTAATGCCATAATGATCAAAAGTCTTTTGGGGATGTATTCTATACATACACGGAAACTTGTAGAATTTTTTAGCATAAATTTACACATAAATGCATTCTTTTCTATTATTCTTGGAAAATATTAAAATAATCCTCCATTCCTCATTAAATTTCTATATATGTAATTGCCTGAGGTCACAGGTATTTATTTTTAATGGCCTTATTATGAAATAGTAAAATAAATAAATAAATGCATAAATATTATTTTAATATTATACTCATTAAATTAAATGGCAAAATATTTAAAAGATTTCCTCGATTTCTTTTGTTGCAGGGGTGTCTTCTTCCAAGGATATATATCTCCAGGTATGATGTGCAACAAAAATCAATAGTCTTAAAATCCAGCCCCTGTGTTCTACTTCACCCTTCTGTCTTCCGAATGGGCACTTTATACATTACTTTATACCACAAGTCGACATTCGTAATCTAGAACTTTCATGTCTCCCAATTTAAGCACAATGAGCTCCCACGGAGACCTCTCACATTGTGGCTGTACCTCCTCCTGTCCCCAGGGAGCAGCAGATTGTTACTGGATGTTCAGGCTCATCAGGGTTATAATTTGTCCCACGCATTGGAACGGAGTAAATGTAGAATGTGTGTAATAAATGGATCAATTATTATTTTATTATTGTATGTCCATGATGATTTATTAAAATAAAATGAATTAGGAGTCCTTCCTGTTCAGGCTTAGTGATACAAATTGATTTGAGGAGCCTATGTGTATACCATTTCTGGGTTACATGAATTCACATATTTAATTTATTGTATATTTCTCTTACAGATAACAAGAAAAGTGTTCATAAAGAATGTATAGGGAAAACGCCTCAAGATTCTGGTTGGTGTCCATATGTTTCATAATCATACGTTGAAAAATGGGCCATTTGGCTATAATTTTCATATAGACACTGAAAAGAGCACTATCAAGAGCAATTAAGGCCAAATAAAAGATATTATTTGAGTCTCAGACACCGCCACATTGTAATATATGGCCCACATTCGGGTGTTTTATTTAAATTTTTGATATTTCAATATGACAAAAAAAAGTTTTTAAAAAGAAAGAATTTAAATTGTTTTTTACCAACATGTCCATACGATTGAGCATTAATTGCAACATCATTGAACTCCTACCATATCTCTGTGATTGGTAGAGTGACTATCACGTATACAGATAGTGACATAGAACATTAAGTAGATGACAACATTGATGAAAATGATTAGCTGATCATCATAGTCTGCTGTACTAATTATAACACCAGAACAATTGAAAGGCGCTGGAGGAAATATAGGATCACATGTTATAATGGAGAGGTGTCAATTTATAGACAACAATAACTTGGTAATCCTATGTCATACAGGTATACTAGTAGCACAAGCTATCATTATCCATGCTTACGATGTGCATATAAACATTTAAAAATAAAGCCCTCCCTATCTCATCAATTCATTGTATTTGAGCAGAAGACTGTCTCCTAGCAACAGCTATGCCCCGCCCCTAAAGCTGGTGGTGAAATCATCCAATACAGCTGTTACACTTTTTGTATTATCCATTGGATACATTCGCATATTTCCAATAATGATACTGACATGATAATCTCTGAAATTTATTTCAACTGACATATTTTCTATAATTTCAGCTCCAGCCATTCCACCTAGAATAAGTAAGCACCCATTTTCATTTTTTTTTCATTTACATTTTACTTGGTTATATGGGTGGGCCTTATTTCCTTGTAGGCATATTGTATGCTTATTTCAGTGATTTAACCATCAATAATTTAAGCATCAATAATTATTGCCAATATATCCAACCATCATGTATAATTTAGAAAGTACAATGTCTGAACTACTCAAAACATTTTCGGCGAGATGTATGAAGCTTGTGTATTATACGCCAGCGTGTATCCATGACATGTACTCAAGCAATGCACACGCAAAGTATTGACTGTGTAATGTGCCATTGTGCGTGTATCCAATGCCTCCCATTGCATGGTATGGTGTGATTGTTGATAGGATCAACATTTGCTAACCTCGGGTGTTAGATTGGTTTTGATATTAGGGGTTTATATTGCCGACTCGCGATGTTGCTGCATGTTGGGTTGAATGCCATGAAGGTTGGTCAATAGCGGAAATAGGCTCTCTTTTGTTTTGGTTTTGAATGTTATTTTTATTTCTGCTGTTGTTACATATACCTCACATACTGTCAGCGAAAATGCCCCTGTATTCTAATCACAGTCACGGCATGCAGTCCCGCGTAGTAAGATGATGATTGTGTTATCAACTGGTACGGATGACCGATCGCCTATAAATGCAGCATGAGGATACACCGACAATGTCTTGTCATTACAAAAGACAAACAACTTGTGCATGTGTGTATCCCACTGGATACACGTGTGTATAATACACAAGCTTCGAACATCTTGCTGTGTGTATATCCCCTGGATACACATGTGTTTAATACACAAGCTTCGTACTTCTCGCCGCATGTATATCCCCTGGATACACATGTGTGTTTAATACACAAGCTTTGCACATCTCGCTGCGTGTATATCCCCTGGATACACATGTGTTTAATAGCCAAGCTTTGTACATCTCGCCACATGTATATCCCCTCGATACACATGTGTTTAATACACAAGCTTCGAACATCTCACTGCGTGTGTATATCCCCTGGATACACATGTTTATAATACACAAGCTTCGAACATCTTGCTGTGTGTATATCCCCTGGATACACATGTGTTTAATACACAAGCTTTGTACATCTCGCCACATGTATATCCTCTCGATACACATAAATTTAATACACAATCTTCGAACATCTTAATGCGTGTGTATATCCCCTGGATACACATGTGTATACTACACAAGCTTCGAACATCTCGCCGTGATTCTTCTACTCAGGCTGAATTTCTTGCTAATAAACATATGGATATGATTGTTCCAATTAATTTTTATATTAATAAGAATGACATTTCAATTTGGATATGTTTATGAAAATATCTACTTTGGACATCAATATTTTGTGCGCATCTGAGAGAATCATTGCATGAATAATGGGTTAATCAAACCTTGAAATGTTGTGCCTGTCATTTGCAGAATGAGGTCCCGAGAGGGTGAATTTAGTGAAGCTATCCCGCATAGTGGGCTAGCATCACCAAATTCACCCTCTGGGGACCTCATTCTGCATGGCCTAAACTGCTATGGGAGACGTAGACTCAGATAAAAGTTCCCAAATTGTAACTATTGTGTTGTTCATCCATTGGGAACCTCGATTATGCAATATGTCCTCTGCCAATTGGGGCATATAGAGAAACTGAACTAAAAAAGAAATAGAATCTATGTGAAGAAGTTTCTATAGAAATTTGATAATAAATAACTTTCGAGAGAAGATGAGACCTAAACACAGAATGAGACCTGGGATCAGATTGAAGTTTGCTAGTTGATTTTGGTCACCTCGATTATGCATTTTTTTTCTTCTGCAAATTAGAGGATATAGAAACTGAACAGAAGTGAAAAATTAACTAAAAACAATGTTAATTTGAGACTATAGATATTTCCCAGAAGATGAGGCCAAGCTGAAAGAGGTCCACAGACTGAGAGGGTGAATAAATTAGTGATTCTAGCCCACTGCTGTGTAGCATCACTAAATTCACCCTTTGTGGACCTCATTCTGCAAATGACAAACTCTATTTCAAGGCTTTGGGTTGATATCTGTGTCTATTCCCACAATGGAGACTTAATAATAGGTTAGCTTTTGTTGATATTCTGTGACAGGTTTTATAGCAACCACCAGTGCGCCTGCAGCGAACAGTAATGCCCAAAGTAATTGACCACTTAACCACAGCAGAATTATGGGTTATTTTTCAGGATTTAGTCGGAAATATGGCTTGTTGCCATTCATCGGAAAGCTCTCGGTATCGGAAAGCTCTCGGTGAGAGCTTTCCGATGAGTGGCAACAAGCCATATTTCCGACTAAATCCTGAAAAATTACCCATAATTCTGCTGTGGTTAATTACTTTGGGCATTACTGTATATGGTTGTTTATACCTTAGGTGCAGGTGAAAGATGTCATATAATTTTTTTTTTATATCCATCAGTGATTTTTCAAAGATTGCATGTATGGATTTTGGAGAATATGTCACATGACTTCCAGGTAGCAACTATGTGGCAATTGCCAAAGCAGGGATTCGAAAATGGACCATCGCGATGAAAATTAAATCAGCTATACTTCACAACTTAATAAGAATTCCCATGTGATTTTAGGCCTATTAGATTCATTTAGACCAATTTCGTTGGTTAGCTTAATGAAAACAAGCAAAGACGTCATGACACGGTTTCTGACGTCATTTTGCGGGCCAGAATCCAGACAAGATGACCAAGATTACACAATCCACACAAGTCCTGTCATGTCGTCTCCGCCGGGACCACTGCATGATTTTACTTAAATTATTCTTAGCATTATGTCGCCGATAAAATTTGAGGCACAGCATGCGTTGTTGCCCCACTGCGTGTCACTTACGATTCATATTACATATTATCATTTGTTTTTGTTTTTTTTAGTAAAAGTCAAAGCTAAATGTGATTACACCGGAACGCCGTGTCCTGGAATTCTTCCACCACTAAAATTTGTCACTGGTGACGTCATAGAAGTGCTATCACAGGTTGACCCATGGTGGAAGGTTAGTGATTTAGTTTAAAGGTACACAATCCAATTTGATAGTCCCCATATCATCAGATTCCAACAACAACAACATTTCTAAAAAAGACGCTTTAATTATCAGAATCGATTAATTAACAAAATATAATGCTAACCACTCTCAACACTAGTAAGAATTTTCCAAAACGTGTTATATATCAACATTTTGTTAAACTCAATCAAGAGTATATCGGTCCAGGCCCCACGCTAGGAGGCGACTCGGGTGAAATTCTCGCCCTCGGGCCGACGAAGTCGCCCTTGGATGTCCGCAAGGCGAAAACGAAGTCGCCTTCCAAATTTGACAAAACTAGCTTAGGATTTACGGTAATTTTACTGGTGAAAATTTGACTCGTTTTTCAAAAAAAATATATATAGTCTCAACTGTTCCAACGAGGCATTTTATTTATCGATTATACATGGTGTACCCTATCCACATATTCTAATCAGATTGGGTGTTTTTGGAAATGGCAAATTGCGCTGAGCAACGAAGTTTATGATGAGCTACTGGTTAGTTTTAAGGAGACTGGAATTTAGACATTACTTTGTTCATCGATCTACAATATACGTCGATGCTTTGTTCCGTCAGGTCATTTTGTAACCGCAAATTGTATAGCCATACATGGTCACCACCGCTCATGCAGTAGCCAATGTGAACAAATAATACTGTCTTTGAATTTAAACTAAAACATATCTATGAATTTTCAATTTTACAAAAGTAGTTTGTGTCGGACTCCGTTTCCCAATCCAACTTTTTTACTTTTTGGAATTGCACATTTTTATGTTTACCCATACCATAGTATGGTAAACATAGTGTCGTTGCCCGGATTGACCACTCGTCGTTAGTCCGTCCGTCCGTCCGTCCGTCCGTCAGACACACACTTTACGCATGGTGCAATAACTGAAATATTTTCTATCTGATCGGAACCAAATTTTGTATATGAATTTCTCAGCACCAAATACAGATCGAGTTCGAATATGGGTTTGATCCGAGTTTTTTTTACGGAGTTATGGCCCTTTTTCAACTTAGAATTTATGCATGCTGCCATAACTCAAAAAGAAATTATCTGACCATAACCAAATTTGGTATGTGAGTTGCTCAACCCAAAATACATATCGAGTTCGAATATGGGTTTGATTCGATATTTTTTAATGGAGTTATGGCCCTTTGACATAGAATTCATGAATGCTTCGATAAATCAACAATTTTTCAACTGATAGGAACCAAATTTTGTATGTGAGTTTCTCAACTCAAAATACAGATCGAGTTCGAATATGGGTTTGATCCGGTACTATTTACTGGAGTTATGGCCCTTTGATTATTTTATTCATCGCTAAAATATATCAAAAATACACAGGTGGCACTGTCTAGATAGTATCTAATACATCAGGTTCAGGATGCTATGAAGTTGTCTTCTCACACAGAGATAGTATCCTGTTACAATACCATGAAGTTGTTCTCTCTTGTATTGAGTTAATTAACTGCTAGGAGATGTGTTGGCTGTATCAGATATACTTTATACTCTATAAGTATCTCTGGCCATATCATAGGTGGAATGTTTATACTATTATATTTTATATGCATGGTTATTTAAATTTCATCTTAAAGGCATAATCTGGTTTCATTGTTTAATAGCATTACCATTGGAATTTTGTTGGTTGCATGGGAAGACAACTTTGGTTTTCAAAGTTTTAAAAACTTGAGAGCTCTGTATCAGTCTATGGGAACAAAATAATTGTTCATAACACTTTTAGTACTGTAGGTCTAGTTTGTTTTATCTATATATTAATGGAAAGCTTTTTCGACATTGATTTCAATTGATTACATATGTGAATTGAAAAATTAAAGGGGCACACCAGGATTGATGTATTTTTCCTGTACTGTGCATGAGATAAAACTTTTTATGTGTACCTATACCATAGTATGGTACACATAGAGTCAATGTCCGGATTGACCACTCGTCTGTCCGTCCATCTATATCTGTCTGTCTGTCAGACACTTTAGGTATAATGCGATAACTCTAACATTTTCTATTTGACCGGAATTTTGTATATAGGTTTCTCATCCCAAAATACAGTTTGAATATGGGTTTGATCCGATTTATTTTAAAGGAGTTATGACCCTTTTTTTTTTTTTTAAATTTGAAATTTGGATTTTTCATATTTTTATAGATTGAATTTCCTCGCTCAAATTAACATAAACAAATATTAAAAAACTTTTATAATAATAAAAAATTATTTAATTCAAAAAAAAAATTTGTCATTGACACTAATTTGTTTTAGTTATATTCCATTAATAAGGTGTGATGTCCTGTATTGAAAATGTGAAGATTTTATTGCAATAGTTGCATGTAATATAATGATATCAATAAATTGCCATGTGAACATCCAATATCCAGAGTATGAGAATACCTGTAATAGATGTCATTCCAAGCAAAATCTGTTATTAATTGAGTGATGACATATGTTACATAGCTCTAGGGGTTGGTTTGGTTGTATGAAGGTAAAGATGAACAACCTGCTGGCTGGATAATTGTTTATCCTATCTGTCAAATTTATTAATGGCTAAACAATTGGATCTCACAGTGAGAGGTCCTTGTGTGAATAGGGACAGAGTTATGAGATTTAAAACGACTCCTCCCCCACCCCAATTACTTTAACCCCTTCTTAAGACAAATTATTTGACCTTTTGATTTTAAGTTAGGTACTGATATATGTATTACTGTGATCATATCTTTGACCAATTATCAGTTATAGCTAATCGCTATCGCCAAGGTATGGGTTAAACATCTGCCGATCGTGATCGGCCTCTCGTTATTTATATGTTTACAAACAAGAACACGTGCTTGCTTACTATTAAACACAGCGGTTTGCATGTGCATTGGAAGTACTTAATTTAATGTTCTTAGTTAAATCAAAGATCTACATAATAAACTATTACTATCAAAACTCATTTAAAATGATTAATTTCTGTCAAAACTATGTGTTAATTGCAAATTACAATTGTTGTCAATCTATCGCTCAGGCCACGTGCTCGTATATACGTCTGTCAACGGTTGCAAATTAATTGCATGTAGGACTACTTTGTTACAATGCAGGTATTTAAATAACCTGCTGGTGTATATTATAAGCTCAACTGGTCTCTGTTAAGAACACATTACTAGTAATCACTACCTATTGTGACACAGCTATAAAACTCGTCAAGTTTATTGCTTTAATCGGATTATCATCAGACATCACTGATTCACTGATTAATTAGTCCTTATTGTTTATTTTAACGGACACCCACAATACAGCAGTGGCCAAAAGCCATTTCCAAAAAATTAAAATTTATAATAATAATCCAGTCTCAGATATTAAAAGTTATGAAGTCAACAATTAATTTCTTCAGATTTTAAAAGTCAACAGTTTAAAAAAAATTAAAGTTATCAATTTAGTTAATATTTCAGATTATCGTGAAGTCTCCCTAAATTTCCTGGAGGGAGACTTCAAGTCTCCCTGTTCTGAACCCCTAGGCTGAGGCCTGTGTCGGTCGGCTCGTCAAATATTTGCAAGGCTGCCAAATGTTATGAAAAATAACAGATTTCAAAAATCAATATCTGATAACTTTGAGCTTTGATGGGTGGGTTCCTTGACTCAAATCAAATATTTTTTATAAAAATAGTAATTTTTTAGCATTAATTCGGATTATGTATCTTTAACGTGTTACAGAATTGTTGCTTTAGTATGGATAAACCTACATCATAGACATAGCATAAAATTCAGTTGTCTGATCTCCATCCCTCTGTTATTTTGTGGGGTTCATTTAGTTTTTAAAGGCCCACTTAATGTTTGAATCTCCAGATCACATTATATACAACATATTCTATATTATTTACCTTTTGAAAGAGGAAGCTTCAAGACGTTGTATTATCAACTTATCTGGTCGAATAAACTGTGAACACATTGTTTTTTGTTGAGGTACCGCCAGGGAGCCTCGCATATATATATAAGAGAATGCACTGGCTTACAAGGTCAATATATATATTGTTCAGCTCCCTATGAGAGACACGTATATATAAGAGAATGCATTGGCACAGAGTTTTCGCAAAATTTCAGGAGGCTCGAGTCCTGGAAGGATTAAGAGCCTAACCACAGGGGGGGGGGGGGGGGGGGGGGGGGGGGGGGGGGGGGGGGGCAGGAATCTTTTATTATGGATAATTATAAAAAAAGAATTAGATAATTATCCATAATAAAAGATTCTTGCCCCCTGTGGGCCTAACTGGGACAAAAACTGTGGTTATTCATTGATGTGATAAAATTACTATATTATTTTTTAGGGTCAACTGAACGGTGAAGAGGGTTACTTCCCATCACAACTTGTCGATGAAGTGAAGCTAAAGGTGTGTATTTTTTAAAGATTTAGATCACTTTAATGTCGAATTAATGCATATATACTTCTTATAGTAGTTGATTTCATACGATACTAAGTCCCTGAGAGACAGAAAAGTCTACTTTATATTAAATTTTAATTGAATCCTTATAAATAAAAAAGTCCTTGATATAGTGTGCCTGTCATTTGCAGAATAAGGTCCCCAGATGGTGAATTTAGTGACGCTACCCCACACAGTGGGCTAGCATCGCTAAATTCACCCTCTGGGGACCTCATTCTGCTTAGGCCTCATCTTCTCGGAAGTATCTATATATAGTCTCAACTCAACATTGTTTTAGTTACTATTTCCCTTCTGTTCAGCAGAATGATGTTCCCAGAGGGTGAATGTGGTGATGCTGTGCAGGGTAGTGTAACTAAATTCACCCTTTGGGGGACCTCATTCTGCAAATGACAGACACACTATGCCAAGACTTGCATATAAACTGAAAGCTAATATTGTCAAATCGTACATTCATTGGTCTTTTAGTTGAAATAAATTCCGTTGAGTATGAAACATTGTTTCTCTCTTTTTCCATAAAGTAGTTCATTGCATGCACTTGATAGGTGCTATAGCAAAGCCTGAGAATATGGTGCTGGACATTTGCAGAATGAGGTCCCCATACGGTGAATTTTGTGATGTTAACCCACACAGTGGTCTAGCGTCACCATATTCATCCTCTTGGGACCTCATTCTGCATGGCCTCATCTGCTATGGGAGACCTAGACTCAGATTTAAGTTCCCAGATAGTGAAAATTTTTATGAGCACCCATTGGGCACCTCAATTATGCAATGTGTTGTCTGCCAATTTGGGGATACAGAGAAACTAAACTAAAAAAGAAAATCTTTGTGAAGGAGTTTCTAAAGAAACTAAAAACGTGTTAATTTGATAATTAAGATACTTTCCAGAGAAGATGAGGCCAAAGTAGAATGTCCCCGAGTGTGAATTTAGTGATGCTAGCCTGCTGTGCAGGATTACCTGGGTAGAGTCACTAAATTCAGCCTCTGACAAAGGTAAAACAATTTCTTACCACCCCCCTTGTTTGATTGGCAAGTGTTTTTGAGAGTATATAGCTATTCTATCTTATCCTCCTTCCAAATTACGGACACATTTCCAGTTAAAATTTGAAATGATTTGATCTCTATGGTTATTTATCTTCTTGGAGTTTGCATTATCAAGCGATTTGGTGAGTTACTGAATGAAAACTAGTCTGTATTTCTGGATTGATTTCTTGTACTATATATATATGTTTTCTTTGATGAACTCGAATAATGCATGGCTCCAAAAGTTGACCGATACTTCTCTAAAAGGAAATAAAATAATATGGGTGTTTGTTTTATTGAGAAATATTTACATAGCATGTGTTTTTTACTTTAAATACATATGATGCACTTATGTCAATGAAAAAAACTGATAAGTTAGTTTCCAGACACTATCCCCACTGGAAGAGTGTAGCAATGAACTAAAATTGTCGAAAATTCCAACCATATCTGCTAAACTTTCAGAGAAAACAACTACGCATAAATGTAAATATTTACTACTTTATTCAGGATGCATTATCGGGCATAAACATTACATAAATTATTCTGCAATTAATAAATGTGCGTGTGATTCATTTATAACAATGACACTGCTTTCTGACTATATATGGATATAAATTTATGAACATAAGTTATATCGGCATGATTGATTGTTATTCCTTTCTGAACACCTCAGTGGTGTTTCACATCACTGTAAATCCTCTAAATCCTTTAAATCTTATGCCAATTGGGTCATTCAGTTATACCCCAATAAAACAAACTGACATCATATATTGTTGACAAATTAAAATGCAGTTGGTAGAATAATTGGCCATACTTTTTACGATCAATGATTCAGAGGTAGATTATGGGCTAACTTTGGTATAATCTCATTGGGCTAACTTACTATGCTACAAGGTATAATCTCCATAATGTATACAGATTTCATTAGCCCAACTTACTGTGCTGTGTGGTATAATCTTCATACTGCAGATAGATTTCATTGGGCTAACTTTCTATGCTACAAGGTATAATCTCCATACTGTGGACATATTTCATTGGGCTAACTTACTATGCTACAAGTTATAATCTCCATACTGTTGATTACTATGCTGTGTGGTATAATCTTCATACTGTGGACATATTTCATTGGGCTAACTTACTGTGCTGCGTGATATAATATCCAGACTGTAGACAGATTTCATTGGGCTAACTTTATATACTATGCTGTGTGGTATAATCTCCATACTGTGGACAGATTTCATTCGGCTAACTTACTGTGCTGCATGGTATAATCTCCATACTGTGGACAGATTTCATTCGGCTAACTTACTGTTCTGTGTGGTATAATCTCCATACTGTAGACATATTTCATTGGGCCAACTTACTGTGCTGTGTGGTATAATCTCCGGACTGTAGACAGATTTCATTGGACTAACTTACTGTGCTGCGTGTTATAGTCTCCATACTGTAAACAGATTTCATTGGGCTAACTTACTGTGCTGCATGGTATAATCTCCATACTGTAGACAGATTTCATTGGGCCAACTTATTTTGCTGTGTGGTATAATCTCCAGACTGTAGACAGATTTCATTGGGCTAACTTACTGTGCTGCGTGTTATAGTCTCCATACTGTAAACAGATTTCATTGGGCTAACTTACCATGCTGTGTGGTATAATCTCCATACTCCATTAGTACTCCATGCTAATCTCCATAATTGAATGCAATATATATTACTCATGGAAATCTAGGAGACATTATCTTCACATTTTTATCAGCCAACAATATTTATATAGTGGTGTTGTTTTTTATTTGTGTGAGTGGGCTTTCAGTTTTTACTTCAGTTCAGGAAATTGTTTCAAAGCATCAAGTCATTTCAGTTTCTTTTCTCTCCAATATATATGTTATAAATATTCTCATTTTAGCTCAACTTGATGAATGAGCTATTGCCATGGGTTGTCGTCCATCGTGCGTCCCTCCACAATTTACTTTGGCACACCCTACAGGCCACATCCCTCATCCGATTGTTACCAAATTTCATATTGAACTTCTGGATGACCTCTTGGAAGGGAGCCATTGATTTTTCCCGAAATAGTTTTAAAAACATGGCAACCAGCAGCCATCTTTGATTTCACATTTGAATTCATCGGCACACACTGCAGCCCAAATTTATTGGAGAATTGTTTTGAATATTTACAGGCATATTTTTGATCACCTCTAGGGAGCTATCAAATTTCAACGATTTTCCACACCGTGCAGACCACATCATTCATCCAATAGTCACCAAACTTCATATGGATCTTCAGCATTAACACTATATGGGAGCCATCCACTTTTTTACAAATTTTGTTAAGAAATATGGCTGCCAGCACCCATGTTGGATTTTACTATTTGCATAACCAAATAATTTGGCACACCTGCAGTTCATATTTATTGGAGAAATGTTTGAAATGAAAGAAATTTCATCTACACAATACAATCCCTTCAATAAAACTTTTTTACTTTCCTTCAAGCCTTGAAATAGTGTGTCTGTCATTTGCAGAATGAGGTCCCCAGAGGGTGAATTTAGTGATGCTACCCCGCATAGTGGGCTAGCATCACCAAATTCACCCTCTGGGGACCTCATTCTGCTATTTCAAGGCTTGCTGCTCAGCATAAAATTATAGCCTCTCCAAGTTATGCTACAGTATCATTGACACTTTCATTCTGGCTAGGGCCTGCTCATTATAATTCTTGCATGTTTCCATCGATTTGGAGTTGAGTTTCCCTTCAACTGCTTCAGAGATGTCTGGAAATGGTCTAAATCCTCTGCTCTCCGTTTAACCCTTTCATGATCTGTGCGGGTGCAGCATTAAATACCCTGTGCCAGTGCATCCCCTTACCGGTATGTATGCGAGTCTTCCATAGGGAGCCTCGCATATGTAAGAGAATGCACTGGATTACAAGGTCAAGGTAAATTTTCAGCTTTCGAAATTTGTTAAAATGTCCCATGGTAAATTTAATGCTTGGCATGTTAGATTCCACATGTTGCCATGACGTTTCCCATTGCATTTCTTATTTCCGTGGCCAAATTCAAGGACTGAATATTGTTAGGCCAATGCATTCTCTTATATATGTGAGGCTCCCTATGGGAGACTCGCATATATAAGAGAATGCATTGGCACAGGGTTTACATAAAAATTTCAGGAAGCTCCAGTCACGGAAGGGTTGAACTATTAATTTTGTCATGATGTGTATTGTAATTAAGTTCTGTTCATCAAATTAAATCTTGAAGTTATTTTGCAATCATTTATTACTTTCCTTCTCTACAATTATAAATTGGTAGAAAACGAAGCATGTTCCTTCTTCAGCTACCTTTTCACTTTCTTTTCTGAACGGATTCTCCCATTAGTTATAAGGCCACAGATTCTCCCATTAGTTATAAGGCCACTCAACAAAGATTCCTTGTTATACCCCCGTAACGAGTTATGGGGAGGGTATATAGGAATCTGTCAAGCTGCAGATGCAACTTTGTCCAAGCTTTTATTCCTACATTTTTTGGTCAATTTTTCTTAAACTTGGCGCAGATATTTAGCACCACAGGCACCTGTGCACCTGCGATTATGAGGTCCTTCTCACTTTTTTTTGTGGAGTTATCCCCCCTTTTACAACTTAGAATATTTTCTCAAGATGCATAATTTTGTCCGAGCTTGTATTCCTATATTTTTCAGTTAATATCTTTGAAACTTGAAATAGGTATTTAGTACAATGGGAACCTGTACACCTATGAGGCCATCTGACTTTTTTTGTGGAGTTATCTTCCTGTTTTGCCTCAGAACATTTTCTCAAGATGCATAGTTTTGTCGAAGCTTTTATTCATACAATTTTCTGTCAATATTTTTGAAACTTGGCAGAGATATTTAGTACCATGGGAACCTGTGCACCTGCGATTATGAGGTCTGACTGACTTTTTTGGTCGAGTTGTCCCCCATTTTCGACTTAATTTTTTTCGCAACATGACGAAGACTGGCTGCCATGGGAGGGGGGGTGTGTATGCGGTATCCTTAGTCCCATTGAGACAACCCATCTCTAATTTATCCTTAGTCCCATTGAGACAGGCCACCTCTAGTTTATCATGGGCACCCACTCCGAAATTTAGACCCGTGCATCAAAGAATAGTTTTTGTTTATTTAAAAAAAACCTGTGATTCTGAGTTTGGTTGGACCCATTTGGCGGAGTTCTTGTCATTTTTGCCGATTTTTCAGCTCGTTAGCGAAATAGCTTGAACAAATATTGATCGATTTTAACAATGTTTTGCATAGGAGTTAGTTTTCAAAATATCTTGGAACGAGTTCGAAAACCAGATTTGTATAATTTTTTTCTACTGCAGTTATGGCCCTTAGTTTGCCAATTTGTCTTGATTTTCAGGGTTTCTGGATTATAACTTTTATTCAGAACATAGCCTAGCCTTCAGTTAGCCACCATGTTGGGGGACATTGTGTTCGGTCGACCTTTTATTTACTCTTTCTATGCTAAATGGTTTCTTCCACTCAGTTATAATATTATTTTTCTTTTGCTTCACTAGAAATCAAGCGAGGAGGCTTACTGTTTAATGTAAGAATTGTTTGAATCTTGAAAATTGTTTTTACACTTTCCTCAACTCCTGGATTTGCTGATGTGAACTGGACAGCAGAGTTAATTTTGTTCTGAATTTCAAGATTGTTGTGCATTTTTCAGATCTGATTTTTGAAAATTCTTTTTTAATTTTATCGTGTGATTCTTGATGATTATACCAGAGTGAAAATTTTAATGTCAGTTTATGTTCTATCTGCATGCTAAATTTTTCGTACCATATTGGTGATATGAAAGAGTGAACTCATAAGCTGAATTCTTACAGTTGAATTTTTTGTATAGATTTGGGGTGTAAAATCATAATTGTGAGCCAGGGAAACGAGTCAACTGGACCTTCTGTCACTCGGAAATGAATTATTCTTTGAATAATTTTCTATGAATCAGGATAGTTTATGTGGATATTTTTTAGAAAAGTACTACATTTTGATTGCAAATTTATCTTTTAAAACACTTTTGTGTGAAATATTTGTAACATCAGACGTTTCTCATTTATTCGTTTGAGAACAGCAGTGCTGAGGTGCTTTCAAAACAAGTTTCCTAGAAATGTTGTTGTTGTTGTTGTTGTTGTTGTTGTAGATAGTGGCGCCAGAATGAGATAGAGCATCTTTAAAGAAAATAATTAACTATTTTGGTCTCTAGATTTATAATATTGTACCATCCACTTAACTACCTGTCTCTTTGAAAAGCCGATGGAAATCCTCCTAACGGATGTTCGTCTCTAGATTTATGATTTAAAATCAGTTTCTATGTTGATGGGATTCCCTCCATTTCATTGGAGAGTGGCACAGAGTATGCGTGATTTCATTGGTTAATCCTTTACCCAACAGAAGGGCCCTGTGCCAATGCATTCTCTTATATATGCGAGTCGACCATAGGTCGCCTCGCATATATAAGAGAATGCATTGGCTTAACACATTAAAAATTATAAAATTGTTAAAGAATGTAAGAAAAAATGGTAAAAAGTGTTAAAAAAAGATTTTTTTTAGGCCAATGCATTCTCTTATATATGCGAGGCGACCTATGGTCGACTCGCATATATAAGAGAATGCATTGGCACAGGGCTAACTGTAACTATCACAATGTGGTCAAGGAGCCGGTTCCAATGATATCCATATTTGTATGGTTCTATTGAGACAGACCAAAGATATTTTAGGCTGTTGAAGCTTTATTTGGCCGGTTCTGGCCGGTTTGTTGGGTAAAGGGTTAAAGGCATGACAGATCACTTCACAGATCAGAGGTCAATGACATGTTAACAATTTTCCCATGCATTGTCAAACACATCTGTTTTTGGAAAACTGAATATTCATTATACTCATCGCAATATAGGAGACATCATCTTCGAGTTTTTATCTGTCAAGGATATTCATGACTGATCAAACTTTCGCATCCAGTTGTATTTATAACTATTTCTAAATACTATGATTGTCACAAACATTTACTATGCCAGGAATGTACTCCATATTTGGAAACGTTTTTATTACATCATATTGGGAATGCTCCGTCGTCGTAGAAATGAAATATAATCACCAGATCTAGAGATGTACATCTATAAGGATTTTCGTCGGCTATTCAAAGAGACTGCTAAACAACTTTTTTGGTATCATTAATTCAAGAAATCATGCCTAAAGAAAATCATTCTTATTAAGTATATTTTTATGCGAAACTTTACAAATTTAGTTTTTTTTTTCAAAATAAAAATGCAACAGATGTAGGTTTTATTTCAAGTTCTTATCAATGCCAAATTCAGTTGATGTATAAAATTTGACCACTTATTAATAAATTGTTATCAAATCTATTAGTTCACCTGGTTCATACTACATCAGTAGAGACCTTTCGCAAAATCACGATTACAGATATGGACAATATCATGCCAGAATATGGCCAAAAATTTGATGTTTATGCACGGGGTTCTTATGTGAGACGAAATATACCCCACGCAGTTCAATTATGTGCAGATGTGTCATTGGTCGTGCTTGGGGACGCTCTAACATTATCCATGTGATGTATTACACACGGATAAGAACATGGGATCTGAAAGCGACACACATTACTTTTTCCATCAAAATATGTGTAACTGAATATAGCAGGGCGTATGCCGTCGCACCAGTTAACCCTTTACCCAACAAACCGGCCAAAACCGGCCAAATAAAGCTGCAACAGCCTAAAATATCTTCGGTCTGTCTCAATAGAACCATACATATATGGATATCATTGGAACCGGCTCCTTGACCACATTGTGATAGTTACAGTTATGCCCTGTGCCAATGCATTCTCTTATATATGCGAGTCGACCATAGGTCGCCTCGCATATATAAGAGAATGCATTGGCATAAAAAAAAATCTTTTTTTAACACTTTTTACCATTTTTTCTTACATTCTTTAACAATTTTATAATTTTTAATGTGTTAAGCCAATGCATTCTCTTATATATGCGAGGCGACCTATGGTCGACTCGCATATATAAGAGAATGCATTGGCACAGGGCCCTCCTGTTGGGTAAAGGGTTAACCATCATATGTAAGTTGTGATTGTGTCCACCTTACTAGGACAATATATTCTATCTGTAATCGTAATAGTGATTTTGTGAAAGGTCTCCAGTAACATTAACTCGACTACCTTTTTATATACGTTCTGCGAAGATATACACCATCAGTAAGGTAAGGCCGAAATGAATAATAGGTGTGTTTCCCCATTTCCGCCTGCCCATACCCCAACCTGTTTTCGCTCAACCAACAATGCATTTGATCAAATACGGCAATGGCAGAGAATGTCCTTCCATTACAAAAATGATAGTAGTGGAAGATGTGTTTGGTGTTTGGTTCTCAGATACTGGCATACTGCAGAGGAAATGTTCTAACAATGATGGCTGCAAATGCCTTAAAACACGGTGCTGCTGTGTATTCTAATGTTTATTTGGGAGATTCATGTCTCACTCACCCTTGAATGGAGTTCATTACACAGTAAGCATGTTGTTGTGATATTATTTGTCAGTAATGTTATCAGTCATCAGTCCATGTTTTTAAAACACGACACTTTATTTACCGGTAGAAAGGGTTCAGATTTCAATTGCTTGTTAGTGCGTAATAAAATGGAAAAAAAATAAGAATAAAATGAAAAAATTAAATTAAATGAAAATCCTATTGCCTGCCCCTGATCTTTTTGGGTCCGTTCACACATATTATTCATTTTGGCCTAACAAAAGAGAAATTATTTTGATGACAGTAAATTAGTAATCCTGTGAATTTCAGATTGATATGATAACTCATTAACATGCATGTTCTTTCAGCGACAAGCGTCTTACGTTCCGGCCCTCCCAGGTTCACCAGGTGGTGACGTAACACCTGGATTTACACACACTCAAAATGGTGCTCATAGTTACCATAACGGTAGCAACAATGTTGCAACGTATCCATGGTATGTCACCTGGATGTTTAGGGTTTCACAGATGACACTCAAACCCAGCAAAGAACGAGCAAAGTGTGACTTGTTTTTTTTTATTTTACAATTATGTGAAGAATTTCTGGCATTAATCAAATATAGTTATTGACAAAAGTCATGAAAATTCTTGACAAGGGCTTATATAGTATGATATGCATTTTAGTGATATCAAGCTTTGTGACCTGCTTGGAGTATGCATAATTTATTTCTACTACCAAAGTTTTTCCAACAAGTATTGAACCACAATATTAACCTAAAGCAAAAACATGATAAATATCCTATGTCTCCATATGAGACATAAAAGATAAACAGATGATATATCATCGGTGGTCTTCTAAATTATCGTATATTGACAATTTGGCACGAAAGCACTTTTTTTTTGCATATTTAGAATATACATGTTCGATTACATCAGTTCCTCAGATTATTTTTCAAGAAAACTCATGTTCTATTATGTCGTATCAGAGTTTCCCGCGATTATATTTTCCAAGAATTCTAGAATTTAATGGATGTACAATTATAGGTCATTTTATGGTAAACAAAATTCTACAATATTCCAGGAAATATACCGATACAGAATCTATCCTCCAATTTTTATAGCCATTAGTCTTCAACAACAACCTATCTAAATTACTAATTGTTGATAAATTGGAGAATGAGTTTTGAACTCTTTGTAAATTTTTAATAAATTGCAAATAAAATATTTTGATGATGAATGAGTTGTCTGAGAACACAGTATTTTTATTTATTTGGTCTTTTAATATGTGTATTTTATAATAAGCTTGACAACATTTAACTAGTTTTGTATATTGCTTACTCTTTCTGGGTTTGGTGACATCCAAATGAGACCATATATATGTATTGTGACGCATTCAGCTATTGGTTGTAGGTTCCTGATAGCTGTCATTGTGTAATATTGCTCTTCCTTTATAGTTAATGCACCCAACTGACAGGGATAGAGCGATTTTACTGTTGCACTGCACTCTTTATCTGCCACTTCCAACCATCCGTACCTCATCAAGTCGACCATTACTGTTACAATCCAAACACTATCCCTATTACAAGAACGTAGCGATGAAATCAGATTATCGAAAATTCAAACCACATTAACTGTACCATTTCAGAGAACACAACGGTTGAACAACACACAAATGTAAATACTTACTACTTTATTCGGGATGCATTATTGAACATAAACATTAGGGCAATGATTACGCCATTAATAGTCAATGCATGTTGTTCATTTATAACAATGGTGTTGTTATCTGACTATTTGAATTATATGAAAATAACTTAGTTTTGCATGATTATTCCGTTCGGGACACCAAGCCTTGAAATAGCGTGTCTGTCATTTGCAGAATGAGGTCCCCAGAAGGTGACCTCATTCTGCTTACAACTCGGCAGAATGAGGTTCCCATAGGGTGAATTTGGTGATGCTAGCCCGCTATGGTGGGTAGCATCACTAAATTCACCCTCTGGGGACCTCATTCTGCAAATGACAGGCTCACTATTTCAAGGCTTGCGGGACACCTCAGTGGAATGTTTTACATCACTTTAAAAACACACATTCACATGGGAGATTTAAATATGGTCTCTCTCTTCCCAGAAAGTTTTATATAGATTCCTGCGTATAAAATATTAGATATGAATCCAGGACACGTGTCAGAAAAAGTTTCTATCAATTAACCCTTTACCCAACAGAAGGGCCCTGTGCCAATGCATTCTCTTATATATGCGAGTCGACCATAGGTCGCCTCGCATATATAAGGGAATGCATTGGCTTAACACATTAAAAGTTATAAAATTGTTAAAGAATGTAAGAAAAAATGGTAAAAAGTTTTAAAAAACGATTTTTTTTAGGCCAATGCATTCTCTTATATATGCGAGGCGACCTATGGTCGACTCGCATATATAAGAGAATGCATTGGCACAGGGCATAACTGTAACTATCACAATGTGGTCAAGGAGCCGGTTCCAATGATATCCATATTTGTATGGTTCTATTGAGACAGACCGAAGATATTTTAGGCTGTTGAAGCTTTATTTGGCCGGTTTTGGCCGGTTTGTTGGGTAAAGGGTTAATATAATTTTTATTTAGAATTTCTTATTACATCTGCAGAACAGTTTTATGGGCTATTTTTTAGAACAAAAATCTGCATGGAAACCTTCAGAGCATACCAAAAGCATATTAACCCTTTACCCAACAGAACGGCCCTGTGCCAATGCATTCTCTTATATATGCGAGTCGACCATAGGTCGCCTCGCATATATAAGAGAATGCATTGGCTTAACACATTAAAAATTATAAAATTGTTAAAGAATGTAAGACAAAATTGTAAAAAGTGTTAAAAAAAGATTTTTTTTAGGCCAATGCATTCTCTTATATATGCGAGGCGACCTATGGTCGACTCGCATATATAAGAGAATGCATTGGCACAGGTCATAACTGTAACTATCACAATGTGGTCAATGAGCCGGTTCCAATGATATCCATATTTGTATGGTTTTATTGAGACAGACCCAAGATATTTTAGGCTGTTGAAGCTTTATTTGGCCGATTTTGGCCGGTTTGTTGGGTAAAGGGTTAAGAAGGACAACTCTTTCATGTTAGCAGCCTCAATCGCATAAGTTTTTTATTTCATCTATAGACTTACCACTATCTTACGATAAAAATTAACCACTTTATTATAATATGCCTTAATAGACAAATAATATTCCCTTTATATTATTCACAAAATAGCTATTTGGTAGTCTTTAAATTCGGATTTATAAAATTATGTTGTTGTTGTAATTGTGGCCCACAAGAGATAGACCATCTTTAAATAAATTAAATTTTATTTAACCCTTTCATGAGGATCATGGTGGGTGGTGTACTGGTGCAGCATTAAAGATCCTGTACAAGTGCATTCTCTTATATATACAGTAATGCTCTTTTCAGGATTTAGTCGGAAATATGGCTTTCCGATGAATGGCAACAAGCCATATTTCCGACTAAATCCTGAAAAGTTACCCATAATTCTGCTGTGGTTAAGAAGTCGATTACTTAGAGCATTACTGTATATGCGAGTCTCCCCTAAGGAGCCTTGCATATATCAGAGATAAGAGAACGCACTGGCACAGGATCTCCAATGTTGCACCGGTGCATCTCCCTTCATGAACCCCATGAAAGGGTTAATACCACAAAATTTTAGGTCTCAATCGATGCGCTATCGCCCACTTTTACAAGAGTTATGGGAATTGTGCTGTTTGAAACAAAGCAACAGTTGGCTATTCCGCAATGACTAATGCTCCCGCTTATATGACAAAATCTGATGAGCATACGGATGGTTGGATGTCACTACACGTTTGCTTGTTAATACCTCAGTTTACAGTCTCTTTGTAAAGCCTGACGAAAATCCTAACGGATGTACGTCTCTAGATTTGTGAATTAAAATCAGTTTCTGTTTTGATGGGATTCCCTCCATTTCATTGGAGAATGGCGCAGAATACACATGATTTCATTGGTTAATGGCATAACAGATCACATCACAGATCAGAGGTCAAAGATATGTTAACTATTTTCCCACGCATTGTCAAACACAACTAGTATTGTTGAAAGACTGATTACATGCGATAAATCCATAATTCATTATACTCATCGCAATATACAGTAATGCCCTAATTAATCGACTCTTTAACAACCACAGCAGAATTATGGGTAACTTTTCAGGATTTAGTTGAATATATGGCTTGTTGCCATTCATCGGAAAGCTCTCAGGGAGAGTTTTCTGATGAATGGCAACAAGCCATATTTCCGACTAGATCCTGAAAAGTTACCCATAATTCTGCTGTGGTTAAAGAGTCGATTAATTAGGGCATTACTGTACATGTAGGAGACATCATCTTCAATTTTTTATCAGTCAGCGATATTCATGACTGATTATTCTTTTGCATCTTGTTGTATTTATAACTAATTCTAAATACTATGATTTTCACAAGCATTTACTACACCAGGATTGCATTCCGTCATGTTGGGAATGCTGCGTCGTCGTAGAAATGAAATATAATCAACAAATCTAGAGACGTACATCCGTTAGATTTTTTGTCGGCTTTTCAAAGAGACTGTTCAGTTTATTGTGTTGTTTTTTTGAGTTCCTTATTTTAATTGTTCTGTTCCCATGCATGTATTTCAGAGAAAACCATCATATATTAATCCAAATTTTGGTACCAACGGCACCGATTTTTCCCAAAATCGAAACAGTAGCTTTGTTGGGGGCAGCCAAGATCTGTCCTGCTACCAGTGGTACGTAATAATATTAATAAACTTTTGTCAAATTTCATTTAGGCAACACCAGTTTAATTACCGTAGTTGGTTTTATAACCTGTTAAGGGGAGCTTTGGTGGCTTAGTCGGTAAGGGGCTCCAGGCCATCTCGCTCTCCAGCGCTGACGATATGGGTTCAATTCCCGGTGGAGTCATCGCTGACTTTGTATCCCATATCGCTAATCTAGGGGAGTTGCCAGTTACTCGTTGGTGGTTTCGCCGTGCACAATGGGTCATTCTTCCAGCCAGTGATTTACCTTAGTGCCATTCATCGGAAAACTCTCACTGAGAGCTTTCCGATGAATGGCAACAAGCCATATTTCTGACTAAATCCTGAAAAATTACCCATAATTCTGCTGTGGTTAAGGAGTCGATTAATTAGGGCATTACTGTAGATGCTATTTGTTGGCTTCCACTTAACCCTTTCATGACTGGAGCTTCCTGAAATTTTGCGAAAACCCTGTGTCAATGCATTCTCTTATATATTCTCTTATGTATATGCATATATAAGAGAATCCATAGGCCTAACAATACTTGACCTTGTTTGTAAGCCAGTATAGGCTCCATGTATCAAACAAATATTAACTGATTTCAATTATTTTTTAGCATATCTTGAAAATGCCCATCCCCAACTTTGCCCACCAAGGTGGGGGGGGGGGGGGGTATTTTGGGGGGATACAGCCGCAATTGCTTGTGGGGGGATACATCTGCAACTGCTTGTTTTTTTATATTATTATTATAATTATTATTTATTTATCGTGCAACATTGCAACTTACACAAATTAATGCTTCATTTAGTTATAAAGGCAGCTCATATCGTACCTATTTATGCACATACCTATATATTTAATATAGAAATGCACATCAAGCAATTAATCAATTAACAAAAAGTAATTCACTTATAAATTATATTAACCCTTTACCCAACAGAAGGGCCCTGTGCCAATGCATTCTCTTATATATGTGAGTCGACCATAGGTCGCCTCGCATATATAAGAGAATGCATTGGCTAACACATTAAAAATTATAAAATTGTTAAAGAATGTAAGAAAAAATGGTAAAAAGTGTTAAAAAAAGATTTTTTCTTAGGGCAATGCATTCTCTTATATTTGCGAGGCGACCTATGGTCGACTCGCATATATAAGAGAATCCATTGGCACAGGGCATAACTGTAACTATCACAATGTGGTCAATGAGCCGGTTCCAATGATATCCATATTGAGACAGACCGAAGATATTTTAGGCTGTTGAAGCTTTATTTGGCCGGTTTGTTGGGTAAAGGGTTAACTCATTTGTTATATATTTCTAAAAAAAAAAATATTTGCAACCATAGAATTCTAATCACAATCCCATCATACCTGGTCATGTATCCTTATAGTTTCATTGTGATGAATTATGTCTCTTTTCGACTGAGAATATGGACCATCCAGATCTAATTAAAATAAATTTTCCAAAATGCGAAATGTCAAATGTCACTTTGTTAGTAGACATGTGTCCAAGCAGATTTTTTATTATTTTCATAGTTTCATAGCGTGATAATTTTTGTGACAGTATGACATTTTTATGTTTACCCATACCATGTATGGTAAACATAGTGTCGTTGTCCGGATTGACCACTCGTCGTTCGTCCGTCCGTCCGTCCGTCCGTCTGTCCGTCCGTAGACACTTCACGTGTAATGCGATAACTCAAACATTTTCTATCCAATCAGAAGCAAATTTTGTATATGGGTATATCAGCCCAAAATACAGATCGAGTTCGAATTTGGGTTTGATCCGAGTTTTTGTTACAGAGTTATGGCCCTTTTTCGACTTAGAATTCACACATTCTGCCATAACTCAAACATTTTTTATCTGATTGGAACCAAATTTGGTATGTGAGTTTCACAGCCCAAAATACAGATCTAGTTCGAATATCCGATTTATTTTAAAGGAGTTATGACCATTTTTCACCAAAAAAAAAATTGAAAAAAAAAATCTATTTAAAAAAATATATATTTTTAACTTTTATAATAACAATAAAAAAAATGTCATTGACATTGTCATTTGTTTTCATTTAGATATTGATGATTATGATACAAGTTGATAAAAAGATTTCCAATGTGTCCCTTTAATTTTTTAATTAATTCACCAATTGCATTTGGACTACTTAGCTATTGATAAAGCTATATTATTTTCTGATGTTTCTTATGCCAATGTGCAAATAATCTGATAAAGAAGGCTATGGTATCTAATTTAAAATAAGATTCAACAATAAACATCACA
The DNA here is from genome assembly GCA_032622095.1 of Siphonodentalium dalli. Taxonomy (NCBI): domain Eukaryota; kingdom Metazoa; phylum Mollusca; class Scaphopoda; order Gadilida; family Siphonodentaliidae; genus Siphonodentalium; species Siphonodentalium dalli. The sequence continues at coordinate 50,720,470 of CP136069.1, read as the reverse complement.
TGATATTAACAGTAGACTTGGACATCTGTGCTGCAGAGTTATATCTTCAGATGGTCTGATATCATTACGTGCGCTCGCGCAACAGTATGGCGATCAGACAGATTCGTAGCTTGGTAGCTTGGTATCACTCCATGACGTCACCAAAAACGACGTAAACCCTCGTGGCGTTCTGACATTTGTACTGTGTCGCGTTTTTGCTATGTTTATTTTATGTGTTGTTTTCGATTACTTGTTTGTCGCCGATATCGCCATTTGTCGGGATTCCCTGTTTCTATATTTAAAACTGGCATGCTCGTAGTGAGCCCCGATTTCGATTTTTTCTCCCAGGTCAAAATACGTCAGAGTTATGACAAAAATAGATCGACCTATATTTTCTCCATCAGAACTCTACATCAAAGAGTCTATAGACTCCTTCGGGACCTACATAGACTCCTTCAGTTGGGTATTTTTACTTATACTTGGGAAGTTTTATCATTTTTGGTTAGTGCGAAGACCTCTTTTTATCGTGCGGCGAAAGAGAGACATTCAAAACGCGATTTCGTAATTCGACGCAATAGGCTGAATAGCCTAACCTTCAGCCGAGTTCCGGATCAAATACGACGACTGACGTAACACAAAACAAAACGCATTTGTTGACACAAACACCGTTTGAAGAGTTTATTATTACATAAAATGGTCGTTATTGATTAATTATTGATTAATTATTGATATTTATTGTTGCATGTTGGCTGCTATCAATATTTACACAAATGGTATAAATTATTTCTTATAATTGCTCCTTTGGTCAACTTTGACTATCGGAAAATGAAAATGAAAATATGCCGCTGAAAAAATTGTAATCGATATTAAAGTCTCATCCTTTCGGCAACATGGAATTGGTTTTAATTACTTAAATGATTAATATATTAATTTGCATTTATCTGTGATGAAATGAGAAATGGTAATTTTTCTAACATTAAATTAAATTAAATAAATTAAGTAAAATACAGTGAAATTATTTTTTAAATTATTGTTTATTACATTTTTGCGCACGTTGGCATCTCTCTGAGTGCATTCTAGTTATAATTGTTATTGGTTTAATAGAGGTCAGTGTTCAACATAAACAATTCCTGTGATTTTTTGACAGCTGTGCTATATAATTGATATTAATGGGTCAGTGGTGAGGTTGCTTATCTGTATACTAGGACACATTATTATTGTAAACTTAAATTGGACTCTCTTAACCCAAGTATTCCATGTCCAGGTCACACCTACACATTTAACCCACGGACTTGCTGGCTGTGGTGGTTTAGCATTACAGATCCTGTACCAGTGCATTCTCTTATATAAATGCCAGTGACCCATAAATTCCAATAATTTGTGTTATGTACATTTGTCTATAATAGTACATAACAGTATACTCTATAATTCAACACCAAAACTCTCATTTATCCGATCATATTAAATTTTTATCGCCAAGGGATGGGTTAACATCTGCCGATCGTGATCGGCCTCTCGTTTTAGAATGGCGCAACTGCCATATATCATTCTATATATAATGAATTAATTTCACCAAGATTTCTCTAAATTTGATCTTGTTTACAAATTTTATTATTTATGGTAGATTGTTGTTTACACCAAAACTCCAACTTAATATCTTTGTTATACTAATGTTCATCCAAACAAACCTTCACATGTTTGATTAAATATCACTTGGCACGAGATATTGTGAAATGTTTGTACTGTTTATCTTGCTGTAGATATACTTCTTTTAGTACTCACGACTTTTGTTTTGGGGTTGTCTTTGGCATTCAATATGCCTGAATAATTTAAGATAAAATTGTTTGTGCGTGAACATATTGTGGCAAGTTGACTTTTAACTGAGATATTTATTGGAGTTGAGATTCACATCATTATATGTGGTTCATTGAAAAAATTCTCTATCGTAGATATTGTCCGAAAAAGAGACCTTTAAGTGAAGTCATGTCTCTGAATATTGGTTGAAATTCCAGAAATAACTTCGCCGTCTCAAAACACAACCAAGGGCTTATGGGACCATGTACCAAGTCTTCTCGGTCCACAACAGCCCGGGATATCGGTTGGGTTGATGCTATTTTTGGACCGAGTCCCTTCCCGTTACTCTTCTATAACGGACTTTCATTCAAAAGATGTACAAAATGTACATGTGAACCCAAGGAATTCACATGAACCCATGAATGTGATTAATCATCTGACATGTCCGCGATTAATCTGTCTTTAAAATGATATCACTTACTTTGTACTTTGATAGAAAAATGTAAAGTGATGATAATATTGCTTCACCCTTTCAGTGCCAAGTCCGATTTTTGTACCAACCCATATTTCCTTGATCATTTTTCAAATTTATTGATTATGGGTTGATACAAAAATCGGACTTGGCACTGAAAGGGTTAATGTATTGTTGACATGCATTTCTGATTGCGCGACAAATCAAAATTCTCTGGAAAACAATTGTTTGCTTACTTATAAATCTCGTTGCTTTGACATTTAACGGACCTCTGATATATGCATATTTGATATCATCATGCTTGGGACAGGCTGCCCTATATGTTCATTTGCGCAAAGCTCCCATCTGACCTACAGGTAATCCAAAGATTTACAAGTAAGATAACTCCCGCCCAAGATTCTGGGTGTAAAGTCCATTATAGAAGAGTAACAGGAAGGGATTCGGTCCACAACAGCATCATCCCAACCGATATCTCATGCTGTTATGGGCCGAGAAGACTTGGCCTAGACACAACCAAGGGGTTTTGGGACCATGTATATAAACCCGATAAGCAGGGAAATTGGCTTTGTGTGGCCTTTCCTTGTAATTTGACATTAAAACGTTTCTACACCAACTTAAATTCACAGAATTCCAACCATGCTTATGTTGACCCTTTCATGACTGGAGCTTCCTATAATTTTGTGAAAACCCTGTTCCAGTGCATTCTCTTATATATGGAGAGACTCTTATATATAAGAGAATGCATTGGCATAACAATATTTACCTTGACCTTGTACACCAGTGTATTCTCTTATATATGTGAGGCTCCCTATGGGACTAGCATATGTATTAAAGAAAATGCACAGGATATTTAATGCTGCACCAGCACAGCTCCAATCATGAAAGGGTTAAGTACATCTATTCATACATGTAGCTCAATATTATGCTTACGTTAATATATAATATATTTGGTATGGCTTTATTGCAATGAATCCAGTCTGAGAACCCTATTATATTTTAGTACATTATTCACCATATGTTCTAATGATTTTAAGTTTATTTTAAGTTCATTAATATTGAACAATTTTAAAGGAATTTTATGTCTTTTTAATATCTTTTTGACAATTTTTTGATACTCAGTATTTGAATATATAAATTCATTTAACATTTCCATGACTGGAGCTTCCTGAAATTTTATGAAAACCCTGTGCTAATGCATTCTCTTATATATGTGAGTCTCCCATTGGGAGACTCGCATATTTTAGAGAATACATTGGCCTAACAATATTTACCTTGACCTTGTAAGCCAGTGCATTCTATTATATATGCGAGGCTTCCTATGTGAGACTCGCATACCAGCAATTTTGATATCAAATATATAGAAATACTTGTGCTGGGCAAGTTTGTTCGCTGTGAACTACAACAGAGTGTTCAAATCAGTTTAATGTTTTTAATTTTGTTTAGGTTCGTTGGTCGGATGGAGCGAGATCAAGCAATAACAGATCTCGAGCCGCATCCGAATGGAACATTTTTAATACGAGAAAGCGCTAACCCAACGAGAGCCGGAGCCTTAACTTTAAGTATTAAGTAAGTACCTTGATCTATGTTTCTAACGAGAGAGGATATTTTGTAATCTAAAATATTTAGTATATCTGTGAAGAAAGACAGATATTGTATGCAGGGTTCATGCTGTCATAGGCAAAATTTGCCAATGCCTAATTTTTTTGGAAAATAGCCACAAATAAAAAAAAAAATTCATTTGTCCAAACTTTTGGCCACCCCATAATCTGAAATCTAATTCAAAATCCCAACTTGTTTTTGTGACAGGAGCGACATGAGAATCAAATTTATAGTATGTTAATCTGCTAATTGATTAGGTGATGCAGCTTAATGGGTAACAAAAGGTACTCATGGCAGTGAACTATCAAACAATGGGCCACCAAATACAATGAAACAGTTATGAGGATTAACACTTGTTAATTTGTCTGTCATAAGGCTGAATGGTAGATGGTGGATAGCGGTATATTGTCAGTAACAACGGTGGGATTAAAGAATTCTAGACGTGGTATTTGAAGGTATTGACATAATTTTATAGAATGTTAGATGTTAAATAAAACAAAAATATTCATTAATTGTGAGACCAGAAAATGAGGATTTAATTTGACCAAAAAAAAAATCAGAATTGACCAGAACACTGATTGTAGGGCTGTGTGAATTGGGGGGTTTTCATATCGAATCTCCAATCGAATTGGGCAAAAGATCCGAAATCACATCAAATTTTGAATCAAATCATTGTCTCAGTGTATCAAGAGTGAAGATATGGAACAATTTGGTGAAGACTAAAATTGGTAGCCGCATTGAATTAAAAACATCAAACAGATAAGAGATTGTCAATGGATATTGTACAATCAAACCGTATTAACCCTTCCATGACTGGAGCTTCCTGAAATTTTGCAAAAACCATTTGCCAATGCATTCTCTTATATATGTGAGTCTCCCATATGGAGCCTTGCACATATCAGAGAATGCATTGGCCTAACAATATTTACCTTGACCTTGTAAGCCAGTGCATTATCTTATATATACGAGGCTCCAAATGCGAGACTTGCGTATATAAGAGATTGCACTGGCACATGATCTTTAATGCTGCCCCAGCGTGGCTCCCATCATGAAAGGGTTAAGCTCATTGAGTCAACAGTAGGGTTGGGCGGTATTGACGTTTTTAAAAACCGCGATTTTTCCAAAATAACACCGCGATTTACGGTTTTATTGAATATTATTTTACTATTGAAAAATACCACGTAAAATCAAATTTTAAACGAGAGATATAACACTCCGGGTTTTCGTTATGAGGGCTGTAAAATTGTACACACTATCACCAGGCAGTAAATGATAAAACTATTCTCAGAATGGCATGTGCCCATTCTATAAAGTTCCTGCCTTCTGGAATACGCAACAACATTGGGTGAATTACAGGCTCAAGTTATCCTGATTACTCCATTGTTTACATATCGGCACGCGATGCACATTCCCGTTACGTCATAGCTAAGCACGTGCTCATAGGTTGATAGAGGACCTAGTAGAATTGGGCTAAGATGGTAGATTCTGGGTTGTCTGCAGTTTATCATACACTATGAATTACGGAACATTTTAAATTAACTTTTGAACACGGGAAAGATAATCATAATTAATCATTGAACAATATTGCAGTTCGTGTGTTTATTTGTCCAAATTCTTGGCAAGAAACACTATAAACGTGTCAACACTAGGACTGAGAGTTGAGACATGTTCCTTTCCTGCGTCAAGTTTTAAGATATAATTGAACGACAAATACCGCCGAGTCATGAGTTAGAAAGTTTGGACAAAGTATCGCTCGTGACTTTACACTGCTACCAGGTTGGATTTGGAAGAAGATACTCCATCGCTCTACTTTAGCCCAAAATACAACCGTTGCGTCATTGGTTACAATAAAAGACAATGGAGACTTAAATTGGGAGCGACCGATAAAGGCTGCTTTCAATCAGCGGTCCGCTAAAGTATTCAACTCAGTATTGGATTGTAATTTGAAACAGTCTTTTGAGGAGATAAAATTGCGGTTGCGATATATTGAATTTTTATTTTACACACGGTTTCAATATGGTTTTTCTTTTCCAAACAGACTATAGTCAATATATTGAAATATCGCCCAGCCCTAGTCAACAGGTAGCACATGTATCTACTTGTCACCCAGAAGCAGTGACCTATCAGGGGTAGGTGGACAGGCGTACATTTAGAGTCCTGGTGGTTCTGTGTATAGATCTCATGCTTGAAATATTGTGAATTCTGGTAAATTAAAACTTTTTCAGATTTATCAAAGGACCAAGAGACCCACAGCAAGTATCTCCTCCCTTGTGCCTCTTTCATTTTAACCCTTCCATGACTGGAGTTTTATGCGAAAACCCTGTTCCAATGCATTCTTTAATATGCGAGTCTCCCACGGTAATATTCAGGTATAAAATAATATAGATATGAATCAAGGACACATGTTAAGTTGCTATTAATTAATATAAATTTTATTTAGAATTTCACATCCGCATGAAAGTTGTAGGGGCTACTTTTTAGATAGAAATCCGCGAAAATGTTGAGAGCATACCAAGGATTTTTTAAACTTTTAAAATTGTTGAAATTTTTAACCCTTGCTATACTAAATGGATTCTCCAATTCAGTTATTAAAGTATACACTGGGACAGTCTATTAGTCATGTGGAGGGGTGTTCAGGTAATAAAAGCAGAGGAGAGACAGAAAAAACTGATAATACAATAGCAGTTGACGCAAATATTGTTAGGCCAATGTATTCTCTTAAATATGCGAGGCTCCCTATTGGAGACCCGCATATATTACAGAATGCATTGGGACAGGATTTTCACAAAATTTCAGGAAGCTCCAGTTATGGAAGGGTTAAGGTAGAATTGGAAATATCAGTCAAAAGGATGGGGGTGAAAGTTATCTTAATTGGACCCTCTACCTACTTCTCTTGAGCTTAATGAGCTTATAAATGTCAGCTTTACATCAGTCATTCCTGAATCATTAAAATTGCACTTATCCAACCTTCCGCCGTTTTTAATATTTCCAGCTTACAACTGCAAGCCTTTCTTATACAAAGCATTTCAGCTTACAGAGCCTTTGGCATCACCTGCTGCATTGGATCCATTGCTTTTCACCTAGAGTAATAATGCCCTAAGTAATCGACTCCTTAACCACAGAAGAATTATGGGTAACTTTTCAGGATTTAGTCGGAAATATGGCTTATTGCCATTAATCGGAAAACTCTCACTGAGAGCTTTCCGATGAATGGCAACAAGCCATATTTCCGACTAAATCCTGAAAAGTTACCCATAATTCTGATGTGGTTATAAAGGAGTCGATTACTTAGGGCATTACTGTAAGCTTTACCTGGATTTCCGCTGGGGGTTGGGGGAATGGGGCTCCTATAGTAGACCATGTCTTCTCAGTCCAAAACAGCTTGGGATATACCATTTGACCTAGTACAAGCAAGATAACTCCCATCCACGTTTATGGGCGTAAATTCGGTTATAGAAGAGTAACAGGATGGGACTCAGTCCAAAACAACATCAACCCCAACCGATATCGCAAGCTGTTTTAGACCGAGAAGACTTGGTCTACTCAAAAGCTGCAGGGTAAATTTTCAGTCCAGGCAACCAACTGCGAATATCTAGTAAATGTAAATAAGCTCATAATTTATGCCCTGAATCTGAACATCTATTCTAATATAAGCACTTAAAGTCAAATAATTATTCGTAATTGTTAAATTTTTAACAAACTGAAAGCTTATCTTTTCTGTGATGATCATTTGGATCACACTTACGATGGCAATGAAAGGTTTTAATTGGCACCACATACAATTGATAGTTAAAGGCCCACTTAATTTTCGAGTAACTGATTATTTTTATGCCTTGATATACGTTTTTAATAACAATCTATTCCATTAAATATGATTAAAATACTATAATTCCTCACCGTTTGAAACGTCTGTTTTCTCAGAAGATGCCCATAGAGAAATAGAAAACAGCTGAAATCATAAAAAGAATCCCCCTACTTTTTGGCTCCAAGAATGCAACAGAATTCAAACTAAAAATGTATTTTCAATGGAAGGGGAATAACTCTATCTTTGAAATATACAGTTATTCCCCCTCCATTGAAAATAATACCATTTGTACAACAAAACCAGATGAAACTTAAGCACAAAACACTTCAGTAACTCAACAAAAACAACATATTCACAGTTTATTACTCCGGATAAGTTGATAATACAATGTTTTGGAGCTTCCTCTTTCAAATGGTATACATTATGGCATATATTTTAGATATGTGATTGGGGGGGGGGGGGGGGGTCGAACATTAAGTGGGCCTTTAAATATATGCTTAAAATAATTGTACTGTCGATTTTTAGTACCGCCACCAATGACAGCAGAGAAAACATGCACTTTCTACTATTAGTATGTCCGACTTAACTAAATTTGAAATATTCCTAATCAATATTTACCGACTAACATCTGGTCTGTATAATCAGTATGATGTAAATCGGAATAACAGCATGTGTGAATTGACAATTTACCAACACAACCAGCCAGAATAAAACATGTGACTTTTAGCGATTCCCTCTTCGATATCTTTCAGAATAAGGCAATAATTGTGTGTATCCTTGAAGAGAGATACAGTAATGCCTTAAGTAATTGACTCCTTAAACACAGCAGAATTATGGGTAACTTTTCTGGATTTTAGTCGGAAATATGGCTTGTTGCCATTCATCGGAAAGCTCTCCCTGAGAGCTTTCCGATGATTGGCTACAAGCCATATTTCTGACTAAATCCTGAAATGTGTGATGTAGGCATCTGTGGATCGGGAGGGGCATAAACTGTGTTGGAAGGGAAATTTGAGCAAAGGGGAAAGGGACTATAAAGAGGACCCACTGCCCCTGTAGTGGAAACCCTGGCTTTACATGTTAGTAAACAGAAAATATGGTGCTGGACATTTGCAGAATGAGGTATCCAGAAGATGAATTTAGTGATGCTACCCCGCAGTGGGCTAGCATCACTAAATTGACATTCTGGGGACATCATTTTGCTTATGCCTCATCTTCTCTGGAAAGTATCTTTATTATCAAATTATTAAGTTTTCTATTTTCTTTAGAAAGTTTCTTTTTCTTATTTAGTTTAGTTTCTCTTTATCCCCAAATTGGCAGACAACACATTGCATAATCGAGGTGCCCAATGGATTCACATCATCATCTTCACCATTTGGGAACTTAACCCTTTAACCAACAGAACGGCCCTGTGCCAATGCATTCTCTTATATATGCGAGTCGACCATAGGTCGCCTCGCATATATAAGAGAATGCATTGGCTTAACACATTAAAAATTATAAAATTGTTAAAGAATGTAAGAAAAAATGGTAAAAAGTGTTAAAAACAGATTTTTTTTAGGCCAATGCATTCTCTTATATATGCGAGGCGACCTATGGTCGACTCGCATATATAAGAGAATGCATTGGCACAGGGTATAACTGTAACCATCACAATGTGGTCAATGAGCCGGTTCCAATGATACCCATATTTGTATGGTTCTATTGAGACAGACCGAAGATATTTTAGGCTGTTGAAGCTTTATTTGGCCGGTTTTGGCCGGTTTGTTGGGTAAAGGGTTAAAGGTGTATCCATGTCTCCCATAGCAGATGAGGCCTTGCAGAATGAGGTCCCCAGAGGATGAATTAGGTAATGCTAGCCCGCTGTATGGGGTATCATCACTAAATTCACCCTCTTGGGACCTCAATTGTGCAAATGTCTGGCACCATATTTTGAAGGCCTGACAGAAAGCCCTCTTCATTCTATTGCATTATTGCTTTTGAGTCTGCTGTGAATGTCTGTGATTTTATCTGCTTCAATATTAAAAAAGGATCGGATATAGTATTTGTTCACCTCAGCGGGTCCGATAAATACACATTATCGGTACAGTGAAGTGATATGGGCTGCAGTATCACGCCGAGTTGGCGATGTCTGATCGCCATATCAAACGAGCTGCCGCAGGCAGCGAGTTTGATGCGGCGATCTGACATCGTCAACGAGACGTGATACTGCAGCCCATATCACTTCACTGTACCGATAAAGCGTTTATTATACGACACATTTTTGGTTCATCCCATGTCACAAAGGGCAAAATTACTTCGTTACACCATCCCATGTCATCACCCGGGCAAAAGTACTCCATTGAACATTCCCAGTCATCACCCGAAACTCCCAATTTAAATAGTTCCCAACTTCCGGTGACCTAATTTCACGGGATACTGATACGGAATTCAAAGGATACTGATACGGAATTAATAGAATACCGATACGGCTCACGACCAGACAAGCGTTTTCTGACTGCTCGGAATTTATCGCCAAACAATAGTGGTATTTGTAAGGGATTAGTGGTAGTCATATAATAATACCAGGTATTATCTTGTTTTTGGAGGGTTATTGACAATGAAAATAAGACTGAAGTATATCTATATTTCTTATTCTGGATAATAATGATTTTTATAGATTTTTATGTTATTTGCATGTACCACTTCAAAGGCCTTGAATCTCTTTAACCCCTTTGGGAGTACATTTCCCAGCTATGATATTACGTCATGAGTGAAATATGCATTTATGTAATAAAGAACAAATTATGGTAAAAAAAAATAGTTATTAAACAAGCATAAATTATTATAAATAATAAAATTAACTATTTATTAAACATTTGGAGTAATTTTATCAGGAAAATATCTCATATCTGCCATCAATGTCATATTGCCGAATTCCTTACATCTTGAGCATCTCGATCGCTATCTTTAGATTCCTCATCTGAAAACTGTAGATCTCGCTCAAATACATCACTGCCACTGTCCTGGTCATCAGAATCTTCCAAATTCACCCAAAACCTCATCCAAATTAAACAGTTGTTTGCGTTTTTTACCTATATGCAATGGCAAAATTATTTTGGCTAAAGCCATCTTTGTTTTTTTGTGTACTTGACAACATCACATAAACTTGCAAATTCGAGTACTGCGCTATCGGTACTTCATTTGAAATATTTTGTGTTTTTTTTTCTTATAACAAATGTGACCATATTTTATATTAAAAAATTAAACATTAGACCCCCCCACCCCCCCCCCCCCCCCAGTCTACATGATGCATAAAAAAAATAGCAATAAATGATTTATCTATGTTATATTTACACAAACATGACACATCCATAAATCAAACCGGAAAGGACATATATGTCGTTCAACTCTCCAACTGGTAAAATATATGTCATTCTTCTCTCCTAAGGGTTAAAGGGAGATAAATTTAAGATAATAACAACGAACTAATATGGATAATATATAGAGAGAAAAATTAAATTGAGTCGAAGATGTTTTCTGTAAACGTTCAGGTTAACAGGTTATCTTAAAATAAAATTTAATAATTTAATAGCTGAATAAACTAGATATTAACTAAGTTACGAATTTCCATGTACAAGACGTAGTAAAATTTATTGACAGATAGTGGATTGGTCAACTCGTGGCACACATCGTGTAAATATTATGTTGATACTGGGTGTGAACTGAAACCACTCACTGACTATACAATAAAATTAATGAAAACCAGTTACGGTTGCCATTATCTAAGCCCAAGTTTGGTGATACAGCAGTAACAATTTGTCCCTTATGTGACTGATATAATCTCTTTTTTTCAGATATGCTAATGAAGTTAAACATATTAAGGTTGTCAAAACACAAGACGGTACATACTTCCTCGCAGATTGCAAACATTTCCGATCAGTCGTGGTAAGTTATAAATAGATCCAGTCCTGATTATAAGATGCCTGTCATTGCAGAATGAGGTCCCCAGATGGTGAGTTTAGTGATGCTGGCTAGCATCACCAAATTCACCCTCTGGGGACCTCATTCAGCATGGTCTCATCTGCTATGGGAGACATAGACTCAGATTGAAGTTCCCAAATGGTGAATATTGTGATGTACACCCATTGGGAACCTCAATTATGCAATGTGTCGTCTGCCAATTTGAGGAAATTATATAGAGAAACTAAACTAAAAAAGTAATAGAATCTAAGGTTCTATAGAAATTTGATAGTAAAGAAACTTTCCAGAGCAGAATGAGGTCCCCAGAGGGTGAATTCAGTGATGCTAGTCCATTGTGCGGGATAGCGTCACTTAATTCACCCTGTGGGGACTTCAGATTCGCACGAGTCCATGGGGCTTTTCGACCAGATTCGCCGTCAAGCCATCCCGCCGCGCCTCACCCGGTGAATGGCCATTCTATTAGTATAGGGGCTCCTGCAGGCCCTAAGCGAAATTCTTCAAATGACAGGCACACTATAATCAGGCTTGAATAGATCATAATATACTTTGAGTAAAACTGAAAGGAAGCACAGTTGTTAGTAACGTAAGATGCTATAATATAGCAAGATGCCATAATATAGCAAGATGCCGTAATATAGCAAGATGCCGTAATATAGCAAGATGCCATAATATAGCAAGATGCCGTAATGTAGCAAGATGCCGTAATGTAGCAAGATGCCGTAATGTAGCAAGATGCCATAATATAGCAAGATGCCGTAATATAGCGAGATGCCGTAATATATCAAGATGCCGTAATATATCAAGATGCCGTAATATAGCAAGATGCCATAATCTGTGTTTCCTTCCACTTAACACTTTCATGATGGGAGCTGCACTGGTGCACCATTAAAGATCGTGTGCCAGTGCATTCTCTTATATATGTTAGTCTCCCATAGGAAGCCTTGCATATATAAGAGAATGCACTTTCTTACAAGGTAAATATTGTTAGGCTAATGGATTCTCTTATATATGTGAGGCTTCTGATGGGAGACTCACATATATAAGAGAATGCATTGGCACAGGGTTTTCGCAAAATTTCAGGAAGCTCGAGTCATGGAAGGGTTAAAGGGTTTCAAGGCTGAAAATAGTGTGTCTTGTCATTTGCAGAATGCTGTCCCCAGAGGGTGAATTTAGTGATGCTACTCCGCACAGTGGGCAAGCATCACCAAATTCACCTTCTGGGAACCTCATTCTGCTTAGGCCTCAACTGCTATGGGAGATCTAGGATCAGATTGAAGTTCGTTCCCCAGTTGAAGTTATGCATTTTATCTTCTGCAAATTAGGGGATATAGAAACTTCCCATAAGGGAAAAAGTAGCTAAAAACAATATTAATTTGAGACGCATAGATACTTCCCAGAAGATGAAGCCTAAGCAGAATGAGGTCCCCAGCAGGATAGCATCACTAAATTCACCCTCTGGGGACCTCATTCTGTAAATGACAGACACACTATTTGCAGGCTTGGATGACACACCTCATGAATAACAGCATATTTTTAGTTTCACGTTCTTCTATTTTCCAGGACTTAGTGGAGTACTACCAAACTAATTCGTTAGAGAGAAGTTTTCCAGGAGTTGATACCACGCTATCGATTCCTATTAAAAAGTGTATGTATCCATTATATCGTGCTATCAATTCCTATTAAAAAGTGTATGTATCCAGTATACCAGGCTATCAATTCCTATTAAAAAGTGTATGTATCCATTATATCGTGCTATCAATTCCTATTAAAAAGTGTATGTATCCAGTATACCATGCTATCAATTCCTATTAAAAAGTGTATGTATCCATTATATCGTGCTATCAATTCCTATTAAAAAGTGTATGTATCCATTATATCGTGCTATCAATTCCTATTAAAAAGTGTATGTATCCATTATATCGTGCTATCAATTCCTATTAAAAAGTGTATGTATCCATTATATCGTGCTATCAATTCCTATTAAAAAGTGTATGTATCCAGTATACCATGCTATCAATTCCTATTAAAAAGTGTATGTATCCAGTATACCAGGCTATCAATTCCTATTAAAAAGTGTATGTATCCAGTATACCATGCTATCAATTCCTATTAAAAAGTGTATGTATCCATTATATCGTGCTATCAATTCCTATTAAAAAGTGTATGTATCCAGTATATCGTGCTATCAATTCCTATTAAAAAGTGTATGTATCCATTATATCGTGCTATCAATTCCTATTAAAAAGTGTATGTATCCAGTATACCATGCTATCAATTCCTATTAAAAAGTGTATGTATCCATTATATCGTGCTATCAATTCCTATTAAAAAGTGTATGTATCCAGTATACCATGCTATCAATTCCTATTAAAAAGTGTATGTATCCATTATATCGTGCTATCAATTCCTATTAAAAAGTGTATGTATCCATTATATCGTGCTATCAATTCCTATTAAAAAGTGTATGTATCCAGTATACCATGCTATCAATTCCTATTAAAAAGTGTATGTATCCAGTATACCAGGCTATCAATTCCTATTAAAAAGTGTATGTATCAATTATACCATGCTATCGATTCCTATTAAAAAATGTATGTATCAATGATACCACACTATCAATTCCTTTTAAAAAAGTGTATGTATCCATTCTGAAGTGAAGTTTAATACTAGTGTCCAGAGACCAAATTGGGAGAAGTCACTTCTCCTTATTAGAAAATTACCGAGAAAGGACAGTCGTAAATGCTAAAGTTTGATTTACTCTCTAACATCACCTTGGTTACTATAATTAACAATATTATTAACAATAATAACCACTTGATTTTAGAGTTATCCATCTTACACCCGTAATTTGTCCGTTTTAGCCCGTGGAAGTGGACCACATCTCCAAAAATTAACAAACTTCAAAAATTGATATCTGATCACTCTGAACTTTGAAGGGTGGGCTCCTCGACTCCAATCAAATATTATTTACCCCCGAAGCCAAAGAAATAGTAATTTAGGGGTGCTCAATCGGATTGAGTACCTTTAACATGTGACTAACAAGAAACATGATCATTCTTAAATCTTATCTCTTTCTATAGTAAATACTCATTGACGAGTAGTTCCCTTAGGAAATGTTCAGATAATAAGTTCAACAAACAACCATACAGTAATGCTCTAATTAATCGACTTCTTAACCACAGCATTACTGTAGTTGTAATCTGAACATTTCCCACCTATGAACATGAATAAATCTGCTCTTGCACTTAACTGGAAATCATAATGCTATGGAAACGTGAAAGCATTATTAGGTGCATGTTAAAATCATTTTTATACCACCACTTTCGAAGAAAATGGGGGGGTATACTGGATTGATTGGGTCTGTCCGTCACACTTTCTCGCGTCGCACCGTTACACTTTCTCCCTCCGTGTGTCCGTACGTCCGTCCATCCGACCTCATAACTCGAACAACTATGAACCGATTTCAATAATTTGTTGTATGCGATCTCCTTAGGACCGCCTCTCCGCATGATGCTAATTGCGGTGCAGTCCGACTTTCTTTTTTTAAGTTACGCCTTACTTTTATACTTATTTTGACTTAGAAAATTCTGTCCGACTTTAACAAATATGAACCGATTTCAATAATTTTTGGTATACATGCTTCTCACAACACCCTCTCTACATGATGCGGCTCAGGGTTGGCTCGGACTGTTTTTCCTAACATTACACTTATTTTGACTTAGAAAATTTTGGGATTTTTTTTTTGTGGATTTGGGATTTTTTGTGTGTGGATGCTATCAAGTTAGGAAACACTCGACAAAAGCCATCTTAGATGTTAAGGTTGCGTTTTATTTTTGACCATTTTGTGGGTTTCTGCAATCATTCGAACAAATATGAACCAATTTGAATATTTTTTTCTGTACAAGCTTCTTGCGACACCATATCGATATTATTAATCCAAATTTTTCTTTTGTTGGGATTACGGATAATGCGGGTTGAATTTGCCACAGTGGGGGTATGCTAGCACGCGAGTGCACACCTCTTGTTTTATGTGACATCTTATTTCAGTGAAGCGACTTGGTTATGGTGTCGCAGTATATGATTATGCAGCCACTGCTACAACCCAACTGACGCTAAAGAAAGGTGACCGAGTCGCAATTATTAGTAAGACTGGAAGTGATAGAGGATGGTGGAAGGGGCAACATCTAACAACAGGCAAGGTATGTAGTCAGCATTCGTAAACTCTGTCAATCCTCTGTATGCTGGCTATCTTTGAAGGGAAGGATTCGACTTCTATTTATGTCAACAACAGATTTATTTGTTCGGATTTGACAGGTTTGGCATTATCGTAGAATTCATTTTATCTTATAATCAGCCCCTAAACCCGGTCTCATATTTTTAGTAAGACACACATGTATTATTGGCACGCACAGTGACATAAGAGCTTAGTGCAATGAAATTGATGTCAATGTCATAACTTTATTATTATGTTAATTAGAATATAATTATGATATTCAATTTGTTTTGTGTTATTTAATGTTTATAAACATGGGCGATAAGGGTGGTTGAACAAGTTTGTCAACATGAAAAGACACATTTTAAATGGAACTATATTTTTTCTTGAAGGTGTCTTTACTTCCTCTCTGGTTGTGATAAGGAAATAAATATTAGTTTTTTTTAACCTCAGCCATTTCGGGATTGTTTTTCCTTGCTGAAGTGTGATTATGTGATAAAATGGATCTCAAATTTGTCGCAATTGTATACAAAATTTCTTAACCTCGTCCCATAATTGTCCCCCGACGTTTCCGTCGGAGGACTATAGAAATGACCCTCGTCCGTCCGTCTGTGCATCCGTCCGTGCATCTGTCCGTGCGTCCGTCCGTGCGTCCGAGATTGGGTACCTTCATGGTGTAATCAACTCCTCCTACAGTTTTAAACGTAGAGATTTGAAACACTGGGATATTGTTCCTAACATGTTGGTGATTTGCAACATCTATATAGCTAATCAAAAATATAATTTTTTCCATATTTTTGGGGGGGTTTTCGACTTAGAAAATTTGGAACATTTTTGCCTTTTGGATGAGATTGGGTACCTTCATGGTGTAATCAACTCCTCCTTCAGTTTTAAATGTAGAGATTTGAAACTCTGGGATATTGTTCCTAACATGTTGGTGATTTGCAACATCTATATAGCTAATCAAAAATATCATTTTTTCCATATTTTCGGGGGGTTTTTGACTTAGAAAATTTGGAACATTTTTGCATTTTGGATGAGATTGGGTACCTTCAAGGTGTAATCAACTCCTCCTACAGTTTTAAATGTAGAGATTTTAAACTCTGGGATATTGTTCCTAACATGTTGGTGATTTGCAACATCTATATAGCTAATAAAAAATATCATTTTTGCTGTGTTTGCCTTAATTTTATAAAAAAAAGAAAAGATTATTGTTCCCATCGTTTTTCTCACAACCAAACAAATTCCAAAATATTTATTTTTAACTCAACTTGACGTAGTCAAACTGAGCTATTGCCATGGCGTATCTTCCGTCCGGTCATCCAGTCTTACGCTGCCATACAGACCACATGCAGTTATGTCCCAATTTTCATGAAATATGTTGTGTTCTCACCTCAACTGGCAACCTCGACTGTTGTATGGTCAGTGACCATTCTACTGTCAGCAACCATTCTATTATCAGTGACCATTCTCAAATACAATTTCCCCAAGTTGTACTTCAGTGTCATTGACACCCTCGTTTATGTCCCATAACATTACTACCATAGGAGTATGCAACATTTTTATACCCCCCGCAACGAAGTTAGGGGGGGTATACTGGAGTCAGCTTGTCCGTCCGTCGGCGTCGTCCGGCGTCGGCGTCGTCCGTCCGTGGACACAAATTTGTCCGGAGTTTTTCTCAGTCGTTTTTTGATCAATTTCCATGAAAATTGGCACAGACATCAATCACCATGGGAACCTGTGCACCTGCGATTATGACGTCTGTTGTACTTTTTTTAGTGGAGTTATCCCCCCTTTTTCGACTTAGAAAATTTTCACAACATGTATACTTTTGTCCGAGCTTTTATTCCTACATTTTTCAATCAATTTTTTTAAAACGTGGCACAGATATTTAGTACCATGGGAACTTGTGCACTTGCGATTATGACGTCTGTCCGACATTTTTTGGTGGAGTTATCCCCCTTTTTTTATTTAGAAACTTTTTTTGCAACATTCATAATTTTGTCCGAGCTTTTATTCCTACATTTTTCGGTCAATGTTTTTTAATCTTGGCACTGATATTTAGTACCAT
Source organism: Siphonodentalium dalli (assembly GCA_032622095.1). NCBI lineage: Eukaryota > Metazoa > Mollusca > Scaphopoda > Gadilida > Siphonodentaliidae > Siphonodentalium > Siphonodentalium dalli. The sequence continues at coordinate 50,702,577 of CP136069.1, read as the reverse complement.
GGGAACCTGTGCACCTGCGATTATGACTTCTGTCCGACATTTTTTGGTGGAGTTATTCCCCTTTTACAACTTAGAATTTTTTTCGCAACATACATAATTTTGTCCAAGCTTTTATTCCTACATTTTTCGGTCAATAGGTTTAAGATTAGGGTTATGGTTGTACACCTGCAATGGGAACTGTTATTTTATTATTTTAACTAAATGTTTACTGACATGTGAAACATCTTAGTATTTTAAAAACAGGGGGGTATCCGTAGTCCCATTGGGACAGTCACACCTCTAGTTTAATTGTGTTTCTCAACAACTATAATCATTATTTTTGCAGCATTTACATATCATGTCATCTTCAAGTTAAGCTACAGTGTCATTGACACTTTCATAAATATAAGGAATTGAAACGATGTGATATTGTTGCTAACACATTGGTGGTTTGCAACATCTATATACTGTATAACATTGTTGCAAATAGTATCCTTCTAACAAATCCAATCATGAAGTTTACCACTCGAGTCGGGGGACATGTGGTCTGCGACCTTTTATTTTGTATAGAATTGCGACTCATTACAGATCCTCTATATAATGCATAGATTGATTTACGATTTTACATTTATTCCAATATCAAACTTATCAGCTGCTATCGGAAGCTCTAAATTATACATGTGAAGCGTTTAATGGAGACAATGGATCATGTCATCAGAATGGACCAACGCAACACATTTGGTAGGAGAAAATGTTGAAATTTATATCCAAAAATATTAATTCATTACATCTCGACAGAAATTCCTCACAAAAAATGAATTGTCGTGTTTATTTTTGGCGCATTTCCAAATTTTGGGCACATCATTTACTGGCTCGATTTTGGGAAACAAACCTTGAATTAGTGTGTCTGTCATTTGCAGAATGAGGTCCCCAGAGGGTGAATTTAGTGATGCTATACCGCACTGCGGGCTATAATCGCCAAATTCACCCTCGAGGAACTTCATTCTGATTAGGCCTCGACTGCTATAGGAGACCTAGGATCAGATTGAATTTCCACCAATTGAAGTTGGTGATGTACACCCATTAGTCACCTCGATTATGCATTTTATCTTCTGCAAATTAGGGTATATAGAAACTGAACAGAAGGGAAAAAGTAACTAAAATCTATGTTAATTTGAGACTATAGATACTTCCCAGAAGATGAGGCCAAAGCAGAATGAGGTCCACATAGGGTGAATTTAGTGATGCTAGCCCATGGGACCTCATTCCGCAAATGACAGACACACTATTTCAAAGCTTGTGGGGGGGGGGGGGCGGTGGAACCAAAAGCCTGCAGTCACCGGAATGCTATGTTGTATTTGGGTTAATTTACTGTTAACCCTTTCAGTGCCAAGTCCGATTTTTGTATCAACCCATATTTCCTTGATACTTTATTATTAAGACTAACAAGCATGCAAATTTGAGGCCAACGGCCATTCAGTTTGCCTGGAGGTTACCAAAAATGGAAATGACAGGAACGAAAAACATGGTCATGCGAAAGTTTTCTGTAGGTCTCGCAATCACCGATTCTCACCGTAATTTTTGCTCAATCAAGTCCCAAAATGGACATTTCAAATTATTACTTCAATCAGTTACTCATTGCTAGGTAATAATACCAGTGGTAATGAAATAACAGTTTGTGTAACCTTTCTTGTAACCTATGAGTTACCAAGGCACAAACTAGGTGAACAAAAATAGGTTACGCAAGATCATGAAATTTGCAGGACTGAATTGATAAATTTTGTGGCAGATACCTTCTTCGTCTAATATGAAGAGCATTTAATTTTATTGCAGACTGGTTACTTCCCGCTCACATATGTACAAGAAGAAGGCGAAGAGTTCTGAACAAAAACGTCATTGTCCTTATCTCATGAACAAACGTCAACAGATCTCCAAGAACTTCAGACGAGAGACCAGATGTGGGTAATGTCAGGTGCCAGGGATAACTGCAAACTGTTCGTAATCCGTGTTTCTAAATATTTTTTAAATATGCGCGGTCTGATTTCACACCGTAAGTGTCAGCCTAGCGAAAATTTCAATGATATCCATGCTATCGTTTCCCGAAAACAGATTATAAAGAGCATTTCCAATATTGATCTGTTTTACTCGTTTTCAAGTAAAACTGATGGATGGTTTGGGGATTTCTGAGATTGCAGTGTGAATCATTTGTATGAAATTATGGTCATTGCAAGTAATTTTTATTTTATTTTTTTTGCTTTATGAGCTGAAATTTACCTCAGGAAAATTTTGACTAATTTGGTGTCAAATCGGACCTTGAATCTTTAATATCTTAATATCTGATAAGTGCTTCAAGTTAAACTGTTTTACTTTCATTTATATGGTCAATATGGTGCATCTATTTTTGATATTCATCTTTTTAAAACTCTTTCAAAGATGTATTCTGGGCTCTGGATCTCTATTACAAAAATAATTCGGCGGTTTTGTCCCACTGAAAAAAAATATTTCAAAATACATGATGTAAATAATAAATAATAATGTAAAAAAAAAAAAAAAAGAAGGAATATAAAATAGCTTATTATGTCCTCTTTAAATGATAATCGTTTTGGAAAGTAATTGGATGTAATGGAAAAAGTAATTGAATTACTTGTCTATTTATCCAAGTAATGAATTACTTTCAATTACTTGTAATTGAGAAATAGCTGAATTGGAAATTACTCTCAATTACTTGAAAAATAAAGTATTTAATTACAGTTAGTTACAATTACAATTTACAATTACCCCATCCCTGACTACACGTGACACATAAACTAAGCTCACAAATACCAAACAGTGTCATCTTTGGGGCATTGTATGGGTCCCTTGGAATGTTCAAAGATATATATAAAATGAACTAAAGGAATATTTTATGTAACATAATAGAATTGCAATTTTTTTTAACTCTTTGGTTACTAAATATCTGCTCATTAAAATAAAGCATTAATCTAGAGCCCTGAACATATATTAAAAGATGCATTCAGGATTCCAGACCTCCAGTCACAACAACATAAAAATATTATTTAACACTGTTTTCTGCTTTGTTAGTTGAAATAAATAGTTTTTAAAACCAAATATGAAACATAAACTAAATCTTTAACAAAGCTTATCATTGTGTTATTGAAATATTAACAAATTAATGTTTGGTGTCCCTTTAAAACATTGTACTATATGAAATAAACGCCTACAAAATTCAATATAAAATAAAATATCATCTTTCTTATAGAACTTTTTGTTCCAAACATGTTATTTTTTTACACTGAAACCTAAATAAAAAGTGAAATAGGTTACGTACAAATTACCATGAAACCCTGAATACATCTTGAACCCTTTCAGTGCCAAGTCCGATTTTTGTATCAACCCATATTTCCTTGATCATTTTTCAAATGTATCACATTATTATAATCAATAATAATGTGATACATTGATGGAAAGAGCTCTTAGAGCTCTTTCCATCAATGTATCACATTATTATAATCAATAAATTTGAAAAATGATCAAGGAAATATGGGTTGATACAAAAATCGGACTTGGCACTGAAAGGGTGAAATATAAATGCAATGTTTGTTCTTTTCATGAATCAATGGTCCATTTGTTTACTATTGTCCTCTGCTGACCACAAGTAACCCTGAGTTTAGTGTGCCTGTCATTTACAGAATGAGGTCCCCAGAGGGTGAATTTAGTGATGCTATCCCGCATAGCAGGCTAGCATCACCAAATTCACCCTCTGGGTACCTCATTCTACATGGCCTCATCTGCTACGGGAGACATAGACTCAGATTGAAGTTTCCCAAATGGTGAATATTGAGATGTACACCCATTGGGAACCTCGATTATGCAATGTGTCATCTGCCAATTTGAGGATATAGAGAAACTAAACTAAAAAAGAAATAGAATCTTTGAGAAGAAGTTTCTATAGAAATTTGATAATAAAGAAACTTTCCAGAGAAGATGAGGCCTAAGCAGAATGAGGTCCACAAAGGGTGAATTTAGTGATTTAGCATCACTAAATTCACCCTTTGGGGACATCATTCTGCAAATGACAGACATGATATAATCAGGCTTGTACCACAAGTAACCCTGTTGAGGTGAATATCACACCATGGCCAGTACTATTGTCAAATATTCAAAATTCATTCAAATAAAAGTTGCTCAATTTACCCACCCATTCTCTGTCCACTAAGAACATTAGAAGGAAACTTCTTTCATGAAAAGATTTCTTAAAGGAACTGATAATATTTAACTCTTTCAGTGCCAAGTCCTATTTTTGTATCAACCCATATTTCCTTGATCATTTTTCAAATTTATTGATTATGATACATTGATGGAAAGAGCTCTAAGAGCTCTTTCCATCAATGTATCACATTATTATAATCAATAAATTTGAAAAATTATCAAGGAAATATGGGTTGATACAAAAATCGGACTTGGCACTGAAAGGGTTAAAATATTTCATTTTATCAAACTTTACTAAAGAGAACTATTATACAACATCCCCTTCTTCATTAAAGGTACTCAATCCGATCAGACGCTCCTAAATTATTATTTCTTTGGCTACGGGGTAAAAAATATTTGAATCGAGTCGAGGAACCCCACCCAATGGCACCCATCAAAGCTCAGAGTGATTAGATATCGATGTTTGAAGTTTGTTAATTTTTGGAGATCTGGGCCAAAACTTTTCCAGATCCACGTTCTCAAATGGACAAATTGCGGTTGTAAGATGGATAACTCTAAAATCAAGTGGTTATTATTGTTAATAGTAACCACTTGATTTTTGAGTTATCCATATTACAACCGCAATTAGTTCGTTTGAGCACGTGGAAGTGGACCAGATCTCCAAAAATTAACAAATTTCAAAAATCGATATCTGATCACTCTGAGCTTTGAAGGGTGGGTTCCTCGACTCGAATCAAATACTTTTTACTTCCTAAGCCAAAGAAATAGTAATTTAGGGGTGCTTAATTGGATTGAGTACCTTTAATGTTACCAGAAGTTCATGTAGAAGTTGGTTATCTGTTGAATTCCAGCCAAAAATGACTGCACCTCCACTTGTGAAGTCTGACGATTTAATTTCATAGACATGATATGCTTTCTTCTGAGAAGATTTCACCTCACTTTTTTGTAACACATTTTGAATAATATTCCTCCTACTGACCTTATAATAGTCATATCTTCATAATAATAAGCTGTTATTATGTGCTTCCTGTTTCAAAAACCCTGTGCCAATGCATTCTATTATATATGCGAGTCTCCCATAAGGAGCTTCCCATATAAAAGAGAATACATTGGCCTATAATACTTCGACCTTGTAAGCCAGTCCATTTTCTTATATATGTGAGGCACCCTATGGGAGACTCGCATATATAAGAGAATGCACTGGCACATGATCATTAATGTGCTGCACCAGCGCAGCTCCCGTCATGAAAGGTTTATTCCCCTTGAATGATTGTACATCTAATAAATTCTATATATACTGTTAACATAAACTTGTCATATCTCATTGTAATTACCATTATTCATCAAACCCATTATTTGTATATCGAGTATTACAAAATAATCATTCTATTACGATCATCAAGAAGTCTTTCATCTCAGAGAACAGTTGTGAGCCGCTGGGTGTCTTACTGTGCAGTATCTTCGAAAAGCCGATGAAAATCCTAACGGATGTACTTCTCTAGATTTGTGATTTAACCCTTTACCCAACAAACCGGCCAAAACCGGCCAAATAAAGCTTCAACAGCCTAAAATATCTTCGGTCTGTCTCAATAGAACCATACAAATATGGATATCATTGGAACCGGCTCATTGACCACATTGTGATGGTTATAGTTATGCCCTGTGCCAATGCATTCTCTTATATATGCGAGTCGACCATAGGTCGCCTCGCATATATAAGAGAATGCATTGGTCTAAAAAATATATTTTTTTAACACTTTTTACCATTTTTTCTTACATTCTTTAACAATTTTATGATTTTTAATGTGTTAAGCCAAAGCATTCTCTTATATATGCGAGGCGACCTATGGTCGCCTCGCATATATAAGAGAATGCATTGGCACAGGGCCGTTCTGTTGGGTAAAGGGTTAACAGTAGTTTCTGTATTGATGGGATTTCCCTCCATTTCATTGGAGAGTGGAGCAGAGTGTGCACAATTTCATTGGTTAATGGCATTACAGATCACTTCACAGATCAGAGGTCTATGACATGTCGACAATTTTCCCATTCATTGTCAAACACTCATGACTGATTATTATTTTGCATCGTGTTGTATTATAACTATTTCTAAATACTACAATTCTCACAAACATTAACTACTCAAGGAATGCACTCCATATTTGGAACGATTTATTACATCATGTTGGGAATGCTGCGTCATCATAGAAATGAAATATAATCGACAAATCTAGAGACTTACGTCCAACAGGATTTTCATCTGCTTTTCAAAGAGACTGCTTACTGTGTTGCGTTGGTCCGTTGCGATACACGATCCATGTCTGCGTTAAACCATTCACATGGGTGCATTGCGTACGTTGCGTTATATAATGTAGAGCTTATTATTGCTAATAAGTTTGATATTGGAATAAATGTAATATTGCAAATCAATCTATTTGTTATAATATAATTTCTACGCAATCCCAGCAACTAAAACTTTATTGACATAAATATGAGCAGAATTTTCTTCGCTTCATGTACAGCCGCCATCTTTTATCGATTGAAAACAAGAAACGCCATGAGGCACGTGAATTTATGGTCTGTAAAATCGGCCCTAAAAAATTAAAAAACAAAACATTCAAATTTATTTGGGTTGAATTGTTTTTGGGTATGCTTAAGCATGCTATAGCAAATTTTAAAACAAACTGGATAAAACCTTAAGGGCATGTTATAACTCAAAACTATCACCAAGTATTCATAGTAATAATTTTTATGCCCATGAAAAACATAAGATTCCCTGGCACTAAACCTAAGTCTGTTAAGAATATAAGAAAAAATTATTAAAATTGTAAAAAATTGTAAAAAATAATAACAAATGATGAAAAATTGTTAGGCCAATGCATTCTCTTACGACACTGAAAGGGTTAAGGGATACAATTTACCAGACTTATTTCAGCCATCTAAATGACTTGGTGTTATTGTCTGTATTTCAATTTCAACGCAAGGCACGCAACATTCCTTTCCTGAGTGTTTGTTGGATTTTTCAGACATTTTAACCTCTTAATATGTCCAACTAAATTGGTTAACATAATTAGGGAGATTGGTCTTCTGAATTTTACAAAAATCTTTAATATTGTTTTCCTAATTAAAAGCTTTCAATAATTAAAAAAATTTATTATATCAACAGCTAGCTCAATAGTCAATAATTGAACTTTTGGCTACATCATTGAACCTCATAAAAACAAATAATTGTGTGTGTTTTTATGTGGTTTGATGATGTAGCTTACTTATACATTAAATGCCGATGAAGGCCAAGATGCCGAAAGCTTGAACAATTAAACAATTGGTTGATATAATCTGTGATGTCCCTTCCAGTAAGCAATTTTATACTAACGGGTGTCATAATGGTCTTTTTTATTTAATATTGGGCAAGTTTTTGGCTGAAAAAATATGTTTGTGAAGCCACAGTTTTAAGTATTCCCTGAATTGACAACTTGTGATTAAATAATATAGTTTTTTTCTTGATATGTTGAAGTCTCGATGTTAGGGATTCAAAATCCATTGTTTTATGCTTCCATTTTTGTTGGTAGTTGTCTGTCATAATTGTCAATGCTGAAGCTATGCTTACATACTGGATTAACACTGATTAACTTCATTTATTTTCTCGTTAGATGGACCCAAGGCTCTCGTAGCAGGTAAATATGCATCAAATATAAAAGTCTAAAACATCACCACTGAGAAGAACATGGTGAAATAGATCAACTTCATTCCTATATTCATTATTGATAGTTCTCCAATAACGAAATTTCATGTTTTGAAACAGTATGATGTAAACAAAACTGTTACATTGATTTGTCAACAAATATCGCCTAACCCTTTCATGACGGGAGCTGTGCTGGTGCAGAATTGAAGATCATGTACCAGTGCATTCTTTTATATATTTTTGAGTCTCCCATAGAGAGCCCCGCAAATATAAGAGAATTCACTGGCTAACAAGGTAAATATTGTTATACCAATGTATTCTCTTATATATGCGAAGCTCCGTATGTGAGGCTCACATATATAGGGTTTTCGTCAAATTTAAGGAAGCTCCAGTCATGGAAGCGTTAAATTCATGATGCAATGCTTCATATTGGGAGGGTGCGATGCGATGCAAACACAATTCATGAATGCAGAGTTATCAATAGTCAGATATACAAACTATTCCACTCAAAACTTCCCATCTGGGCAGATCTGGGACCTGTATTAGCTGTTATATAGTCTACTTCTACATGTAATACCTGGCCATGCATTTTTGTCATTTTAGTTAGGTCTTGTAATTTTCTTCATTGAATATGCTAAGGTGAAGACTGATGAGAAGATACATACTAAAAATGATTGAGTGGTTCATCTAGTTTTCACAGCCTTCAGTTGCGAAAAATTTGCATCGCGATGCGCATCGCATCATGATAGTAAAATCGTGATTCGCATCGCACCAGGAAGGTCTGAATCGTTGCAGCCCTAATTCTGAATATGATTTTAAGAATAGTTCTCAATGCTTTGACCTTTTCCAATATTTACCGTCAAGTTTTGATTAAAATTTTGTATGCTATTGGCCTGATTGGACTCTTATAGGTAATTCCACTGTAACAGTAATATTTACATTACAATGGTTTTGACATGCGACATCTCATTATTGGAGAGTTATTAATAATGAAAATAAGAACAAAGTAAATCTATTTTTTAATGTAGTTGATGATAATTGTTTTACAGACTTTTATGTATATTCCCGTGAACCTACTTCGAAGGCCTTGGGGTCCCTTTAACCCTTTACCCAACAGAACGGCCCTGTGCCAATGCATTCTCTTATATATGCGAGTCGACCATAGGTCGCCTCGCATATATAAGAGAATGCATTGGCTTAACACATTAAAAATTATAAAATTGTTAAAGAATGTAAGAAAAAATGGTAAAAAGTGTTAAAAAAAGAATTTTTTTAGGCCAATGCATTCTCTTATATATGCGAGGCGACCTATGGTCGACTCGCATATATAAGAGAATGCATTGGCACAGGGCATAACTGTAACCATCACAATGTGGTCAATGAGCCGGTTCCAATGATATCCATATTTGTATGGTTTTATTGAGACAGACCCAAGATAATTTAGGCTGTTGCAGCTTTATTTGGCCGGTTTGTTGGGTAAAGGGTTAAATTATTACTAATTTGGATTTGACTCGATTCAAGGAACCCACCTATCAAAGCTCAAGAGTTATTAGATATCGATTTTTGAAATCTATTATTTTTCACCATCGAGACTTATTAGTGGCCAAGTAAAGTCGACAGTCTCGGACCAAATTGCGGATGAAGATGGATAACTCCAAAAACCAAAAGGCTTTGTGTTGATAATAAGGCCAAATATCGTCGAACAACATGTTGATAAATAACATGTTTCGGGCAATTTTATACTATAGTTGACAGTGGTTAAAGGTACTCAATCCGATCAGATGCTCCTAAATTACTATTTCTTTTGCTTCGGGGGTAAAAAATATTTTATTCGAGTCAAGGAACCCACACATCAAAGCTGAGAGTGATCCGATATCAATTTTTTAAGTTTGTTATTTCTTGAGATGTGTAATAATATGTGGCCCAGAAACATGTGGTCAAACGGAGGGTCTCGGACAAAATTGCGGATGAAGATGGATAACTCTAAAATCAAGTGGTAATACGGTCAAATTTCATGATATTTTAGTGATAATACGGTAATATTTTGTTGAACAAAATGTTGATAAATAACAAGTTTTGGTATATTTTATACCAGAGTTGACAGTGGTTTGCATTATTTTGTTGCAATAAAAAATTGATTCTGATAACTAAAGCATATTTTGAAAATTTTTGTTGTTGTATCTTGATGGTATGGGGACCATCTGATTGGATTGAGTACCTTTAAAATATAAATACGCTGTATTTTTGCAAATATATTAACCCACGGTGCTGACGTTATTGGATTGAGTACCTAGCTTTAACATTATTGTTGGGCAAGTAATCGATTCTGATAACTGAAGCGGCATTTCTAAAAAATATTTTTGTTGGAATCTGATGATATGGGGACCATTGAATCGGATTGAGTACCTTTAACTATTATAATGATATAATAGCTATAAATGGCATTTCCCAGTCCTGATTATCAGTCAATATATTCAACGTCTCCTGATCCAAGTGCTGAGTATCGAATGAATCCAGTGTTATTCAGACATGGCTGTTGGCAGAGCCTTCTTCTGAATATTTTATTGAATCCAGCATTATTCAGACATGGCTGTTGGCCAAGCCTTGAAATAGGGTGTCTGTCATTTGCAGAATGAGGTCACCAGAGGGTGAATTTAGTGATGCTACCCCACATAGCGGGCTAGCATCGCCAAATTCACCCTCTGGGGACCTCATTCTGCTGAGGTGTAAGCAGAATGAGGTCCCCAGAGGGTGAATTTGGTGATGCTAGCCCGCTATGGGGACCTCTGGGGACCTCATTCTGCAAATGACAGACACCCTATTTCAAGGCTTGCTGTTGGCAGAGCCTTCAGCAACGCTCAAAAGTTTTAGTTATGCGAGCTATGCACTACATGTATGTTGATTGTAAAGTTGTGTATTTGATGCTTTCACTCTCTGTATAATATACACCTAATATATTGTCATAATGAATACAGACTACTACTAAATGACATAACAAACTTGTGTCTCGTTTTCATTATACCCCCGGGGAAGGGGGGGGGGGGCATTAAACAAAATGTTAATATTATCCCAACATAATGAGTTGAAGATCTTGTATGTTACATGAAAAAAAACTAGAGCTTTATGCCTTTTTAACGAGTCAAAATCCTTAGAAGAACTTGCAAAATTTCCTCTTTGTTTTTGGTGTCTATTTTCATTTGTGCAACAAAGTTGGACAAGAATTTAACTTTAATGAACAAAGCAATCATTTTGCATTGTCTGGTGTTGGTGTCATGCATGGTTTTTCAAAACAAAATTTTCAATCTAAATTTTGCTGGCATGATGCCAAGTGATCCCGGGAAGTACGTGCCTATTCATCATTAGTGAGAGATAAGGAAATGGCTTGTTAATGATATAATAAGGGTGGTCAAACGGATGAAGATGGATAACTCTAAAATCAAGTGGTATAATGAGTCAATTTACCCCCCCCCCCATGTTTCAATTTTCACCGACCAGATTGCAAACATTTTGGTTATATAATTAATTATTTCATTTTATTAATAATTAGTGCCCTTTTAAGACGTCTGATGTCAACGGGACCTATCTAATAAGATTTTCCTGGTCAAACTACCTCTGTATACAAATTATTTTCAGCTCCGATGTTCCAGCCCTTTCTGTATAAACGTCAGACTTTCAAATTTGACATGCACTGCGTGTTGCTAGTAGTCCCTCATGTGACGTCACATGATGGAACTTTAAATTGACATTACTTCAGTTACGGGCGGCCTATCACAAAAAACTATTCGGCACCATGCTCAGTGGTCGATAACGATAAAAAATATATATAGCGCGGTGTACGTAATGATGGGTCGCGAGATGTGTAGAAACCAGCCGATGTTGTGAGGCCTGGTTATGTTCTGCAACTAGAGGCCAATATAGGCTGTCGGTATAGTTGTGCCTATTCATGGGAACGTTCGCTCACAACTCCATTATGCTTAAAAGCATGGGCGGCGTTCGTTGCAGAAATATTTATATTTGTTCAAATCGCCATCACCAGAACACCAAAATATATACAGTTCCGCTCATATGCCAAACATAATCAGCACGTAAATAGTATATTGTCGTCAAGACAATCGATGGTGTACGTAAACAGGAGACTGCTCTTTATTATTTTCCATATCAGGAAAACTAACAAATAACGCTCTTTATGTTTACCATAATCGTATCTAAACAAAAACCAGGAAATGTAACGTTTTTTGTTTTGTTTACATAACAAATGGGAAAAATTGACAATAACATACTGTTTATGCCATATTTCTGATTGGCATAAGAACAAAGTCTGTCTATATCTTACTATTCCTTCTGTTTATGGCGTTTTTTTGATGGAGGTGAATATTTTAACAGCATACCCACTGCCAACGCCGCCCATATCTTTAAGTATAATGCATTTACGCTTAAGTGTAATAGGTTTTCATAGCCTTACTACCTTACATATAATGGTATCATCTAAGGTAAATATATGTTAAAAGTTACTGGCAGCAGTAATTTGCTGCATCCATTTCAGCTCCAGGGGAGTTTTGAGATATGGAATTTGAATTACGCTTAAGTATAATGCTATAATGCCATTATACTTAAGCGTAATGCCATTACACTTTAATAAGCATAATACAAATTCCATTACGCTTAAGCGTAATGGAATTACGCTTAAGTGTAATAACATTATGCTTAATCGTAATAGCATCACGTAATTGCATTATGCTTAAGTGTTAATGGCATTGCACTTAAGCATGATGGAATTATATTTAAGCGTAATGGAATTACGCTTAAGCCTAATGCCTTTAGGCTTAAGCAATTCATTATGCTTAAGTGTAATTTGCTAATAATTGTGAATTTGGCCTCCCATAGCTGCGGACACAGATGTTTGTAATGAGCTAGAGATATCATGGCTGATTTATACATGGTGATGTATTTGTGATTGCATGGTATTTAGCTCACCTGAGACGAAGTCTCCGGTGGAGCTATAGTCATCACTCCTCGTCCGTCGTCCATCCATCAACAATTCTTTGAACATCTTCTTCTTTAGATCAATAGGGCCAATTGGGCTCATATTTGGTGTGGATGTTCCCTAGGTGACTGACATTCAGATTTGTTCAAATAAGGTCACCAAGTCAAATAGTTTTGATGTCAGGACCATAACTATTTTTCCCCATAGTAATTCTTAAAACGACTTCTTTTCTGAAGTCATCGGGCCGAATGGGTTCATATTTGGTATGAGGGTACCTTGGGTGACTGTGGTTCAGATTTATTCAAATGAGGTCACTGGGTCAAATGTTGGTGGGGCTATGGACATAAATCTGAAGAAATTGTTTTTTTTAACCCAAAACTTAATATATTTTATTTTTAATAAATAAAAAAAAATTATTATTTCCAACTACAAGCCATCCCTTAACCAAGGGGCTAAGAATTGATAGACATGACACATGTTGTTTATAAACAGTGCCAGATAGATAGATAACACAACTGCTGTTGGCTATAGGCAGAGTCCCCAGGTACTGTATATTCATGTCATTCATAATTTAAATGAGATTAAAGACACGGTTGGCCTTGGCGGTGGATATCCTGTGAAAATATCTCCACCCGTCAAAAACCGCCACAAACAGAAAGAACATCAAAATATAGATAGACTTTGTCCGTATACAAATAAGAAATATCGCATAAACAGTATGTTATGGTCATTTGTTTGACCATTGTTATGTAAACAAAAGCATAAAAAGTTACTTTTCTGGTGTTTGTTTATATTATGATGGTAAACATAAAGAGCGTTCTTTGTTGGTGAATACCTGATATGGAACTAATAAAGAGCGTTTATGCCATTTGTGTGTGATTAGCCAGTAGCAATGTGCTGTCTTCTATAACACAATCAGGCTCTTGCTTAGGTAAAATATAGTAGGTCTTTATGATAACATGCTGTTTACGCGATGGTCATGGTATATATGAATGGAACTGTATGCGTTTTAATGTTTTTCTGTTTACGGTGTTTGGAACAAATATGAATATTTTCGACAATTAAGGCCGCACGTGCCTTTAATAGTGTTGAGCATTTGTTTTCTAAAGTTGTCAATGTACATGTAGCACCATCATTGTTTACAATACACTGGTCACTAATATCAGATTAAATTCCTTTTCTCCAAGCTTTAATTAAGTGTGTCTGGCATTTGTAGAATGAGGTTCCCAGAGGGTGAATTTAATTATGCTACCCCGCACAGCAGGCTAGCATCACCAAATACACCCTCTGAGGACCTTATTCTGCTTAGGCCTCATCTTCTGAGAAGTATCTAGAGTCTCAAATTTACATTTTTAGCATCTTTTTTCCCTTCTGTTCAGATTCTAAAATGCATAATTGAGGTGTCAAATGGGTGCGCATACTGTCATACGTCACCAACTTCAGCTGGAGAACTTCTATCTGTCCCTAGGTCTTCCGTAGCAGTTGAGGACTAAGTAAAATTGGGTTCCCAGATGGTGAATTTGGTGATGATAGCACACCTTACATAATAGCGTCACTACATTCACCCTTTTGGGACCTCAGACACACTAAATTCACACTTGACTGTTCCAATATTATTTTCTTAACCAATTATCTATCTGAACTCGTTATACCTGATTATGGACAAAAAAGTAGGGGGTATATTGGATTAAAACTGTTGGTCTGTCAGAGTGTCCTTCCATCCATTGTTCTGTCCATCCATCCATCCATCAACAATTGTTTTCTTCTCGAGATCTATATGAATTCCCTACCTGTATGTGACTCACATTCAGATTTGTTCAAATAAGTTCATCAGGTCAAATAGGAGGGATGCCAGGCCCATAATATTTTCCCTCCATAGTAATTCTAACAACTATTACTTCTCAAGAACCATCAAGTCTATTTAGCTTATATTTGTGTATGCAAGGTCCTTGGGTGGCATGTTTAGATCTGTTCCAATGGGGTCCTTTTTGGAAAATCAATTAACTTCAACTCTTAAAAGCGACTGTTTAAAATTATTATATGAATAGATATCAGAGATGGGGATTCATGTTTGTTCAAATAGGGGCAGAATTAAGAGATTTAGCTCTGTCCCACCCACACTACCTGTATCTATGCTGTACACTACTGGTATAATAATATATATATTCCTCTTGAAAATTTAATTTGTGATACATTAGTTGTAGATTAGATTTTCACACCAAAAATAAGTTAGAATAGTTCTCATATAGTTTGATTTTATTTTCCAACCAGTATGTTTTTAAACCAACAGTCCATATTTGCCTACTTCGGGTTAAACTGTTATAACAAAATGGGTCACAACTTTTAACTTTATGGAAGATGTCAGGTTGGAAATTCCCAAAAGTTTGAGAGCTTGAAGCACCGGTTCCAGTTGTAAAATTTCGACATAAGAGGGATGTGCAAAAGGAATTTTGTGAACTTAGGCTGTGGTATGGTTAAGATTATCTTGTTTAAAAGGGGGTTGAAGATGTTACAATAGTGTGCACTTAAGAGATTTCAAGGTGAAGAGCCCGGCTCATCAGCGAAATCCTAGCTATGTCCCTGTTTAGAACTACTTGTCTTACGTTCTTTTGACAAGTACTGACTGTTTTAGTCTTCAAAGTCCCTTTCCTCTCTGTCTTTACAGTAGGTGAGCGTCTCCACAGTCATTATAGAAAGCTGCATGTGTTTGTCAATTAATCTTCGCCACATATAACACCAAAGATAAGGGGTCCTACTAAATAATGAACATAAACAAACATAGGTCCAAAAAGCGGAATAGAAGGGTGAAATTGGGTTTGTAGGGGTCCAGTATATGTGGATGTGGTGTTATTTCCAACTGCGATGACTTATTTTTTTTTTTTTAGTTATTAGCGTTATTTGAATACAAAACTACTAATCATTAATCAGTGTCCTTAGATGACACGAGTTTCAGATGGTCAATCGAAAATAACCCGGATTCGCCTCCCGGAACTGAATCAATGCGACGGAAAGCCCGGATTCGTGGCTAGGACATCTACCAATATGTCCTGCACAAATGGTCCACGCTCATTTAGATGTATACACAACTCCGTACAGATTTTCTAACAACTTACCGATACAATGATAATTATTTAGAGATATCGGCCTTAAAGGTACCGGTACTCAATCCTAAATTACTATGTCTTTGGCTTTGGGGCAAAAAATATTTGATTCGAGTCGAGTAACCCACCTATCAAAGCTCAGAGTGATTAGATATCGATTTTTGAAATCGATTAATTTTCGTAGATGTAGACCACAAGTTGGCAGAACCACGTGCTCAAAACGGACAAATTGCGGGTGTAAGATGGATAACTCTAAAATCAAGTGGTTATTATTGTTAACAGTACCCACTTGATTTTAGAGAGAGAGAGAGAGAGAGAGAGAGAGAGAGAGAGAGAGAGAGAGAGAGACGCAGACTCAGAGTTTATTGATCAGTGTTTATGCTAGGCCCAGACACCTTAATCCCTTTATCTCACAGCTCTCTAATTAATAAACATTCATCAGTGTTCTTAGATGACTCAATTTTTCGTTTTATACTTCATGTAAGAATACACGAAACCACGCACCCCCCTCCATTCTCCATATGTGTTAGGGTCAGGGCTAGGGTTAGGGTATATAGTTTTATTATGTCAGCTCTTGTCAATCAGCGGCGATATATAGTGACGGTATATGAACCCATATTAGGTCGGTGACCTAATATGAAATTAATATTAGGTGCTTCTCCGCCATCTTGTTTTTTCAGAAACTCAGTCACCTCGGGAATATTTTGGGAGTATTTTGGCGCCAAGAAAGGGGAAATCTGTCGGAAATAATTTTCTGTGAATTTAAAGACATAGTACCAAGTGCCAAAACATGCATGCGATATATTTGAGGAATTCTAAAGACCCATAAATTAACTATCAAACCCAACAAGTTGTCCTACTTCTGGTGATTAGCCATTGACTACGTTACATAAGTTAATGGCCATAGATGACACATTTATCTGACCAAATTACAATAAATTACAGCGACGATTAATTAAAGGGATATGCTGGATTTTGTCCACTGACATAATAAATACGTTACGTGACGCTTAGTTGTCGGATATGGTGTCATGTGAGGCTCGGCGAGATCAATATTAGGCGAGGCCGTAGGCCGAGCCTAATATTGATCTCACTTCGCCTCACATGACACCATATCCGACCACTAAGCGTCCCGTAACTTATAATATAGGGTTACTGTATTCTTACATGAAGGACATACCCGGTTTTCAGATAGTTATTCGATAATAACCCGGATTCGCCTCCCGGAAAAAAATTACGGATACAAGGTGGACATTTTGTGTTTTTCAGTTTTGGGGACCCACCACTCCGGAAGCGTAAGTTTTTTCCACCCAGGTCTGGGACACCCACCGGGATCGTAAGTTTTTTCCACCCAGGTCTGGGAAACCTACCCCCAAAATTGATGAAAATCTTGTAAATTCTACTAAATATTGTGTTGTTGGCAGGGTAAGGGTCCCTCATTGTGTCTGCACCGGAACTGAGAGAACGCTGATCAAGTACACCCACAAAAAATAAACAAAGCACATGGCTGAAAAATATGCCAACAAAACCAGTGACAAAACCTTTAAAAACCCAAATATTTATGGTTATAATGGTAAAATACCCACTTTAACAGGAAAGTTGTGTCCCTTATTAGGTTAAAATATGCGTAAAGTAAAAACACCATCAATTTGATTAAATAAACACAGTTCCAGTGCTCTCCATGTGGGAAATCACTGGTGAGCAATGAGGAGCTCCCCTTAAAATCATTCTAGGCGAGTGGCGAGTAGATCTCATACAAAATGCCGAGGCGAGTACTATCCCAACAGGAGATGCCGAAGGCATCTCCCGAAGGCATGGGGAGAGTACGGGAGGGGGGTCAGGGGGCCTCCCCGGAAAATTTTGAAAATTTGATGCTCTGAAATTGATACTATACAATTTGTCCCACCTCAGAATTTAAAAGCCTTCAAATAAAGATTGTGTGTCAATAAGTGACAAAAATGCAATGCCACATTGCTAATAGTGCACAAGCAAAATTAAGTAAGTTGGTATATTTGAAATAAAGTTATCTGATATATTACGCAAATTTGAAGCATGTGTATTCTGAGTTATCGACAGTATTTTATTGAACCACGTGGTCTCTCTGTTTGTTGTGCAGAAATTGTATTGCCGATGTGAATCGGAATCAGTTCGATTTTGAATTAATTCCTCGATCTATATTAGTAAATAGCGCATATAATAAAAAGAAAACATCATTCGTGGTCACAGTGAGATACTGGAATCATCACTCGTGGCCTAGCTAGAGGCCACTCGTGATGATTCCATTTTCTCACTGTGACCACTCATGACATACTTCCGGTATTCATTCAAAACACGCAGGTATCCTCTATGTATAATAAGTTTAAAAAGCCATGATAAACTATATGAGAAAATATGAGAATGGATTTTTTTTCATTGCAATTTTTTTCCTCGACCAAAACCGGACCCACCCCATGGTTTCAACTGTTAAGGGGAGGAATTGTGGACAAAAATTTAAATATAGAGCCCCCCCCCCTCACCTGTATAAGGTTATAGCATGCACTATACTATATGAATCTGATTGTTTCAATTCATTTTGAAGCTATAATTTGTCTTAGAAATGTTTTTGGGAAAAAATTGCATGACATCAGAAAAAATCTGCATTCCGGGCTCGGGGACACCCGCCCACCCGGTCCTTGTATCCTGTAATTTTTTCGGCCCCCCCCCCCCTGTATCCGCCTTAAAATACAAGGCATCGGGGTGAACGAGCAAATGCGATGGAGGCAATAAGAAATATATAGATAGCTGATAAAGTCACATAATATAGTGATTTTAAAAAGTGGGTCGGGAAAAAAACACATTTTCTGCAAAATTCTCCGATTTTGGGAAAAACACATATTCCCCGATTTTGGGAAAAAATCATATTCCTCATAGATTCTCAAAATCATTCATATCACACAATATATTTCATTGCATCTTATATTTGCCATGTAATTTCCTTTCTTTAAATTCGATGTTTACTTTGATAGTATCAAACGAAGGCAAGTCAGATATCGTATCAAAAACTAGCGAAACCTACCGTTAAAAAGCAGTAGTCAATTTACCTGTCCGGTAAGTACTAAGTAGTGATTATACACGGATATGTGCCAATTAAATGATCACGATCACAATTACCGAACTCTCAAATTTCCCGTATGATATGTCGACTTCGTTTCAATTGATTCCGCCAAGTTATCTAAATTATATATTTTGGAACTTCTGTCTGTCTGCATGTGTGTATGTGTGCTATAGACTCGAAAACTGCTCGACCGATCCGAATCAAATTTGGTATGTATAGGCGTATACTTTGATCCCGGGAACAATATGGGCGGGTCCAACTTCACGTGCGACCGTGTCCTTGCATGACCTCGCTCATATAGGCATGTGTCTGGACCTCGACCAATCCCGACTAAAATTTGGTATGTAGGCCTACTTTGATGCCGGGAACAATATGGGCGGGTCCAATAAATTTCACATGCGACCGTGTTCTTGACATTGACCTCGCACGTATACGCTCATATAGGCATGTTTCTGGTTGACGGAGGCGATCACAAAGAAATGCCTAAATAACCCAGCCGAAGTCGCGCACTTCAGCTAGTCCAGGCACATTAGACATGAAAGTGGAAAGTAAGGAAATAAATCGGGGAAAGCTTACTTTATTTTTATATTATTTAGGCCATAACAGCGCGGACGCGTCACGCAAAGTCCCCTAAAATCCGAGTTGAGCTTATACTGAGTTACATAATTTTTTCAATATAATTTAAAAATATATATATTTTTCACAATCATGGAAATAATTGGATGCTGTAACAATTTTTCAGCGGAATCATGTACAAAAGTCACTCAGTATTGTTCGATACACGATTTGCGATAAGCAGAGTTATCGTCGATGATCGGTATTACCTCCCCTGGCTAGTAGGTATATTGTATCTAACGCGATGTAAACAATGTCGTATTTGCTCGTGAATTCTTCTCGGTGTAACTTCAACAAAGCCATGTTTCATCATATCTGAACCGTGATTTACAAATATTTCAACACTATAGAGGATATAATAACTTATAAAAAATGTGACATTGTGTTATTTATAAAAAATAGAGGATTAAAAACTGGTGGATCAAAGCGAAATTTGGCGTACCGTGTGACAGATTATTTTTCTGTAACGACCAGTGATATGCAGTGCTTCTAAAACGAAAGACCAGTCCGTGGTGATGATAAAGAGAATGGAACGGGGGAGGTGGTGACTTTCACACAGAAAACTTGCAGGAATTCGAATTCGAGAAAGTTATATTTGGATGGACGAGTGATTGAAAACAGTTTCCAAACTTTTCACACAAGGATTTTGAGAACTATCTCATCTATAGCCGAGACACATCTGACGATTCTCGTGAAATGGATTGTTACAGACAATTCCAACGAGGATATAAATTCAACAAGGAAGGATATGTGCACAAAGTTATGGTCAATCCGATCAGTGATCACTCAAGACTGTGTTGTGTTAGATCAAAATACCACCCATCGATGAAGCAGGGAATACACATCCACTGGATTTTGATGAAAAAGATGAGCCATATTCCACGTAGCGGTGCTTACTGTTCTTGTCCAGCAGGGTGAGTCCTTCTATCTTTTTAATTTTTTAATACAATAAACAATTGTATTTAACACCACATTGACTTTCATGAAGACCTTGAAGAAAGGTTTTTGTTCATTGAAAACATGTATAGCTTACATATATACATTCATGATGCCGTGAATTTATATGACCGAACGTCACACAATCAAATGTTGAAATAGGCCTATACTTCTGCCATCAATACTTAGAAAAATGAAGCTTTTATTGTTATTTATAGCCTTTATATCCTAAAATATGAACTCTATACCTATTCCCCATTTATATCATGTTTATTTTTGTCCATAGATTGGGCTGCTGTTTGCATTGGAGATGATGGGTGACAGTTCTGAAGACATTGCATATGCACATCAAAACCATGTGAATGGAAAAAAAAGGAGTAAACGGAAAAACCCACCGAGGCCTGTTGAAGAAATTCAATTAAAAGAAATAAGGTGAGTCAAAATGTATGTCAGTTGATGCAAGAGTACACATTACCACATGCACAGTGGGTCATCCAAGAGAGTGTGATAATACATCAACCTTAATGTCCACCAGGACTTACTGTCATAAACACAGGATCATTATATTAGCCTCCACATGTGTAATAAATATTACCTTACAGGAGGTGAAAATATTGGGGGTGGTATGAACAATATCACACCCCTTATTCGCGTGACACCGTGCTGTATCAATAGGGCGTTTGATTGCCAACAATGATTGTACCAGTATTGGTTTAAGTTATCAGTGTGGTATTGTAATAATTCGGCCATGAACATGTGGCATATTTTCCCAGGCGGTATATATTCAATAAGTTAATGTTAGCCACCTATTATTCCAGGTATGGAGAAAACTCTGCTGACAAAAAAGCCTCAGTTTTGATGTCGATTCCGAACGATTCCTACAAACTTTATGCAACAGGTTGCCCAGACAGAGAGGCCGTGATTTTCCATCTTATTCCTATGATTCCAAGTGGAGAACCTGTTCAATCAGATCTCAACGTTGGTCATGTCGATGAGGTTTCAACATCATATATTTATGAAGAAACCATCCAGGCTACCAGATTGATAAGTCTAACTGATCTAAACGAGAGAGAGGGTCTGGAAATATCTATATTTATCGATGCCATCGCATATGCATGACCATTTCACAATGGAGAGCGTTCGTTATAACAGTTCCATTGGTATAATATCAATTGCGTTGAATTGCTTTGTATGTGTACAGCAAGTTCAATAGTCTGACGATATGCTGATATAGGCAAATGCCAAAATATAATGAAAGTAATGACAACAATATTAAATGTTATACTTGGAGATTATATGCTTCTTCTTTAATTATTGTCATTTACTCCACCGTGACAAGGGGCGGCATCAAATTTTTGAGAGCACAAGACACAAATTTGTTTTTTTTATCAGACATCTTACTCAAGCGTATGGGCACCACAAACTGCAGAATTCGAAATGTTTTTATCTGTCCCATTTTCCGTTCTACGTCAATTGTTGCACATGCCACTCGTCGTGTGTAGAAAACATTATTTTTCTCAACTGTTCATCGTACATGTATTTCATCGGTGGCATGTAAAGTTTGCATTTTCACGCTTTCAGTTCCTTTCGATATGAACAAACCGGGAACAGAACAATAATATTTTCCCATTCAATGTAATGCATGGATGTAACTTAGGTAGGAAGCACGTATTTTCGATATGCATTCCATTGCCAATGTTTGCCTTTCTATCTTCTATTTGGTGAGACAAATATTCACTAATCCCGTCTCGGATTTTTATTAGACTAGGATATTCATAATATGACAATAATATTTCATTGATTTACTTTTGTAACGTTAAAAGCATTTGGCGACAAAGCTTTCCCGACGCCCTGTCGACTGGCTTGGTGTATAGAAGCGGCCATCTCATTAACGCTGAGCTGTAATTATACCTACTAGTCAGGGGAGGTAATACCAATCATCGACGATAACTCTGCTTATCGCAAACGGTCCATTTTAAAAACTGCACAGACACCACCCGTCGCTATAAATAGAATTAGCGAGTACGCATATCATAAGTGGTCAAAACTTCTAAAAACATAACCCTACCCCCAAAACTAGTTGTCAACGATCTGGTCGTATTTTGCTCTTCTATTTTGTCTAATCTAGTCATATGCATCACGCAGATATACCAGTTTATGCGAAATATGAGTACGAGAGCGAATATAGTGACACGATCAGAATAATACGCAAGGGATACGCACTGTAATGCGATTGCAGAAAACATTGTAGCCTTCGCGTATATATATGTGACTTTGGTGAATATAACCAAATATTACTTGCAGGTACAAAGACAGTCTCTGTCACAGAGTATGTAGGCAATTTTGGTCAAGATTTGATTTTTTTGAAGATAGTATATGGTACTCCTTTGTGTTTTGACAAACTGCGTTCATTGTATACCACCATGCATTCTTGTGATAAAAGCGAAATATTCGTGTTTTTTTACTTGATCTTAGGCAACTATTTTAAAACACGAAGAATATAATCTACACATTTCACGCATTACTCTATGAATATATCTCATACTGATATATAGCAGTGTACTTTAAAAGGTTTGATGGTGTATATCTCAAAAGAAATGATGATCGGTCACATTCATGATATTGCAATGAGCACATATATTTCGGCTTCTAGGAAAGGTCACAGAATGAATTTGTCGCTATTGAATTTAATTTTCAGTTTAGTGTACACATATATTACACGATTCAAGATAAATAGTGCAGAAAAAATTGCCTTATTCTTCCGTTTCTTTGTTCCGAAAAAGTTAAAGGCACTCAATCCGATCAGACGCTCCTAAATTACTATTTCTTTGGCTTCGGGGGTAAAAAATATTTGATTCGAGTCGAGGAACCCACCCATCAAAGCTCTGAGTGATTAGATATCGAATTATCGATGTTTGTTAATTTTTGGAGATCTGGGCCAAAACTTTTCCAGATTCACGTTCTCAAACGGACAAAGGTCAGGTCGGGGTCACGATTTGACCAGTCGAAAACACTCCCCCGACAAAAGTATCCCTAGGTATCAAATTTCGTCGAAATCCGTTAATTTTTTTATTTAATTTGAGTTAATTCTGCCTTTTTAATCAAGAGAACTTATGGTACCCGTCCCGTGATGGTACCCGTCCATAAAAGAGGTACGTTTGTGGGTACCCGTTTCAAGGTGAAGATAACCTCAGGCGGAAACACTTACCCGATGAAAATCTCCCCCGTTCCTTGGAACCCCTAAGTACGAAGACAGACATAAGAATCACACAACACGCTCATGTCTGGATACAGACACACTCACGTCTGGCCCCAGACATAAGGATCACACTACACGCATATATAAGCTCTTATCAACGACACTGCGGATACGAACGCTCTTTAAATATCAACGCGATTAACCCCACAGTGCCAAGGACGGTCATTTTTGTGACTGGGGTGGAGAAGGGGTGCTCGGAGCTTCTCCAAAACGGCGGTAAACACTGCCCGTGTGATTTTAACCTTATAGATTGGAAGTTTGAGATCAATCGGTCCAGCCGTTTTCCCAGCCATAGCTAACACACAGACAGAAGTCCCAAAATATATATTAGATAATATAAAATATATTGGTTACATGAATTCCGTTAAAGGTACTCAATCCGATCAGACGCTCCTAAATTACTATTTATTTGGCTTCGGGGGGGGGGGGGATATTTGATTCGAGTCGAGGAAGCCACCCATCAAAGCTCAGAGTGATTAGATATCGATGTTTGAAGTTTGTTAATTTTTGGTGATCTGGGACAAAACCTTTCCAGATCCACGTTCTCAAACGGACAAACGGACAAAAAGCTCAACTCGGATTTTAGGGGACTTTTGCCATGTTGTACACGAACATGTTCTTATTGGTCCCTGAAAAAAATCAGCTTTCCCCGATTTTTTTCCCAAGTGAAACCTAATGTGCCTGGACTATAATAAACGAAAGGAAATGTTATGCCATATAACATACACTGCATGGGGCATATTTTGGCTGAGTTGACAGTTTTTAGAATTAGGCGGACAGTGAAACTGAAGATCAGTTTTACTCCCAAATTTCAGTAGATTTTGCATGTTTTCGGTACGATATATCGACTTCCCTTCGTTTAAATGCTATCGAATTATACAGCAAAAGAAATGAAATTTCATGGTAATTATGACACATTGTGTGTTTCCCCCAAAATCAGACTCTTGAACATTGTCACAAGCATATTTTATATATTGGTACATCCAGCTGGTACATCTGGTATTTTCCCCAGGGGCATGTGAACAAAACCTCCTATTAATGGGCTCATTGGTCAGATCTAATTAAACCTCCTATTAATGGGTTCATTGGTCCGATCTAACTAAACCTCCTATTAATGGGCTCATTGGTCCGATCTAACTAAACCTCCTATTAATGGGCTCATTGGTCCGATCTAACTAAACCTCCTATTAATGGGCTCATTGGTCCGATCTAATTAAACCTATTAATGGGCTCATTGGTCCGATCTAATTAAACCTCCTATTAATGGTTGGTCCGATCTAATTAAACCTCCTATTAATGGTTGGTCCGATCTAATTAAACCTCCTATTAATGGGCTCATTGGTCCGATCTAATTAAACATCCTATTAATGGGCTCATTGATCCGATCTAACTAAACCTCCTATTAATGGGCTCATTGGTCCGATCTAATTAAACATCCTATTAATGGGCTCATTGGTCCGATCTAATTAAACATCCTATTAATGGGCTCATTGGTCCGATCTAATTAAACATCCTATTAATGGGCTCATTGGTCCGATCTAATTATTTTCTGGTATAGAAAACGTACACATTGTGTTGTTGTTTTATTTTTTGTCAGATCGGAGCATCCGGGTATTGACATATAATGGACAAATTCCACGTCAAAAACGGTCATAACTATCAGAAAAGTTCCAAACTGGTACTTAACCGGGTATTTATCATATATGACAATTCGCCATTTAATTCACAAAAAATCTGCCAAATGATATTCAAATTACCAAAATTGGGCAACAAACGGTTTCGGGCCGCTAAATAGACAGACGGACGGAAATCGCTCATTTCTGTACTGCGACGAATTTCGTTTACAGTACGAACAAACAGTATAAATTATATAGTAATGGCTGTGTCAAAATCGGATGGGGTGGGGCATCTTTAAAAATATTGTCGTGCCGAAATGTTTTTTATGATAAGTACATGTATACCTATATCACGGGCCTGTAACGCGCTCCGCTGCCCCCCCCCCTTTGCGCTGCCCATATACGCCGCCTCTATATACGCGCCTGCTTCACATTAATGGTACTACAATAAGTCCTTATTATAGTACCATTAACGTGAAGCAGGCGCGTATATAGAAGCGGTGTATATGGGCAGCGCAAGGGGGAGGGGGGCGTACTGCGAAGCGCGTTATACAGGCCCATGTGTATAATGGGGCGCCATCCCTGCAAATATTCGTTTTCGGAGATATCTCCTCGTAATTCGGAGATATCTCCTCGGTTTCGAGGAGATATCTCCTTGGAATTGCAATTCCTAGCAGATATCTGCTTGGAATATGGTCCATTATGGAGATATCTCCTTGGATCCAAGGAGATATCTGCTTGGATTATGGAGATATCTCCTTGGATCCTATGAGATATCTCATCGCAACTACGAGATATCTCCTTGAAACCGAGGAGATATCTCCATAATCCAAGCAGATATCTGCTCGCATTATGGAGATATCTGCTTGAAATAGTTTTCAACGAGATATCTCCTTGGACCCAAGGAGATATCTCCATATTCCAAGGAGATATCTCCTTGAAAATATTCCAAGCAGATATCTGCTTGGATTATGGAGATATCTCCTTGGAAAACCGCGGCCATGAAATATTAATGATTTCTCCACAGTATTTCTCTTCTATGATCGAAATACATCCAAGCAGATATCTGCTCGGAATATGGAGATATCTCCTTGAAATATTTTTCAAGCAGATATTTCCATAATCCGAGCAGATATCTGCTTGGATCCAAGCAGATTTCTGCTCGCATTATGGAGATATCTCCTCGGTTTCAAGGAGATATCTCCTTGAAAATATTTCCGAGGAGATATCTCCATATTCCAAGCAGATATCTCATTGAAACCGAGGAGATATCTCCATAATGCGAGCAGATATCTGCTTGGATCCAAGGAGATATCTCCGAATGGCGAATATTTGCAGGGATGGCGCCCCATACATGTGGTCTAGATGGTTAGACATAATTCTGTCCAAACTTGTTGTGCGCTACGAAAGTGGTTAAGTGCCACATTTTTACACACTGCCGATTGTGCTAAGATCAATCGGTATGGCAGAGTAATATTACAACATTTCCAGGAATCGACAAACTTATTGCAAAACATCCTGTTTGCAATATCCGCATAGCATTCGTTCCGCTCAAATGATTGGTGCATACATTATCGTGGAATTTCGTCTCCCATATGATTGGACATGATATAATTGTATAAAATATAGCTTACATTGGTGAAATGAGGACAATTCCTCAGTTATAAATATTTGCTTGTGCGCATCTTTGAAGGAATTGTATTTTTCGTCGGCTGAGAACTCAGGTTAGTATACTTATATATGCATGGGCATTTCATTCTTGTGCAGTTAAATTTTCTATATACAATGTATTTTTATATTCTCATTTTAGAACATTAAGGTTTTTCATATCAAACGACATCTAATTTAAATAAAAAACTAAAAAGTAAGATTTAAAGAAGGACAAGCATTTTGAGAATTCACACATATCAAACAACAGCTACATATTACAGATTGAAAACATAAATTGACGAAATCAAAAGAAAGAGAAAATAAGAATTAAAAAGTTATACTGAACCTTTTGACGCATGTCTCATTTTGGTATATACTTATGACGACAGAGTGCGCTCAGATCGTCAGCAAGAATGAACACGTAAATGTGATGCAAATGAAATTTCAACGCATAACATAACGAATGTATAACATTAGAAACTCTTTGTCGATGAAATAATTGTCAACGAATTATATTTGAACGCTTTGTGCATGCGCCATGCGCACGATCAAATCGGTCTTTCGAGAAAAATGTTAGAATAGAATAGAATATGATATTTATTGCAATGCACACCAGCTATATTATGTGACCCGCCATATCAAATCCAGTCGTAAGTCGGGACTTTTTGACCCTGTGCCAATGCATTCTCTTATATATGCGAGTCGACCTATAGGTCGCCTCGCATATATAAGAGAATGCATTGGCCTAACAATTTTTTACAATTTTAATAATTTTTTCTTGTATTCTTTAACAATTTTATAATTTCACCCATACAGCTAGAGCCACAGACAAACATGAGCAGACGACACTCTTCTATATGCTTCTATATATGTGTGGGGCTCCCTGCAGGGTAATGGATGTTTTTTATTTTATGTCCTAAAAATTGTAAGAAACATTTATTTAAAAAAAATGATAGAAAATTGTTAGGCCAATGCATTCTCTTATATATGCGAGTCGACCTATGGTCGACTCGCATATATAAGAGAATGCATTGGCACAGGGTAAAAAAAATCCCGACTTACGACTCGATTTGATATGGCGGGTCACATATAGGTAGCTGCAAGTTATATAATGGGTTAAAATTTAAAACATGTAAATACAAACGAACATAAATTGTGTTCAATATAACCATGGCGGGGTATGACTGATGCGGATGCACACTGGTATACAACAGTAACGATTCACACTGGTTATTTGTCGAACACACGGTACATGTGGTTTAGCTAGGTAACTATGTAATTTCCAAAACATAAACACACGTGCATTAATTGTAATTAGTCGGACAAGTTCTCATTGAAAATGCATTGAGTAATCGATGTTTTGAAAGTAGACAGATTTCAGCTAAAACCTCAAAACCTAAAACCTTAAATAAACTATTGGATCGATAGCATTGAGGTGTTTATAGACCAAATTGCTCAAGATGGCATCCAAAATAGCGACCAAATTTGGTAAAAAAGTAGATTTTTTACATATATCCCGAACATTATTCTCTGCATTTTCCGAAAAGGTAGCACTTGAAACTACATGTTCTACTCAGGTTTTCCCAGTTCCGTATGGGGCATGAAATTTCATTTTAAAGTTGCAGTATGGAATTTTGCCGACAACTTCTTTTGTGATTCTGGCCAAATTATTGAACTTTGAGACGGAACTGAGATGACCCACAATCCTTTCGCTATTCTGGCCCATTAGAGTAAAATATGCTCAACTGGATACAGGGTGGATGCCAATATGGCAGCCAGGGAGTTACTATATGATCACAGGTGAGGTGAATATGTATACAGGGAGTTATTGTATGGTCATGAATGATGTGAATAGGTATATACGTACCAGGAGTGACTATATGGCTATGAGTGGGGTGTCCATGGTGAGATGTAATGGCATACCAGGATTGGCTGTATGGTCATGTATGAAGTGAATCGGTATAATGGAGTGACTGTATGGTGTATGATTGGGTGTACCCAGTACGTGTGTACCCGATGTGGCTGTTTGGGCATTGTATGGATATAACGAGAATAGCTACATGGTCATCTGTGTGTTGTTTATGTATATATGGAGTGACTGTAAGGTCACGGGGTTGGATGTACAGGTGTACCACCCGTGTGTGGCAGTATTGTGACAGGTGGGTGTACATGTATACATGTGCTGTCTGTAGGATCATGGATGGGGTGTGTGGAAAATAATGTTTGATTTTATGGTTATGGGTAATGTGTATATGTGTACATGGAATGACTGTACGGTCATTATGGAAGTGTATATGCATACCTGGAGTAAGCTGGATGGTCTTTGGCGAATGTGTGGGTATATAGGGAGTGCCCTTGTGGTAACGGCTGGGATGTATATTTACATATGTCGTGGATGTATTATCATTAGTGTGTATAGGGAGTAGCTGTGTGATCATGAATGGCGTGTATGAGTATAAAGTCAATTGTTGAATTGTCATGTGTGAGGTGTATATGCAAGTATGTAGGGTATGAGTGGTCGTGTGTGCGGGTATTGGTATATATGGAAGGGCTGAATGGCCATTGGTGAGGTGCATATGTATACCTGGAGTGACTCTATGACCATTGTTGTGGTGTGGTGTGGCATGTCTTGAATGTATATTGACCATAGGTGTGGAGAATAGGTACACATGTGTGACTATATGGTCATATGTCATACGTAGGAGTATACCTATTGTCACGGGTGAAGGTGTGTTTATGAAGCGAGTGGTTATATGGCCATTGGTGAGTTGCATATATATACCTGGAGTCACTCTATGGTAATTGTTGTGGTGTTTATGTATACATTGAATGTCTATTTGGCCATGTGTGTGGATAATAGTTATACAGATGGTGGTCGTATGTCCAATGGTGAGGTGAGGTGGTATACAATGATTGACTTATGATCGTGAATGTGGTGAATATGTATACTGGTAGTGACTATATGGTCATGGGTCATGATTGTGTAGGAGTATACCCGGTGTGCCTGCGTTCAGGATGACTCATGACTGTATGGTGATTTGCGGTATGTATGGGTATAACCAAGTATGGCTGTATGGTAAAGTGAACGTTTATAAAGTGTCACTCCATATATACATAAATACCACACAATTGACAAGATAGTCACCCACTTTATACCCGTACAGCCATACAGCCATACTTGGTTATACCCGAGCACACCTAAAATGACCATACAACCATGAGTCACAATGCAGGCACACCGGGTATACTCCTACACATGACCTATTGCCATTTAGTATATAGTCACCCCCTGTGTACCTATTCTCGACACTCATGGCCAAATAGACATTCAAGATATACATAAACACCAGAACAATTACCATAGATTCACACCATGTATATATGCACCAGCAGCACCACACCAATGGCCACCCAGCCCTTCCGGATATACCAATATACACACACACGACCACCCATACCTTTCATACTTGCATATACACCTCACACATGACAATTCAGCTACTCACTGTATAATCATACACGCCATCCACCACCACACAGCTACTCTCTATACACACACACCAATGATAATACATCCACGACATATATATATAAATATACACCCCACCCGCTACCACAAGGGCACTCCCTATATACCCACACGCTCGCCAATGACCATCCAGCTTACTCAGGTATGCATATACACTTCAATCATGACCGTACAGTCATTCCATGTACACATATACACATTACCCATAACCATAAAATCACTCATTATTTATCCACACGCCCCATCAATGATCTTACATACAGCACATCTTCTATATCTATATTTGCGAATGTCTGTCTGTCTGTCTGTCTGTCTGTCTGTGTTCTATAGAAATCCACAGGGGACCATCTAGATGATACCAAAGGGGTCTACTAGGAGTAGCTTTTTACGAGAAAGATAATGGTGGGGGTTAGAATTTTCTAAAGTGACGCCGCTGTTGTCAGGGGCAGAAAAGGGGGAGGGGCATAACAAAAATTTGTCGCCGATTGCCACCAATCTTATATATAATCATCCCCATAATATGAGGAATCTAATGGCGTGGTTTAAATATGGCAAAAGTCGCGCCGTTCGCGTCAGGGGTGCCCGGAAGGGGGGGCAGATTTATTTTTCTGTCGCCGATTGCCACGAAACTTACATATAATCATCCCCATGATATGAAGAATCCAACAGTGTGGTTTAAATATGTCAAAAGTGGCGTCGTTTGAGTCAGGGATGAACGGAAGGGGAGAGGGGCACCAAAATTGATAAAACTAATTTTAGTGCCGATTTCCACCAAATTGATATATATTCTTCTGCATGATACAAGGAATCTAATTGTGCGATTTAACAACGCCAAATTGTTGTTTTTGGATGAGATATTGGGAGGGGTGGGCACTAAATTTTATAATAAGACGCCGATTGCCACCACACTTATACAAAATCATCCCCATGGTATGAGGAGTCTAATGGTGTGGCTTTTATCTGTCAAATGTGGCCTCATTCGAGTCAGGGTTGCATTGAAAGGGACAGGGGCACCAAAATTGATGCACAATTTTTTTTAGCGCCAATTTCCACCAAATTGATACACGTTCTTATCCATGATACGAGGAATCTAATCGTGATTTAAAGACGCCATAGTGGTGCTGTTTGGGTGAGAGATGGAGATGGGAGGGATTGGCACCAAAGTTTATAAAAAAAATTGTTTAGTCGCCGATTATCACCAAACTTATAAACAATCATCTCCATGATATCAGGAGTGTATTCGTGTGGTTTAAGGATATCACAAGTGGGGCCATTCGAGTCAGTGGTGTATAGAGATGAGAGGGACACACAAAATTATATCTATATGTTTAGTACCGATTTCCACCAGATTGATACATATTCTTCTCCGTGATACGAGGAATCTTATCGTGTGGTTTAGATACACCAAATTCGTGCCCTATGGGTGAGAGATATGGGGACCTTAAATTTGATACAAATTTGTATACTCGCCAATTTCATATATATGCATCTCTAATCTCTAATGAGTCTTAGTGTGTGCAGATTGAGTCCGAAATAGGGACGGAAGGGTCACCAAAACTGATACAAAATATTTTTAGTACCAATTACCATCAAATACAGACACGTTCTTCTCAAATGATACAAGAAATAAAATCGTGCTGTCTGTCTGTCTTTTTGTCTGTCTGTGTGCGTTCTATATATAACTTCACGCGGTACAATCGAGATGGCACCAAGGCGTTCTAAGAGGGGTAACTTTTTACAAGGAAGATAATGGTGCGGGTTAAAAATTTTATAAAATGACGCTGTTGTTGGGAGGGGAAATTAAAAAAATATGGTGAAATAGTTTTGTCGATGATTTCCACCAAACGAATACATAATCACCTTCGCAATATGGCGTTGTTCGAGTCAGCGTTGCACCAACAATTGATTTAATAAACCAAATTCCACCAAATTCAGACACGTTTTTCTCTAATGATATACCATGAATTAAATCACATTTGGTGTCGTTTGCGTCACGGGTTCCACATATAAGTTATGCCCCACATAAGTCGCTTGAACAATTATATCTTCTTAACAGTCTTATTTATATGGGAATGGCAATCAAGGCATTCACACAATGAGCTAGCAAAAAGAGATAACTAGAAGAAGCATTAAACGTATATTTATCATTCTATTGAAGAGATATATATATTCGTGCAAACTGAGAGACCTCGAACCGTCAGAGGATTGCATATATATAATAACAAAATTTAGTCTGTTCCATTCAATACAGTTTCCACAAAAAGTAACAATTTGTCAAGAGATATGGAAGGCCTGTTCAAAAATAGTGGTCACAGTGTGCAGTCAAATATAGTTTCTTCTGATATACAAGAAAATGCAGTTAGTAGCACAAGACTTTTCAGGATCCTACCAATACTGACATCTGACAAAGGTTTTAGAACAGACTCATCGACTGACATAAACAACTCAAAATATCGCTCTGTGCCTGGCACATGCAGCTGATATATATGCGCAGCAACACTTCGTTTAAACTAAGAATATTTAGCCAATATATAGCACCATGAACAGAGGAGCACCTGGAAATTTCTTTGAAACATCTGTATCTCCATGGAGATATGATAGCCATGTGTCCTCGAGATCTTAGTCCAACCCACTAGATTGATTGATACATCTCAATATGTAAAACCCAATTATCATCATTTATCGAACTAATGTGTTTATGATGTTCATGTATCATATTATAACGTCTAATGTATACGCAATTATAAATAAATAAATACTTCATTATTGGTGGAACGGATCAATCGCGATAAACAGAATGACAATTGACAAGGTGAGCCACTACTTATATTCCATGACTGTAATAATCATGTTTTGTGATGCTATTTGAATATACAATTTATGAGAAAACGTATAACACTTTAAGCAAGAGCATTCTCTATTCCCAACAAATATCCACAGCATACATTAACCTGGGCAACGCCGGGTAACCCTGCTAGTGTATACATATACACCCAGTCTATGTAAACATACACTCAGATTCATACTGATACTGAGTCTATTGCATTCCCATCAACTTTTCATTTCTGAACAGTTGTGGGCTTCCCCCAAATTACGTCACACCGCACTAAATATAAATCTGAAATTAGTTGTGATTGACAGGCGTAAACATGGTCACGTGCCAGTGCCGTCATGGCCGCTTCAACCATGTGAAGCCGATTCTAAGAATCGGAATTAATAGTTGCAGGGTTTGTGACTTTTCGTTCGGCGGTTGTTTTACTGACAATAAAGGGAAACAGCTAGCTTCCGGGATCCAAAATAATATGTACAATAACTAAGACAGATCTTCTTGAAATTATAAAAAATGTCAATTTATGTGGATCTCTTGGACTCAGAACGAATTATTTTTTAGATTGGCCAGGCGATTTGTCGCCCATGTTGTCAAAAAATAACACAAATCAACGGCCACGAATCAAAAATACATGAATGTCGGGATATCTGCTAAAACAACTACAGAACTAAAAAAAAGTTAAATGACATAACAAAACGATCTATCAGTTCCCAGTACAGTAGTACCACCGCAGCCAAAAACGAGCGAAGAGCAACACAATTCTACCTCCAACCCCACCGAACCCCTCCCGACCTTACACAGCCGTATTATTAGCTCCAAAGATTGACCAGTTGTACCCTAATTACAGTTGCCTGCAATCCAAATTCCGGTGATTCTTGATTTTAAACTTTCGACCGCTCGTCAACAATCTACTTTATTTGTCGATTTGTGAATTTCTCTTCCGGTATAACATGACGTCATGGATACTATTTTAACAACATTTAGCCACACCTTCGGAATTTCCACACCGAGAGCACGTGACATGTTACTAGTTTTTTATTGGGGCACACATTTCTTGGAGCTAAGTTTTGATTGGTGGTAATTACAAGGAATCCCGGTTTTGGGAAATGAAAACTGAACGAAAGGTCGTCAGACCCACTATTTTTTATATGTGGGTATGTAGTTTACTCCAGACTGATATACACCCACCTGTCACTATACAGCCACACGCGGTACACATGTAGATCCCACCATCACATTACAGTCACCCCAAATATCAACACAGAGATGACAATGCAGTTACTCTCGCTATATCCGTACATCACACCAATGCCCATACAGCCACATCGGGTACACCCGTACTGGGTATACACAACCATACACCATACAATCAATCCATGTATACCGATTCACCTCACACATGACCATACAGCCACTCTTTGTATACCTATTCACAACATTCATGACCATACAATAACTCCCTGTATACCTATTCACACCTATGATCACACAGTAACTCCGTGGCTGCCATCCTGTCATCCACCCTGTATCCAGTTGATAAATGTTTTATCCTAATGGGCCAGAATAGCACATATTATGGTTCATCTCAGTTCCGTCTCAAAGTTCTGCCAATTTCCTTTCAATAATATGGCCAGAATCACAAAAGAGGTTCTCGGAAAAAATACCATACTGCAACTTTAAAATGAATTTGTCATGCCCATACGGAACTGTGAAACCAGAATAGAATATCTAGTTGTCAGTTAATTAACTAAGATGTATAATAACCAAGTGATTCATAATTTGCTACCTTTTCGGAAAACGCAGAGAATAATGTTCGGGATATATGTAAAAAATCTACTTTCTACCATATTTGGTTGCCATTTTGGATGCCATCTTGAGCAATTTGGTCTATAAACACCTTAGTGTGATACACTTAAGATATACCAAAACAATAAACACCTTTCATACCAAAGAGAGTTACATTTTACTTGAAAAAATGGTCCAAACCTGAAAAGTGAAGTTTTGCCGATATTTATGTCAAGTTTGTGAGAGAGAAATCCTATATTTCTGGTAATGTCAGTGGTAACAATAGTAATAAGTAGCCATGGTGCATCATACATGTTAGTATTCAATGTATAGAAAAGGCAGAATAGCCAATTTTATACATCAACCACAACTTGTAAGCGATTGCAGGACACGCTGGGGCAATATCTACCATTTTCCATATTTTGGCGGCCATTTTGAGCCAAAGTAACAATTTTGGTTCCAATGAGTTGGAATATTCATAGCTAATGATATGCCTCACTTATATTACAAGTTCTGTTCATTTCTTGTTCAAATATGACTGGAATCCCCGATGAGTTGTGATTTTTTGTGAAATTTTATACCGCGTTCTGTAAAATCGAATATTTGAGGTATTGGAAGGGGCTAGGACCCCAAATAATTGCATATTTCATTGCTCCAACGATAGGTTAATATAAAAAAATACAAAATAAAGTCACATTTATCAACCAGTTCCAAACAGCATAAACTGATTTAGAAGATAATAGTGAAAAACGTCATATTTTCAACTTCCGACTGCCATTTTGGCAGCCATCTTCGATGGGGAGTTTTATTTTTGCCCTATAAAAGTGCCATTATGTCTTAGCTTCACGAAAATATATACATTTGTATACATTTACTAGATTTTCCCGCTATAATTTGCATCAAACTGACTTAGGGCCAAGTCTGAAAAACGGCATCTTGTCTGGAGTCTACACGGCCATTTTTTGTGTGTTAACATTTCTTAAAAGTTGAAGGAAATAATAAGGAACAAAATGAGTGGGGTGAAGTTAAGTCCCATGGGGTGCAAGGGTACCCATAATAGCTCCCGGACTTAATTCAACACGTTGATAAAACGTTCTATGAACACCAACTCAAATTAAAACACTGTGCATCAAAACTTGTAGTCAATAATCTGGGTTACCACATTATTGTTGGATCTACAAATGTAACATTGAGATGGGAGGAGATGGCCGATAGGTATATATACATGTATCAGGACTTCATAAGTTCATCACATCATTAAAGAGTAAAAATATGCATTTATTTTTGTAATTAGCCTTTAACGTGGTACTGTGCGCCATTTTAATTAAATTCCAGGTGATAACAACGATCTAATATGGATAATATATAGAAAACTAAGTAATTTGAGTCGAAGATGTATTCTGTAAACGTTCAGATTAATAGGTTGTCTTAAAATCAAATTTATAAATTAAATTACGAATTCCGTGTACAAGACGTAATCAACATAAATCGCGGATACTGGATTAGTCAACTCGTGGCAACATGATCATGTAAAACATTATGTTGATACGGGCGTTAACTCAAGTCACTCACTGACTATAGTGACTATACAATGACTCATATGCGTATATGGGACTATAGTATGCGTATAATATAACATTTATTTGATACATTTGCTTGAAAACTATCCAAAGATTACTCGACAACGACAATTGGTATTTTCTCATTCCGGTTAATCTGCCATCCGTAACATTACTTCGTATACTCAGAGTCGTTATCTCGTGGGAATCCGGATTCAGAATCTGGATTCAGATTACAGATTAGACCGCGCACGACTTCGTTCGGTGAACGAACAGACCAGAAATTGGCAGAATCAGTAAACGAATCTCAATTTCGTGGTAATCCAGATTCGGATTCGGATTCCGATTACGGACTCAAATGTTCGTAATGTAAACAAACCGAGATTTCGCCACCTCGGAGTTTAAAAACACAATAAAACATAAGAACCGTCTCTTGTGTACAAATTATTGCAGATTATAAACGATCTATATCAAAGAATTTTAAATGCGGTGACAAATTTGTTTTATCGAATGTAAACTGGGAGAATATTACTGAAATTAGCCAAATAATAACGCGATTGATAGTAACGCTGGGGAGCACTGGCCCAGTAAACAGGCCGGTGCCGGCCGGTACCGGCCACATTCTGGTTCATACCGGCAGTGCTGGCACCGGCATGCGAACAGTATGTCGGTGCCGGCCGGCACAGGCAACCCAGTACCAACATGGTGGCAAATATGTCATGCAGGTAGTCGGTACCGGCCATATGTAGGCAAAAAGCCGGCAATCCGACACAAAATCCACCTCGTGTTATTTCCGATTGAATCACAAGAATACAACGCGATTTTAAAAATTCTGACATAAAATGAATCAAAAGTAACGGTAGCCTATCCCGGCCGGTGCCGGTGCCGAGTCGGCATGCCGCGATGGTTGCCAGCAGTCAGTCGGTACCGTCCGGCACAGGCAATCCAGTACCAACATGATGACAAATATTTCGTGCAGGTATAGTCGGTACCGGCCGTATGTAGGCAAAAAGCCGGCAATCCGAAGCAAAATCCACTTCGTGTTGTTTCCGATTAAATCACCACAATACAACACGATTTAAATGTATTGAAAAGTTTATATTTATTCATTTTGTAGAATGTAAGGTGGATGTATCCTATTCCCGCCGGTGCCGGTGCCGAGTCGGCATGCCGCTATGGTTGCCAGGCAACCCAGTACCAACATGATGACAAATATTTCGTGCAGGTATAGTCGGTACCGGCCGTATGTAGGCAAAAAGCGGGCAATCCGACACAAAACCTACCTCGTGTTTTATCCGATTAAATCACCACAAAACGAGGTTATTTGAAATATTCTGATATTATATCAATCAAAAGTCATGAAAAGTTTATACTTGTTAATTTTATAGAATGTAATACAGCGACGGTAGCCTAACCCGGCCGGTGCCGGTGCCGAGTCGGAATGCCGCGATGGTTGCCAGCGGTCAGTCGTTACCGTCCGGCACAGGCAACCCAGTACCAACACGATGGCAAATATTTAGTGCAGGTATAGTCGGTACCGGCCATATGTAGGCAAATAGCCGGCCATCCGACACAAAATCCACCTCGTGTTATTTCCGATTGAATCACAAGAATACAACGCGATTTGAAATATTCTGACATAAAATGAATCAAAAGTAACGGTAGCCTATCCCGGTCGGTGTCGGTGCCGAGTCGGCATGCCGCGATGGTTGCCAGCAGTCAGTCGGTACCGTCCGGCACAGGCAATCCAGTACCAACATGATGACAAATATTTCGTGCAGGGATAGTCGGTACCGGCCGTATGTAGGCAAAAAGCTGGCAATCCGATGCAAAATCCACTTCGTGTTATTTCCGATTAAATCACCACAATACAACGCGATTTAAATGTATTGAAAAGTTTATATTTATTCATTTTGTAGAATGTAAGGTGAATGTATCCTATTCCCGCCGGTGCCGGTGCCGAGTCGGCATGCCGCTATGGTTGCCAGGCAACCCAGTACCAACATGATGACAAATATTTCGTGCAGGTATAGTCGGCACCGGCCGTATGTAGGCAAAAAGCCGGCAATCCGATGCAAAATCCACTTCGTGTTATTTCCGATTAAATCACCACAATACAACGCGATTTAAATGTATTGAAATGTTTATATTTATTCATTTTGTAGAATGTAAGGTGAATGTATCCTATTCCCGCCGGTGCCGAGTCGGCATGCCGCTATGGTTGCCAGCTAGCTAGCAGTCAGTCGGTACCGTCCGGCACAGGCAATCCAGTACCAACATTATGGCAAATATTTCGCCACTATCTCAGACGATATTTGTCCTTTTTTCATTGATTATCTTTTTTTTGGCATTGAAATTGCCATCCTTAACTTTGCGACAACTTGATCCTGGTTTTCTAGCACATTTAGCATCATTATTATCGGGATCGGTATATATAAATGGGTTCCGTCCGTCTGTCTGTCCATACATCTGTACCGAAAAGTTGTCTGGGGGGTATTTCTAACAATTATCAACAGCTTTGAAAGATTTTTCGTATTTGATTTCAGAAGGGGAATATCTGAAATTAGTTCACAAACTAGGCCCGCCCAGACATTTTAACCAGAGTTACAGCCTGTTGATTGTAATTTTTTGGTGTCTTGCACACACGAAAAGTGTCATTAAAATGCCCACCCTCAACTTACGGCTGCTTATTGCTGGTTTTTTAACAATTCAATTGTATGCGCATCACAGGAGATGTCCTATTTCAAGAGTTTATTGGCTTTGACCATATTTCAGAACGCTAATCTTTCAGATTTAAAGTCTCATCTTTAAATCATTCGGATATAAATCATCATCTTTAAATCTTTCAGATTTAAAGCCTCGTCTTTAAACCTTTCAGATTTGAAGCCTCGTCTTTAAATGGCGGCGTGCCAATTCTGGCCGATGTAGGCATTCCAACACTAGCCGATGTTGGCATGTCAATACAAGCCAATGCTGGCATGCCAATATGGGCCGATGCTGGCATACCAATATGGGCCGATGCTGACATGCCAATATGGGCCGATGCTGGCATGCCAATATGGGCCGATGCTGGTATGCCGATACGGGCCGATGCTGGCATGTCAACATGGGCCGATGCTGGTATGCCGATACGGGCCGATGCTGGCATGCCAACACGAGCTGATTCTTGCTGATGTCGCTATAAAATTAATTTGTTCCATCCGATTTGCACTATATTAATTGGAACAGTAAATATATATATATATATATATATATATATATATATATATATATATAATATA
The DNA here is from genome assembly GCA_032622095.1 of Siphonodentalium dalli. Taxonomy (NCBI): domain Eukaryota; kingdom Metazoa; phylum Mollusca; class Scaphopoda; order Gadilida; family Siphonodentaliidae; genus Siphonodentalium; species Siphonodentalium dalli. The sequence continues at coordinate 50,662,471 of CP136069.1, read as the reverse complement.
TATATATTGTGCTTTGATATGTGCCGGCCGGTTGCCAGTAACGGCCATCACTGGCATGCCCGTACTGGCCGGTGCTGGTTGCCATTATAATGTTGCCTGTCATTCTTCGAATTGATTTCTAATTATGCATATTTGACAGAATATTGGGCACTAAAAACAAGAGCAAAATCGCAATTCAATGAATTTAGCCATAACCCCTTTATCTCTGCTGCCAGCATTTGCCGCGCCGGGCAGACACCGGGCCAGCGTGCAAAATGTCATGGCGCCGGCACTGGCAGTCGGCATGTGGCCTGTACCGGCCACAAGCTAGCATGTTTACTGGGGGGTATGTGGGGTAAACAGCTGTGCGCAGCTTTTATGATCAAAATGCTACATGTAAAGGTAAACTCAGTTTGTGTGCAATAGACTAAGGTCTTTGTTAATCTTTTCATTACTTCTGCACACAAATGTCAGATTTATTAGATAAATTATTTGTCTTAGTATATATATTTCCGTGGTTCCGGCCACAGGGGCCTGTGGTTCCAGCCCCTCTTCTCCACATCCAACAGACCCTATTCAAACTATTGTTTTATATTGTTGACTGTCAAAACAAAATGAAAAGAAATATGCAATGTGGAACCATTCCCATTAACATGAACCTGTATATGTGGAGAAATATCACAGTGAGACAAGAAAACCATAGTCAGAAATAGTAACGCCACCAAGATCATATTATTAGCCATAAATATAAATTATAATATAAAATATATTGGTTACATGAATGCACCGCCTCAGAATTCCGTTAAAACAACTAATCCTTTAAATTATTACAAAAAACTACGGCTTATTACTGCAGGTTTTTCATTCACCAAACCAGAAAGCTTCTAAATGCGGATAAAAAATTGGGTTCCCGTCATTAAATCTTCAAGTGTGCATGGCCCAGCCATTGTTCATACCTAAACATCGAACGCAATTAACGCCGTCATAATAGTTACATACTGCAACTATAAGACATCCATCGAATACACACCCCACGAAAACCCGAAATGTGTTGTCCTGCTAGATATCCCATCACTATAGCTCAATTTGACTCGGCCAGATTAGCCTTTCTACAATATCCTAAAACAATAAAGCTTCTCAAATCATCGGCATAGTCAATAGAAACTTTCACGAACTTGGACATTCCAACTACAGTTTTTATCGGATCGGGGTCGCAGTACAATTTTAACGCGTCCCAAAATAACCGGATTTTTTTGTATCTATTTATAAAATCCCCATAGGTCCACATATTTCTAAAATTTGCCCAACAGTATACACCGGTGGCGTTAATAACTAAGTCGTTTCACTGAAGTAAGTCATTTTCTTCCTAGTTTGAGATAAGGTTGCTTCTTGTTGTACACTAGTTTCGTTTTCTTCTTCTCGTCATCAGGCAGTTCACTTTTTTGTTTCAAAGGTTGTGAACGAAGTTTTCCAAGGTTTGGTGGAAGGTAACCCGATATGCCGTATCATGACCCCACTTTGAGTGTTCTAGCCGTTTCCAGCACTAAGTCTCTGTCGTCTGGATTCAAGAATAGTATGATTATATCTGAGGCATCTGGTTTATCTGAAGGCAAGAAATGAGCCAATGACAGGCCGCAAAAACTCGATTTGTTGAAATTCGGAGGGTTCTTTTTAAGGACGACAACACTAATTTTAAAGTTTCTGATGTAGATTCGTGTTTGCTGCCAATAACGCCTTTAACTACAACGTTCCATTTGCGTCCCCACAGGTCCAGCTTTGTCACAGAATTATCTGGCTCGTGGAGTTTATTTTCAATCATTTCCTCTGAACTTTTGCTTCACTCAGTTTATTTCCATTCCAGTAAGTTTCTGCTCATATGTGGATTCGATTTCAGCGAAATGTTTTTTCATATTCCTCCACCTTGTCTTGAATATTAGAAACTCTCTTCTTCGATTCGTCATTTACATTTTCGATATCGATCACTTTTTAGTCAGATTTTCCACTTTGATTTCTACTTCACCTATTTCCCCTATGATTGATGTATGAAGATTTTGGAAGCACTTGGTAATGTCCTCAAATGACTTACATTGGTAGATTTTCAATATTTTTTTTTTCTTTGTCCTTACTCTTTTCGGATTGGTTTCGTCTCGTTTCCATTTCCCCCCGATTCTGTATGTCGCGTTCTTGTCACCTATTCTCGTGAGTTCGTATTTAAAATGGCTAACTGGTCGTATTTGCTGGTCGTCTCGAACTCCTGCTGACTTATTTGATGTTCCTGACTACTTTTTTTTTTACATTAGTTGTCTGTTTTTTTATGATAGTTTGCGTTTTAATAATTTAAATCGTCCTCACCGCTCACATGTCATACCGGAAGGGTCCTTCGGCTCGTTAACAGCAACCTTGTATACTAAAACACAAACAAATAAATACAAAAACAAATTATTATACTCAATAAATAATAACACAAACAAAATTAAAAACAAAAAGCCATACCTCTGCAGTGCCATGCGGTTTTCTTAGACCAAAATCGATATCTATTAGCCTTCTAAGAAACAATTTAATTTAATTTTTATGTAAAAATAAAAAGGTGATATCCTGTATACATATATGAAATCCTGTATATATAGGCCTATAGGCTGTACATATAATGTACCGTCTCGTGAAGAAAATTTCACATAATAATGATACACATCACCGAATATTGAGACCAAGTAATATGTCTGAATTGGAATTGTAAGATGAAGAAGGTTACATGAACAAAATAAATGACATTAAGCAAACAAATGTATTTTTTTGCATTTTGTATTCATGTAAAACTCATGAATATGTGTAATACCATATGAGTATACTGTAAAAGAATAGAGTCGGTACATGGTTTTAAAATAACGTTTTCCAATTAAGTTTAATATGTTACTTTGAAATATATTGCATTTCATGTCAATACATTTTATCTTCAAGATTGAGTTATGATTAATATATTTTGATCGCCTTTGTTATAACACACGCAGTGCTTTGACTGATCATGAGAACGGAACCAATTGTGAATACATGCAACACAATGACAACACCCTAAATGTATTGATACTCTGATATATGTGACCCGCCATATCAAATCCAGTCGTAAGTCGGGATTTGTTTACCCTGTGCCAATGCATTCTCTTATATATGCGAGTCGACCATAGGTCGCCTCGCATATATAAGAGAATGCATTGGCCTAACAATTTTTTACAATTTTAATAATTTTATAATTTCACCCATACAGAGCCCCAGACAAACATGAGCAGACGACACTCTTCTATATGCTTCTATATATGTGTGGGGCTCCCTGTAGGGTAATGGATGTTTTTTTATTTTATGTCCTAAAAATTGTAAGAAACATTTATTTAAAAAAAAATTATAAAAAATTGTTAGGCCAATGCATTCTCTTATATATGCGAGGCGACCTATGGTTGACTCGCATATATAAGAGAATGCATTGGCACAGGGTAAAAAAAATCCCGACTTACGACTGGATTTGATATGGCGGGTCACATATATATTATTTTACATCAACAGATTACGTTCCTTGCTCAAAATGTTGGCGATAGTCATTTTCTGGCTCGCCATATCAAGAGGAGAATGCCAGTCAAGTGTTTCTGCTGGTAATGATCGTGCCGCAGGCCTCAGATCTGGATGTAAGTTGACGTACATGGTTCACATATGGATCGCAACACGTCTTTAACCGCTAACTACACATGTAAATGTGAGTTTGCAAAAGCGGTCTTTAGCAAAATTACAATTTGAATTTAAATTTACGGATGGACAGAGATGTTACCAGAAGGTCTCCGTTGGGAGAGGGTGTCCACATTGAAATTGCCAACTGCACACCCACCTTGAACCGAGGAATTATATTTGCAATACATTGAGTTTGGAGTTTTCCAATGGTACCTCAAGGGGCCAACAGTTGAATATTATCCAACCCAACATCCTAATGGCTGGAAGGTTTCTAATGGTCGCTATTCCAGTTAGAACAATAATTGATAGTAGTAAAATAATTTAAATTTGGTCTAAAAAATAAATAATCTCGTCTCATGTGTAGCGACACTAACTATAGGAGATAATCTCGTCTTAATCATGTGTAGCGACACTAACTATAGGAGATAATCTCGTCTTAACCATGTGTAGCGACACTAACTATAGGAGATAATCTCGTCTTAATCATGTGTAGCAACACTAACTATAGGAGATAATCTCGTCTTAATCATGTGTAGCGACACTAACTATAGGAGATAATCTCGTCTCATGTGTAGCGACACTAACTATAGGAGATCTCGTCTCATGTGTAGCGACATTAACTATAGGAGATCTCGTCTCATGTGTAGCGACACTAACTATAGGAGATAATCTCGTCTCATGTGTAGCGACACTAACTATAGGAGATCTCGCCTCATGTGTAGCGACACTAACTATAGGAGATCTCGTCTCATGTGTAGCGACACTAACTATAGGAGATAAACGTAGTCTTTTCGCTGGATATTTGTGGATTCGAGCATGAAAATAACTTGCCGACGTAATCACAAACTGTTTTCATGCGACAATCCGCGAATAGCCAACGAAACATGAGGCTGCGTTTAGTTCCATTGATTTTTAATGGTAAGAAATTACACAAAAAGCTCCCCACTCCTGTCACCATCTCACCACTCCACATTGGCCACCATCTCGTCCCACCCGTTCCACATTATACCCATCCCCTTCCACCAGTCCACGCCACCCCTGCCACCCTGTAATCACACTCCTGCCATGCCGACAGGTGTGGGATGGATTGGTGGCAGTAATTGTGGCAGCGATGGGACGGAATGCATGGTGACAGAGTGGGATGGAATGCGAAATTGTGTTCATGGTGTGCGAGAACCTTTTTCACACCACATATTGAAAATCCTCTGCGATAAATGTATGCAAAATATGAAAACTGACGTCGGTTCCCACAGTACCCATGTGAGTTTTCGGTGGATTCTGTTTAGACGTAATACTATTAATAATCGATCCATGTATTACACACATTATACAGGTACCCCGTTTCAAGGCGTGGGACAATTATTACCCTGATTAACCTGAACATGTGTGGGGCTCCCTGCAGGGTAATGGATGTTTTTTATTTTATGTCCTAAAAATTGTAAGAAACATTTATTTAAAAAAAATGATAAAAAATTGTTAGGCCAATGCATTCTCTTATATATGCGAGGCGACCTATGGTCGACTCGCATATATAAGAGAATGCATTGGCACAGGGTAAAAAAAATCCCGACTTACGACTGGATTTGATAATGTGGCTATCATGCTGACAATATCTTTCACTGCACATAATGAGGTACCATTTCCAACGCATGGGTGTTGCGAAACAGACACAGTGCGAGCGACCTTACCCAATTGTCACAACTTGGCGCGAAATATGAACAGGGTGCGATCAATTCGGCAAAGCCAGTGAGTCGTTATTTCGTTGGAGAATCTGGATTCAGATAACGGATTACACTCCGTACGACGTGAACAGACCAGAATCAGTCGGTTTGTTTACGTTATGAATGTTCTGATTCCGTAATCGGAATCAGAATCTGAATCCCGATTACGACGAAATAACGATTCTGGTCTGTTCGTTTACCGAACCACGTCGTACGGAGTGTAATCCGTAATATGAATCCAGATTCTCCCACGAAATAACGACTCTGAGTAGTAAAAGTTCACCGGTCAATTTAGCAACTTTGAATTTAGTGTGGATAACAATAGTTGTCAATTATTCTGCGAAAATGTTTCTGGACTATTGATAAAATTACGACTACTCTTTTAGCTATTCGTAATTCTTATCAATATTAGTTCATTATTCGAAATGTGTCTATTCACACACTTATTGAAAACGTAAAGCGGTAACGTGATAAAAATGGTCACCCATCAAGGTTGATAATATTCTCTACTTTAGTTGACTGCATGCAAACTGCAAGACAGAGTTCACTGCCCTCTCTACGCTGGTCTGACCACTGCCATCATGTATATATACGTAACAATATATAGCATGTTTATTCAGTTCAGAGTTCAGATTAATGAAGAATGAATTGTAACCGACCAAAATATTAAATAAAATAATTTTCTCATATGTGTACGTGCTGGTAGTGGTCAGGCCAACGTGGCAGGGGACTACACTCTGCTGTGCAGCTTGGACTATACATTGGTATAATGATAACCGAAACACAGCCATCATTACATGTGACCAACTAAGTATAGTCCAGACTCTTTCATTATCCACTGACTTGATACATGTATAATGCAATCAAAGTGATCCGTTGCAACATAGTGATACGATGGTAACCCACACTAAACCAAACCGCCGTGTACACAATGCAAGGGGCGATAATATCACTAGCCACAGCCTAACTACTCATCGTTAACACCAATTATACTTATATATCTGATATGCATTTTTCAGTAAATATCGCCCTGTTAAAGCCAGCTTGGCAGTCTACGACCTATGACAATAACCCAGCGGCACGAGCAATTCATGCGACGGACGGCAACAAGGATACGGACTGGTCCACACTCACGTGTACGGCCACAAACGCTGAAGATAACCCGTGGCTTATTGTTGACCTTGGCGATGTTTATCGCATCGATGGTGGTTTGGTCGTAAACCGTGGCGACTGCTGTCGTGAGTATAGGGATATTTCGCAAATCACGGATAGAGTTACGACTACGTTTAAAAGATCGATTATCTCTTTAAATAACACATTTTAAATAGTTTCCTGCGTATGAAATAATCCGTATGAGTTGGAAATCCCTGCCGGAAACGATTCTAGCAATTAATATTAACTTTATTTCGATATTATTTTATTCAATTAATGGGACACTTCTTTGTTCTATAAATAGAATATCTTTAGATAGAGGCCTCCAGCGTGGTGCTCCGAGCGAATGCGAGCCGCAAACTATCTCTGATTGATTGTATCTATTGTAGTATTAAGTTCGAATCAAGTGAATATGACCTAGAGTGTATCATATGCTTATTTTCGATGATTAAAATAACTGAAAATAACAAAAACATGCAAACAAATAAGACGGTCATGAATATCAGGGACCATTATTGAACGGCACAGAGTTATTTTACATGAAAACAAATCCAAATAAAATCAATATTTAAGAAATAAATACACGGTGTAGAGGTGTGTATGGTCAAGTTGTACCACAAAAAACTGATTGTAGGACGACGCGTAGCGGAGTCCTACAATCAGTTTTTTGTGGTACAACTTGACCATACACACCGATACACCGTGTATTTATTTCTTTTGTAATACGACTGAAAGTTTATGGTCACAATTCGACTGAATAGTCAACGAAATGCTGCGCTTTTTCGGTCTCAGGTGAGAAAACATTTCGTGGTGTAATTCGTATTGGGCGTACTCGATTTCTTTGCATGGAGTACTCTGGTAATGTCTTGTCTTGTTATGAAATTCCCCCGTTGACTTTTCGAGGCACCTCTTCTAGAAATAATCGTTGTGATTGGCTAAAAAACGATGTGTTTTCAGCGGCGCCCGTGCGTTTCATTTAAATTGTACAGGAAATACGATTGGGTCATTTCTGTTTTGAACGTTGTTGGGACAACATGAATATGATCATCGACTATGGACCATTTTCCTTACACAAAGCGATCTAAATGATCTAGTTTACTAAACTAATCTTATTCCCCTTCTGTACTGGTGAACAAACGCTTTCATTTTCAACTTGATTCCGAAATATCGAATATGATCGAGATTCGAATCGACGAATGCACAGCCCGGCCCCATGGATTTATTTTGTCATTTAATATACTTATTAAGTAACTTTCTTTGGTCGTCGTAACATATATCAATATACCATAACATCATTTGGACCATATTCATTGGCAACCAAACTGGTTTCAAGCGACAAATCGCTAGAAAAATTGCAAGATTGTCAAGATGTAGCAAAATTCAAAGGGATACGGGTGCGGGTGTACTCCGTTGATGCCCCGTTTGCGCGGAGTTAGAAAAGACGGGAAAAGTCGCGTGCGGCGATCTGAATAAACCGATTGTTTTCGTGGTACAATTGGAAAAAGTAGAATTGTACCACAAAACTGGAACGAGATAGCCATGGTAACTCGGGCCACTGGCCAATCAGGACATGGCTTTTAAGCATAGTTAGGCAGGGTCGTATTACAATAATTGATAGACTCGTTTCCGGGGTCTTCGATTCGTATTTATTATTTCACACCCAGGAAACTATATAGGTAATATTGTGGAAGAGATAATCCACCTTTAACTCTTTGTAGTCGTAAAACTCATGTGAGGCCAAAACATTCGTTTCGCTAAAATAACCATGACGATTAGGATTACTGAATACTGTGGTTAATGGATAATCTTGCGTAGTGAGATTTCCGCTCTGCACGATCTACCAGATAAAGCATAACGCGTTCAGTAAACTTATATTCAATCGGCCAATTGAGGATAGCTGTCTGAGGCTTGATAAGATTAGTGATGGCTGGGTTATATAACTTGTTCGTGCTCTAAATAAACTAGCATATGGAAATCGTCTTCGACCGTTGGGCCTTATGTCTCTCAAATATAGACGTGTGTGAGGCGATTTAATAGAAAAAAAGCCGTTTTTATTTAAAGGTACTCAATCCGATAAAACTCCTCTCAATTACTATTTCAATGGCTTCGGGGGTCAAACATATTTGATTCGAGTCGAGGAAGTCACCCATCAAAGCTCAAATTTGTTAGATATCGATTTTAGAAATCAATTATTTTTCATTATCGGGAATTCTTTCTGGCCCAGAAGACAGTCAAAATTTCGTTATTATTACCACTTGATTATAGAGTTATCCATCCTTGTCTGTTTGAATAGAGTTTTGGCGTAAAATCTCGAGCAGGTTACCAAATTGACGGCAGTTATTAGTACTCATCTCGAGCAATTAACACATTTCAAAAATCAATATCTAATAACTCTGAGCTTTGTTTGATGGGTTCCTCGACTCGAATCAAATATTTGTTACCCCCAAAGCCAAAGAAATAGTAATATAGGACCCTCTGATCGGATTGTTGTTGTTGGAATCTGTTGAGATGGCGACCCTCTTTACGGATTGAGTACCTTTAATGCCAAAATATAATTTAGACATTTTTGGAAATTGTTTCGATAGGATCAACATCAGATGTAGACTGCTGACTCTGTGCAACACTAATCGTCATGTTACATTTCGTCTAGCAACAAAATAGATAATCAAATACCGAGGCCGCGTTCACACAATTTCAAATTAGCCTGGCATTATTTGCAGTCATTTCGATACATGACATTAATGTATGATGTTCCAGAAAACAAACGGAAAACTGCTCTTGAAATGAATCTGTGCCACAGCTAACTATGTGAGAAATAAAAAAAACTATGTAGTCCCAGCTGTAGCGATGCAACGGAAAGTTGCCTGTAAATAGCATGCAATTATCTCATGCTATTTACAGGCAAAATGCATCTTTAATGAGAAGTAAAATTCCTGTATATATGTGCTATATGCTAACATTTGCCTTCAAATACCAGCATTGATTCTTGTGAGATAATTGCATGCTATTAACAGGCAAATTTCCGTTGCATCGCTACAGCTGGGACTACATAGTTTTTTTTATTTCTCACATAGTATCGAAATGACTGCAAATAATGCCAGGCTAATTTGAAATTGTGTGAACGCGGCCTCGGTATTTGATTATCTATTTTGTTGCTAGACGAAATGTAACATGACGATTAGTGTTGCACAGAGTCAGCAGTCTACATCTGATGTTGATCCTATCGAAACAATTTCCAAAAATGTCTAAATTATATTTTGGCATTAAATAAAAACGGCTTTTTTGGAGGTATTTCATAAAACTCGTTTCAAAATTCCATTAAACCGCTCCAGGATACAGCTTCCACTTCAACAGTGTGTCATACAAGAGAACGAGGGGCTAATTTTTGTGATGCATTGGTACCTTAGTCATTATTTTACTAAGCCTCTTCTTTAATATGCCAGCAGACATCCTCCCCTTTATCATGTCATCCATACATGTTTGTACCACCTGCATTGTGTGGGCAAATTATATGACGGATAGGTTGTAAGCCACTATTTCTTTCACTATAGCTACATGTAAGTTGACAAACGGAAATGCTAATATTCCGTCAACCAGTGCTCCATTCTGACTTGTCACTCATTCCGGAGGGCTAGATGCGATTTTCGCTGAGTCTGTCAGATGTGTTACCTGGTCAGATTCCAATATGTAACTACATTGGTTAACATATAAAACATACCCGCGAGTGTGTGAACGTGGCCTCATCATTATTTTTACAGCTGAAAGACTGAGCAACTTCAAGATTCACACGTCATTAAGTATGCAGAACTCTGCTGACATGACAGGTTTCACATCCGAATGCTTCTACTTCCCTGGAATAGGAACAACTGGCCAATATATTTATTTCAGCTGCACACGTCCAGTCATTGGGAGATATGTACGGATTCAGGCGTACGGTCCTAGAGATATCATGACAATGTGTGAGTTGGAAATCTACGGTGATCTCCATAGATATAATTCAGGTTAGTTTTTAAAGACCCACTTAATTTTCGAACTCCCAGATCTCATTATATAAAATATACGCCATATTATATTCCGTTTTAAAGAGGAAGCTCCAAAACATTGTATTATCAACCTATTCGATGTAATAATGTGAACATGTTGTTTTTCTTGAGATTTCGACGTCTGTTCTGTGCTAAATTTCTACACAAAGTCGATTATTTTCAATGGAAGGGGAATAACTCTATATATTTAGATATAGAGTTATTCCCCTTCCATTGAAAATAAACAAGTTTTAATTCTGCTGCATTCTGGTAGCCAAAAAGGGGGAATGATTTTATAATTTCAGCTATTTTCTATTACTCTATGGGCACCTTCTGCATGAGGCATAGACGTTCCAAATGGTAATTAATTATAGTATTTTAATCATTTCGGCCAATTTGGCCGTTTACTTCATGGCTGTTTTTCATCTGACGTGTGTGTCGGGATAAATAATGTGGAGGATTTATGTAAATGTTAGCCCAAACTACATTTCCAAGTAACGATGGTTTTGTTGTTTATTTTGAGGAATAATACCGCGTCAGATGAATTCAGCCCAAATATGTTAACAGTTGTCGTGTAAAACATTCGGCAGTAGGTTAGCGTTATTTAGTATTTGTGGATGTCCTTTAACATGGGGAAAATAGACTACTGCGCTTGAACGAGCATGTGAATTTGTCGTTTTTAATGTATAGCAACTTGATAATCAATAACAGAGGCATTCTCTGTCAAATATGGTCGCTCTATTTACGGTATTAATTGCGGAACTTTCTAAAGTAAACTACGCGTAAACGGATACATACGGTAAATTATAGAAGGTGCCCTAATCGGCCTAATCGCTCCAGGGCCAACTCGCCCCAGTCGACGTGTGTCAATTCGGTACCTACTATAACATGTACCCGAGGCTGAGTCCGGCTCGGAATAAAAGATGTATACGGGTGTTATATAGCGTTTGGTCCGTTGTTTCTCAATGAATATTATTGAAATTTGGTGTATATGTCCGGGCTGGGACATGGAATACAACAACGTTTGAATTGTTTTTAAATTTACAAATTTGTTGATTTTATTCATTTTTTTTTTCGTTCTGAAAACACACTATAAAGTGTATATAATATAATAACGAACACGAGACATACATAATTTATAAACTGTTAACAAAAGATATCAAATTCAATACATGACAAAGATGACTCAGTGGAGTTTATAAAGTGAACATAAAAACATTGAGGTAAGAATCTTTTTAAGGAATGCAACTTTATTTAATGATAATAAACACATAAATTAAAATAACAAACATGAGACATACATGATTTATAAACTGTTAACAAAAGATATCAAACTCAATACATGACAAAGATGACTCAGTGAAGTTTATAAAGTGAACATAAAAATATTAAGGTAAGAATCTTTTTAAGCATTACTAAACCGTTTAGCGCACACCACAGTCCACTTCACTCATCCGATCATCACCAAACTTCATATTTATCTTGATATTGATCTATCAGATGAGAGCTATCAAATATTTTTTTAATTTCATAGGAAAAAATGGTCGCCAGCGGCCATATTGCATTTACGTTATATGTTATCGCGTCATGTCGATATCTAGTATTACTTAGAAATTTCACCTTTCCAGATTCATAATTGCTCCATTGACTGTAACAGATGAAATTATTCCCCTCTTCGGATAGAGTGTCACTGAAACTTTATTTTGTCAGACTGTCTGTATAATCACTGATTATATATGGCAATAATCTGTAATAAGATGTAGCACTATTTTATTTTATATTTACATGCAGTGCTGTTTTTATACAACAATTCTAATCCCCCCTAGATCATCATGTGATCGACCATACATCGCGCGAGGACCTGGTTGAATTAAGGGGGGTTTATGCCTTATGGATCACTTCTGTCCTCAAGCTAGATTATACTTATGACATTTAATGGCATGTTCCTAACGTGGAGGGTTAGATATGATTGAGAAACCACCACTCTTTAATTCTCAGCTGTCATGTTCGGATATTAGAACCCATAGCCATGATATATGGTTTATTTTGTGTATACTAGTAATATAGATATTTTCAGTACCTTTATATACCAGTACTGTGTATAACAATGCATATAAATTAATCCATGTATACAGGGATGTGGCTAGAGGGTCTCCGTTGGGGGGGGGTGTCCACCTTGGAAATTTCCAACTGCACCCCCCCTCCCCCTTGAGTCGGAATCACACCAACACAACTTTTTGCATAATTCCATTTGCACCCCCCCCCCCCTTGTACCTCATGCTTAGGCCTAATTTCCTATATATTCATAAGCCATGCTTCTATTTTCCAAGTATGAGAACATTAAGATATTTTAACCTGAAAATTGCCCCCCAAAAAAAACAACTAGTGATCTAATTCCAGACAAATGCACACAGCTACCGACAACAGACCAGGAAACACCAGGCCGACCATGGTTGTTCGGCCCGGTGTGAGAAAATTTTGAAAACTATACAAGAAAATCGCATATCCTAGCATCTAGACTGGCCTCAACTGAAGCTTTCCTAGTGTTGGAACTTTCAAACCTCATGCTCCCCCTCAGGTTGGAAAATTCTTCAACTGATGACCATTTATGTCTACAAGTTTGACCAAATGTAGTAAAATATTGTTTTGCTAAACTAATTAGCAGTTTTGTATTGGCCATGTGGATGGGGCAATGACACACCGGGCCGACCATGGTTCGGCCCGGTGTGCGAACATTTTGAAATCTGAACAAGAAAATCGCAAAATCCTAACATCTAGACTAGCTCAAGCCTTCCTACCGTTGGAAATTTCAAACCCTACACCCCCACTTAGGTTGGAAAATTTCCAACTGATGACAATTCCAATGACAATGTTGACCAATTGTATGACAATATTGTTTTCTTAAATTAACTAGAAGTTTTTGACTGGCCACGGGGGAGGGACCAGGACACAAGCTTTCCAAGTGTTGGAAATTTCCAACCTGTCACCCCCCTAAGGTTGGAAAATTTCCTACTGATGACCATTTCTGTCAAAATTTTTGACCAAAAATAGGAACATATGCAAATATTGGTCGAAAAACAATAAATTCCCCCCAATAAATTGTTTTATAATCAAACTACAAGAACATTTTCAACCTATTGTTGGTGTGAAATTTCGTTGTGGCAGGTATGAAATTTCCAACTATTGAAAATATAGCTCTCTGCTGGGGGGTGAGACACCCCCACACCCCCCTCTAGCCACATCCCTGCATGTATACATGATTCAACGGATTCAGTGGTTTTGTCCATCAGTCTATCAAATTTTCGGGGAAAACATGGCCACAAGCAGTACACCCTGCTAAATTTCGAATTTGAATCAATTGGCGCACCCTGCAGCCAACTTTTATTGGAGAACTTTTTCTCATGTGGATATTTTGGGTCACCGCCAGATGTGAGCCATATTTTGTTCTCAAACTGTCCTTGTGAAGACATCACTACCAGCGGTGATCTTCAATTTTACTATTTTTATGGCTAAATAATTTGGTTGATCCTACAGACAACACCCCTTGTCCGATCGTCACCAGATTCCACAATGATCTTCTGGATAACCAGGGTGAGAGTAATCTAATTTTCCCGAATTTCGTTAAAAAACATTACCACAGGCAGCAATTTGGTATCTTACTCTTTGATCCTCTTTTGCATGACTGAATTGTTTAGCAACTGTACAGACATATCCCTCATCTGATAGTCACCAAACTTCATATTGATCTTCGGGCTGACAACTAGATGGGAGCTATCGAATGCTTTGAATTTTTTGGAAAACATTGTCGCCAGCAGTCATCTTCTATTTTGGTTTTTATATACATGTATATCTCTTCATGTGGATAGCCAGTATTACGTAGGTATTTCAACTTTCCGCATTCCTGTCATCATTTGAAATATAAAAATTTACCTGATACATGCACCCTTCAAAATTTGTTTCGTCGTATCTATTTTAATGACCCGTATGGTAATATTGATACAGATATATTTGTCAAACATTTCTTTGTACAATATACAGGTATTTAGTTTGTAACTAAATCTAGAAATATATAATAGTAGCTGGTCGACCCGACTTCGTCCGGGATGTTCCCCTCTGATTTTCGGAGAATTGCGCGATTTAACCTTGAATTGACTATTTTAAAGGTGAAGGTCATGTCGGGGTCACGATTTGACCCGTCCAAAACACTCCCCGGACAAAAGTCACGACAAAAGTACCCGTCGAAATCCGCCCGGCTTTACCCGATTTGACCTTGAATTGACAATTTTGAATGTCAAGATCAGGTCAGGGTCATGATTTGACCCACACGAAACACTCCTGTGACAAAAGTAACAGTAGGTATCAAATTTCGTTGAAATACTTCCGTTTTACCAGATTTGACCTTGAATTGATCTTTTTGAATGTCAAAGTCAGGTCGGGATCAAGATTTGACCCGTCCAAAATACTCCCTGGAAATAATTTCCCCTAGGTATCAAATTTCGTAAAATCTGTCCGGCAGTTTTCCCGGCCATAGCTAACAGACAAACAGACAGACAAATGTCCAAAATATATATTAAACTAGCTGATGTACTCGACTTTGTTCGGGCTAGTTAGGGATTTTTTTTGTGATCGCCTCCATCTGGACAGTACCCAGTATATACAGCGTCTGGCCAAACTATTGTTCAATTGGTCCAGAAACATGCCTATATCAGCACGTTCGAGAACATGGTCCCACGTGAAATTGGACCCGTCCATATTGCTCCCGGGATCGAAGTAGTCCTACACACAAATTTTTAGTCGGATCGGTCAAGGTCCAGAAACATGCCTATGAGCGAGGTCAAGTTGACACGTTAAATACCAAATTCGAGCAGTGTTAGAGTCTATAACACATACACACATGCATTCATGCATACACACATACATACAGACAGGTGTTCCAAAATGTATAATCGATAGCTACAACAATTCTATGGTAGATAGTTCACGGCCGACCTGATGCATGCATCTTAGTTTTCTTGTATTTTATGGCGTAGATTGTTATTAAAACCGTATATATCAAGGCACTATAAAAAATAATTGGTGACTCGAAAATTAAGTGTGCCTTTAACTGTTTTAATTGTTTATTGGATAAAAGCAATCATACGATGTGACACAACTATGAATTAGAGTATTATAACTACTTTAAGGGGCATAAGACACTCGCAGTGGGTATGTGTGAAAAATAAAAAAGTTATTTGAATTTATAATCACTAAGGATAACATGATGATTTTATAAACTGTTATGATTTAACATAGTTTAATTCTCACTTCGAAGGCCACGATTCTCTTCACCTTTTAATTAGACGATGTATTATGTGACTACGCTTATGCTCACCACGAAGGACATTAAATCCCATTTAACTATTTCATTACACATATATATACACAAATGACCACTTTGAGTGGTTAGATCTGACACCTTTGAATACCAATTAAAATAGCTAGAATAACCAGCCGCTGTTGAATTCTTTACAGCCAAAGGGAGTTGTGAGATTGTGATTTCCTAATATGATGTGTACATGCTGGTAGTGGTCAGGCCAACGTGGCATGGGACTGTTGTGCAGCCTGGATTATATACTGGTATAATTATAACCACAACACAGCCATCATTACATGTGACCAACTAAGTATAGTCCAGACTCTTTCATTATCCACTGACTTGATACATGTATAATGCAATCAAAGTGATCCGTTGCAACATAGTGAGACGATGGTAACCCACACTAAACCAAACCGCCGTGTACACAATGTAAGGGGCGACAATATCACTAGCCACAGCCTAGCTACTCACGTTAACACCAATTATACTTATATATCTGATGTGCATTTTCAGTAAATATCGACGCCCTGTTCAAGCGAACTTGGCAGTCTTCGACCTATGCCAATAACCCAGCGGCACGAGCAATTCATGCGACGGACGGCAACAAGGATACGGACTGGTCCACACTCACGTGTACGGCCACAACGGCTGAAGATAACCCATGGCTTATTGTTGACCTTGGCGATGTTTATCGCATCGATGGTGGATTGGTCGTAAACCGTGGCGACTGCTGTCGTGAGTATAGGGATATTTCGCAAATCACGGATAGAGTTACGACTACGTTTAAAAGATGGATTATCTTTTTAAATAACACATTTTAAATAGTTTCCTGCGTATGAAATAATCCGTATGAGTTGGAAATCCCTGCCGGAAACGATTCTAGCAATTAATATTAACTTTATTTCCATATTATTTTATTCAATTAATGGGACACTTCTTTGTTCTATATATAGAACATCTTTAGATAGAGGCCTATGCGAATGCGAGCCGCAAAATATCTCCGATTGATTGTACAGTAATGCCCTAAGTAATCGACTCCATAACCACAGCAGAATTATGGGTAACTTTTCAGGATTTAGTCGGAAATATGGCTTGTTGCCATTCATCGGAAAGCTCTCGGGGAGCTCTCGACTAAATCCTGAAAAGTTACCCATAATTCTGCTGTGGTTATGGAGTCGATTACTTAGGGCATTACTGTATTTATTGTAGTATTAAGTGCGAATCAAGTGAATATGACCTAGAGTGTATCATATGCTTATTTTCAATGAATAAAATAACTGAAAACAACATAAACAAGCAAACAATTAAGACGGTCAAGAATATCAGGGACTATTATTGAACAGCACAGAGTTATTTTACATGAAAACAAATCCAAATAAAATCAATATTAATTGATAGACTCGTTTCCGGACGGGGGTCTTCGATTCGTATTTATTATTTCATACCCAAGAAACTATATAGGTAATGGCGTGGAAGAGATAATCCACCTTTAACTCTTTGTAGTCGTAAAACTCATGGGGGCCAAAACATTCGTTTCGCAAAAATAACCATGACGATTAGGATAACTGAATACTGTGGTCCATGGATAACCTTGCGTAGTGAGATTTCCGCTCTGCACGATCTACCAGATAAAGCATAAAGCGTTCAGTAAACTTCTATTCAATCGGCCAATTGAGGATAGCTGTAATGGTTGGTGCATAACGGCTACATTTAGAACGCGCGCATACCTTCACAAGACAACCATAGTCAGAAATGGTAACGCCACCAATATCATATTATTAGCCATAAATAGAAATTATAATATAATTATACTATAAACTAGCTTTCAAATTTCATGTGGGAATTTGCATACTTCCATATTTCAAGTTTTCCCGTTTCTCGTGTTATACATTACATTCTTCAAACTGTCTTCTTTATTACACAAGCTGATGGGCCCGACTTCGTCCGGGCTGTTTCCCATCTGATTTCCGGCGAAAGGCGCGATTTGACCTTGAATTGACTATTTCGAAAGTCAAGGTCAGGTCAGGGTCATGATTTGACCCGTCCAAAACACCCCCACCCCGGAGAAAAATACCCCTATGTATCAAATTTCGTCGAAATCCGTCCGTTTTACCCCACTTGACCTTTAATTAACAATTTTGAAGTCAAGGTAAGGTCGGAGTCATGATTTGACCCGTCCAAAACACTCCCCCGACAAAAGTACTCATAGGTATCAAATTTCGTAGAAATCCATCTGGTTTATCAGATTTGACCTTTGATTGACCACATTGAAGGTCAAGGTCACGCCGAGGTCACGATTTGACCGTTCAAAACACTCCCCGGACAAAAGTAACCCTAGGTATCAAATTTCGCCGAAATTCGTCCGTTTTACCCAAATTGACCTTGCATTGACAGTTTTAAACGTCAAGATCAGGTCGGGGTCACGATTTGACCCGTCCAAAACACTTCCCGGACACAAATACCCTGAAGTATCAAATTACGTTGAAATCTATGGAAAGCCGAAGAGGTCATTTTAGTTGCTAATTGCTAGATATACGACGCACGACTTGTCGTGGTTTTTTAAAGGTGTTTCAAACTAGGAGATAGAAGTATTCTGCGTTTCAAATGGTGATGAAATCAATGACTCGAAAATTAAGTGGGCCTTTAAACAAAGTCACAATTGCAGTTAGGCTCATCTCATACTCGTCTATTCAGCGATATTCTGCTGCGCAGTTTGTTATAGCCTCCAGTATTCATTGAGCGTTATAGCCCCACGGTTATAATTCGCCTTTAGCAGGCGTACTCTTGCCTCAGATTATTGAGATATTAGGTCACACGTAATGACATTAAATCGCATGGAAACAAAGCAATTGTGTGGGCTGCTTGGCGTGAATATGTAATGAGAAATAAGGTCATACGTAATGACATTAAACTCAAGAAAACCCGCGAAAACAAAACAAAATCACATTTAATGTTTTAAGTTATTTCCTTCATAAAAAGAATCTTCGTGATAATGAACCCTCTCAATACTTTAGAATATAGAATTAACCTTAAAATAACAAAAACCTTCGGAATAGAGAATCTTCGGAATAACGAACCTTCGGATTGGTGAACCTTCGGAATAGCGAACATTCAGAGAAATTTCGGAATAGTGTACCTTCGGGATAGTGAACCTTCGGAATAGAGTCATGCCCCCCAATATTCATATTATATGCCCAGAGTTCAAAGGTATGGGCCCATAAAATTCTAAATTTGGCTCTTAAAATATTGAACCCCAAATTGGAGCCCGCACAGAACAGCACTTAAGTCAACTGTACCTGTGTCATGTCCCAATGCAGGAGGGTACATATATACCATAACATTCATATTATATGCCAAGAATTCAAAGGTATGGGCCCACGTAATCACATTAAATCTCAAGAAAACAAGCGAAAACAAAACAAAATCACATTTAATGTTCTAAGTTATTTCCTCCTGTATCTGTATCGGTATGCGCGCAGGATCAGTTCGGATGTGAGCGCACACTCCATAAAAAGAATCTTCGTGATAATGAACCCTCTCAATACTTTAGAATATAGAATTAACCTAAAAATAACAAAAACCTTCGGAATAGAGAACCTTCTGAATAGCGAACCTTCGGAATAGTGAACCTTCGAAATAGCAAGTATTCAGAATAGAGAACCTTTGGAATAGTGGACCTTCGGGATAGCGAACCTTCATAATAGAAACATGTCCCCACAATTACACCGGTGACGTAAACACGTGTGCTAATCTTTGTTTGGACTATCGTCACTCTATCGGTACGGTTTATACTCAAGTACGAAAAAATACCTAACCATAATACATTCGCCCAGTGGATTATCGATCGTCCGCTCGAACATGAAAAACTGTAATACAGCTTACACCACCTTGTGGCGTAATAAGAACATTCAAAGGCGACAGAAAGCATCCAAAGATGGGCCACCAAACTTGTTAAGTGCTCTAAATAAACTAGCATATGGAGATCGTCTTCGACTGTTGGGCCTTATCACTCTCAAATAAAGACGTGTGCGAGGCGATTTAATAGAAACATTCAAACTAATGCATGGAACATATAATGTCGATAACATTTGTGTGCAGCCACTATTCAGTACAGCCAATGACTGAAGAACTCGCGGTCACGAGTATAAAATACAAATGAACCAGTGCCACAAGGATTCGCGGGAAGAGACGACAATTGCAAGATTACCCGTAATGGTGTGTTCACAAACTGGTAAGTTTGTCTGGTTGATTTTGCAGACACTTCATCACAGAATAAACATATGGTACTAGGTTATCACATGCAACGTGCATACAAAATACATCTTTACCGAAGTTAATGACATGAGAAGTAAAATTCCTGTAGTTCCGCATGATTCTAACGGTGCTATATGCTAATATTTGGCTTCACATACCAGCATCGATTCTTGTGAGATAATTGCAAGCTATTTACAGGCAAATTTCCGTTGCATCGCTACAGCTGGAACTACATAATTCTTTTATTTCCCACATAGTTAGCTGTGGCACAGTTTCATTTTAAGAGCAGTTTTCTGGAACATCATATGTATACATATCGAAATGACTGCAAATAATGCCAGGCTAATTTGAAATTGTGTTAACTTGGCCTCAGGATTTGGTTATCTATTTTGTTGCTAGCCGAAACGTAACGTGACATACGATTAGTGTTGCACAGAGTCAGCAGTCTACAACTGATGTTGATCCTATCGAAACATTTTGGCATATTTTCAGCTCATTGGGAGTCAATTTCCTAAAAATGTCTAAATTATATTTTGGCATAAAATAAAATCGGCTTTTTTTGGGGGTATTTCTTAAACTCGTTTCAAAATTCCATTAAACTGTTCCTCGAAGCAATTTCCACTTCAACATAATGTCATACAAGAGAACGAGGAGTCATTTGTTTGCGATGAATTGGTACCTTTGTCATCCTTTGACATCCTCCCCTTTATCATGTCATCCGTACATGTTTGTACCACCTTCATTGTGTGGCAAATTATATGACGGATAAACCATTATTGCTTTCACTATAGCTAAGTTGACAAACGGAAATGCGTTATATTCCGTCAGCCAGTCCTCTATTCTGATTTGTTGTCATTCCGGAGGGCGAGATGCGATTTCCACTGAGCCACTGAGATGTGTCACCTGACAGACACTCATTTAACTACACTGGTTAACATATATAACATATCTGTGAGTGTGTGAACGTGGCCTCAGCATTTGATTATTTTGACAGCTGAAAGACTGAGCAACTTCAAGATCCACACGTCATCAAGTATGCAGACCTCTGCTGACATGACAGGTTTCACATCCGAATGCTTCTACTTCCCTGGAATAGGAACAGTCGGCCAATATATTCATTTCAACTGCACACGTCCAGTCAGTGGGAGATATGTACGGATTCAGGCGTACGGTCCTAGAGATGTCATGACAATGTGTGAGTTGGAAATCTACGGTGGTCCCTAAAGATACAAATCAGGTTAGTGTTTATTTATTTTAAAAAATTTAATGGATAAAAACAAACATTTGATGTGATAAAAATATGAACTACATAACAGAATTACACATGTAGATCAACAATCGTGTACCGACGTATATGTGAAAACTTAAAGTGTCAATGACACTTTAGCTCCACTTGGAAAGAAGAAGAAAAGTAAACTAGAGGTCATCTCGAAGATCAGCATGAAGTTTGGTGATGATCGGATGAGGGATATGGTGCGCCAAATGATTTAGTCATACAAAGAGTAAACTCCAAGATGGCCGCTAGCGGCCATGTTTTTCAATGAATTACAGTCAAAATAGGAGGCTCCCATCTATAGGTCCCCCCAATGATACTTATGATACTTATGCAGTTTGGTGAATATCTGATGCGGGATGTGGTTTGTAGGTTGTGCAAAAGCATTTAGTCATACAAAGAGTAAATTCCAAGATGGCCGCTGGCGGCCATGTTTTTCAATGAATTTCGGTAAAAGTAAGAGGCTTCCATCTAGAGGTCACCCCGAATATCCACATGAAGTTTGGTGATCATCAGATGAGGGATGTGGTCTGTAGGGTGTGCCAAAGGATTTAGTCATGCAGTAAGGATTTAGTCAAGAGTAAAATCCAAGATGGCTTCCGGTGGCCATGTTTTTCATCGAAAATTGTTCAAATTTAGTAGCTCCCATCTAGATTTGATTATAAACACGCTTGTAAATTTTCAAATTAATTCTCCAATAAATGCGGACTGCGGGGTGCGCCGAAGGGTTCAAATTTTAAATCCAAGATGGCTGCTGGCGACCATTTTTTTTCAACAAATTTCGGTCATAATAGGAGGCTCTCATCTAGAGGTAACCCCGAAGATCCTCATGAAATTTGGTGATGATCGGATGAGGGATGTGATCTGTAAGGTGTGCCAAATGATTTAGTCATGCAAAGAGTAAAATCCATGATGGCTGCCGTGGCCATGTTTTTCATCGAAAATCGTATATCTCCCATCTACAAGTGATCACAATCGTGACTGCAAAATTAAAAAATGATCCGGCCATACATACGGGCTGTAGGGTGTGCCGATGGATTCAAATATGAAATCCAAGATGGCTGCTGTCGGCCATGTTTTTCATCCAAATTCGTAACAAATCGAAATATCAGAATTGCGATATGTGCTGAACAGTTGCCCATCATCTATAACTAATAACAGGGAAGTAAATGAAATAGTCGACAGGATAACACAAGTTCTTCTTAAATCGTCACAAGACACATTTGGACCTCCAGGTAGTAAGCCGAAAGCACGAAAAAGGAATAACAAACCATGGTTTAATTCGGCATGCTGGAAAGCGTGTAAAGAATACCGTAAATCCAAGAGATACCACAAGCGAAAGCAAAACAATAGTTCAAGACAACTGGTGCTTGAAATGAGTAGGGGATACAAACGAGAAATGGACAATGCAATAGCAATACATAGGGAGAATATCACACGTGAATTATCAAAACTAAAAATAGAAAACTCAAGAAAATTCTGGTCTAAACTTAAAGTGATAGTACTGTTATTTCTATATGAAATTATTCTTGCCCAGAATAATCGGATTGCCATGGTGGCGCGCGCACCAGCAAACCCAGGCCTTCATCGTAAATCGGTGTTTAGATATTGCAAGCATTGGTCGAAGGGTCAAGGGTCAGAAAGACCAGAATGCATCATCGATCTAAAAATAATGCTGACCGACACGCATTAATAATATAAAAATGGCGGAACGTTTAAAAAATAGATTTGGAAGCGATCCGGGGGCTGTTAATTGTTCATGCGGGAATGTATGCGCGTGGAGGAAGTCGGCCACGTCTCGTTCGTTGCGGACATCGTGTCCCTGTTTGGATGCGGGGACATTTTGCAGCAGAGGCTGCAAATGTGGAACAAGCAAAATGAGCTGTCAGAACCAGCCCAAGATTGGCAAGAAGAAAGGGTCGATTTTGTCGGCAGAACTTGGGTTGTCAAGTAGCGAAGACGATGCCGTTGGTGAAAATGTCGAAGATGTCGTCGTGAAAAAAAAGAGGTAAAAAATTGTATCACTCTTCGCTATAAAATTGAAATTGATATCCACACAAATTCCAACAGGCAATATTAATTTTTTTTTTTTTAGGCCTTACTCTTGTCGTCTTGAACTTGAAGTTGAAGGTCTCGTTATTCACCATTCAAATAGTACTAGCAGTATATGTAGCATCATAAGCATGTGCAGTGTTGCTGTTAGTACTAGTAGGCCTACCAAAAATAATAATAATACTGTAATATTTTTCATGACCATGATTGTGGAAAATTTTCCCAGATTGAATAAATTACAGGCCAAAATAATAGT
This sequence comes from Siphonodentalium dalli, assembly GCA_032622095.1. NCBI lineage: Eukaryota > Metazoa > Mollusca > Scaphopoda > Gadilida > Siphonodentaliidae > Siphonodentalium > Siphonodentalium dalli. The sequence goes on along the minus strand of CP136069.1, from coordinate 50,638,692 downwards.
AGGGGTGGATTTTTTTTTCCCACATTGAGTTTCCAAAAGTTATTCTCAGATGGGCTAGTTACTATCAACGGAAAATCAAATATATAAGTTCTCTAATTGATTAACAGTATTTTATCTGCACAATACATGTAAGTCCATAATTTTGAGGCGAAGTTGATCGGAAGTGGGCAACTATGGGAGGCCCTTTCACATTTATTATTTATTTGCGCTTAAGCGCAAATCATTTGCGCTTAAGCATAAAACAATTTGCCCTTAAGCACAAATCATTTGCACTAAAGCGCAAATATGTGTCTATCAATTTATTTGCTCTTAAAGCGCAAATCATTTGCGGTTAAGCGCAAATACCTAGCACTCCCTTACTTCCCTCTGATTGTGAATGATTGGGTCCATCTCATAGTAAATTATGATGGGCCCATAGTAATAGCCCCATACAGACTAGAAGTTGAAGAAAAAACATATATCCATGTCAGCATCTCTGTCCCTGGTGTCCCAGGAATTGGTGTCTCACTCCCAGAGCTCTAGTATATTTTATTAAAGGGATATCTCCTGCACAGATATATACCATTTCCATGGCCATAAAAAGGGAATTACGGGTTACTACTATCTAACTTGCCCATAAATTATTGGCATGACCTGGTGTATCAACTAGCAACACAAGAGGAGCATTGGGCTAATTTTAACCTGTTTTAATTAGCCTGAGTACTCAACAGTCAAATGTGAGTGTGTGTTCAACAAGGATAATCCCTAATTACATATTATCAGCATCCATCTATCCAAAGAATTTATGTCTCCTTCCCGGAACTCTAGTAATTTTTTGTATGATGTTTTTTAATGTATTATTGCAATGATTTGGGCCCTTACTATGGTCATATACTATAGCATGCATGTGGTGTCACTGCATGAGGGCTTGCTTACCTCATATGGTTTACTTATTGACTTAAATCAGAGGAAATAACCCTATTTTCATATTATCAGCATCCCTGTCAAAAAAGATTGGTGTCTCATTCCTGGAGCTTTGGTGTCTCAGTCCTCGAGCTCTAGTTCTTTTTATTACACAAATCTATAGTATTGCCATGGTCATATACATGTAGTTCCACCGAGGGCTTGCTTCCCTCATATGGTGTGCCTGTATACTCGAAAATTGAGGAAAATCAGTCGCCCCGACTAATACAGAATAACTAATATATACTAAAGATATTATAATGCTATCACGAGTCGCTCCAACTAAAACAGAAGGTGATACTATTGCGAGTCAGCCATTTTGATAAAGAAGTTGGGCTAGCTCCCTACCCATCCAAACCAATGAAACCAAGAGGTGATATGTCAATAGGAGTTAATGCTAAGTTATGGAGAAACCTATTTATTCACCAGGGGTGTTTAGTTACCTATAACCATGAATTGCGCATAAGCGCAATGATTGCACTGAAGCGAAATTATTTGCGCTTAAGCGCAATTATTTGCGCTTAAGCGCAATTAATTGCACTTAAGCACAATTGATTACGCTCAAGTGTTAAGTGCAATTGATTGTGCTTAAGCACAATTAATTATTAAATGTGAATTGGGCCTCCCATACACTTAAGCATAAATCAAATTCCAGATCTAAAAACTCCCCTGGGGCTGAAATGATGGGCGGGGGGGGGGGGGGGGGGGGCTTTCATATTTATTATTTATTTGCAAATATTTGCACTTAAGCATAAATCATTTGCACTCAAGTACAAATATGCGTCTAACAATTAAATACCAAACTCGCTCTCCCTTACTTCCCTCTGATTGTGACTGATTTGAGTCAATCTCATAGTATATTATCATGGGCCCAAAGTAGTAGCCCCATACAGACTCAATAGTTGAAGAAAATTTCTGTCCCTGGTGTCCTAATAAGTGCCTCACTCCCAGAGCTGTAGTATATTTTATTAAAGGGACATCTCCTGCACAGATATATACCATTTCCAATTTTCCATGGCCGTAAATAGACAATTAGGGCTTAAGCGTAAATAAATGATAAATGTGAAAATGCTTTAGAAATGAGGGTAAATAAAATATACTTAAAGGGGTACTGTACGCCATTTTCAATAAATTCCCGGTGATAACAACGATCTATTATCGATACTATATAGAAATATAAGTAATTTGAGTCGAAGATGTATTCTGTAAACGCTCAGGTTAATAGGCTATCTTAAAATTTAATAATTTAAAAGTTAATAATTTAATATAAATTGATTTTATGGCTCCAGCCATAAAATGGCGTCTCTTAAAATTGGAATTTCCGTGTACAAAACGTAATCAAATTATAATTGAGGGATACTGGATTAATAAAACAATTGCACACACGATCGTTTGAAACATTATGCTTATACGGGGAGAAAACCCAAGCCACTCATTGACTAGTGACCATACACTAACTTAAATGAGTATATGGGACTGCTAAGCATATAATATAATGTTTATTTGATTCATTTGGTTGAAAACTACAAAAATTACTCGACAACGACAATTTGTATTTTTGCATTCCGGTAAATTTGCCATCCGTAACAATACTTCGTACTCAACAGACTTTCAAAAAATGGAAAAGTTGTTACCTTATTCTCCGACTCGGGGATTATGGAAACCAACAACAACATCTTGGGTACAGTACCCCTTTAAGTGTAGATCAATTATACCTAAATGTAAATTAGTTATGCTTATACATAAATAATTACACTCCCATAGAGCTCCCCTCAAGCTGAAATTGATGCAACCACATATATTGTCTGCATATCAGTAGAATCTTTCAATGGCAGATATTATATACCGGGGGGGGGGGGGGGGGGTGATACGAAATTTACAGGAAGGTATTTTGGGGTGGGTGACCCATGCAAATGTTTTACTTTGAGCACTTATTTGACATTTTTGTAACAGTTTAAAACTCATTTTGAGTATTTATTACAACAAAAACACCATATGTATGGTACTGGGAGCTCATATGGCCCTTAGTGCAGTGGAGATGACATTAATCTATGTCTTTTTGCATATGGGACGGTGGGGTGAAAAAATTCCTTCACCACACTTCCCTCTGATTGTGAATGATTTGAGTCAATCTCATAGTATATTATCATGGGCCCAAAGTAGTAGTCCCATACAGACTCAATAGTTGAAGCATTTCTGTCCCTGGTGTCCTAATAAGTGCCTCACTCCCAGAGCTGTAGTATATTTTATTAAAGGGACATCTCCTGCATAGATATATACCATTTCCATGGCCGTAAATAGGCAATTAGGGGTTACTGGGGGTTTGCTTATTGGTGTACTTATTGACTTGAAATAGGGGGAAAACCCCTATTTTCATAATATCAGCATCCCTGTCCCCAAGAATTTGTGTCTCCATCCCTGAGATATAGTATTTTTATAAAAGAGACATATCCTGCACAGATCTATACCATTCCCATGGTCATAAAACATCTTGGGGTTACTGGGGGATTGTTTCCATCATATGGTGGGTCTATATAAACTTTATTGATGTGTTTAGGCCTGTGCCATTTGAAATTAATTCATGGGGGAATCAATGTTTTGAGCTAAAGTGTAAATAAATAATAAATGTGAAAATGCTTGAGGAATGAGGGTAAATAAAATATGCTTAAGTGTAGATCAATTATACCTAAAAAGAACCTTCCAGAAACGTAAAACTTAAATAAATAAACTTGTCTTGATGTCGCTAATGCATAGATCATTGTGTGAATGGAAAATGAGCGAGCAACTGACATTAAATGTCACTATCAACGGATAGAAAGTATCTGACTATCAATGGGTAAAAAATATCTGTCATCAGTGCATCAAGCCAATCAGTGAATTATTTGCTTGTCTATCAACTAAGATGATCTCTGGCAAGACCTAAAGTATCCAAGTCTGATAGAGTGATGTGACTATGTTTATTTCCATCAAAACAGCTTCTGAAACAGGTTAAACTGTTATTTGAACTAAATGAGATAGATCATTCCCAGTCATATGAGTAATATCAGTACAGCTTTATTCAGTTTTGAACCAAATTTAGTGAAATTTGGGAGGTGGGTGTGAACAAATTGGGAGTAAAAAACATATTGGTTTTGCAGGTTTGGTGGTGATGGGTCCCCGAAAATGCCAGATGCAAAAAAAAATTCATTCCTTCCTGCAAATTTGTTACTACCCCCATCCCCCTGCTCCACCTACAATCTTTGCATCAGCTTATACCGAGGTAAAATAGCCGAAGAACCCAATCATGCTAATTTATTGTGCTGCATAAATCATATATGCTAAGCATAGTCAGTTAATAAATGTTAACACATCCTCCAATAAAGGGGTTTCAGTTTTTAATTTTCCAACAATTGGAAAGATATAGGTACCAGTTGAAAACAATTTCCAGAGTATATGCAAAGTTAATGCACATTTACTGATATAAGCTAATTATGATAAAACAATTCAATTAAGCTTTAAGGTAGCAATACACGATTTCCAGCAATTTTGCCAACCTGGGAGGGGGTACTGTACTTCAAATCAATGCTAAGCCATTATCGTTGGCATATATCCAATCAAGCATGTTTTAATTTCGACAGAAATTTTAGGTTTAATCATTTAAATGTACTTTTGGTTCTTCGTACAATATGTCATTGAGTTATGCCCCTTGGTTTGCACACACGAACCGCTCAATTTTACCCATTTGTTTCACTCAAATTGGCCATTTTCTACCCAAAAACAGACCATGATAGAGCGAATGTCAATAAATAAGATTCTTCCACCTGATAGAGCTGAGAAATATTTGAAATAGAAAAAAAGTTATCGTATCAATTTGAAAAAAAAGTCTTGCGAGCCCAGATGACAGAATTCAGGGGAGAGAAATCGGGCTATTTTCCTGTAACCAATAACACAGAGTTGGCCTTCACTGAATACGAAAACCCTGTTGCGTATCCAAATTTTTCACTTTTTTGAGAACTTTCCCAGTTTTGTAAAATAAATAAACCTTCAAACCAGTAACGACACAGTTAACACAGACTACACTGGCCGTTATGCCCCCCAGATATTTATATTTTTCAGACCCCCTACAACCTGTGAAATCGTGTACTTCTACCTAAGCATAAATATATTGCTCTGAAGTATCATTGTATTATGGTAAATCATAATTCAGTTACCCTTAACCACCATTGTTTGTTTTACCTCTCTCATCTTGGATAAAATGGTATGACATAAATGGTATCAGTGTGTGGAGCCTTCCCCTATTAGTTGACTCAAAGACTGAGATACTACTATGTCAAAGGTTTCAACTTGAGCGGAATTCTGAAAGAGCATGTCTGAACTATGTGTGAGTGAATTGTACTTCAGTCTAATTCATGAGAATGGATTACTCTTATTAAGCGAACCATTATTTCGCTTAAGACAGCCAAGGGTATAATAAGTGACGGCATTGCCCACACTGATACCATTTATGTCATACCATTTTATCAGCTAACACTGGTCAATGTGAATTCGGGTCCCACATACTCTAGGAATACACACACCGCTGCACACTGTGGGTCAAATATAGACAAATTTTGACAAAAATCAGCTCAAATAAGGTTGAAAACAGACATTTCTCTAAATATCAGTCATGTGACAAATGTTCAGGTTGCTACATGTACCAATTATTATTGTTGCAACACATGCCGAAATAAATTTATGAACTAAAAAGATCTTAAATCAGTTTGAAAATAAGCACAAGTCTAGTAGATCTGAAATTTTGAAATGGCTGAAACCCAAACATGGCTGATGAATCTTAAATACATGAAAATATCTAGGGTTATGTTAATTAGCCTTGATAATAGTGCAATGTTACCTCTAAAGTGCACATAATTTATCTGATCATTGTGCGAGTATAAACAAAAGTTTTACTTTTTTCAACATATAATGAATTTCCCTTTCAAAATATAGTCCATATATCAATGTATATGGATTTCTATGTGTTTTTTTCACTTTCAAAATTCATGTGAACTCTATTATATTCTGATTTATATGCAACTGTGCATGGATGCACTGGAAGCCCTTGTGGCACATATTTTTGTATCTGTATTTCTGGCATGGGGGATGTCCTAGGCATTGATTGAACCATAATTTGTGTGAATAAATGGTTGCTATGGCTCCCTAATGTTCTCGTCTTGTGGGTAGAGTTTGAAAAATCTTCAAAAATGAGGTCCTGTCCCATCATGTATGGTCATAGAATGGTGCACTGGACCTAAATCATGAATATGTTAGATTAACACAACTGATAGTTGTTTTAAATACTACTTCCTGGTCACAAATGCTTGAAACATATGTTTTGTGTCCATGCTTTAAACCAGCAAGGACCATGACTGGTAAATATAATGTTTAATTAGGTGAATAGCTATTGGACTCACAGAGAGTGATAATTTGATGGATTTCACAAGTCGCAGTGTCAGTATAATAAGTTGTGAACTTGTGAGGCAGATGTTGGGTTAAATTAGCCAAGTTATACATTAATGCCCTAAGTAATCGACCTCTTAACCAAAGCAGAAGTATGGGTAACATTTCAGGATTTAGTCAGAAATGTGGCTTGTTGCCATTCATCAGAAAGCTCTCCCCGAGATTCACTACCTTTATACATTTCTATTTTCAGACTATATTAATGATGGAGAACGAGAGATGTGGTTAACTCATCAGGACAAATCATTAGAATGTAATAATGTGAGTACCATAATGATAAGCATAAATGATTATTGTATTTTGCATGCAGATCTTTAGTAACATCAACAATCAGCACTGACTGGTACAATGTACATGTAGCTGTATATGTAGCCATAAATCAATGACTTTTGGGATAAAAACATATTTCTATATAATCTACTTTTGTTGATATATTAAAGAGATTAAACTACTAACTAATACCAATATTAGTGATAATGACTTTTTTTGGTGAAAAAATTGGACTTTTTTATATTAATCCCAGAGACTACAATTATCTGCTGAAGTAAAAATATATGATGTGGTATATAGACTGTTTTTACTTTTGTCACATTCTCAGGGTCAAAGTATCATGATTATAGAATATATTCTTCAGTCATATTTAAATTTGTGCAGTACATTGTACTATTTTTCGCTAGTGTGCATTTATTATTCACATGTGTATAGCTAAATCATGGTTAGATATTTTAAGTTGAATTTCTTCTAAAATATAGACATATATATTCCAGACTGAAGGAATTTTTGTCAAGATGATCTTTAATATGCACAAGTATTTTCAGCGATAATGAAGAACTGAAATTGTCATCATATACAAAAATATTTGTAAGTTTAGAAGTTGCTCAGAATTTTAAATAGAGCGAAACATAGTACTGCACAAATTCAAATATGAGTAAGGTATACAATTGATATACAGGGGATCCTAGTAGTTCAGTCAGTATTGGGCATGAATAAGGAATCAGAATTCCTAAATGAAAAGATGTGTACTAGTATTTAAATATCGTACATGTATATGGTACATGTATATTTATTCCAAAAATATATAGCATATTTAATTTGTAGTAGACAATTATATCATCTCAGCCATAGAGCTTTCTCTTCCAGAATCATTCCGATAACCAAGATGGACACAGTTTAAATTGAAAAGCACAGTATGACATCATTTGAACTAACCATTGCTTGATCTGCATGTTAATCAGGAATGAGATTTTCTTCATGGCATTGCTGAGAAAGTGCATCGAACATAGCAATATATCTTTTTCAATATCATTGTCATTATTGTGTTACTTCACAAAACTGCTGGTAACATTGTAAGAATGTAATGATTGTACATGTGGCAATTCGCTAAATTCAAGTGTGTTTAATGAACTGCAGTTGTGCAATTTCTTGGAGTCTTGTCCTTCCAGCCATATCTACATCTCTCTCTCCATTAGAACCTATAATAGAACGATAACAATATTTTATGTTATAGAAACCAACATCACTATATAAAGGAGACTGGTGCTGCCTAACTCATGGAGTGTGTGACTCACTGGAATTGGCGTCGAGTTTCAGTCGAGGCCAACAAACAGTGCAAAAGACAATAACTTTCAGTTTAGTTTAATTGTTATTCTCATTAAAATTATAAAATAACAATTCTTGTAATATCAATCCACCAGCAATGTTATATATTAAGGTTGGCAAAATTGTAAAGTTTGATGTCTAATCTATACTGGCCTTTAGTGAAGAATTGAATATGAGGTCACTCTCCCTCAGACAATTTTTTTTTACAACAACAGACATTTTATGAAACTTGTTTTGATAACATGATTATATAAGTGCAGTTATCATCAAAACATGAAAGAAACATATATGCTGTCTCATATATTCATCCCTAGATATTGAATCAAATAAAATACATGTGCCACTGCCAAATAAATTGTGTTCTAAACATCGTAATATTTTTGTCCCACAATATATATTTCTAGTGACGGAAATGTCTGTTGAGTGGTGCCTTTTAACTTCTTAACCAAAGCAGAATTATGGGTAACTTTTCAGGATTTAGTCGGAAATATGGCTTGTTGCCATTCATCGGAAAGCTCTCCCGAGAGCCATATTTCCGACTAAATCCTGAAAAGTTACCCATAATTCTGCTTTGGTTAAGAGGTCGATTACTGAGGGCATTACTGTATGTCTATTATTCATTTGGAGGGAATTCAGGATACACCAACAGATAGAAAATATCCTAAGGGAACTACTTGTCACTTAGTATTTAGTAAAGAACCTTCGACAAGCTAAGCTGTATATATAAACTACATCAGTTATAACAAAAAAATGTTTCAAATGTCCGCTCTCAGAATTCTAATGTACATGTATGTACCTGTCAATATTCTAGTGGTGCAATCCTCAAACCATGCTGACACCCATCGGTCTCAATCATTCTTTCATTCCTTCTATTCATATTCTGTGCTTGGACTGGGCTACAAGTGCATGAACAACTGATCTGAAATATAAGAAAAGTTGATTTAATTTTTGGTTTAACATGAAACGGCATACATTTTTAAATACTTTTCTGTCAGAAAAGAATATCTATAACATCATTGGAATATTGAATAAAGAATGTGCATCATATAAGATGACATATGATATGGTGTGAGATGTGCTGCAATTGGTTTGGAATAAAAATTCATTTTTTCCATTTTGAGTTTTTGACCATCAGCCATGATTTTGGCCGAATAACCAAAAAATGACTCGATCTCATCCATGACAAATTTCACAATGATCTGACAAAAGATGCGACCTGTAACCCTGGCCAAAGGATTTAGTCATGCAAAGAGTAAAATCCAAGATGGCTGCCAGTGGCCATGATTTTTGGCCTAACGACCCCACTAATGTAGCCGAATGACCCCAAAATTACTCATTCCCCATCTCCATGTCAATATTAACATCCGTGACAAATTTCATGATGATCCAACCAAAGGTACGACCTGTAGGCTGTGCCAGAGAATTTAGTCATGCAAACAGTAAAATCTAAGATGGCTGCCAGTAGCCATTTTTTTGGCCGAATGACCCCAAAGTTACTCGTTCGCATCTACATGTCATTGTTAACATCCGTGACAAATTTCATGATAATCAGAAGAACAGTACGACCTGTAGCCCGTGCTAATGGATTGAATATTGAAATCCAAGATGGTCGCTGGCGGCCATGTTTTTTTTCTTCAGAATGACCCCAAAATGAACGGTTCTGGTCTAAATGTTGATATCAACAGCTATGTCAAATTTCATAATGATCCGACCACAAGTAGCACCTGTAGCCTGTATTGTTGACGAATCACACACACACATACGCACACACAGACGACAAAGCCATGGCAATAGCTCAAACTTTACAAAGTAAAGTTCAGCTAATAAAACAAATGGTTGGGATAGTCTTAACTAACATATATGTGAGCCAGAGAGGCCCATTTCACATTTATTCTTCAGGGCGAAAACTATACCTGTGTTTCTGGTAATAAACGGTCATTGAAAAATATGGGTGGCCCAGGTGGGAAGGTGGTGTTTTCATTTTTAGCTCAACTTTACTTTGTAAAGTTTTAGCTATTGCCATGGCTTGGTATCGTCGTCTGTGTGTGTGTTTGTGTGTGACTCGTCAACAATTTCCTCTAGCACGGGCTACAGGTCGTACCTTTGGTCATTATAAAATTGGATCATTATAAAATTTGTCATAGCTGTTGGCATTGACATGTAGAGTCATTTTGGGGTCATTCGGCAAAAAACATGGCCACCAGCAGCCATCTTGGATTTTACTCTTTGCATGACTAAATCCTTTGGCACGGGCTACAGGTCGTAACCCTTTTATGACTGGAGCCATGCTGGTTCAGCATTAATGATCCTGTGCCAGTGCATTCTAGAGCCCGAAGCCGCCATCGTACGCCGCCGCCGCCAGCCATATTGGCCACAAGCCGCCGCCAGCCATATTATTTCTAACGCCAGCCACATTTAAAAATCTCCGCCGCCGGAATTGTAAAATGGCTGAGCCGTGTGCATGGGCTTATATCAAGCACAACTGAACTGTGAATCGCAAAGAACTAAACCGCATTGCCTAATATTGGCATACTCGCATGGACACGGCATGGTTGTTATATTATCAGAACACATGGCCCCTTAATGTGGAATAGACTATCCCAATGCATGCTTTCATATAACTGAATGGGCGCATCCATTCGGTATTGAAAGGGTTAAAATATAAATTGTTTATATCGACAACACCAAGTCTCAGACATCACTGGCATTTGTCAATATATACACATAAGAATAGAAATAGTTTGAAATATTATACATCATTACTATCGGGTTCATCATTCAATGATGCATGCATATATCGTAAGATGGCAGTGATGATAGCAGTCTGAAGTCGACAGAACACAATGTAACTACTTATACCGATTAGATGGGAAACTACATAGTATATCCATGCCAGTCCTTCGTAAATTTTCGCCATAATGGAAAAGCCTAACATCAAAAGATTACGTGTGGTCTGGAATTCTACGGGTTCACCACAAACGCTAAAAAAAACGCATCTATAACCGGTAACAGGGGATTAGGAACATTTCGGAAACGAAAATACGCTGAATGATAACATCTCAGCCGGCTGAGCCGCCATATTTCGTCAGCCACGAACGTCGTGACTGAGCCGGCTTAGCTAGCTAACCAGCCACGAAAATCGGTTGAGCCAGCCATGAAAACTATTTGTCGTGGCTTCGGGGTCTAGTGCATTCTATTATATATGGAGCCTCGAATATATAAGAGAATGCAATGGCTTATAAGGTCAAGGTAAATATTGTTAAGCCAATGAATTCTCTTAAATATAAGAGAATGCATTAATTCTCTTAAATATAAGAGAATGCATTGGAACAGGGTTTTCACAAAATTTCAAGATGCAGTCATGAAAGGGTTAACCCGAAGAAATTCACCTTGATAGTTGAAGTTTTGGACATCTTACTTCTACAAAGATATTAAACTTAAAATATCATGACAAACCTATGTCTCATATACCGGTACTCGATAATTTCCTAACAGGTCACTGAACAGGTATTGGGGGGGGGGGGGAGATAAAAGGACCTGAGTATCCAATTACCACCTAGTAGCTACATATGAGAAAAAATAAACTTATGATTTTATTGCTTATTATTGCTTTATATAGTCATGAAATGGTGAGAAATTAACTTTATTGAGTTGATTGTGTTGGTGTTTGGATGGATGGGTGCTACCCAAGTATGATCAGGCTGATTATAATCCCCCCCCCCCCCCCCCCCCCCACTCACGCAGAAGCTACATCAGGGAAATTTCCAGGGCTGTTTTGATAGCTGTTACAGGTATGGGTGCCCAAACTTGAGAAGCCCAAATGACTCCAAATTCCCAGTGGACAGTATTGAATCAACCTGAATTTTCAAGGCAATTCAACAATAAGCGCTGTATTAAAAAATCAGCAGTTGCAATACGGCCTTCATTTGCATTGTTGAATTTTTAAATCAGAAATATTATGTCCTATTTATAATATATGCGTCTGTATCTGTGTTGGTTCGGTGTAGAAGCCGTATTTTAAAGTTATATTGGGATACCGGTACATATCCTCTGCTGGAAACAGGTGTCCCCAAATTATCTCTGGATTCTTCCCTGAGCTACATATGAGAATGTTTGGACTATATAAAGCAAAATAAGTGATAATCAGGACTTGGTATCTCCCCCAACTTAATAAACTTTTTCTCGGATGAAGTATGGTATATAAAGCAAAATAAGCGATAGATGATGTTTTGATCATATGCAGCTACTAGATGGGCGGCGGAGAAGATTCTCAGTCCTGGGTATCTCCCCCGAGTCGACCCCCTCACAAACCCAGACTCAACCAAATTTTTCTCAGATATAGTTAATTTCTTGCCATATCATCACTATATAAAGCAAAATATGTGATTGTGAGGGTAAAATAAGTGGAAAAATATTATGTGGGTGGGAGATACCAATGTTGGTAGAGGAAAATTGTTCCACTTGTAGTCCACAATTTCCTAACAGGTACACAGGATATATACCCATCCCTGTTAACTGCATATGTTCAGCCGTTCTTATGATATTGGTTGGGGTAATGCATATATTGGGAGGAGATATAACAAAACAAAAGACACCCATATGTAAGGCCAAGTGATAATCTGACAGATTTGATTTGCTCTTAAAGTGCCTTAAGCGGAATTAATTTATTTGCTCTTTTAAAAGTAAAATTCATCTATTTGAGCTTGAGCATAAATCAGATTGTCTAGAAATAAAAAAAGAGTGAATTAGACTCTGAGAAAGGAATTACAAATAGGTGGACTAGTATATATTATTAAATACATGTATGATAGTCTCATGTCTTATTTACACTTAAGCGCAAATGATGTGCGCTTAATTGAGCTCAAATAAATGTTTTTTTTTACATAGAGCATAATTAAATGATTGGGTCTATGAACACCTTTCATGTATGGTACATATTCCAGATACAGATAATTTAAAGGTACGGTTGGCCTTGGCGGTGGGTATCCTGTGAAAATATTTCCACCCTTCGAAAACCGCCACAAAAATAAAGAACATCAAAATGTAGACAGACTTTGTCCATATACAAATAAGAAATATCGCATAAACAGTATGTTATTGTCAAATGTTTGACCATTGTTATGTAAACAAAAGCATAAAAAGTTACTTTTCTGGTGTTTGTTTATATTATGATGGTAAACATAAAGAGCGTTCTTTGTTGGTGAATTCCTGATATGGAACTAATAAAGAGCGTTTATGCCATTTGTGTGTGTGATTAGCCAGTTCAAGAGTTTCATTAATATTGTGCTGTCTTCTGTAACACAATCAGGCTCTTGCTTAGGTAAAATATTGTAGGTCTTTATGATAACATGCTGTTTACGTGATGGTCATGGTATATATGAACGAAACTGTATGTGTTTTAATGTTTTTCTGTTTACGGTGATTAGAACAAATATCAATATTTTCGACAACTAAGGCCTCACATGCCTTTAATAGAACTTTAAATGTGCAAATGATTTACGCTGTTTAAATAATTTGCACTTAAGTGCAAATGAACAGGTCATATGGTGAACCAACGATCGACCTTTATTAGACTAATCGCTATAGAATAGACCGATTGGTCATTCATCATATGCAGGCATTGGGGATAAGTCGAGTCACTCTGAACTGTTCTATAGTGGTAATTATATTACATCCAATACTTAAAAAGAGATAATTATAATTTCTGTTGAAAGACACGGAATAATTATTTACTGAATATATTCAATATAAAGATAGACTGATCAGTTTTATACAGATCAACCAGTGGTTCACCGAGACCTGCAGATGATTGTTGAGCTTCGGTACATTCAATGCGATTATTAATAAACATGCAGGTCTGGGTGAACCACCAATAGATCTTTATTTAGACTAATCGATCTAATATAGACTGGTCTTACACCACCTAGATGCATCTGAGATAAGGGGAGTCACACTAAACTGTTCCATGATATCGTTCAACTTGGTAACTACTTAAAAACATTTGGATTTCTTTTGAGAGAATGAGAATATAAATAAACGTTTAAAAATCTTCAAACAAACACCATTTAAATATTCAAGAATTGGAGTGAGCACCTCTCGGCTACTGACAGTACTGACTCGGCATGTCAGTGTCAGCCATGTTTTATTGGATTTCGATCAATTGGTGTTCACCCAGACCTGATATTTAAATGTGAATTTGGGCTCCCTTTCCCATACAATTTAGTAAGACACAAACTTACGCAACCTTCCAAGTCTGCATGGGGTTGACATCAGCCGATATACTGCAACGTATTCATCGATCAGTTCATGCCAATAATGGAAACTAGTTTGTGACTCGTCTTCCATTCCAGATCATTCCAAATTCAACCTGCTGGCTGCTGTCAACTGTCTAGGATTACTTGAGTACCGGTACCGGTACGATTAAACGGACACTGACCGTGGAATGTCGCATTTCCATATCACATAAGCGTTGCGAGTATAATTTCTGCAATATATGCTGTCTTTGTGGTGCGAATTTCTCACAACAAACGTCGTTAACTTGCGAAGTAACAATGCGGAAGTTACAATTTTTGGGTTTTCCCAACCCGGAGGTAAACAAATCAGACAGTGCTTAAAGTCACGCAGTCGGAGGACATCGCGTGGCGAGGGGACTGAACTCTGTTTTGCAACTTGCGATCGACGTACCACCGGTCATCTGAGTACTATCCCTTTAATAAGCGAGATATAGTATCAAATAACTCAGTTGACATAGACAAATTTGAAGAACATTTCCGATTACTTAATTCTGAATCAACCACAGATGACTTAGATACATGTATGAACATTGAGACAAGTAACACAAACGACCAACTAAATCGACCAATAAACAAAGAAGAAGTCATGTTAGCTATCAAGAGTTTAAAAAACAATAAGTCCCCTGGCGATGACGGAATTAAAAATGAATATATCAAGGCATCCTCTGACACCCTTATCGACATATATTGTAAAACATTTAATTTAGTTTTCGAATCAGGCTGTGTACCATATATATGGGGAATGGACCTATCCCTACGTCCCGCCCACCTGTAGGCTGCATGGTTACTGTTACTACGCACCACAAGCCATCTCAATTCCGCTATCTCTTCAGTGCTAAAATAGCTTCCGATGAGAAAGGACTGTGTTGTTAAACGCCATGTAACACGATAATATAGTTCGTTCTTAATATCACGATTTTTAGATACCTTTGTGTGTATATATGCAACATGTAAAAGTGACTCGTTAGATATAAACAAAAATAGAATCAGTTTTTAAACAAAAACAGGTGTGATTGTTAGGCCACTTCCGATAAACAACAAAGATAGATGTTTAGGCATACTTTGAATCAAACGGTGTAAATGAAGCCATTATGAAACTTCAATATCAAATAGCAAATTTAATATCGAAGCTATGGTAATGGTTCACACCTTGATGAAATAAATCAAACGGGGGTGTACATGGGGTAATTAATCTATTAATCCCTCTTTTGTCGAAATAAATATAACGATATCAGTTTACCATACACGAGCGTCCTGAATGAACCGTGGTGACATCAGGCCGGATGCAAAGGATTATCAAATAATGGCCTTTTTAAATTCCACTACTTTTTTTCGGGAATAAAGTACATTAAAGAAAACGCCGACTATCATGGAGTCAGTTCATCATTCATCATTAGCAGTCGGACCTCCAGAGAGCTTGGATCGCCACCTCTCAGGATGAACTCACCACCGTTAATACCAATTAGTGTCACTAATATGCTGGACGCCATGCATGTCACGCCTTGTCTGAGCTGGTCACTTCATGCTCATAAAGGCGGATACCAGCTGGTTCTGGATTTCCAAACCGGCCCGGCACAGCCCTTTTCAGGGCTCCCTACCGGACCGGAAAATACCAGACCAGCACGGAAACCACGACAAAAGATGAACAAGAAAAAGAAGAAAACACCATCAAGGAAAAAAAGAGATGCCGAGAGACTAGCCGCGTGGAAAGAGAAGAAGGCGACGGATGTTACACCAGCCAGCTCCTCCCATGCAGTCGAGATCCCGGCCCAGTCTGCCCAGGAGATGGAATCACCACCACCATCGCCTCCACGGCCAGACATGGACTTCATCCCGAAGACTCCGGAATACATTGAGCCGGAGCCTTCAACTGCAAATCCTACACCACCGGCCTCCGAACAAACAACAGATGCCACCAGCCTATGGATTGAAAACGACAGAAAAGAAACTGCTAAAT
Organism: Siphonodentalium dalli; assembly: GCA_032622095.1. Lineage (NCBI taxonomy): Eukaryota > Metazoa > Mollusca > Scaphopoda > Gadilida > Siphonodentaliidae > Siphonodentalium > Siphonodentalium dalli. The sequence continues at coordinate 50,622,426 of CP136069.1, read as the reverse complement.
TAATCGCCGACTCAGAAGTAGAAAGGAAGAAAGCAGAAAAGAGTAGAATAAAAGCAATGGCAGCCTTAGATGAATTATATCCACCGAAAAGTAAAAACAAGAAAAGAAAAAAGCTAAAAGCAACCAGCAAAAGCTAAACATCCCAACCTCACTTTGCCTCCGGTCAGCCTCCGCATCTGAACAACATCAACAGCCTCAACAATCGATTTTCGTCGAACATATCAAGAAAGGGTGAAGGGAATTGCACAATGCGTTCCGACCATCCTACCCGGACTGCGGCCGGAAACTACACAACAACAACAATGGAGTCAGTTACATGTTGCCATATGTCGAGGCAACAATGGCACACAGTGAACTTGTTCGGTGAAGGTTGTGTGTATACACCGCGAAGCACGTGCAATGTGTGAAATTTCGTTGCTATTCTCTTGGAAAACATCTGTTGATTCTCATTTACACGTACATTGTCGGAGGAAGCTTTAGATTCTCAAATGGATTCAGTAAGATCGACGTTCGCCCGAGGTTAGTGTGAATAGCAGACATTCGAACTCAATATTACCACGATGTTATAACAGCAACAAATGTAGGCCTATACATTTATAACGAAAAACACTTCACATAAAACACATACTCGCGGCACAATTAATATTTATAACGCATCATCGATCGGGACTACTATTTCACGTTTTTCTGAAATCTGTTTTATATAAATATTGAAATTTAAATAACACTAGGATCCGAGTGTGGTCGTTGGCATGGTTTAATCCAGCGTAAAAAGATGTCATAGTTACTTTTCTATTTAGGAAACCGAACTAAAACATGTATAAATATCGTTCGTCAACCGGACATGTTCCCCATGCACATATCAACACCATTGTAGCTTTTTAGGACATATTTTGCTCTCGTGTTCGTAAATTCCCCATAGCTTACAACTGTTGTTAGGGACCGGCTTGTGGTGCGATTCATATCACTAGGCAGGCGTATGTTGCTTCCGGGTTTAAGCTATCGGCTCATTGGCTATAATTGATATTGGGGCGGTACCTATGGATAGGTCCATTGGAACTATCATTCCGCTCTATAAGAAGAAAGGTAACAAGGGAGATCCAAAAAACTATAGACCTATCACTCTTTTGAGCTGCTTTGGCAAATTGTTTACAAAGATTCTTTCGAATCTTATATTGAAGAAAATGAGGTTCTCCGTGAGAACCAGGCGGGTTTTAGAAAAGGCTATTCAACAACAGATAACATATTTGTTTTACATATGTTAACGGAAATTACAAAGGCACTTAATAGGAATATTTATTGCGCATTCATTGATTTCGAGAAAGCATTTGATAAGGTATGGAGGAAAGGGCTATGGCACAAACGCCTGAGTAATGGCGTAAACGGAAAGCTACTCGCGGTTGTTAGAAACATGTAATAATAATAATAATAATATAGAGTATTTGTATAGCGCCATATCCCGTATGGCTCATGGCGCTGAACAATTCACACAAACGCAGTCACACACATTCACACTATAACATATACGCAATAAATAATATGCATGTATTTCAATAATTAAGTCTCCTCAACGTTTTCTGATGTTATTTGTCCGAAATGGGAGATGAATAGGTGAGTTTTTAGGGCCGATTTGAATGTTTCCAAACAGTCAGACTGTTTCACCTCTTTGGGAAGGTTGTTCCAAATGGTCGGCCCGTAGACCTCGAAAGAACGGCGACCAAAGTACATCAGATCTCGTTTAGGTACAACCATCGCATTCGTATCCTGTGATCGAAGTGGTCGAGCAGGTACATATTTGACCAACAATGTATCAATATATGGTGGCAAAGCATTATCAATATCCGACTTTCTATAACACAAAGTAGCATGTTTGTACACAATTCGTTCAAATATGGGAAGCCAATGTAATTTATACAACAGTGGGGTAACATGATCAAATTTGCCTGCACGGCACACAATTTTTGCAGCAATATTAACAATTTTTTGAAGTTTGTGAAGTTGATAATCTGGGAGTCCTGCTAAAATAGAATTACAGTAATCGATTTTGGATAACACAAATGAGGACATCAATATTTGTGTGGATTGTTCGGAGATATATGGACGTACATGCGAAATGCGCCGGAGCTCCATATATAAGGACCTGCATAGGTTGCTGATGTGAGATGACATTGAGAAGTTTTTGTCGATGGTCACACCGAGGTTTTTAATAACATCAGAAAATTCAATTACACTGTCGCCGATGAGCGTGGCATTAAGACTGACCCCCTTCAACCGAGCGTTAGTTCCACAAAGCATAATTTCAGTTTTGCTTTCGTTAAGTTTGAGTTTGTTGATCTCCATCCATGTTTTAACTTCTGAAACGCATGTCTGAACTTGAGAAATTGCTTCGTCTAAGATCGATGGCTCAACTGATATGTACATTTGGGTATCGTCTGCATACATGTGATACTGCATGTTGTGTTTTTCGATGATGTTTCCAAGAGGCTGTGTGTAAACGAGATATAGTACAGGTCCCAGCACAGAACCTTGGGGCACTCCATATGATAGATGCACGGGGTTAGACGTCGTAGAATTAACAATAACTGATTGAGTTCTCTCGGTTACGTAAGAATGGAACCACTTTAATACCGTGCCGGACATTCCGAAAGTCACAGAAAGGCGTTTTAACAGGATGGAATGATCGAGCGTGTCAAACGAGTTTGCCCTCATCTGTCGCACACAGCAAGTACACAAACATTAAGTCGAAAGTTCGTATGGGTAATACAACATCCGATTGTTTCCCATGTTTGTCTGGCGTACGACAAGGCGATAACCTATCACCCCTGCTTTTTTCACTTTACCTAAATGATCTTGAGGATTTTCTCAACTCGGACGGTCTCCGAGGTTTGTCCAAAATGTCACGGGATATAGAAACCCATTTGCAGACATATGTCAAACTATTCATTATTTTATACGCAGATGACACCGTACTTATGGCTGAAACACCGTTACATTTGCAGAAAGCACTTAGTAGCTTTCAAAGGTATTGCGAGAAGTGGAAGTTAAATGTCAACATTGAGAAAACCAAGATACTGTTGATTTCTTAACGAAGCTTGCCTAAAAATAGGACATTTACATACAAAGGTCAGAAAATTGAAGTAGTCAAGAACTGTAACTATCTTGGAATTATTCATACAAAATCAGGGTCGTACTCGGGTGCAAAAAAGAATTTGCTGAATAAAGCAACTAAGTCAATGTATTCCATTATTTCAAAATCGAGAACACACTGCTTGTCAATTAAAATTAACTTTGAATTGTTTGACGCACAAGTGTTGCCAATCATGCTGTATTGTTGCGAGGTATGGGGATCAGGGAATAATGATATGTTTGAAGTTATACACAGAACATTTATAAGACATGTTCTCCATCTGAGGTCGTCTACCCCCAATTATATGGCGAGAGCGGTAGGCTGCCTATTGAATACACAATCAACTTGCGTATTGTGAAATATTGGATGAAAATTAAGAATATGAACCAGAACAGATTTTGCAAACTTTTGTATTTACTATCCCTGAAAGTATGCGATGCTTCGTCAGTGAAATTTCAGTGGATAGAAAAAATAAAGAACATCCTAACAGATTGTGGACAGATTCATCTGTGGAACATGGAGAATATTTCATGTCCAGAAAAATTAACACCATATTTCAAATGCAGTTTAAATAGTAAATTCCGAACCATCTGGTTATCTGATATAGAAAATTCTAGCAGAGGTCACACTTATAAGATTTTTAAACATGACATACATTTCGAAAGATACCTGAACTGTTTGGATACAAAGAATAGAATAACTCTCTGTCAATTCCGAACTATAGTAACCACCATCTGCCAATAGAGAAAGGACGTTGGAACGAAACAACTGTACTTTGTAGACTGTGTCCCCTGTGCCATAAACGTCAACTTGGAGATGAAATGCATTATTTGATGGAATGTGAATGTTTAGATGAGGCTAGAAATCGGTTCATGCTTTAGAAATTTACAAGTATAGAACACGCGACTATTGATATTCTAGACGACATACTAAATTTGAAAGACGTAATTTCCTTACGTAGACTCTGCTCTTTTATCCGACTGATTAACCTTAAGTTGGATGCCAGTGATTAAAGTACATAGTTGTGGTTGTTGTTGTTTTAGTTGTTGTTGTGAATGGTGGTGATGATGATGATGATGACGATGAAGCGATTATGATGGCGACCACATGATAAGTGTTAACAAGTAGGGCGACGACGACGACGACGACGATGATGATGATGATGAAGCTTATGATGATGACGATGATGATGGAACGCTAATGATGATTATGTCGATGATGATATTCCAATGATAATGACGGCGATGGTGATGACGATGATGACAACAACAACGATGATAATGATGATGATGTTGATGAAGATGAAGATAGAGGTGACGATGAAGACGTCTGTGAGGTCACTGTATATTTTGTATATAAATACTTTTCGTTATTCTGTCCATCTTATGTATATAATTTCGTTTTCTCAATATCCATTCATGTTATTTAATTGGATCAGAGAATAAAGCAATTCATGGTTGCACCTGTTACTATTCGGGGCATTTCGTACTGTACCTTTTCAATGTCATCACTAAGATAATCACGGCAGTTATCCCACACAGGGGAGGCATATTCCAGTAATGGTCGGATAAATGTGTAATGTATTTTTTCAAGCGTGTCTCTACTTAGTTTATATCTATGTTTTCGTACTAAATTTACTCGACCCCATGCTTTATCGAGCATAGATCTGATGTGGATACCCATGAGTATGAGCCCATGTTATCGAAAGTAAGTCCCAGATGTTTATGGCTGTCAACCTCGATAATTGTCGCGGCTCCCATGGTCAGGCGTGGGTGATATATTGGCGTTTCTTTCCTGGAGATTAAGAGAGCTTCCGTTTTCAGGGGGTTGAATTTTACAAGCCATTCTGATGCCCAACACATGAGAGTTTCGAGTAAATCATTTATTAGTTTTGCGGCCATGGTGGGATCTTCGATTGTGAGAAATAGTGAGGTATCATCAGCAAATAAACGAATGTTACGCCGTATATTTTAGGTTACATCATTAATATAAATTCAGAACAAAAGAGGGCCTAATAATTAGCCTTGTGGGACACCGGCTGTTACATCTTGTAATTCCGAGTGTGTGCCGTCTACGACAACTTGTTGTTGCCTACATTCAAGATACGACTTCAGTAAGTTATGCAGGTTTCCATTTACACCAATTTTCGTCAGTTTGTTCAAGAGGCCACGGTGCCAGTCTTTATCGAACGCTTTACTTATGTCGCAGAATTACACACCGGACCTCTTTTCCGTCGTCTAGTGATCGACATATATTGTCATATATTTCGGTAAGTTGGAAAACTGTTGAGTCATTGCGCATGAGACCAGTTTGGTAAAATGATAAGAGATTGTTTTCATCATATAATTCCCATAGGTATTTATAAATACATTTTTCGTAGACCTTTGAGACGCAGCTTAGTGGGGAAATTGGTCGGTAATTTGATATAAGACTGCGGTCACCGCTCTTGAATATAGGTGTAACATGGGAACGCTTCCACTGGGGTGGGTAGTAGCTGTTTTCGGTAAATATTCTAGAATAAAATTCAAGAGGTTCGCAGAGCGAGGAAGCACAATTTTTCAAAACTCTCGGGCTTATTCCGTCGGGCCCACTTGACTTAGATATTTTGAGACTCTTTAACGCTTTCAGAAGTTGTAAATGTCAGGGGCTGTGATTTTTATATCGCTTAAAGTGATAGTACTGTTATTTCTATATGAAATTATTCTTGCCCAGAATAATCGGATTGCCATGGTGGAGCGCGCACCAGCAAACCCAGGCCTTCATCGTAAATCGGTGTTTAGATATTGCAAGCATTGGTCGAAGGGTCAAGGGTCAGAAAGACCAGAATGCATCATCGATCTAAAAATAATGCTGACGGACACGCATTAATAATATAAAAATGGCGGAACGTTTAAAAAATAGATTTGGAAGCGATCCGGGGGCTGTTAATTGTTCATGCGGGAATGTATGCGCGTGGAGGAAGTCGGCCACGTCTCGTTCGTTGCGGACATCGTGTCCCTGTTTGGATGCGGGGACATTTTGCAGCAGAGGCTGCAAATGTGGAACAAGCAAAATGAGCTGTCAGAACCAGCCCAAGATTGGCAAGAAGAAAGGGTCGATTTTGTCGGCAGAACTTGGGTTGTCAAGTAGCGAAGACGATGCGATGGTGAAAATGTCGAAGATGTCGTCGTGAAAAAAAAAGAGGTAAAAAATTGTATCACTCTTCGCTATAAAATTGAAATTGATATCCACACAAATTCCAACAGGCAATATTAAATATTTTTTTTGTTAGGCCTTACTCTTGTCGTCTTGAAGTTGAAGGTCTCGTTATTCACCATTCAAATAGTACTAGCAGTATATGTAGCATCATAAGCATGTGCAGTGTTGCTGTTAGTACTAGTAGGCCTACCAAAAATAATAATAATACTGTAATATTTTTCATGACCATGATTGTGGAAAATTTTCCCAGATTGAATAAATTACAGGCCAAAATAATAGTAGGGGTGGATTTTTTTTTCCCACATTGAGTTTCCAAAAGTTATTCTCAGATGGGCTAGTTACTATCAACGGAAAATCAAATATATAAGTTCTCTAATTGATTAACAGTATTTTATCTGCACAATACATGTAAGTCCATAATTTTGAGGCGAAGTTGATCGGAAGTGGGCAACTATGGGAGGCCCTTTTCACATTTATTATTTATTTGCGCTTAAGCGCAAATCATTTGCGCTTAAGCATAAAACAATTTGCCCTTAAGCACAAATCATTTGCACTAAAGCGCAAATATGTGTCTATCAATTTATTTGCTCTTAAAGCGCAAATCATTTGCGGTTAAGCGCAAATACCTAGCACTCCCTTACTTCCCTCTGATTGTGAATGATTGGGTCCATCTCATAGTAAATTATGATGGGCCCATAGTAATAGCCCCATACAGACTCGAAGTTGAAGAAAAAACATATATCCATGTCAGCATCTCTGTCCCTGGTGTCCCAGGAATTGGTGTCTCACTCCCAGAGCTCTAGTATATTTTATTAAAGGGATATCTCCTGCACAGATATATACCATTTCCATGGCCATAAAAAGGGAATTAAGGGTTACTACTATCTAACTTACCCATAAATTATTGGCATGACCTGGTGTATCAACTAGCAACACAAGAGGAGCATTGGGCTAATTTTAACCTGTTTTAATTAGCCTGAGTACTCAATAGTCAACTGTGAGTGTGTGTTCAACACGGATAATCCCTAATTACATATTATCAGCATCCATCTATCCAAAGAATTTATGTCTCCTTCCCGGAACTCTAGTAATTTTTTGTATGATGTTTTTTAATGTATTATTGCACAGATTTGGGCCCTTACTATGGTCATATACTATAGCATGCATGTGGTGTCACTGCATGAGGGCTTGCTTACCTCATATGGTTTACTTATTGACTTAAATCAGAGGAAATAACCCTATTTTCATATTATCAGCATCCCTGTCAAAAAAGATTGGTGTCTCATTCCTGGAGCTTTGGTGTCTCAGTCCTCGAGCTCTAGTTCTTTTTATTACACAAATCTATAGTATTGCCATGGTCATATAGTTCCACCGAGGGCTTGCTTCCCTCATATGGTGTGCCTGTATACTCGAAAATTGAGGAAAATCAAAGTCGCCCCGACTAATACAGAATAACTAATATATACTGAAGATATTATAATGCTATCACGAGTCGCTCCAACTAAAACAGAAGGTGATACTATTGCGAGTCAGCCATTTTGATAAAGAAGTTGGGCTAGCTCCCTACCCATCCAAACCAATGAAACCAAGAGGTGATATGTCAATAGGAGTTAATGCTAAGTTATGGAGAAACCTATTTATTCACCAGGGGTGTTTAGTTACCTATAACCATGAATTGCGCATAAGCGCAATGATTGCACTGAAGCGAAATTATTTGCGCTTAAGCGCAATTAATAGCACTTAAGCACAATTGATTACGCTCAAGTGTTAAGTGCAATTGATTGTGCTTAAGCACAATTAATTATTAAATGTGAATTGGGCCTCCCATACACTTAAGCATAAATCAAATTCCAGATCTAAAAACTCCTCTGGGGCTGAAATGATGGGCGGGGGGGGGGGGGGGGGGGGGGGGCTTTCATATTTATTATTTATTTGCAAATATTTGCACTTAAGCATAAATCATTTGCACTCAAGTACAAATATGCGTCTAACAATTAAATACCAAACTTGCTCTCCCTTACTTCCCTCTGATTGTGACTGATTTGAGTCAATCTCATAGTATATTATCATGGGCCCAAAGTAGTAGCCCCATACAGACTCAATAGTTGAAGAAAATTTCTGTCCCTGGTGTCCTAATAAGTGCCTCACTCCCAGAGCTGTAGTATATTTTATTAAAGGGACATCTCCTGCACAGATATATACCATTTCCAATTTTCCATGGCCGTAAATAGACAATTAGGGCTTAAGCGTAAATAAATGATAAATGTGAAAATGCTTCAGAAATGAGGGTAAATAAAATATACTTAAGTGTAGATCAATTATACCTAAATGTAAATTAGTTATGCTTATACATAAATAATCACACTCCCATAGAGCTCCCCTCAAGCTGAAATTGATGCAACCACATATATTGTCTGCATATCAGTAGAATCTTTCAATGGCAGATATTATATACCGGGGGGGGGGGGGGGTACAAAATTTACAGGAAGGTATTTCGGGGTGGGTGACCCATGCAAATGTTTTACTTTGAGCACTTAATTGACATTTGTAACAGTTTAAAACTCATTTTGAGTATTTATAACAACAAAAACACTATACGTATGGTACTGGGACCTCATATGGCCCTTAGTGCAGTGGAGATGACATTAATCTATGTCTTTTTGCATATGGGACGGTGGGGTGAAAAAATTCCTTCACCACACTTCCCTCTGATTGTGAATGATTTGAGTCAATCTCATAGTATATTATCATGGGCCCAAAGTAGTAGTCCCATACAGACTCAATAGTTGAAGCATTTCTGTCCCTGGTGTCCTAATAAGTGCCTCACTCCCAGAGCTGTAGTATATTTTATTAAAGGGACATCTCCTGCATAGATATATACCATTTCCATGGCCGTAAATGGGCAATTAGGGGTTACTGGGGGTTTGCTTCCCTCATATATGGTGTACTTATTGACTTGAAATAGGGGGAAAACCCCTATTTTCATAATATCAGCATCCCTGTCCCCAAGAATTTGTGTCTCCATCCCTGAGATATAGTATTTTTATAAAAGAGACATATCCTGCACAGATCTATACCATTCCCATGGTCATAAAACATCTTGGGGTTACTGGGGGATTGTTTCCATCATATGGTGGGTCTATATAAACTTTATTGATGTGTTTAGGCCTGTGCCATTTGAAATTAATTCATGGGGGAATCAATGTTTTGAGCTAAAGTGTAAATAAATAATAAATGTGAAAATGCTTGAGGAATGAGGATAAATAAAATATGCTTAAGTGTAGATCAATTATACCTAAATGTAAATTAGTTATGCTTATACATAAATAATTACACTCCCATAGAGCTCCCCTCAATCTGAAATTGATGCAACCACATATATTGTCTGCATACCAGTAGAATCTTACAATGGCAGATATTATATACCGGGGGGGGGGGGGGGGGGGGGCCCTTAGTGCAGTGGAGATGACATTAATCTATGTCTTTTTGCATATGGGACGATGGGGTGAAAACATTCCTTCACCACACTGTTACAAAAGAACCTTCCAGAAACGTAAAACTTAAATAAATAAACTTGTCTTGATGTCGCTAATGCATAGATCATTGTGTGAATGGAAAATGAGCGAGCAACTGACATTAAATGTCACTATCAACGGATAGAAAGTATCTGACTATCAATGGGTAAAAAATATCTGTCATCAGTGCATCAAGCCAATCAGTGAATTATTTGCTTGTCTATCAACTAAGATGATCTCTGGCAAGACCTAAAGTATCCAAGTCTGATAGAGTGATGTGACTATGTTTATTTCCATCAAAACAGCTTCTGAAACAGGTTAAACTGTTATTTGAACTAAATGAGATAGATCATTCCCAGTCATATGAGTAATATCAGTACAGCTTTATTCAGTTTTGAACCAAATTTAGTGAAATTTGGGAGGTGGGTGTGAACAAATTGGGAGTAAAAAACATATTGGTTTTGCAGGTTTGGTGGTGATGGGTCCCCGAAAATGCCAGATGCAAAAAAAATTCATTCCTTCCTGCAAATTTTTTACTACTCCCATCCCCCTGCTCCACCTACAATCTTTGCATCAGCTTATACCGAGGTAAAATAGCCGAAGAACCCAATCATGCTAATTTATTGTGCTGAATAAATCATATATGCTAAGCATAGTCAGTTAATAAATGTTAACACATCCTCCAATAAAGGGGTTTCAGTTTTTAATTTTCCAACAATTGGAAAGATATAGGTACCAGTTGAAAACAATTTCCAGAGTATATGCAAAGTTAATGCACATTTACTGATATAAGCTAATTATGATAAAACAATTCAATTAAGCTTTAAGGTAGCAATACACGATTTCCAGCAATTTTGCCAACCTGGGAGGGGGTACTGTACTTCAAATCAATGCTAAGCCATCATCGTTGGCATATATCCAATCAAGCATGTTTTAATTTCGACAGAAATTTTAGGTGTAATCATTTAAATGTACTTTTGGTTCTTCGTACAATATGTCATTGAGTTATGCCCCTTGGTTTGCACACACGAACCGCTCAATTTTACCCATTTTTTCACTCAAATTGGCCATTTTCTACCCAAAAACAGACCATGATAGAGCGAATGTCAATAAATAAGATTCTTCCACCTGATAGAGCTATGATAGAGCTGAGAAATATTTGAAAAAGAAAAAAAGTTATCGTATCAATTTGAAAAAAAAGTCTTGCGAGCCCAGATGACAGAATTCAGGGGAGAGAAATCGGGCTATTTTCCTGTAACCAATAACACAGAGTTGGCCTTCACTGAATACGAAAACCCTGTTGCGTATCCAAATTTTTCACTTTTTTGAGAACTTTCCCAGTTTTGTAAAATAAATAAACCTTCAAACCAGTAACGACACAGTTAACACAGACTACACTGGCCGTTATGCCCCCCAGATACTTATATTTCTATTTTTCAGACCCCCTACAACCTGTGAAATCGTGTACTTCTACCTAAGCATAAATATATTGCTCTGAAGTATCATTGTATTATGGTAAATCATAATTCAGTTACCCTTAACCACCATTGTTTGTTTTACCTCTCTCACCTTGGATAAAATGGTATGACATAAATGGTATCAGTGTGTGGAGCCTTCCCCTATTAGTTGACTCAAAGACTGAGATACTACTATGTCAAAGGTTTCAACTTGAGCGGAATTCTGAAAGAGCATGTCTGAACTATGTGTGAGTGAATTGTGCTTCAGTCTAATTCATGAGAATGGATTACTCTTATTAAGCGAACCATTATTTCGCTTAAGACAGCCAAGGGTATAATAAGTGACGGCATTGCCCACACTGATACCATTTATGTCATACCATTTTATCAGCTAACACTGGTCAATGTGAATTCGGGTCCCACATACTCTAGGAATACACACACCGCTGCACACTGTGGGTCAAATATAGACAAATTTTGACAAAAATAAGGTTGAAAACAGACATTTCTCTAAATATCAGTCATGTGACAAATGTTCAGGTTGCTACATGTACCAATTATTATTGTTGCAACACATGCCGAAATAAATTTATGAACTAAAAAGATCTTAAATCAGTTTGAAAATAAGCATAAGTCTAGTAGATCTGAAATTTTGAAATGGCTGAAACCCAAACATGGCTGATGAATCTTAAATACATGAAAATATCTAGGGTTATGTTAATTAGCCTTGATAATAGTGCAAGGTTACCTCTAAAGTGCACATAATTTATCTGATCATTGTCCGAGTATAAACAAAAGTTTTACTTTTTTCAACATATAATGAATTTCCCTTTCAAAATATAGTCCATCTATCAATGTATATGGATTTCTATGTGTTTTTTCCCTTTCAAAATTCATGTGAACTCTATTATATTCTGATTTGTATGCAACTGTGCATGGATGCACTGGAAGCCCTTGTGGCAGATATTTTTGTATCTGTATTTCTGGCATGGGGGATGTCCTAGGCATTGATTGAACCATAATTTGTGTGAATAAATGGTTGCTATGGCTCCCTAATGTTCTCGTCTTGTGGGTAGAGTTTGAAAAATCTTCAAAAATGAGGTCCTGTCCCATCATGTATGGTCATAGAATGGTGCACTGGACCTAAATCATGAATATGTTAGATTAACACAACTGATAGTTGTTTTAAATACTACTTCCTGGTCACAAATGCTTGAAACATATGTTTTGTGTCCATGCTTTAAACCAGCAAGGACCATGACTGGTAAATATAATGTTTAATTAGGTGAATAGCTATTGGACTCACAGAGAGTGATAATTTGATGGATTTCACAAGTCGCAGTATCAGTATAATAAGTTGTGAACTTGTGAGGCAGATGTTGGGTTAAATTAGCCAAGTTATACATTAATGCCCTAAGTAATCGACCTCTTAACCAAAGCAGAAGTATGGGTAACATTTCAGGATTTAGTCAGAAATGTGGCTTGTTGCCATTCATCAGAAAGCTCTCCCCGAGATTCACTACCTTTATACATTTCTATTTTCAGACTATATTAATGATGGAGAATGAGAGATGTGGTTAACTCATCAGGACAAATCATTAGAATGTAATAATGTGAGTACCATAATGATAAGCATAAATGATTATTGTATTTTGCATGCAGATCTTTAGTAACATCAACAATCAGCACTGACTGGTACAATGTACATGTAGCTGTATATGTAGCCATAAATCAATGACTTTTGGGATAAAAACATATTTCTATATAATCTACTTTTGTTGATATATTAAAGAGATTAAACTACTAACTAATACCAATATTAGTGATAATGACTTTTTTTGGTGAACAAATTTGACTTTTTTATATTAATCCCAGAGACTACAATTATCTGCTGAAGTAAAAATATATGATGTGGTATATAGACTGTTTTTACTTTTGTCACATTCTCAGGGTCAAAGTATCATGATTATAGAATATATTCTTCAGTCATATTTAAATTTGTGCAGTACATTGTACTATTTTTCGCTAGTGTGCATTTATTATTCACATGTGTATAGCTAAATCATGGTTAGATATTTTAAGTTGAATTTATTCTAAAATATAAACATATATATTCCAGACTGAAGGAATTTTTGTCAAGATGATCTTTAATATGCACAAGTATTTTCAGCGATAATGAAGAACTGAAATTGTCATCATATACAAAAATATTTGTAAGTTTAGAAGTTGCTCAGAATTTAAAATAGAGCGAAACATAGTACTGCACAAATTCAAATATGAGTAAGGTATACAATTGATATACAGGGGATCCTAGTAGTTCAGTCAGTATTGGGCATGAATAAGGAATCAGAATTCCTAAATGAAAAGATGTGTACTAGTATTTAAATATCGTACATGTATATGGTACATGTATATTTATTCCAAAAATATATAGCATATTTAATTTGTAGTAGACAATTATATCATCTCAGCCATAGAGCTTTCTCTTCCAGAATCATTCCGATAACCAAGATGGACACAGTTTAAATTGAAAAGCACAGTATGACATCATTTGAACTAACCATTGCTTGATCTGCATGTTAATCAGGAATGAGATTTTCTTCATGGCATTGCTGAGAAAGTGCATCGAACAAAGCAATATATCTTTTTCAATATCATTGTCATTATTGTGTTACTTCACAAAACTGCTGGTAACATTGTAAGAATGTAATGATTGTACATGTGGCAATTCGCTAAATTCAAGTGTGTTTAATGAACTGCAGTTGTGCAATTACTTGGAGTCTTGTCCTTCCAGCCATATCTACATCTCTCTCTCCATTAGAACCTATAATAGAACGATAACAATATTTTATGTTATAGAAACCAACATCACTATATAAAGGAGACTGGTGCTGCCTAACTCATGGAGTGTGTGACTCACTGGAATTGGCGTCAAGTTTTGGATAGCAGATCTTGAATGTTAGTAACCAGAAAAAGTGAATAGTTTCAGTCGAGGCCAACAAACAGTGCAAAAGACAATAACTTTCAGTTTAGTTTAAAGGGGTACTGTACGCCATTTTCAATAAATTCCCGGTGATAACAACGATCTATTATCGATACTATATAGAAATATAAGTAATTTGAGTCGAAGATGTATTCTGTAAACGCTCAGGTTAATAGGCTATCTTAAAATTTTATAATTTAAAAGTTAATAATTTAATATAAATTGATTTTATGGCTCCAGCCATAAAATGGCGTCTCTTAAAATTCGAATTTCCGTGTACAAAACGTAATCAAATTATAATTGAGGGATACCGGATTAGGAAAACAATTGCACACACGATCGTTTGAAACATTATGCTTATACGGGGAGAAAACCCAAGCCATTCATTGACTAGTGACGGTACACTAACTTAAATGAGTATATGGGACTACTAACCATATAATATAATGTTTATTTGATTCATTTGGTTGAAAACTTTACAAAAATTACTCGACAACGACAATTTGTATTTTTGCATTCCGGTAAATTTGCCATCCGTAACAATACTTCGTACTCAACAAACTTTCAAAAAATTGAAAAGTTGTTACATTATTCTCCGACTCGGGGATTATAGAAACCAACAACAACATCTTGGGTACAGTACCCCTTTAATTGTTATTCTCATTAAAATTATAAAATAACAATTCTTGTAATATCAATGCACCAGCAATGTTATATATTAAGGTTGGCAAAATTGTAAAGTTTGATGTCTAATCTATACTGGCCTTTAGTGAAGAATTGAATATGAGGTCACTCTCCCTCAGACAATTTTTTTTACAACAACAGACATTTTATGAAACTTGTTTTGATAACATGATTATATAAGTGCAGTTATCATCAAAACATGAAAGAAACATATATGCTGTCTCATATATTCATCCCTAGATATTGAATCAAATAAAATACATGTGCCACTGCCAAATAAATTGTGTTCTAAACATCGTAATATTTTTGTCCCACAATATATATTTCTAGTGACGGAAATGTCTGTTGAGTGGTGCCTTTTAACTTCTTAACCAAAGCAGAATTATGGGTAACTTTTCAGGATTTAGTCAGAAATATGGCTTGTTGCCATTCATCGGAAAGCTCTCCCGAGAGCCATATTTCCGACTAAATCCTGAAAAGTTACCCATAATTCTGCTTTGGTTAAGAGGTCGATTACTGAGGGCATTACTGTATGTCTATTATTCATTTGGAGGGAATTCAGGATACACCAACAGATAGAAAATATCCTAAGGGAACTACTTGTCACTTAGTATTTAGTAAAGAACCTTTGACAAGCTAAGCTGTAGATATAAACTACATCAGTTATAACAAAAAAATGTTTCAAATGTCCGCTCTCAGAATTCTAATGTACATGTATGTACCTGTCAATATTCTAGTGGTGCAATCCTCAAACCATGCTGACACCCATCGGTCTCAATCATTCTTTCATTCCTTCTATTCATATTCTGTGCTTGGACTGGGCTACAAGTGCATGAACAACTGATCTGAAATATAAGAAAAGTTGATTTAATTTTTGGTTTAACATGAAACGGCATACATTTTTAAATACTTTTCTGTCAGAAAAGAATATCTATAACATCATTGGAATATTGAATAAAGAATGTGCATCATATAAGATGACATATGATATGGTGTGAGATGTGCTGCAATTGGTTTGGAATAAAAATTCATTTTGTCCATTTTGAGTTTTTGACCATCAGGCATGATTTTGGCCGAATAACCAAAAAATGACTCGATCTCATCCATGACAAATTTCACAATGATCTGACAAAAGATGCGACCTGTAACCCTGGCCAAAGGATTTAGTCATGCAAAGAGTAAAATCCAAGATGGCTGCCAGCGGCCATGATTTTTGGCCGAACGACCCCACTAATGTAGCCGAATGACCCCAAAATTACTCATTCCCCATCTCCATGTCAATATTAACATCCGTGACAAATTTCATGATGATCCAACCAAAGGTACGACCTGTAGGCTGTGCCAGAGAATTTAGTCATGCAAACAGTAAAATCTAAGATGGCTGCCAGTAGCCATTTTTTTGGCCGAATGACCCCAAAATTACTCGTTCGCATCTACATGTGATTGTTAACATCCGTGACAAATTTCATGATAATCAGAAGAACAGTACGACCTGTAGCCCGTGCTAATGGATTGAATATTGAAATCCAAGATGGTCGCTGGCGGCCATGTTTTTTTTCTTCAGAATGACTCCAAAATGAACAATTCTGGTCTAAATGTTGATATCAACAGCTATGTCAAATTTCATAATGATCCGACCACAAGTAGCACCTGTAGCCTGTATTGTTGACGAATCACACACACACATACGCACACACAGACGACAAAGCCATGGCAATAGCTCAAACTTTACAAAGTAAAGTTCAGCTAATAAAACAAATGGTTGGGTTAGTCTTAACTAATATATATGTGAGCCAGAGAGGCCCATTTCACATTTATTCTTCAGGGCGAAAACTATACGTGTGTTTCTGGTAATAAACGGTCATTGAAAAATATGGGTGGCCCAGGTGGGAAGGTGGTGTTTTCATTTTTAGCTCAACTTTACTTTGTAAAGTTTTAGCTATTGCCATGGCTTGGTATCGTCATGTGTTTGTGTGTGACTCGTCAACAATTTCCTCTAGCACGGGCTACAGGTCGTACCTTTGGTCATTATAAAATTGGATCATTATAAAATTTGTCATAGCTGTTGGCATTGACATGTAGATGGGAACGAGTCATTTTGGGGTCATTCGGCAAAAAACATGGCCACCAGCAGCCATCTTGGAGTTTACCCTTTGCATGACTAAATCCTTTGGCACGGGCTACAGGTCGTAACCCTTTTATGACTGGAGCCATGCTGGTTCAGCATTAATGATCCTGTGCCAGTGCATTCTATTATATATGGAGCCTCGAATATATAAGAGAATGCACTGGCTTACAAGGTCAAGGTAAATATTGTTAAGCCAATGAATTCTCTTAAATATAAGAGAATGCATTAATTCTCTTAAATATAAGAGAATGCATTGGAACAGGGTTTTCACAAAATTTCAAGATGCAGTCATGAAAGGGTTAACCCGAAGAAATTCACCTTGATAGTTGAAGTTTTGGACATCTTACTTCTACAAAGATATTAAACTTAAAATATCATGACAAACCTATGTCTCATATACCGGTACTCGATAATTTCCTAACAGGTCACTGAACAGGTATTGGGGGGGGGGGGGGGGGGAGATAAAAGGACCTGAGTATCCAATTACCACCTAGTAGCTACATATGAGAAAAAATAAACTTATGATTTTATTGCTTATTATTGCTTTATATAGTCATGAAATGGTGAGAAATTAACTTTATTGAGTTGATTGTGTTGGTGTTTGGATGGATGGGTGCTACCCAAGTATGAGCAGGCTGATTATAATCCCCCCCCCCCCCCACTCACGCAGAAGCTACATCAGGGAAATTTCCAGGGCTGTTTTGATAGCTGTTACAGGTATGGGTGCCCAAACTTGAGAAGCCCAAATGACCCCAAATTCCCAGTGGACAGTATTGAATCAACCTGAATTTTCAAGGCAATTCAACAATAAGCGCTGTATTAAAAAATCTGCAGTTGCAATACGGCCTTCATTTGCATGTTGAATTTTTAAATCAGAAATATTATGTCCTATTTATAATATATGCGTCTGTATCTGTGTTGGTTCGGTGTAGAAGCCGTATTTTAAAGTTATATTGGGATACCGGTACATATCCTCTGCTGGAAACAGGTGTCCCTAATTATCTCTGGATTCTTCCCTGAGCTACATATGAGAATGTTTGGACTATATAAAGCAAAATAAGTGATAATCAGGACTTGGTATCTCCCCCAACTTAATAAACTTTTTCTCGGATGAAGTATGGTATATAAAGCAAAATAAGCGATAGATGATGTTTTGATCATATGCAGCTACTAGATGGGCGGCGGAGAAGATTCTCAGTCCTGGGTATCTCCCCCGAGTCCACCCCCTCACAAACCCAGACTCAACCAAATTTTTCTCAGATATAGTTAATTTCTTGCCATATCATCACTATATAAAGCAAAATATGTGATTGTGAGGGTAAAATAAGTGGAAAAATATTATGTGGGTGGGAGATACCAATGTTGGTAGAGGAAAATTGTTCCACTTGTAGTCCACAATTTCCTAACAGGTACACAGGATATATACCCATCCCTGTTAACTGCATATGTTCAGCAGTTCTTATGATATTGGTTGGGGTAATGCATATTTTGGGAGGAGATATAACAAAACAAAAGACACCCATATGTAAGGCCAAGTGATAATCTGACAGATTTGATTTGCTCTTAAAGTGCCTTAAGCGGAATTAATTTATTTGCTCTTTTAAAAGTAAAATTCATCTATTTGAGCTTGAGCATAAATCAGATTGTCTAGAAATAAAAAAAAGAGTGAATTAGACTCTGAGAAAGGAATTACAAATAGGTGGACTAGTATATATTATTAAATAGATGTATGATAGTCTCATGTCTTATTTACACTTAAGCGCAAATGATGTGCGCTTAATTGAGCTCAAATAAATGTTTTTTTTACATAGAGCATAATTAAATGATTGGGTCTATGAACACCTTTCATGTATGGTACATATTCCAGATACAGATAATTTAAAGGTACGGTTGGCCTTGGCGGTGGGTATCCTGTGAAAATATTTCCACCCTTCGAAAACCGCCACAAAAATAAAGAACATCAAAATGTAGACAGACTTTGTCCATATACAAATAAGAAATATCGCATAAACAGTATGTTATTGTCAAATGTTTGACCATTGTTATGTAAACAAAAGCATAAAAAGTAACTTTTCTGGTGTTTGTTTATATTATGATGGTAAACATAAAGAGCGTTCTTTGTTGGTGAATTCCTGATATGGAACTAATAAAGAGCGTTTATGCCATTTGTGTGTGTGATTAGCCAGTTCAAGAGTTGCATTAATATTGTGCTGTCTTCTGTAACACAATCAGGCTCTTGCTTAGGTAAAATATTGTAGGTCTTTATGATAACATGCTGTTTACGTGATGGTCATGGTATATATGAACGAAACTGTATGCGTTTTAATGTTTTTCTGTTTACGGTGATTAGAACAAATATCAATATTTTCGACAACTAAGGCCTCACATGCCTTTAATAGCACTTTAAATGTGCAAATGATTTACGCTGTTTAAATAATTTGCACTTAAGTGCAAATGAACAGGTCATGGTGAACCAACGATCGACCTTTATTAGACTAATCGCTATAGAATAGACCGATTGGTCATTCATCATATGCAGGCATTGGGGATAAGTCGAGTCACTCTGAACTGTTCTATAGTGGTAATTATATTACATCCAATACTTAAAAAGAGATAATTCTAATTTCTGTTGAAAGACACGGAATAATTATTTACTGAATATATTCAATATAAAGATAGACTGATCAGTTTTATACAGATCAACCAGTGGTTCACCGAGACCTGCAGATGATTGTTGAGCTTCGGTACATTCAATGCGATTATTAATAAACATGCAGGTCTGGGTGAACCACCAATAGATCTTTATTTAGACTAATCGATCTAATATAGACTGGTCTTACACCACCTAGATGCATCTGAGATAAGGGGAGTCACACTAAACTGTTCCATGATATCGTTCAACTTGGTAACTACTTAAAAACATTTGGATTTCTTTTGAGAGAATGAGAATATAAATAAACGTTTAAAAATCTTCAAACAAACACCATTTAAATATTCAAGAATTGGAGTGAGCGCCTCTCGGGGGAACGGGACTACCCGCCCCCGAGACAACCCGCCCCTATGCTATTTTGGGGGCGGGTTGTCCCAATAAATGAGGGCGGGTTGTCCCGAAATTTTTAAGAGTGATTATATTCTTTTATGATATATTATTACAGATTTTGATCAACAAAACATGTGTTTATTCATTAATTATGTCAATGCCTGGACTGGGATAAAGAATGACACGATGTTTTGACAACTGAACGGCACATAGGGTAAGTGAAGACTAATTAAAAGGGGTGCTTTCAAAACAAACAATTGATGCAAATGGTTCATTATCACAGTGGAAAGCTGTGAAAGAAGTATATATTTCCAGATACAGATGCTGCTTCCATTGGACGCAGGCCGTGAAGAGACACACATCAACCGTCGGCCTTGAGACGGCATACTTATGGTCAGAAGGGTCCATTGCACAACTTCATCCGTCAGCCCCAAATTAATCATTGTTCGTTTGTTAAACTTATTTTTAATCTTCGTTCATATTCATTCATTCCGTTTTTAAATTTCGTTCATTAAACTTCGTAATAAATAAACATATTATCGTTGATGCATTTTTGTGTTCATAAGATATATTATATTACATGTGTATTTATTGTTGTCCATGTTGTTAAATATCAAATAAAAATCCCCTCAGCCCTCCTAATTAGCCACTGATTACCGCTAATTGATTTTTGGGGGCGGGTTGTCCGGGGGGCGGGTTGTCTCAGAGTGAAAGGGGGCGGGTTGTCTCGGGGGCGGGTAGTCACGGACCCCCTCTCGGCTACTGGCAGTACTGACTCGGCATGTCAGTGTCAGCCATGTTTTATTGGATTTCAATCAATTGGTGTTCACCCAGACCTGATATTTAAATGTGAATTTGGGCTCCCTTTCCCATACAATTTAGTAAGACACAAACTTACGCAACCTTCCAAGTCTGCATGGGGTTGACATCAGCCGATATACTGCAACATATTCATCGATCAGTTCATGCCAATAATGGAAACTAGTTTGTGACTCGTCTTCCATTCCAGATCATTCCAAATTCAACCTGCTGGCTGCTGTCAACTGTCTAGGATTACTTGAGTACCGGTACGATTAAACGGACACTGACCGTGGAATGTCGCATTTCCATATCACATAAGCGTTGCGAGTATAATTTCTGCAATATATGCTGTCTTTGTGGTGCGAATTTCTCACAACAAACGTCGTTAACTTGCGAAGTAACAATGCGGAAGTTACAATTTTTGGGTTTTCCCAACCCGGAGGTAAACAAATCAGACAGTGCTTAAAGTCACGCAGTCGGAGGACATCGCGTGGCGAGGGGACTGAACTCTGTTTTGCAACTTGCGATCGACGTACCACCGGTCATCTGAGTACTATCCCTTTAAGGTTACACTGGTGTAAATGTTTTCCATAGGCCTCAGTGCTAACGTTTTAGCGTATGCTGTTGGCTATATGAACCATGGGTCCAATTTTTTTTTTTAATCTGAAAAATTGACATTTCGGGAAACTTTTTAAACAAAAAAATCATATCTGTCTAGCAGGGAATTCGCCTTTAAATCTTGTGTTTTCGTAACTAGTGTCAGATCCGCATAAAAAAATACTGTCATATTTTAGACCACACCAACAAATTCAAACTTCACTACAAAGGGTTAATTCCTGTGCCAATGGCTATCTTACCTATGGGAAATCATAGGGAAGAGGTGTGATGATTTTTTTATGCAAAAAGCACACAAGGCTATTGACCAATCAGGGCCCAGTGTCTATTTTATTCTCTCCTATATATTCCTCCCGCATCCGCTAGAGGTCTCTCCGAACCTTATTTACACCAGTGTAACCTAAAGCGATAGCCCGCTTTTTCGCGGAATAATTGTAACACCCTACATTTTTTCAGAATTGCCCATGAATGAAAAAAATGTGTTCAAAAATAATATCACTTCTGTGGTTCTTTATTTATCACACACAATTTAACCCCACTCTCTGTAACACATTATTCATCAAAAAAGCACATTTTTCCACCACAAGTCATATTCAGGCCCCATTTTCACACAGTTTTTGGGGTCTGGTGTTGCAAACTTGGATCAGCTATGGAAGACTGTACAAGATCCTTTCCATGAGAGAACTTCTGGTGATGTGAGGTCATTGAGTCCAGATCTGATCAGCTGAGCATCAAGCACATGACTTTATCAGCACATGGAAGACTAAAATATGACATTTTCAGGTCTGCAAGGGTGATCCAAGATAACTGGATGTGGGTGTATATTGAATTAGTTGAACAAAGATATGCTCTCTGTGAAATGCTGAAGCATTTTCTTAAATGTGCCCAAGTTTTAGTGCTATTAACCTTCAAATGGCCATACCCACCAGTGAAAATGAGACACTTTTATTATATATATCTGTATATCACTGGCTATAAAATCCAAAATACTTGTTAGATTAGCTTCTTATAACAATTGGTATGTGTGTCATTGACATGCTCATGTAATGGGTAATTTGCATTATCATGTGACAATTACCACCTTGAAATTTTTTGAAAATACCTTGAAAAATTGGCATTTTTTATGAAAAATCATACCATTTTTTTGGCCGATGGAAGTGAAAGAAGACATCAGCAGCAAGAATAGCCACACCATGCATGGGAGATTCATTGGACTGAAAGACCAGGCTGTGAAAAATGCATTAAAATACTTTAAAGTGACTCCCAGGAATCAAAAATGCCAAAAAGTTCATTTTTCCCTTTAGGTTACACTGGTGTAAATGTTTTCCATAGGCCTCAGTGCTAACGTTTTAGCGTATGCTGTTGGCTATATGAACCATGGGTCCAATTTTTTTTTTTAATCTGAAAAATTGACATTTCGGGAAACTTTTTAAACAAAAAAATCATATCTGTCTAGCAGGGAATTCGCCTTTAAATCTTGTGTTTTCGTAACTAGTGTCAGATCCGCATAAAAAAATACTGTCATATTTTAGACCACACCAACAAATTCAAACTTCACTACAAAGGGTTAATTCCTGTGCCAATGGCTATCTTACCTATGGGAAATCATAGGGAAGAGGTGTGATGATTTTTTTATGCAAAAAGCACACAAGGCTATTGACCAATCAGGGCCCAGTGTCTATTTTATTCTCTCCTATATATTCCTCCCGCATCCGCTAGAGGTCTCTCCGAACCTTATTTACACCAGTGTAACCTAAAGCGATAGCCCGCTTTTTCGCGGAATAATTGTAACACCCTACATTTTTTCAGAATTGCCCATGAATGAAAAAAATGTGTTCAAAAATAATATCACTTCTGTGGTTCTTTATTTATCACACACAATTTAACCCCACTCTCTGTAACACATTATTCATCAAAAAAGCACATTTTTCCACCACAAGTCATATTCAGGCCCCATTTTCACACAGTTTTTGGGGTCTGGTGTTGCAAACTTGGATCAGCTATGGAAGACTGTACAAGATCCTTTCCATGAGAGAACTTCTGGTGATGTGAGGTCATTGAGTCCAGATCTGATCAGCTGAGCATCAAGCACATGACTTTATCAGCACATGGAAGACTAAAATATGACATTTTCAGGTCTGCAAGGGTGATCCAAGATAACTGGATGTGGGTGTATATTGAATTAGTTGAACAAAGATATGCTCTCTTTGAAATGCTGAAGCATTTTCTTAAATGTGCCCAAGTTTTAGTGCTATTAACCTTCAAATGGCCATACCCACCAGTGAAAATGAGACACTTTTATTATATATATCTGTATATCACTGGCTATAAAATCCAAAATACTTGTTAGATTAGCTTCTTATAACAATTGGTATGTGTGTCATTGACATGCTCATGTAATGGGTAATTTGCATTATCATGTGACAATTACCACCTTGAAATTTTTTGAAAATACCTTGAAAAATTGGCATTTTTTATGAAAAATCATACCATTTTTTTGGCCGATGGAAGTGAAAGAAGACATCAGCAGCAAGAATAGCCACACCATGCATGGGAGATTCATTGGACTGAAAGACCAGGCTGTGAAAAATGCATTAAAATACTTTAAAGTGACTCCCAGGAATCAAAAATGCCAAAAAGTTCATTTTTCCCTTTAGGTTACACTGGTGTAAATGTTTTCCATAGGCCTCAGTGCTAACGTTTTAGCGTATGCTGTTGGCTATATGAACCATGGGTCCAATTTTTTTTTTTAATCTGAAAAATTGACATTTCGGGAAACTTTTTAAACAAAAAAATCATATCTGTCTAGCAGGGAATTCGCCTTTAAATCTTGTGTTTTCGTAACTAGTGTCAGATCCGCATAAAAAAATACTGTCATATTTTAGACCACACCAACAAATTCAAACTTCACTACAAAGGGTTAATTCCTGTGCCAATGGCTATCTTACCTATGGGAAATCATAGGGAAGAGGTGTGATGATTTTTTTATGCAAAAAGCACACAAGGCTATTGACCAATCAGGGCCCAGTGTCTATTTTATTCTCTCCTATATATTCCTCCCGCATCCGCTAGAGGTCTCTCCGAACCTTATTTACACCAGTGTAACCTAAAGCGATAGCCCGCTTTTTCGCGGAATAATTGTAACACCCTACATTTTTTCAGAATTGCCCATGAATGAAAAAAATGTGTTCAAAAATAATATCACTTCTGTGGTTCTTTATTTATCACACACAATTTAACCCCACTCTCTGTAACACATTATTCATCAAAAAAGCACATTTTTCCACCACAAGTCATATTCAGGCCCCATTTTCACACAGTTTTTGGGGTCTGGTGTTGCAAACTTGGATCAGCTATGGAAGACTGTACAAGATCCTTTCCATGAGAGAACTTCTGGTGATGTGAGGTCATTGAGTCCAGATCTGATCAGCTGAGCATCAAGCACATGACTTTATCAGCACATGGAAGACTAAAATATGACATTTTCAGGTCTGCAAGGGTGATCCAAGATAACTGGATGTGGGTGTATATTGAATTAGTTGAACAAAGATATGCTCTCTTTGAAATGCTGAAGCATTTTCTTAAATGTGCCCAAGTTTTAGTGCTATTAACCTTCAAATGGCCATACCCACCAGTGAAAATGAGACACTTTTATTATATATATCTGTATATCACTGGCTATAAAATCCAAAATACTTGTTAGATTAGCTTCTTATAACAATTGGTATGTGTGTCATTGACATGCTCATGTAATGGGTAATTTGCATTATCATGTGACAATTACCACCTTGAAATTTTTTGAAAATACCTTGAAAAATTGGCATTTTTTATGAAAAATCATACCATTTTTTTGGCCGATGGAAGTGAAAGAAGACATCAGCAGCAAGAATAGCCACACCATGCATGGGAGATTCATTGGACTGAAAGACCAGGCTGTGAAAAATGCATTAAAATACTTTAAAGTGACTCCCAGGAATCAAAAATGCCAAAAAGTTCATTTTTCCCTTTAGGTTACACTGGTGTAAATGTTTTCCATAGGCCTCAGTGCTAACGTTTTAGCGTATGCTGTTGGCTATATGAACCATGGGTCCAATTTTTTTTTTTAATCTGAAAAATTGACATTTCGGGAAACTTTTTAAACAAAAAAATCATATCTGTCTAGCAGGGAATTCGCCTTTAAATCTTGTGTTTTCGTAACTAGTGTCAGATCCGCATAAAAAAATACTGTCATATTTTAGACCACACCAACAAATTCAAACTTCACTACAAAGGGTTAATTCCTGTGCCAATGGCTATCTTACCTATGGGAAATCATAGGGAAGAGGTGTGATGATTTTTTTATGCAAAAAGCACACAAGGCTATTGACCAATCAGGGCCCAGTGTCTATTTTATTCTCTCCTATATATTCCTCCCGCATCCGCTAGAGGTCTCTCCGAACCTTATTTACACCAGTGTAACCTAAAGCGATAGCCCGCTTTTTCGCGGAATAATTGTAACACCCTACATTTTTTCAGAATTGCCCATGAATGAAAAAAATGTGTTCAAAAATAATATCACTTCTGTGGTTCTTTATTTATCACCCACAATTTAACCCCACTCTCTGTAACACATTATTCATCAAAAAAGCACATTTTTCCACCACAAGTCATATTCAGGCCCCATTTTCACACAGTTTTTGGGGTCTGGTGTTGCAAACTTGGATCAGCTATGGAAGACTGTACAAGATCCTTTCCATGAGAGAACTTCTGGTGATGTGAGGTCATTGAGTCCAGATCTGATCAGCTGAGCATCAAGCACATGACTTTATCAGCACATGGAAGACTAAAATATGACATTTTCAGGTCTGCAAGGGTGATCCAAGATAACTGGATGTGGGTGTATATTGAATTAGTTGAACAAAGATATGCTCTCTTTGAAATGCTGAAGCATTTTCTTAAATGTGCCCAAGTTTTAGTGCTATTAACCTTCAAATGGCCATACCCACCAGTGAAAATGAGACACTTTTATTATATATATCTGTATATCACTGGCTATAAAATCCAAAATACTTGTTAGATTAGCTTCTTATAACAATTGGTATGTGTGTCATTGACATGCTCATGTAATGGGTAATTTGCATTATCATGTGACAATTACCACCTTGAAATTTTTTGAAAATACCTTGAAAAATTGGCATTTTTTATGAAAAATCATACCATTTTTTTGGCCGATGGAAGTGAAAGAAGACATCAGCAGCAAGAATAGCCACACCATGCATGGGAGATTCATTGGACTGAAAGACCAGGCTGTGAAAAATGCATTAAAATACTTTAAAGTGACTCCCAGGAATCAAAAATGCCAAAAAGTTCATTTTTCCCTTTAGGTTACACTGGTGTAAATGTTTTCCATAGGCCTCAGTGCTAACGTTTTAGCGTATGCTGTTGGCTATATGAACCATGGGTCCAATTTTTTTTTTTAATCTGAAAAATTGACATTTCGGGAAACTTTTTAAACAAAAAAATCATATCTGTCTAGCAGGGAATTCGCCTTTAAATCTTGTGTTTTCGTAACTAGTGTCAGATCCGCATAAAAAAATACTGTCATATTTTAGACCACACCAACAAATTCAAACTTCACTACAAAGGGTTAATTCCTGTGCCAATGGCTATCTTACCTATGGGAAATCATAGGGAAGAGGTGTGATGATTTTTTTATGCAAAAAGCACACAAGGCTATTGACCAATCAGGGCCCAGTGTCTATTTTATTCTCTCCTATATATTCCTCCCGCATCCGCTAGAGGTCTCTCCGAACCTTATTTACACCAGTGTAACCTTTAATGTGGATATGGAGTTATCAGGATCGAGCACTGGTATGCGTTTCCCCGACGTAATCAACTGATGAAATATTACAAAAATAGGAATTGAAAGCATTTGCTTTTTCAGTTGGTGAGATCAGGAAGTCGCCGTTTATGTTCAAGGGGGGGTATTGATCGATCACTAGTTGTAAATACTATTTTTTGGAGGGTTTTCCACCAAGAAGACTGGTCATTTGATGGATTATTTAATGTACGTTCATTCTTGGTGTCATAATCACGTTTGCTTTTTCTAATAGCCGATGTATAGTTTCATTACGTTTAGATCTAAAGTTTGCCAATGTTTGTGGCGTGTTTCGCTTTTTAGCTATCTTGTGTAATCGATTTCGTTGCCTCATCATTTTCCGAACATTACACGCAAGCCATTGGAGACTACCTTTCCGGATGAGTACTATCTTATTAGGGATATTTTCACTGCATACCTTCTTAATTTTTGCAGTCAAGTTATCTGCATGAGTTGATAGTTCAAATGGTGTATTATCGTCATAGTTCCAGCTCAAGAAGTCTTCGTTCATGGTATCGAAGTCAGCCAGATTATAATTCCAGACTCGTCTGGTGTGGATTGTAGCAGATTTATGTTTCAAAAGTTTTATCCGAGCAACAACTGGACAGTGATACCTAACTATGTTGTCGAATATGTTACCAAGAACACAAGGGGGTAAACAAGGCTGGGGTTGCTAGTCATGAGCAACTTGAGCAAGTCGAGAATAGATGAGGAGTTTTCAGTAAAATGCGTTTTATCAGCAACCAATTGGGTCAGTCCATGTTCGCTACATATGCCGTTTATCTTGCCATTACCATTGTGTACGTAGTTTTCATTGAAATCTCCACCTATTATGACATCCAGGTCGCTATCGCGCGCGAGGGAAATGTTATCATTAATTTTCGTCCACTGGCTTGCGGGGGGAGTTGGGAGGCCGATAGAAACATCCTACAATACAGCGTTTTGTGTTAATTGTAACATCTATCCAGATAGCTTCTACTTCATGGTAGCCAGTGATTTCGACCTACTGTGACTTCGACCCAAAGTGATTTCGACCCGATATGGTGATCTCGACCCACTGTATGTATGTTTCCCATAAGTGACCTCGACCCACTAATTAGTAGCCGTTAATTTGAATAGCCATTCTCAGATAACAGGGACCAATGCGGGTTTTACCTGTCGCACATCACTTTCAACACAAAAACTTCATGTCCCGTTTTAGGGTCCGTGAAGATTCGGCGGAGGGAAGATTCGGCGGGTTTTATCGGCCGAATCTTCCTAGGTTTATACCAATATATTGGGACGGGAGATTTTATGTTTTAAGTTTTATGAATTATGTGGACATATTTTTAAATAATATATTACACGAATAAATTAAATTAAATGAAGCTATTACTTTTATGATGTTTTGTTTGAGATTATTTGTATGTTTTATGAGTGAATATTTTACAAGAATAAATGACTTTTATTATTACTTTTGTTATTACTTTTATGATGTTTTGTCATTAGTTTGTTTGACATATTTTATGAGATTATTTTAGGTGTATGATAAGGTAAGTTTATTGTGAATATATTGAAGTTATTACTTACAAATTACGTGGTAAAATCCAAATATCACGTTCGAACACTATAAGGAATTATGATTAATGAAGATTCAATGAGAAAACGAATAAAAAATTTGACAGTTGTTCACACTCTGTTCACGTTGGCACCAAGTGTTTATATAACAGTCGGTAGATCTAACGACCGTTCCGTTTTTCCTGGGAAGGACATTAATCAAGACCCTATGATCCCTCTTAGTTGTTATTGTTTCAACAAAGAATAAGTGCTCACACAAGCTTAGTCCCACATAAGCCGTAATCCCCAAGCCGTAATCCCTCCACTAATGCTGAATAGGTCACTCTCACCGGTTTTCTGTGATAAAGTTACCCAGGTTCCTAATTTTGTGATAAAGTTACCCAGGTTGGTGAGAATTGTGATAAAGTTACTCAGGTTAAGCAAATCTCACAATATCAACTCGATTTAAAAGTGAAATATTGTTCAGTTTTGGCAAGTAATAGCCCTTATCAAGCATAAATTAAGACATATTATTATTAGTACTGTTGTTCGTCATTTTTATCACAAAAATCAATAATTTGTTGCTAAACATCAACTATTAATTATTAACCTGGGTAACTTTATCACATTCTTCTCCAACCTGGGTAACTTTATCACAATTTCAGGAACCTGGGTAACTTTATCACAGAAAACCGGTGAGAGTGACCTATTCAGCTCCACTAATTAGTTAGATCAAACGACTGGCCGAATCTTCCCTCCGCCGAAAAATACATGGCCGAAACTTCCCTCCGCCGAATCTTCCCGTTCCCCCCGTTTTATGCCGACTCCGGGGTATAAAATTATAGATATCACTCGATGACACCTGTCCAGACAAGCTGTAGTGTTTTTTTTATTTCTGATTTTCTCATGTAATAACTACCTTCTGAGGGGGATGGTCAAATGGGATATTTTTTAGAACATGAGATCTGCGGAAATGTTTGGAACGTATCAAGAGGGCTAACACTATCTTGTTGGCAACTTCCATCAAGGCAAATGTCAACTAGAATCGAACATATCTCGCTCGGATGCATCAAGAATAAACCACTTAAGTATGCCTTTATGGACAAATAATATGCCCAATCATCAGTTTTGTTTGTGTTCTGTTCACAAAATAATAAAGATACGTGTAGTCTTGAAATCGGGTTTTATAAAAATAATAATGATGTTTTTATTATTGTTGATGTTGTAATTTGGTCAGAAATAGATACACTATGTACAAAGCATGACTTGATCCGTTCGAAAACTGCCCCTTGCTAAACATATGTTCTGTTGTCTTCTTGTTGCAGGATTACCTCTGCACAGATTCTGGTCCTATATAAACCACATTCAAACCAGCTACATGGGAGATGAAACCGATCCTGGTAACAAACCATTATTATGTTGCGGCACAGAGAATGTTTGGCGTTCACAGTAGTCATGGATGTATGCCATGACCGACATCATGAGATCTGACACTCTATATATACGACCATGGACATTTTCCTATCAAAACCAGAATAAAAGATTTGTCTATAAAATGATGTTCATTATGACATTAAGACTTGTAACATGACCTGTCCTAAGACAACATACGAATACATAGGGTGTGGTCGCCACCCATCTTAGTAAGTGGGATTCAGGCCATTTTCATGCGGTTTCCATCATATCACAATGTTAGTGGGTATTCAGGATTCATACCCCCGTCAACATATTTTGAAACTAGGGAGTTGCAAGGCTCCTTATAATTCATCGCTAAAAGTTTTTTCATTCCATTGTAATTCGTCATATTATAATTCCATATTTTTCTTATTAGAGATGTTGATGTACTAAACGCTTCTAGTGTCAGTTGCAGGACAACCCAACAGTGGTGTCTCATGGTATTGTCGATAAAGTTTCCATGTACATTACAAGATTCAATAATACTCTTATTATTTGTCAAGAAGAGATCTATAGTGGTTGAGGTCCTCTCCGTAAAGTGGGTTCTATTGCTAACTAGTTGGGTTAATCAGAGATCATTATTATTTCCGTTACCGTCTGCAAAATTGTCTGCATTAAAATCGCCACCTATTACCATGTCAAGGTTTTCGTCAAGTGCAACTGTTATACTCATAAATTTTTGTCCATATGCTTACGGGTGTTTGGTGGTCTATAGAAATAGCTGATTAATAACCATTTTTTCTTGACCGTAGCATCTATCCATAATGCCTCAATATCTGGGGGGAAAAAGAGGTCTTTTCTGATGGAATGGAATCAACTCTCGCACATATATGCAAACCCCACCCCCTGTTCTTCCATCATCCCTATCATGGCGTACAGGGTCATGGCATCCAGGAAGTTTGATATCACCATTAGGTATAGATAGACTAAAACTTATTTGAAGGGTGGATGTGGAATGGTCAATATAAATAGTTTTATGCATTCAATGAAATTAACATGAGTTAAGGTATAGATAGACTAAAACTTATTTGAAGGGTGGATGTGGAATGGTCAATATAAATAGTTTTATGCATTCAATGAAATTAACATTAGTTAAAAACAAATCTTTTTTCAACAGGCAGTCTATATGCAATATTCACATCCCTATATAGATATTTTCCAAAAAATTGTTATCTTGCTATTCCTAAAACCCTGCGGATATATAGTAATGAGCTTGATGACCCTTTCTGGTCTCATGTGATAAATGCATGGGCTAATTATAATGAAACCATTACACCTAATATTAATCAGGAGAATTTATTAGAAATATTATTACAGATAACCAGAGTTACTCTGAACGGGAATCCCAGAGTTATGGACTAGATAGAAAAGGAATTTGCTTTATAAATGACATGATTAACGAGAATGGATGCTCAATGACTCGAGATCAATATGAAGAAAACTCTTGATATATATTATATAAACGTGCAAGCAAGGCTGTTGAAAAGTTTCTGAATTTAAAACCTGAATGTATCCAACTAAGACGATCACAGTGACCTATCATGCCTTTCCAACTATATCAAATCCTGTGCTCATTGTCTAGAGACAATTATAACGCTGTGGCACACTTGCCAAGTTAAAGATTGTGATCCTAAATCTAGAGTCAAATGGGAATCTGATCTGAATATCCAAGCAGATGAAAGAGTGTGGGCGAAAATCATGGCTATCCCTTTTATAAGTTGCCAAGATACCAAATATTGATGGTTGCAATACCGAATAAAAACAAAAATTCTCAAAACTTACCTTCTGAAGAAAGAAAAAAAAATATAGCAATTTATGCACTTTCTGTAAACAAGAAACGGAAAAAATCAAACATTTACTATGGGAATGGAAAATTATTTCTAAATCTGGGAATAAATAGTGAAATGGATATTTCAGAACACTGGAACTAAATAGAACACAAGAAAGTTTCGAAATTCCCTCCTTATATTTGCAAAATTTCTCATATACAGATCTATAATGCGCGAGGAATATCAAATCCTTGCGGACCTGGAATCAGAGCTCCATTGGTCGCACTGGGAAGATCTGCTGAAAACATAGGAGATAACTCTATGACTATATAGCACAATTAAATGAATGAAAGTCTTCATAAAAGGAACACATTTTTATTATTTAATTATAAGCATGGCGATATTAAGCATGTGATATAAACTCATTGTTTTATAGTCAATGCAAAATAGACAACCTCATATACACTGAATTGTGATATCGGAAATATCTAGCAGTCTCAAATGTCATATAACTTACCCAAACATAGTATACAATAACTAGTGATAGCCACATATGAAACAGCAAACTATATGTTAGACCAAACAAGCTCTAAAATGGTATTTAGATATTTGAACCCAACTAACTTCTACTCCTTTCTATTCTAACCTTATCTGACACCCCTCCTCCAAACGAAAACAGGAACAACAACTTAAATATCTGTATTACAATATAATTTTTGATGACATTTATGTGAAATTGTGTATATATACAATGTATATATATTAGGGATCTGCGAATCGGGGATTTTGCATCGAATCGAATCTTCTTCCCGATATCGACATAGAATCTAATCAGCTAGTGATTGACATTGTTTACAAGTGTTTATTTTCGTGTATCATGACAAAAAAACTGCAACATTCACCAGATACTGTATAACAATGTTAATCTCCATAAACATCCGGAGGGAACTTGTGTTTTTTGTTTAGGATAATCATGACATAGGCAAGTCATTCTCACTCTCATGGAGGGTTTGGGATATATTGCATTGCATTTCTATCTAGCTGTGTCCGGCGAACATGACACCAAGAAGTGACATTAAGACACATAAAGACAGTTCAATAAAAGTATCACAAACCCCATGAAATGGAAGTCACTTGTCTTCATTAAAGATAATACAGATTTGACACACTTGGACATGGGAAACAGACATAAATTACAAGTGTTCAATGTTATCAACCAAACTCCAGGCAGAGTTATCACCCATTGCTCCGCTGAGATACCACTGCCATAAGGATATTTGGTAAGGATCATGCTTGTCAAAGTACCGCCGGTACCAATGTAGTCGGTACCGGTACTGCGTTGGAACCGCGGTACCGGTACAGGTGTTGTATTGTTTATTCCATTACATATCACACATTTAACCCTTTACCCAACAAACCGGCCAAAACCGGCCAAATAAAGCTTCAACAGCCTAAAATATCTTCGGTCTGTCTCAATAAAACCATACACATATGGATATCATTGGAAACGGCTCCTTGACCACATTGTGATAGTTACAGTTAGCCCTGTGCTAATGCATTCTCTTATATATGCGAGTCGACCATAGGTCGCCTCGCATATATAAGAGAATGCATTGGCCTAAAAAAAAATCTTTTTTTAACACTTTTTACCATTTTTTCTTACATTCTTTAACAATTTTATAATTTTTAATGTGTTAAGCCAATGCATTCTCTTATATATGCGAGGCGACCTATGGTCGACTCGCATATATAAGAGAATGCATTGGCACAGGGCCGTTCTGTTGGGTAAAGGGTTAAAAGAGTATATTCTAATGTGGTAATTACTGGTAATGTATGGCACTTTGTGCCAGTTTTTGGTGATTGTTGTGGATGACAAATACAACCATTTCAGACTATCCTAATGCACGTATGCCACAGCAGCCACACATAAATGTGTGACATTATGACATACATGCATTAGTATAATCTAAAATAGTTGGATTTATCACCCACAACAATCACCTAAAATGTGCCATAATTTAGGCAGCCTGATATGTGTTAGAACTTTTATGTTTAGGGCTTCAGGCGCTCAAATACAT
Organism: Siphonodentalium dalli; assembly: GCA_032622095.1. Classification (NCBI taxonomy): domain Eukaryota; kingdom Metazoa; phylum Mollusca; class Scaphopoda; order Gadilida; family Siphonodentaliidae; genus Siphonodentalium; species Siphonodentalium dalli. Next base: position 50,588,183 of record CP136069.1, on the reverse strand, counting down.
ACATCGGAAAGATGGGTATATAATATATATGGTGAATCATTCACCATATATATTATATACCCATCTTTCCGATGTATGTATTTGAGCGCCTGAAGCCCTAAACATAAAATCATTCACCATATATATTATATACCCATCTTTCCGATGTATGTATTTGAGCGCCTGAAGCCCTAAACATAAAAGTTCTAACACCTATCAGGCTGTCTAAATTTTAGTAGCATACCATAATGCAAGCGGCAGTTGCGGCACACTTAGAAGACCAAAGTTCCTTCAATTTAAATCGATCTATACTGATATATTTACTGTTTTTGGCTAGTACCGAGAACCGTCGGTACTGAGTATCAGAACCGGTACCGTTGAACCGGTACCGTTTAAACGGCCAAGTACCGCCAGTACCGGTAAGGATTTCTTACATGTTCTCAGTTCTTATGTTTTAGGATTAAAATTGTCTTTGTCTGGCTCAGTTCATATTGTTCTTATCAATACCCAAAGAATTACCATTATTGCAAACTTTTGGTGGTCTAAATAAGATAATAGGTGACTAAATATTGTTCCGACGATATATAAAAAATAGATGTATCGGTCCGCAAAGTACCATCCTTGTGGCAGTGCTATATCGCAGTGATAACATAGAGTGCGCTGCATGGAGTTTGGTTATCAACAAGATTCAATGGATCGAAACTTGGTGCAACGCGCTCGATTTCCCGGGAAACAAACTGAAAGTAGGAAATTTCTAGGAATTTTGCCGACAGTGTCGCAGATAACTGGTCGCACATAATGACGTCCATTTAAGAACGTAATAGACTGATTGTTCTATGGTTTCTGTTCATTCCACTCTTATGTTTTGTCATACATAATGGCAGCTGACATTGAATTGTATTCATATAATCTGAATTGGATATCACGGGTTGCGATCGAAGCACATAATTTGCACAATGCACGTGTATTCTGAACGCAATACATTCACAATTACACTACATTGGCTACTTGGCAACCGTGTGCTTCAATTTTTGTGATGTCAGGTCATTTGGCATGTGTTTCTAGACGCAAAAAACGAGACTACACAAAGTAACATCGATTCGAAAATATCCGAATCAGCGGATCGATCTCGAATCGGATGCCCGACATTGAATCGAATCTCGAATATTCGCAGACCCCTAATATATATAGGCATTACCAGTTATAGTTCAATAATGTAATCATAAGCTGTCAATCCACAGAATACTGCAAAACAATTGGCTGACACACACACTGCCATTTAGGTTATTTCTAAATACCTTGATTACTTTCCCCGCTACATAAATGACAGCAGCGTCGAGTGACCACACCAATAATGCATGCCTAAAAATGTACATGGAAACTGTTTGATACTTCCTGCTATTTAACATGAAATTTCGGTGCTGCATCATAATTCCTTTGGGTATGACTGTATTGACAATAACCATACTGGGTGCTAATATTCAGTGCACACATAACAAGACAAATCAACAAGATTGAACATTTGCAAAGAAATGAAACACAGAAATTAAAAATAAAAATAGGGTTTGTGTCACCGCGGTCAAATATATCAATCCCACGTGAAACTACATCTGCCCAGTGCCACGCGTTGCGGCTAGCCAATCGTAAACGCTGAATTGCCGTTCCAACGACTTGACCAATAGATAAGCACAAGTTTTGAGTGACAGGTGTCTCTTTCAACTTAACGTGTCTTTTTCATAGGAAAAAGTCTCAATGTTATACGATCGTTATACTTCCAACTTCTATATTTGGTGGTTCTCCTGCGAAATGATGGATTAAATTAGAAGAAATAACTCTTGTTGTGATAAAGGTTATGAGTTATAACTGAAAAGTTTGAAGACAAATGTTCTATAGCGCGCTATAGCATTTATCTTCAAACTTTTCGGTTATAACTGCATAACCTTAATCGAAACAAGAGCTATTTCTTAATTGTCAACATGCCTTGTTCTCGATTTCAATTAAACATTTTTTTTTTTAAATATCACTTGGCTCGCTTATGAATATGAAATTTTAACCCTTTCAGTGCCAAGTCCGATTTTTGTATCAACCCATATTTCCTTGATCATTTTTCAAATTTATTGATTATAATAATGTGATACATTGATGGAAAGAGCTCTTTATTGATTATAATAATGTGATACATTGATGGAAAGAGCTCCAAGAGCTCTTTCCATCAATGTATCACATTATTATAATCAATAAATTTGAAAAATGATCAAGGAAATATGGGTTGATACAAAAATCGGACTTGGCACTGAAAGGGTTAAAGTATAAACTCTGTGCTGGACTGCAGGTAAAGTAATAAACTAAGTGGGTCAATGCTGATTAAACTGTTGACTGGCCAATGTATTGGGTAACAAAGCAATTATTTCATGTGTCTTTTGGGAACAGGCAAAATTGTTGTCCGTCGGTATCAGGAATGACTATCGAACTGTTGCTCGGCCTTCGGCCTTGGGTAACAGTTCGATACTAATTCCTGATACCTCGGGACAACAATTTTGACTGTTCCCAAAAAACACATGAAATAATTGCTTACTGTGACATATTTCTATTCTAGTACTGATTACTCTGCAACTGTTGTAAATATACCAACACGCGCATGCTATATATATTCTGGAATGCGTGGGTAGTGACAAGATGTCATCGCCCGATTCACCCCCGCACTGTTCCAATATGCAGGACTTTATTGAGTAATAATTAATGTGAGAATCGGTGAAGGCAAGAACTGCAGAAAAAAACTTTGCACTAGTTTTTCGTTCACAGCATTCTCATTTTAGGTAACCTCCAGGTGAACTGAACGGTTGCTCGCCTCATATCTGCAGGCCTGTACATGCAATAAATTTCAGGGATCAGCCAAGAGGGGGACTTGGGAGACATCTTCTCCCTAAAATGACCCACTTCTCCCTATTTTAGTCCTAGGGAGAAGTGACTTCTCTCTCATATACCAAATGGCAGATTTCAAAACAGCATATATGAAGTGTATTTACTGACTTTGTGTACTTACTCATTATAATGGTAATATTAATTGGATTTTGTATTGTATTGTATTGTGGGTCACACAAAGGCGATGTTAGAGACTAAATTGAACTTCAGCCTTGAATTCTCCCTGATAACATTTCTCCCTAAGGCCATTAAAAATTAATGTCTGGGTTCACGGGCAATTATGTCTAAATTTTGTGATGAGGGAGGGAGGCTATTTATATTTATTATTTATTTTAACTTCTTCAAAACATACCTCAAAATCGAATAATCTGTTTTCATGATTCCAAGTACATTGTAATACAACTTGTCTCTGTGTAATCACATGTATAGCTCAATACTTGGGGATATTCTGACACCTCTGTTGCCCCAATTCCCACATCATGGCTCTAAATGGCTATTGAGGAATGGCATAGCATGAGTTTTGTCTGGTTCTATTCATGATAGGGTGAGGGAAATGGTTTATAAAGTCAGAACCGCTCAATGTCTCCCACCAAATATCAGAACTGTACAATGTAACCACACATGTAGAGAAAAAACACACCACTCAAATTAAAACAACTTCTGACAATTGAATTAGGAATTCTAAGAAAGCTGATTCAAATGTATCAGGAACAATTCTCAGTGACACTGAAGTTATTTTTCTAGTGTTCCACAAGAATCCTATATACCGGTTTATACCATTATACTTTTGTATGGATGGCTGCTGATGTGGGTACATATATGTGCATGTGTTGTCAAAATGACAGTTCTGATAAATTGGTTGAATTCATTGGGAGGAACTTCAAGAAGAAACTATGTCATCCGATTTAATCGCTTGTAGAAAATCGGTTACATACAACCGGATAGATTTTGTTCGTGTTAAAAAAATATATATATTTTTATTTTTTTTATTTTGTGACGATAAATAGTTTTGATGCGGCGGTCTTTTAGTGATGCAGGCAGGGCCTGTGAACCCAGACATTAATTTTTAATGGCCTAATAATAATTGACTTCTCCCAATTTCTCTTGGCTGGTCCCTGACAAATACATTTTTTTGGAATGAGACAACTGGGTCAGAGGGGATGTATATATTTATTGACCGTGTGTACATAGATCACAATGCTAGATATCACAAAACAGAGCAGTAACATAAAACAAACTTATCATTAACAATCATCTGGCACAAAATTTAAAAAAAGCATAATTTTATATCCCCGAATGAGATTCTTGATTACGTCGACAAAAGAGTTGATTTGTTCAATGCTCGTAGCTGCTAACACAATGCCCTGAAAAAAAATATATGCAAATTGGTTAAAGAGCGTCTATCTCTTCCTAGTAGACTATGACAAATTGGGCATTTGTGGTTCGAATGAATATCGAATCAAATCAGGGGAAGGATTTCACATCGAATTGAATCTCGAATCGAATCGTCACTTATTAAAATCCTAACAATAGGTTTTGAATAATTGGTTGATGGAGCGTACTGAGAGAAGTTTTCTGACAACGAAGGCTATACACATGATTTATCCAGCATTATTTACGAATTTACGTACATTGGAATTCTTGTACCAGTCGGACTCTTCAATCCTGACCGTTTTGAGTAATTGTTATTGGAGCGTACCAAAAGATGTTTTCCGACAACGAAGGCTATACGCACAATTTATCCAGCATTATTTTATAAATTTACGTACATTGGAATTCTTGTACCGGTCCGACTCTTCAATCCTGACCGAGAGAGGTATAAGATAAGACAACCGGCCGGCATTCACATTTAGACATTACCCTGTTCATACGCACTGACTCACGTGGCTTTGTTTATAAAATTACAGGGAAACAAGATCTCACCATTGTACGGAATAGTTCTGGGATTCTATCAGCGTTTTTCGAACTTAAGGTCTGAAATGTTACATATTTTATTTGATATTTTGTGGGCGGATTACGGGCAATTTGTCGACATAATGTGGGTAAAATGTCGCAGGTGGCGCCGGTCTTATCTAAACATTAAGGGAGGTAAACCCTGCATGGAGTTTGGGATGATATCTTGTATTATAATAAGTGATCAGAGAGATATTCTCCCTCAAACATTTTGTCGTTATCGGAATGCTGCATGGAGTTTAGGATAACACCTTGTATTATAAGAAGTGATCAGAGCAAAATTCTCCATCATACAGTTTGTCATTATCGGAGTACGGAGTTTGGAATATATACGATAATAGCATAGTGTGTTTTGAGATGTGTTTTATCTCAAGCCGAGCGAAAAATCATACTTCTAACGAGTTGAGATAAAACACATCTCAAAACACACTATGCTATTGTTGTATTTATCTTATGCCAACTGACACAATCATTTTTGCTCAAATTAAGCCACATTTATGACAGTTTTGAGACAAAAACAACCTACATTTTGGTCATATCGAAGAGTAATTTGGTAATTTCGAAGAGCAATTCAGTTACGCAAGAATACGCAGTTACAGTACATGTGATGAGGTCGCGAATTTATGGAACATTGGGGTGATTTGTCAGTAATAAATAAGATATAAGTCCTGATTTAATATGAATCAATGTACAGAAATCGGAACTGTGAAATTCTTTCAATCAAATGTCAATGTTCTCAAACAACAAGACAGTCAATGACTGTAGGGTCGCTCACCAGACTGTAAAGACGGAGAAGACTGGGACTCTGAAGACTACAATAGTCAGTACGTTGTTATAACAAAATTAGTCTTTCAAATTTTTTAAATTTTTTTTTATTATCAATAAGTAAAACCTAAGTTTTTTTAACCTCATTGAAAATTATCTATTTTTTGTTGTTAAATGAAGCAAGGAGTTAAATCTAAAAAATTAAATCTAAATTGTTTTTTTTTTTTTTTTAAAGATATTGACCCTGGCTCCACCCATGTTTGCCCAGTGATCCCATGTTAACAGATCTGAACCCCAGAAAACCAAGGACCCTCCATGCCAAATATAAGCTTAATGGTTCTTGACAAGAAGTTGTTTTAAGACTTACTCTGGAGGAAAAGAGTTATGGCCCTGGCTTTGAAACTATTTGACTTGGTGACCTCATTTTAGTCATCTAGGCAACATCCACACCAAATATGAACCCATTCAGTCTTATGGGTCTGGAGAAGAAGATGTTTAAACAATTTTTGATGGAAGGATGAATGATGGCCGATGAGCTCCACAGGAGATTATGCCTCAGGTGAGCTTAAAACTATAATCACGGGAACCGATATATTAGTACCAAACTTGAACTCACCAACTCAAATAGTTTGTCCTATGGAGGGGGTTAAAGTTTTTGAAGTGAGTGGCTAATTCTTAAACTTATAAAGTTGTCTCTATTAGAAACAGTCTCAATCAACAAATGGTGGTCACACAAACTACAGAACCATTCATATGGTAGAATTTAATTCACTGAAAGGAAGTGTTAAAACTGTATAAACAACATATTTTCACTGACCCACCACTTAGTAGAGACCAAATGCTCCTGGGAATACATTTGACATTCAATTTCAAAACTAATTACCAAAACAAAACACTGGCTGGAGAGAGCTGTGTGTGCTTGACCCAATTGTTGATACAACTGTCAGATTTGACATGTGGATAATTATCAACAGAGCAGACTGGTATTTTCACTGTAAGAGATCATATCGTAGCATATACACAGGGTGTAATGCATTGTGACTGTGAAAGATATTTAAAACATGTGTTTGATAACAGGGATGCTGGAAGCACCAATGACCTGTTAGATGGTGGTTTATTTTTTATTACAATAAGGCATCAGACTGCTGTCAAATTTTGCCAAGAATATTCTATCTGAAGAATATGGATGAGGGTGAGAGGGTTCTTTAATATTTGTGTCTTTAATAATTAACTTTAAAAACAAAAATATTTTTTTTTAATTGATCCGATTGATCAAGGAGTTCAATAAAAAAAAAATTGTTATGAGTTATGTCCCTGGCTCCACCCACATTTGACCCAGTGACCTCATTTGAACAAATCTGAACCCATTCGACCCGATGGTACAAGAGAAGAAATCGTTTTAAGAAATACTATGGAGGGAAAGAGTTATGGCCCTGTCTTCGCAACTATTTGACCCAGTGACCCCATTTCAACAAATCTGAATCTCAGTCATTTGGGACCGTCTATACCAAATCTAAGCTAAATAGGCCCAATGGTTTTTTCAAAGAAAGTGTTTTTTTTTTAAGAGTTATGTCCCTGGCTCCGCCCCTATTTAACCCAGTGACCCCATTTGAACAAATCTGAATCTCAGTCATGTAGGGACCCTCTATACCAAATCTAAGCTAAATAGGCCCAATGGTTTTTGAGAAGAAAGTGTTTTAAGAATTACCATGGAGGGAAAGAGTTATGGCCCTGGTTTCGCAACTATCTGACTTGGAGACCTCATTTTAACAAATCTGATTAACAGTTACCTAGGGAACATCCACAAACAATATGAACCCTTTCGGTCCAATGGAACTTTAGAAGATGTTCAAAGAATTGTTGACGGACGGACGACGGACGAGTAGTGATGACTATAGCTCCACCGGAGACTTCGTCTCAGGTGAGCTAAAAATCAAAGGTCAAAATGCAAAAATGTTATTTTTTTTTAGAGTTATGTCCCTGGCTCTGTCCCTATTTGACCCAGTGACCCCATTTGAACAAATCTGAACCCCAGTCACCCAAGGTCTCTCTGTACCAAATATAAGCTAAATCGGCCAAATATTTGTTTAGAAGAAGTCATTGTAAGAATTACTATGAGTTATGGCCCTGGTTTCTCAACTAATTGACCGGGTGACCTTATTTGAACAAATCTGAACACCAAGGACCCTCCATACCAAATATTAGCTAAATCGGCCCAATGGTACTGAACAAGAAGTCGTTGTAAGAATTACTATGGAGGAATAGAGTTATGGCCCTGGCTTCGCAACTATTTGACCCAGTGACCTCATTTGAACAAATCTGAATGAGAGTCACCTAGGGAACATCCACACCAAATATGAACCAATTCGGTCTTCCGGTTTCAGAGGAGAAGATGTTCAAAGAATTGTTGACGGACGGACGGACGACGGACGAGGAGTGATAACTATAGCTCCACCGGAGACTTCGTCTCAGGTGAGCTAAAAACCAAAGTCTTTCAAACTGTTATAGTTCATAATTCGCTAGATTGAAATTAACCATGCAAGTTCTGAGAAAAGTGTACATCAAAATTTTTTCAGGTGCAAGCTGTCTAAAATGACGGGAACAGAATAGTGAAAGCTAAAATTTAATCCTATTAGGGAATTTAATAATGTTTCATCGAATATGTAGCTACATTACTATTTTATTCCTCTTGTATGCATTAATTTATTCGTTTAAACCATCCAAAATGCTAAGTAGATGTGACCCAATTTCGAGGCGAGAGTTTTTGTAGATAGGTCGCTAAGGCAGCAACATCGTGAGGTGAAAGGTCATGTTGCGCATAGTCCTTTATTGGAGTATACATGTAATACACATATGTAAGATATAGCTAAAATTTTATACACAGTATAACATCAAACCGGTTTAAGATAAAATACCTTGTTTTATAAGAAGTGATCAGAGCGATATTCTCCATCAAACAGTTTGTCGTTATCGGAGCGCAGATCTTTGTTTCTCTTCTCTCTGTCCAGCTGTTTTTGATGTTCTTTCTTCTGTAATCTCTCGAGTTGCTGCAAGGAATGTAGGCCTCATTGAACTGTACGATACCGAGAGGCCGATCACGATGTTTAACTCACACCTTGGCAATAGTGATTAGCTATTTTCAGCTTGGACGCTAAAATCCATAACATTCAGTTGATGGTAATGTTCAAAGATTAAAAAAAAAATAATAATTTCGAAAAAGGGCCATAACTCCGTTAAACAAAAATTGGATCCAACCTATATTCAAACTCAATCTGTATTTTGGGCTGAGAACTCACATACCAAATTTGGTTTCGATCAGATAAATTTTGTTTTGAGTTATTGTAGCATGCATGAATTCTAAAAGGGCCTTAAAAACCCACATTTGAACTGGATCTGTATTTTGGGCTGCCTAACACATATACAACATTTGGTTCCAATCGGATACAAAATGTTTGAGTTATCATATGCGTAAAGTGCCTATGGACAGCTAGACAGACAGATGCACAGATGAACGACGAGTGGTCAATCCGGACGTTGACACTATGTGTACCATACCATAGTCAAAAGAGAAAAAGAGAACATGAAGAGATGGCAACCAGATAATATATTGGGATACCGCGATGATAGTAATAGTACGAGACCGTCCCGTTGCCATTTGTATGACATGAGTTAGGCCCAGGGTTGGTGGTGGGTATTGTAGTCTATTTTCCTCAATTTTAACTAACAAATCAATACCCTATGCTATATATTTCGGAAAGAGTGACAACTTAAGGTCATAATGGTGTATAATACTCTAACTTTCATGTTAAATTACACATAGAATATTCTGGATTATTAGGACTAACATCAGTTTGTTTATGTTTTAAATGAAAGTGTTTGGAAATGTGCTCGGCCTCTATGCCGTCAATTGAATGCGCCCATAACAATTGAATACACCCCTTATTCAACATCATGTGCTGTTAATATATTCCACCACTATTATGTATTTATTTGTATTGTAATATATTACTTATTAGTTAAACATTTCTTAAACGGAACGTCTCATGATAATATGCAATTTTTAATTTACAGGGTGAATTAATTCAATTTACGACCATATGGTTTTGTTTATGTTCATCTTACGATTGCTAGATTATTTTCGCTGGAATATGCCGATGTCACTTTGTGAGGTCAATTGAGTTTGCATACTTTAAAAAAAATAGGACAACACTGCGGTAAATGTCTCTTTTCACATTAAATTACCACTTTCAATTGACAACTGATGTGGGTTTTCAGACAAATATCATGTCTTCTACGGAAAAAACCTGTTTATTGTCGCAATTGTGATATTTGATTACATTTAATTGTTCTTTTATGTGAGCTGATCACTAACGCATAACTCATGTCATACAAATGGTAACGGGTGTTCTCGTACTAAAACTAGCATCTCGCTATCCGCAATATCTTAGCCGGTTTAAGTACAAGCAGACTTGGACTAAGTTTGAGTATTTAGTGAACTAGGTTTGAGTATGAGTATTTAGTACAAAGGGTTAAATGGATGCTTACTATTTGTTCATCTCTGGACAGTATGAAATCTGCACCATGAGGAGGCTGACGGCTGCAGGTCATACCATACTGTCCGTCACTGGCCACCTGTTGGTTCAATCGGTCTTCACTGACAGGAGGCTGGCATCTATACCCCGTTCCATAGCGTCTGTCGTTTGTTACCTGTTGGTTCAATTTGTCACTGGCTACATGCTGGTTTATTCGTTCCTGGAAAGAAATCAAGAGGTTTCACCGACAGTGCTCGCATACACCCACTGTGGCAAATTCAAACATGGGCAGGTAGAGATGCATATACTGAGGACTTCTGCAATTGCCTCCTCCATAACATCAGTCATTCAAATAATGGTTAAAAATATCAGCAGAAGAGTCGGACAGACAAAAATCATTGAAAATTGACAAACTTGCAGCCTCCTCTCAGGGCCATAACTCAGTAAAAAACAAGGGTTGCGCATCAAAGATGGCTCTGGTCCAGTTATTTTGCCCATAAAAGCGAATCTGTTTGACCGAGAATCACTAAAATTAAAATCCACCTTTATAGTTAAAGGCTTATTCTAACTTAGAATGTGGTAAAAATATGATAATGTAGAGACTGCATAGAGATTATACGTCCCACAAATACCTCAGTAGATATAGTGCATCTACCCACTGTCGGTGACTACTGTATTTATAATTGTGATATATGCGGGAAATCATTTACTTACAGTCAATGGAGCGATTAGGAATGTGGAAAGTTGAAATGTCTAAGTAATACTAGATATCAACATGAAGAGATATATATAAAGTAAAATCCAAGATGGCCACTTTTCCAATGAAATTCAAAACATTTGATATCAACATGAAGAGATATATCTAAAGTAAAATCCAAGATGGCCACTTTTCCAATGAAATTCAAAACATTTGATAGATCTCATCTAGTGGTCACCAAGAAGATCAAGGACGTTTGGTAACAATCAGATAAGGGATTTGGTCTGTAGGTGGGCTAAAGGATTTAGTCATGCAAAGAGGCAAAGAGTAAAATCCAAAATGGCTGCTGATAGCCATGTTTTTTAACGAAATTCGGAAAAATTAAGATTAAGATCCATGTGAAGTTTTGTGACGATCGGACAAGGGATCGTGTTGGTTTACCAAAGGATTTAGTCATACAAAGAGAAAAATCCAAGATGGCCGATGGCGCTCATGTTTTCCCCCCAATGAAATTTGGAATAATTTTATGTCTCCCATCTAGTGGTCAAACAAAATATCCATATGAAGTTTGGTGATGATCGTATCAGGAATGTGGTCTGTAGGATGTGCCATAGGACAACAGCCCTGAAAAATTTCATATTATTCGACCAAAGGTATGACCTGTAGCCCGTGCTAATGGAAATTATTGACAGACACACGTACGCATGACAGATAGCAATCCATGGCAACAGCTCAAACTTTACAAGTAATGTTGAGCTAAAAATCGGACAAATCTGGTTTTTGAACCCAATCAAGATATTTTTGTGATCCATATACCCTAATGGAATCGGTTGACATTTGTTAACGTTTTCACACTAACGGTCATAAAATTTCTAAAAATACACAAACTAAGGGCCATAAGCTAATAAAAAAATTGGGACAATCACTAGTTTTCGAAATTGAAATAGATATTGTGAAAGATCCATATACCCAATATGAATGGAATCGGTTGAAGTTTGATCAAGTTACCATGCAAACGGTCATACAATTGCTAAAAAAAAGACAAACGAAGGGCCATAACTCAGGTAAAATAAATCAGACAGAACCTGGTTTTCGAACTCGATTCACCTCGATTGAGATATTTTTGTGAAAGGTTCACATATTAAATATGAATGCAATCAGTTGATGTTTGTTCAAGTTTTCGCTCTAACAGTCATAAAATTGCTAAAAATAGACAAACTAAGTGCCGTAACTCAAGTAAAAATGATACTTACTTTAAATATATGTTTATATTAACATTTGCTGAGGATATTTGCAAGGAAATCCCCATTTATAATTGGTCACATGACCTCTCTTGAATAGAATTTACATGGATTGTTATAAATAAAAAACAATCATTTGTCAAATTATGATTTATTTTCATACAAATAAGACATTGGTGTTTCCCTTGGCAATTAGTTGTAGTCCAAACACTTATAAATCCTCAGTTCAGAGTTTGAAAATTTCCAATTCATCAGTCCAGATAATTTGAGATCGCTTGTTTTTTTATGCTGCCATGTTAAAAGCATCTGTTTTCCTGCATCTTCAGGATCTGGTTCTTCTGACATGAAGTAATTTGCCATTTTGACAGACTGTTTAATTTTAACATTTTTGTGACCAGAAGATCGCCAAATTATCTCACGTTGGGTGAATGTAATAGCTGGTCCATCCGACCTGATTTGCGCCATGCGTCTGATAACTTTCAGGCGCACGTTTTTTGGTGATGTGGCGATCCCTGAGAAACGAACTATTTTGTTTATCTGGCCTTTTACTACAATTCCAGAACAAACAATAATGGTGTATAGCAGAAAAACAACTCAAACATTTAACTGGATATATATATTACACATACAACAAGACAGTCGATGACTGTGGGTTGCTCACCAGACTGTAAAGACTGAGAAGACTGGGACTCTGAAGACTACAACAGTCAGTACTTGACAAAATCACTTGAGACAAGTAGATCTAAACATAGGCAAAGCTGGAGGTTCTCAGATGAGCAGGGCTCGTCACCTTGAAATTTCTAATTGCACACCACTGACAAATCACAAACCCCTTACCCTTTTTAAAGAAGACAACCATACCACAGTTCTAAGTTCACAAAAATGCTTTAGCACATCCCTCTTAGGTTGAATTTTACAACTAGTACCGGTACTTCAAGCTCTCAAACTTTTGAAAATTACCAACCTGACATCCCCATCCCCCATAAAGTTAAAATTTGTGGCTAATTCGGTTCAACAGTTTAACCTGAAGTAGGAACATATGAACTTTTGGTTTAAAACATACTGGTTGGAAAATCAAATCAAACTATGAGAACAATTCTAACCTATTATTGGTGTGAAAATCTAATCTACAACTAATGTTGTATCATGCATGAAATTTTCAACAGTTAAAAATTTTATCAAAGTCAAAACTCCACCCCCTCCCCATTGCCAAAAAAACATTGCCCCCACCAGGCAGCCTGGAAATCAATATTTTTATACCAGCACCAAACAGCATAGATACAGGTAGGGAGGATGGGGGAGAGTTAAATCTCTTATCTCTGCCCGTATTTGAACAAAAGTGAATCCCAATCTATGAGATCCATTCATCTAGTAATTTCAAAGGGTAGATTTAAGAGTTGAAGTGAATTGATTTCCCTCAAAAGTTTCCTAAAAAATGACCCTATTTGAACAAATCTGAACCCAAGGACCCTCCATACAGAAAATTCAATCCAATATACCCGCCATTTTTTCTTTGAAAAATTAGGGTATAATTTCACCTGGATAAGTGGTGGTTAAGAAAATAATATTGGAAGTCTGAATTTAGTGTGTCTGACATTTGCAGAATGAGGTCCCCAAAAGGTGAATTTAATGATGCTCCCTTCTTCTTCCAATAAAATGCAACTCCCTGCAGAAGGCTTCTGTAGGAATATTATCGCATTTGTGCGCACAGGCGGATGAGGATGTCGTTAAAATCTAATATTGGTGAATTTAAAATAAGGATTGTGTATATTACAAGTAAAATCATCATGAGTGTAGTTTAAAGATCTGTTCTGTCATCCTCAGTAGCCTGTTTTGAGCATCTCCTTCTGAAAGTCTTCCAGGGAGGTGCAAGCCACTGCCTCTTCAGATAGGGCGTTCCACATCCGTATGGCCGACGGAAAGAAGGAGTATTTATATGCATCTACTCGCACATGATGCTGAGTGTAGCGCTGGTTATGGCCTCGTGATCTGGTGTTGGTTTTGCTCTTCACGAGTGGAGTAGCTTGATTTGTGACGACCAGTCCTTTGATACACTTGAAGAACATAGACAAGGTGGCATCTTTTCGTCTTTCTTCAAGTGATTTCCATCCAAGGTTTTTCACCATCGTTCTTGGTCTGCTCCTCCATTGGTAGTTGTTCTGGACCATTCTGGCTGCTCTCAGTTGAACTTTCTCCAGTTTCTCCGCTGTGTGTGGGTTCCATACAGTCGATGAGTATTCTACTATTGGACGCACCATGGCATTGTAACACTGCTCCTTGATGTTAGGGCTGCAGTTGGTTAAGTTTCTTCCAATGAAGGCTGTTGTAGAATTTGCCTTTTTGCAGATCTTAGAAACATGGTCATTCCAACTAACATCCTCCTTGATGTTGACACCGAGATACCTTGCAGAGTTCACACATCGTAGTGGTTTTCCATGAATGGTGTACTGGGTTTCCAAGACATTTTGTTTCCTTTTGTTTGTTATACGTATGATCTCGCATTTGTCCGCATTGAATTCCATTTGCCACTTCTTTTCCCAAAGTTGAAGGTTGTCAAGGTCTTCCTGGAGCAGTTTAGCGTCTTTTTTTTATTTTACTGTCCTGTACAGCAAGCAGTCATCTGCAAACAAGCGGGGTGTAGCTGTCACACATTTGGGAAGGTCGTTGATGTAGATAAGGAACAGTAATGGTCCCATAACTGTTCCTTGTGGTACTCCTGATGTTACAGATGTTGCTTCGGAGAGATGGCCTTCTAAGATGACTCTCTGGGTTCTGTTTGAGAGAAAATCCTTTATCCATTCCAAGATGTTGTCATTTATGCCATGTCCTGCGCACTTTTGTAATAACCTCTGATGCGGTACCTTGTCGAAGTCGAGTAGTGCCACGTCGATCTGTTCACCTTTAAATAGTCCTCTTGCTAGGTCATCCACTGTCAAGAGAAGTTGAGTTTCACATGATCTGTTCTTTCTGAAGCCATGTTGAAAGTCTGTTAACTGGTCGTTTGATTCCAGATAACTGATTAGATGGTGGTGAATTATATGTTCTAGAAGTTTGCTGCAGATTGATGTTAAAGATACTGGACGGTAGTTTGATGCAGATGTTTTATCTCCTTTCTTGTACAATGGGGTGATATATGCCTCTTTCCAGTCAGTTGGTATTTTCCCTTGGTTGATTGAGGATTGAAAGAGTTTTGTCAGCATTGGTGTAATTTCGGAAGCGACTGTTTTTAGTAGTCGTCCAGGAATACCGTCAGGTCCAGTGGCCTTATGTATGTTGATGTTATTTAGTAATTTAAGTACTCCATTTTCGGTGGCAACTATTTCGTCCACTTTATTCGCCGGGATGGGCTCAGCGGGTATATTTGTGGTGTCTCCTTGGGTGAATACTGATTAAAATTGCTGATTGAGTATCTCTGCCTTTGTGTTGGTGTCGCTGTATATAATTCCTCTTCTCTTCAGTGGTGACACTCCAGAACTATCATTCCGTTTACTCTTGATGTAAGTCCATAGTCTCTTTGATGTTCTCCTCCCATCGTTTTCAGTCACTAGATCCATGATGTATTTGGACTTGGTTGCTTGCATTGTTTGCGACTTTGATTTTTCAGTTGTTTGAAGCGTTCCCAGTCATGTTTTTTCCCTGTTTTTTTGGCTTTATTGTAAGCCCGATGTTTCTTTCTTGGCAGGCGCTTGATTTCTCCATTAATCCATGGTTGATGGAATCTGGTGGTGCTCATTTTGGATGGTACTAGCTGGAGCTATGCCGCAAGGCAGGTTAGCACCACCGATTTCACCCTCTGGGGACCGCATTCTGATTAGGCCTCAACTGCCAATGGAAACCAAGGAACAGATTGAAGTTCTCCAGTTGAAGTTGGTGATGTACCCCCATTGAGCACCTCGATTATGCATTTTATCTTCTGCAAATTAGGGGATATAGAAACTAAACAGAACTAAAAAATAACTAAAAAATGTCAATTTGATACTCCAGATACTTCCCAAAAGATGAGGCCTAAGCAGAATGAGGTCCCTGGAGGATGTGTTTGGTGATACTAGCCTGCTGTACAGGGTAGCATCACTAAATTCACCCTCTGGGAACCTCATTCTGCAAATGTCAGACTCACTAAATTCAGGCTTGGGAACAGAATTTTGTTTTAATTTGATAATCGCAACAAACAGCAGTGCTAGTGTAGTTGTTTACACAAGCCTGTCCCATAACATCTGTCATTCTAATCAATGATAATGACTGTCTGTCACACTGGAGCTAATACCTGACTGAGTCCTCTGGTAGATAATATATCTCTGCTTCTGGTGAGAGAGGTAAGTCGTGATATGATATGGGGTGTAGGGCCTGTTGGTTGGGGGCAGGGTCATTTGGGGGGGGGGGGGTTTGGAAAGTTTCCGTGATTTCATTAAAGATTAAAGTTTCATAACTCTGCGGATGTCAAAATGATGTTAGTTTTTCAAATTTTATATGTTTAAAAAAAAAAAATTCTTTTTAAATTGAGCAAGGAGTTCAATCTGAATTTTAATTTTTTTTTTAGTTATGTCACTGGTTCCGCCCACATTTGACACAGTGACCTCATTTGAACAAATCTGAACCACGGTCACCCAAGGACCCTTTATTCCAAATATGAATCCATTCGGCCCAATACAATTTGAGAAGAAGTCGTTTTAAGAATTAATATGGTGGGAAAGAGTTATGGTCCTAGCTTCGCAACTATTTGACCTGGTGACTTCATTTGAACAAATCTGAATGTCAGTCACCTAGGGAACATCCACACAAAATATGAACCCATTCGGTCCCATGGATCTGGAGAAGATGTTCAAACAATTGTTGACGGATGGATAGTTGGACGACGGATGAGGAGTGATGACTATAGCTCCACCGGAGACTTTGTCTCAGGTGAGCTAATAAAAATATGTATAAAGCAATAATATATATTTATTCAGGTATATTATTGTTTTATACATATTTTTAGCATATTCCAGTTGCAAGTTGCTGACTGAAGAATAGAAACAAAACTCATGTGCTATTATCGATGAAGTAATTGATAATTATACTGATATCTGTTTGGTTTATAAAGCACAATATTTTTGCGCATTCACAGGCTAATATACTAGAAGTAATGGGCCATACATCTATGTAATATAATCAAGAACTTTTGACATAAACCGAAGGTAAATAATTTATTAAATATATCCATTAATATCAATCACTTTTGTCTCCAAGTTCTGCCAGTGTGAAACAATTATGTATATTTGTTTACACGGAATGACATCGGATTTTATCAATTAAACATGACATTTTGTGAAATTATTTATCGGATATCTGAGCCAACCCCTCAATATCATCAAGTTAACTATGAAGTTAAATTAATTTTTTTGTAAGCCGTTGATAGCTCACCCCATTTCGTGTTGTTTTTTTTTTTTTGCGATTGGAGATTTGGAAAAAAATCAACTTGCCTCATACAACCTGATTATATAATATTATGTCATCATTTAAAAAAAAAATTATATATAAGTTACAGAAATGATGTTTTGATAAAGTGAGATACAGATCTATCATCCCTCACCGCTTCTCAAAATTACACAAAGACTAAAAACACACATCATTGGAAATCAAATGATGTTTTTCGTGCAAAATTGGGGCACCATTGTGTTGGCTGGGGGAATGACGTTTGTCATAATGTGCATTGTGGGTAAATGGTTAATCCAATTGTTTTTCTAAATAAAACTCAAAATGTGGCAGAAAACACAAGTAGGCCAAAATAGGCGACCGAGATAACAGTTTGAGTTGGAAAGACGAAGACCAAAGTGTTTGACAAAGAATGTGATAACTTATATGTTTGGAAGGTTACTGAATTATTAGGGAGATACTTTTAATGTTTA
This sequence comes from Siphonodentalium dalli, assembly GCA_032622095.1. NCBI lineage: Eukaryota > Metazoa > Mollusca > Scaphopoda > Gadilida > Siphonodentaliidae > Siphonodentalium > Siphonodentalium dalli. Next base: position 50,570,209 of record CP136069.1, on the reverse strand, counting down.
TATGCTGGTGAGAGTTTGTTTTTGCATGTTTTGACACAATAAAATAATTCACTTCATAAAAGTCTTATTCCATGTTACTCTCCTGGTAATTAATGACTGAGTGTTTGCCTATGCCATGGTGGTACAATGGTAGCCCATATAAATAAAAAACCTGCCTGCCTCCTCGAAAAAACTGTCGCCAATAATAAATTAAAACTAAAAACCGGCCTCCCTCATGGTTAAAATTGGCCATAAATAATAAAAATAAATATCTGCCTCCCTCATTCACTTTGAAAAAAACAAGTGTCTGAGAAACAAACACTCTTTTTTTATTTGGCATAATATCTGGAAGAATCTTACCATGGATATCTGAACATCGATTGCCTGCAGTTCTCTATGTAGACCAGCATCATTGGCATTCCTCTGTGGGGGAACCAGGGCCAGAGAGCCAGCTTGTCTCTGAGCACATTCAGTAGTCGATTGCGACCCAACAGGGATATTATCCAACCTGAAAGACGGAGAGAAGAACAAGGTAATGTTCTGTCACAAGGTAATGTTCTGTCACAAGGTAATGTTCTGTCACAAGGTAATGTTCTGTCACAAGGTAATGTTCTGTCACAAGGTAATGTTCTGTCAGCACCATATCAGTGGGGTATAACAAACAAGGATTGCACATCAAAGATGGCTCTCGTCGATAAGGGTCATAACTCAGGTAAAATATAAAATCTGACAAACCTGGTTTTTTAACTCAATCAAGATATTGTTGTGAAAGATCCATATACCCAATATGAATGGAAGTTATAGCGCTAATCGTCATTAAACTTACAAAAATAGACAAACAAAGAGCCGTAACTCAGGTATAAAGGATCAGACAAATCTGAAGAATTTTTAAAATTATTTATTTTCTGTGCACCAATCGGCGACCAAGAACAGTCCCTCTATATATACATAAATTCATATATTGTACCAGGTACTAGTAATTACACATGTCAGTAAAGTGTAATAGATGTAAAGTATTAACCCTTTCATGAATGTAGCTGCGGTGGTGCAGCATTAATTGCAAGTGCATTCTCTTATATATTCCGAGTTTCCCATAGGAAATGCACTGGCTTACAAGATCAAGGTGAATATTGTTAGGCCAATGTATTCTCTTATATATGCGAGGCTCCCTATGGGAGACTCGCATATATATAAAAGAATTCATCTGCACATGGTTTTCGCAAAATTGCAGGAAGCTCCATGGAAGGGTTAATCATTTATATTATTATTGTCTTATAGTTCTATTCAGACATGTAGGGATCCAATTGAAGAAAGTTATACACAGTAACACAAGTGAATGTGATTCGTATAACACTGACATTTCCTAAGTCTTTTTTACACAGGGGCAGACCCCTCAAAGTGTGTTGTTAACTCTCTGGCTGCTATGGTGCAAAATGCTAAATTCTTGGACATTTGACTAACTTTTTGTGAGATCGGAGAATTCCACATACCATTTTTACGACTAAGAAACTAAGAAATTTTATCGGAAGTGAGATATCTTTTATCTGTGATAAAATTTCTGGGTACGTTCCATGAGTTTACTCGGAACAGCACCCTAATAACTTCCTGTCAACGGTATCTATACAGTAAATTATCTGTGAGCGGTTGATTCAATAACTCGATGCCTGGCTGCGCAGTGACGTATTTAACACTCGTTGTCACGAAGCATTGCTCCATTCAAAATTTGTTAACTGATCAGCGTCCAATGCTGGTGAATCGAAAACTAAAGTAAGCAACTCTCGACCAATCAGAATTTGTGTTTCAGAGACAAATATTCAACTTCAAGCAGTTCCATGACTGGAGATTCCTGAATTTTTTTCGAAAACCCTGTGCCAATGCATTCTATTATATATAAGTCATAGCCTCACATATATAAGAGAATGCATTGGCCTAACAATATTTACCTTGACATTGTAAGCCAATGCATTCTATTATATACAAGTCATAGCCTCACATATATAAGAGAATGCATTGGCCTAACAATATTTACCTTGACATTGTAAGCCAATGCATTCTATTATATACAAGTCATAGCCTCACATATATAAGAGAATGCATTGGCCTAACAATATTTACCTTGACATTGTAAGCCAATGCATTCTATTATATACAAGCCATAGCCTCACATATATAAGAGAATGCATTGGCCTAACAATATTTACCTTGACATTGTAAGCCAATGCATTCTATTATATACAAGTCATAGCCTCACATATATAAGAGAATGCATTGGCCTAACAATATTTACCTTGACATTGTAAGCCAATGCATTCTATTATATATAATAAAGTCATAGCCTCACATATATAAGAGAATGCATTGGCCTAACAATATTTACCTTGACATTGTAAGCCAATGCATTCTATTATATATAATAAAGTCATAGCCTCACATATATAAGAGAATGCATTGGCCTAACAATATTTACCTTGACATTGTAAGCCAATGCATTCTGTTATATATGCGAGACTCCCCACTGGCACAGGACGTTTAACGCTGCACAGACCCCGTTGTGAAAGGGTTAATCCATGTTTGGTTTGAATTTATCTGGGATTGATCACTGTTTAACCATTTCTTTACTAAATACTCATTGACGAGTAGTTACCTTATTAACCCTTTATATACTAAATACTCATTGAACTAATATCTGAAGATTTCCCACCAATGAATATGAATCCTTGTTTTTGTATTATCTTTTTTTGTGTCTGTCGTCTGCTTTTATTACCTAAATACCCCTCCAAATGAATAATAGGCCGTTCCAATGTAAACTTTTATAACTGAATAGGAAAATCCATTCAGTATATGGTTAATAAACACACAAAGCAAGCCTTGAAATAGGGTGTCTGTCATTTGCAGAATGAGGTCCCCAGAGGGTGAATTTAGTTATGCTACCCCGCATATCGGGCTAGCATCACCAAATTCAACCTCTGGGAACCTCATTCTGCTGAGGTGTAAGCAGAATGAGGTCCCCAGAGGGTGAATTTGGTGATGCTAGCCTGCTATGCGGGTTAGCATCACTAAATTCACCCTCTGGGGACCTCATTCTGCAAATGACAGACACCCTATTTCAAGGCTTGACACAAAGTAAGACCGTCCTGTGAAGAAAAACTTACGAGTTCCAGTATCGAGAGGATTGTCTAGCCATGTTCTCGACTGATTCAGGTTCCTCCATCAGGTAATCATATCGATCTTGGAGATTGTATCGACTAGGAGCACGCGATGTCATTGGGTATGGCCTCGTATTGATTGGGGTCACAGCTGTCACTGGCGTATAAGCTTTTGTATTCTGTATAATTGTAAACAGAATAAGTGGTACTGATTTCATACTGGTACTGCATTAATCAAACCTGCAAGTAGCGTGTCTGTCATTTGCAGAATGAGGTCCCCAGAGGGTGAATTTAGTGATGCTATCCCACACAGCGGGCTAGCATCACCAAATTCACCCTCTGGGAACCTCATTCTGTTTAGGCCTCATCTTCTGGGAAGTATCTATAGTATCAAATTAACATTTTATTTTAGTTACGTTTTCCCTTCGGGGAAGTTTCTATATCCCCTAATTTGCAGAAGATAAAATGCATAATCGAGGTGCCCAATGGGTGAACATCATCAACTTCAACTGGGGAACTTCAATCTGATCCTAGGTCTACCATAGCAGAATGAGGTTCCCAGAGGTTTAATTTGGTGATGCTAGCCCGCTGTGCGGGATAGCATCACTAAATTCACCCTCTGGGGACCTCATTCTGAAAATGACAGACACGCTATTTGCAGCCTTGGCATTAATCAATTGGATGTGTTGACAATAATTGTTTTTTCCCCCCCATCAAATTTCTAGTCAAAACGTAGCGTACTGTAAAGAATAAATTAAAAATCAGTTAATAAAAAACTGAAAACATTTAATAAATTTCTGCTTAATTCTTAACCCGTTCTTTTTCAGGAAATGTTCAGATAATAAGTTCAACAAATGACTTGTATTATATTTGTCTGTCTGTATTAAATCTACTTAGATTTCCTGATCTGAATAACAGAATGTTCCAATGTTTACATTATAACTGAATGGGAGAATCCATTTAATACATACAGAGTTAAACACTATCAATTCCATTTCGCAGGAGACCATGAACTCAAAGGGTTTGAGTTAAAATTTTGTTTAACCCTTTACCCAACAGAACGGCCCTGTGCCAATGCATTCTCTTATATATGCGAGTCGACCATAGGTCGCCTCGCATATATAAGAGAATGCATTGGCTTAACACATATTAAAAATGATAAAATTGTCAAAGAATGTAGAAAAATATTTTTAAAAATGTTAAAAAATGTAAGAAAAAATTATAAAATTGTTAAAGAATGTAAGAAAAAAAGGTAAAAAGTTATAAAAATAATTTTTTTAGGCCAATGCATTCTCTTATATATGCGAGGCGACCTATGGTCGACTCGCATATATAATAGAATGCATTGGCACAGGGCATAACTGTAACCATCACAATGTGGTCAATGAACCGGTTCCAATGATATCCATATTTGTATGGTGTTATTGAGACAGACCGAAGATATTTTAGGCTGTTGAAGCTTTATTTGGGCGTTTTTGTCCGTTTTGTTGGGTAAAGGGTTAAACACTATCAACTCCATTTCGCAGGAGACCATGAGCTCAAAGGCTTTGAGTTAAAATTTTGTTTAAACTTACATACACGTTTGTCTGATGGGATTAACTAGTACATTAGCTGTGAAATTCACAATATATATTTAATGAAAGTGTCAATGACACTGTAGCTCAACTTGGGGAGGCATTAATATTATGCTGAGCAGTCAATAGAATTATGATAATGATTAAGGACAGTCAAAAAGCTTTGAACAGTGAATGGATTGTATTGTGAAGAAGATACTTTTCATCGTCCCATATTCTGAAAATAATTACGATCATCATGCAAAGCCACCTCGAACCTCAACCTTGCGTGACTTCTCAAATATACATGTCTGTACTACAGACGAATAATAGACCATTCCAGAGTATACTTTTATAACCGAATGGAAGAATCCATTTAGTATAGAAAGGGTTAATATCCCTACAAATGAAGAATAGCCCATTCCATGATCTACTTTTATTACTGAATGGGGAAAGTCCATTGGTTAACTGGTTACTCACCTCTTCCGCTATGACCTGCACAGGGTCCGTGTTCCTCATCCTCGCCTTGGTGAAGCGACTTATTGGCCCAAACTTTGACACCAGAGGGGGCCCAAATGGTATGAATGGTATGTCGATTTCTGTCTGGTTCGACAAGCCTTGTACAGATCTGGAACATTCAATGGCTTTAAATAGATGGACAGAGCATAAAATTTGTACAGCCCTTGAAATTGTCAGTTTTCTTCTGCAACATTTCTTCAGAATTGCATGAAATTCTATATTGGCTTCTACTGCTTTTTCTAATGCATTGCCTTTTTTCACAGTTAAGGGCTGGAGCACCAACATGGTTCATGCTCAGGGTTCGCGCTGCCACTTGCCAAATTTGCCATTGGCAAAAATAATTCACATTTGGCAAAAAATATTTTCATTTGGCAAAAGTTTTGGCAAGTCACTTATTAGTTCCTCAAGCAATTTAACAAATATTGGTCAATCAATACCGTAAATTTCAGGAAACTCTTACAACATAATTGTATTAGTGGTGTTATATAAGGTTTAGGGAAAGTTAACACCCCTATTAAAATGCAGTTAATCTCATAGCATTAGTACTGATGGTTGGAGGGATTACTAATCCTCCTGTGATGTGCCCTTCTGATGGAGAAACCCTTCTACCATTGTATTGTTAGGTGGTTGGCTTATTGTTGTATGATAAATCGCAATAGATGCAAGTTTAATTATATATTAACTTTTCTATCGATATCAAAAGTCGTTCAAACCGCGAGTGTCGAAACAAAAGACTTAATGTTGCAGAAAAAGATACTATCAGGGATAGCATTTGGCAATTGCTAAAATAATTTGGCAAAAAATATTTTCATTTGGCAAATTATTTGGCAAATGTAAATTTAGGTCCGGCGCGAACCCTGTTCATGGTGTGTCATAGGCCAAATTGGCCAATGGCCATTTTATTTCGAAAATGGTCGAAACAAATATCATTTGGCAAAACTTTTGGCCAAAGTTTTTGTTACCCTAAAACCGGAAATCTAACTAGAGCAACATGAGAATCATATTTATGGCATGATCATCTGCTAATTGATCAGGTGATACAGCAAAAGGCACTCACGGCACTGCGCTATCAAACAATGTAATAAAACAGTGATGAGAATTAACACGAAGGCCAAATGATAAATGATGGGTAGTGGTATACTGTAGTGTAACAATAGTGAGATTAAATGATAAATGATGGGTAGTGGTATACTGTAGTGTAACAATAGTGAGATTAACCCTTTACCCAACAGAACGTTTTTTTGACCCTGTGCCAATGCATTCTCTTATATATGCGAGTCGACCATAGGTCGCCTCGCATATATAAGAGAATGCATTGGCTTAACACATTAAAAATTATAAAATTGTTAAAGATTGTAAGAAAAAATGGTAAAAAAAGATTTTTTTTAAGCCAATGCATTCTCTTATATATGCGAGGCGACCTATGGTCGACTCGCATATATAAGAGAATGCATTGGCACAGGGCATAACTGTAACTATCACAATGTGGTCAAGGAGCCGGTTCCAATGATATCCATATTTGTATGGTTCTATTGAGACAGACCGAAGATATTTTAGGCTGTTGAAGCTTTATTTGGCCGGTTTTGGCCGGTTTGTTGGGTAAAGAGTTAAAGAAGTCTAGACACGGTATCTGAAGGTATGGACATAATTATATAGAATGTTAAGATATTAAATAAAACAGAAATATTCATAAATTATGAGACCAGAAAATGAGGATTTAAGGCCAAAAAATAATAATATTTGATTCTCAGGCAATTTTTTTTGAAAATCAAAGCAAGCGCAAGGTTTTTATTTTCATTTTTTATATTTTTTCTGCCTGCATACTGGCATAGTAAGCATGGGTTATTATACCTTCCCAGGTCCATAAAATGTTTGTAATGGATATAAACTAATTTAATCTGATAAAAAGAATGACAAATTATGACATTGTACTACCCGTACATCATCTAGGGATTACCTAGAATGATTTATATATTGATATGATTTTAATATCGGCACATTCATTGTAACAACATCAGAACTACATATCCAATTCATATAAAAATACAGAGTGTAAATACAGTCGAAACGAATAGATAAAGTGATCTTCCAAACTATCATAGAAAGTCTTGGTTCACTTATTCCGCCGACTAATTAGAGACTGTATATGTACGTGTATATACAATGGATGATGGACAATATTGCTAATTTATTGGTTATAAAACTTCAAAAACATTGCCAATATACACAGATTGTTAAACTGAGTTTTTATTGCGTTCCCGAATATGTGCTGACCGCAGATCGAAATATTCAACACAATTTACCAATAAACTTGGGGGTTTGCAGAGCCTGTGGTGACAATATACCTGATAGTTATCGTTACCTATGGTCTTTTGTTGAATATCCACACATACACCTTTGTATTTATTTCCTATTCGATATTTGAAACATAACTAATTTCCGTGTGACAGTTTCCTATTTTCGTGTTACCGGTTTACAACTATGTGAGAATCCAAAATCAGAATAAAATTGCCCAACGCGGGCTATGCCTGAAAATCAAAACCCTTTTGTTTTTTGCCTAATTTGGCCAAAGTATTTTTAATTTGGCTAAAAAAAATCATCAGAAATATCCAAAAAATTGGCCAAAAGATTCTTCGATCCAGCGTGAACACAGAGCACCGAGTCAGCATGCAATATCATGTTGGAAGTATATTTCAGATATTTGGACTAAATTCAGCACAGAAATTGGGGGACATAAGCACTCTAGCTACACTATAATGGGTGGAGTCACTGGCTCAGTATGAGGTGTTAATTGATAGGGATGGGGACCAGACCGGAAAAAACGATCTGCGGTAGATGGACAGATCCTACTCTTTTATATATATATAGATATATAATATATCTTACCATGGCACAATACAACATCTATTTTACTCAAAGTTGTCCTTTAAATTTGTTGTAAATTGTGAATCGCGTGCATGAAATTAAAAATTCAATGCCCTGCGCAAGGTAAACAATCCGCACAAACTTTCCGAGATTTAGATAGCAAATGGTGAATATAACTATTATCGGAGTTAATAGTTAGACGTAAATGATATTTATAGGAATTATACACATGACACAAGCGATTAAATCGCATAATTGAATATGAGACAACTTTTTCATCAACATAATCCTGAATTTCTCATCCCAACCTAAATTGTCTGGCATTGTTGTGGTATTCTTGTGACAAAAAACAATTCTAATTGATGCTCCAAAAATTGGATTTAGTAACTTGTCCATTCTTGAAAAAGAGAACAGATATTCAAAAACAGCGTATTTTGTGCTATCGAACATGATGATATAACACCAAACTAGACATCAAAAGCGGAACCGGATTGTATCGATTGCAGCCTGTATGTAAATCAGTTAGCTGCATGTGTAGAGGATATATTAGTCTTTCAATTTACTGAATACGGGAGAAACAGTTTCCAGATCGAGAGTGTGGAGATGGGGCTATAATTCGGGAGAGACTTCCGACTCAATCCTGAAGTAAATAAATCTGCTCACAAGCCTGTAAAACAGTGTGATTACTTACTGTGATATGGAACCAGTAGTTGCCATGGTATCATTAGTTTTAATATCACTCTGATTTGATTACTTACTGTGATATGGGACCAGTAGTTGCCATGGTATCGTTAGTTTTAATATCACTCTGATTTGATTACTTACTGTGAAGTGGAACCAGTAGTTGCCATGGTATCGTTAGTTTGAATATCACTCTGATAAGCCTGCAAAAGAAAATAAAAGGTCAGCCAACCACAGTGTCCCCCGAAAACGTGGCAAGTCGACGCTGCTTTGTTAAAGAAATTAAAAAATATGTTGAAATGTTCTCAGTCGAAAGGGTTAATAAATCCGTAAAGAAATAATATTTCCATCATCTATATACATGTTGCACATCTCCAATATGTGGGTAACAATACTCTGAAGTTTCAGTTATCTACGATCAAAACTGTAGGAGGAGTTGATTACACCCTCAAACAGAAAATTATAAAAAATGTTTTTTCAAAGTCGAAAGGCCCATAACTCTGGGAAAAATAATTGGATCAAACTCAAATTCGAACTTGACCTGTATTTTGATATGAACGACACACAAAAAAACAGAATTTCCAATTAAACAATCCAAACTTGAGTTATCATCCAGAAACCAAAGAAAAAACAAGAAAATTTGAATTTTCCAAGTCAAAAAGCCCATAACTCTGAGAAAAATCATCGGATCAAACTCAAATTCGAACTTGACCTGTATTTTGATATCAATGACTCACAAAAAAAACGGAATTTTCAATTGAACAGTCCAAACTTGAGTTATCATCCGGAAACCAAAGAAAAAAGATGAAAAATTGAATTTTCTAGGTCGAAAAAAGTCCACAACTCTAGGAAAAATCATCGGATCAAACTCAAATTCGAACTCAACCTGTATCTTGATATGACTGATCCACATTAATTTGCAATTAAAGGATCCAAACTTGAGATATCATCCGGAAACCGAAAAAGTGAGAAATATTCTAAGTAAAAAAAAAGTTGAAAAAAGGGAAATAACTTCATAAAAGAACATCGGATCAAACCCAGAATTGCAGAGCACCTGTGTTCTTGGTTGAAACACCTACATACCAAGTTTCAATCAAATCGGATGATCATTACTGGAGTTATTACTCCGGACGGACTGACGCATGCACAGACGAACGGACGCACGGATGCGGCTGATTACAATAGTCCTCCGAAAATTTCGGGGGACAATAAAGTAGTGGACGAAGCTCCAAATAAAAGCAAACTGGTAAGGCCAAATAATAAATATTATATGAGTTTCAGACACCGCTGCATTGAATTAAATGGCTGCATTGAATTAAAGACATATTATAATTATGGACTTGTTCGGGTGCGTGAAATTGATAAGTTAGTATTCAGGTGCTATGCCAACCTGTGGAATGTGGCATTCTACTAACATAATCGAAAATTTACAGAAATTGACCATACCACACCATAGTAAACATTGTCTGAACTACGCTCAATTGATAAATATACCGGTATACATCAGATTCGGGATGCAACTATCGGCGATAAACTAACGCAAATGATTTTGCCATCGAGAGTCATTGCATTGAATTAATCTATATGAATGGCGAGGTGTGCTGTCAATTTGGATTAATATTCGTAAAATATTAACTACTTTGAGCAAGATTATTCTCCATTTCTATTTGATCACCCTACCAGAGTGTTTCAAATTACTTTAAATGGCTGCATTGAATTAAATGCCGCATTGAATTAAATAGCCGCATTGAAATAAATGGCCACATATGACGTTTTATTTCATTTTTTGATATTATGACCAAAAAAAAAAAATCCAAATTATTTTAGTATGTTTTTACCAACATGTCCAGCTGACATGTCCAAATGTATTGAGCATTAATTGCAAAATACATGAACTCTTAACATATCTCTGTGTAGTGTGTAATGTCTAAATTGACTATCATGCAATCATATACTAGTGACATAGCACATTAAGTAGATGACTACATTGAAGAAAATGATTAGCTGATCATCACAGTCTGGTGTACTAATTGTAACTCCACAATAATTGAAAGGCACTGGCGGAAATTTAGGATCACATGTTTTAAGTGTCAATTTATAGACAATTGTGAACAGTCAGAGGCATTCAAACGTTATAGATAACCTCTATGTCAAATACAAGTAGCAGAATGTAATTTTTATATCAGATTAAATGAATGTACAATTTCAGAGACTCAAATAAAAAAAAAATTCTGGCCTAAATGTAGTTGAATGTTTTTATATAAACTCAGGGGTGCTGGATATTTGCAGAATGAGGTGCCCAGAGGGTGAATTTAGTAATGCTACCCCACACAGCAGGAAAGCATCACTAAATTCACCATCTGTGGACATCTTTCTGCATGGCCTCGTATGTTTTGGGATAAACATGATTTTCGTATTAATTTGAGACAGAGTGGCAAGCAACTTGTGTACCAAAATTATTGAAATTGGTACATATTTGTTGGGAGATATCAAGCCAGACGGAAAAATATTGGAGAAAATTTACAATAGAAGGGCCATAACTCAGGCCAAAAAATTGGGATAAACATGGTTTACCCACTGATTTGAGATACTGTGGCAAGCAGCTTGTATACCGCTATTCTCAAAGTAATTGACCAGAAAAACGGGGTGATACCCCGGTCATGACCGCGGCGATACCGGTAATAAACGGTAGCGGTATCGAGACGGTCACAGCGGTGGAGTTACGGTATCGGGCGGTAAGGATACCGCGGTCTGATAGCGGGCACCGCGATAAATGTTTTGAATACCGCGGTGATTTTCATGGAACTCTTTGAAGGGATGCATTTAGTAAACGTTCAGTCAACGATTCAATCGTAAGTGGAAAGATTTCCGTCGAGGCTGGAAGTAACCGATAGTTGGATTGCGCATGCTGACGACAATGTCGCAAGTTAAAAAATAGTATCAAGCACCGTTTGATTTTAGATGCGAAATCGTGGCGTATCCTTGATAACCTCCACTTGCGACGTAATCGCAGTCGTGTGTACGTAAAAATCGTAGCTGGAAATGTCGTAGGATAGTCAATTACATGCTTTATTCGTGGTTTATTTCTGAAAATCGGAGCGGGGGGTACGGAATAAATCCAAAATGATTTGAACTATGTGGAATAGCAAGAGAAATATGATGATATTGGAAAATCATCTATAAAAAAAATAAGTATATCATCCCATGTGTTTATAAATGCGAGTTTATATTTTTTTAATACAAGTGCAATGTTCGTGTTTTTGACGCATGATTCACGGCATTGGTATAATATCTATTAATTAAATGATGACTCCTGCTGGCTGGGTTGTCACACCGAAAGTTAAAACAATATGTCTATAAGCCTTAATTAAGGATCTCATTAAATTCCACAGATAAAAGGAGAATCACTGTGATTTCCACGACTTCGTGTCAATGCCAATCGCTGCCTTAGAATGTCCATTTTACTTTATTGAATAAAAATATTAAAAAAACGTTCCGTCATAACTTGGTGCGTGCTGAAATTATTTCAAGGGCAGGTATGTGTTGGAAGACACCTCAGTGCCCGGACACCAGGCGATGGGTGGAGTTTACAATTTGATAGCCGATGTCGGCAACTTCAAAGTACCGGTAGCGTATGTTCACGGCGTGATACTTTGTGTTGCACTCAGCCCTGCTGAAGATTACCATGATGACCTGTCACATTCAGAACAAGCCCAAATGACATTTTTGTGACGTGTTTATCGTTTAGTGTTTGGGGAAGTTCCCTTGATGACGTCATCGTGGGTCATATTGTCAAATTGTGTTCAACCATTGCATTGCATTGGAGATTGATAAAGTTGGGAATATCGGTAAGAATTGTTGTTTCCCCACCCGCACTATTATTTGGGTCACTCAGATAATTCTTACCTATTTGTACCCTGCATCGCAACTAAAACTGATATGCATTCTCATGTAGGTTTATCATCGACCTATGTCTATATGCATGCATACGTCGATGCATAAAATCGCGACAAAAATGTTTTGCTCACTAATTTGAGATATTGTGGAAAGCAACTTGAATACCAAAAATTATTGAAATTTTTCATATTTGATCGAGTTATCAAGCCTGATGGACATGACAGACAAACAGCGTTCACGCTGGCCCAGAAATTCCTTTAGCCATTCTTTTATCCAAATGCGACATTTTTTTTAGCCACTTTGCATTTGCTTTAGCCACTTATTTTGGAACATATTTTGAGATAAATTGAATGTTTATTACATTTTATTTTCAAAATAAAACAATACCAATGTAATATGGTCACTGAAATCTAGCTTTCTCTTACGATTCATTTTGGAAATGTGACTTGCAATGAAAACCCTGGATACTTAAAGCATCATTCCCTGATACCCACTCACAAGTTGTTTTTCTTACAACACAAAGCGTTTCCATTGACACGATATGAAATCAACACCAATGCACACCTGTTACTAATTGCTCCAAGCACATTGGGTCCTATAACATACACGAGGTGCAAACGCTTTTGTTGTGTGGATGTAGGTGTGCGTGATGTACCGAGTACTGAGCTGGCGTTTTTATAATCGCCTCCATGTCTGGACACAGTCTGGACACAATTGGGAGGACATTATTTTAGCCATTTTTTTCGCCATATGGTAATTTATTTTCGCCAATTACAATTTATTTTCGCCAATGGCTAAAATGGCCGCCAGCGTGAACATTGCAGACAAATGGATGTATGCAGACAGCAGGATGTCTGCTGTAGATGTACCATAAATACTTACATTGGCTATGGTGGTTACTGGTGTTGTGTATGATGTTACAGAGGCTGTCTTCGTGGCGGGGGCTAAAAAACCTATACTGGATGTGGCCTGCCATGTCGATTTGCCGTCAGAAGCTTCTGATACAATGACTGGGGGCATTCCATACCTAGGAGTTGGACCACTAGTAACTGGAGACCATAGATTTATTGGCTCTGAAAATATATATTAAATCTTCCAACTATAGGCGACACAAGGCTTGGTAAAAGTAGTGGGAGGAGCTTATGGTTTTTGCTAGGAGACAATTAAGGTATCTACAGAAATAGTTTAATTAGCGTTACGGAGACTGCCTACATGCTATAATACACAAGAGAACATACATTATTTTCATCTTTAATTGTGATAAATATGATGATTGTCATGCAAAATTGACAACAGTGTTATAACCATGGATGAAAGTATGCGCGGATATCAATATGTGGGTGAACATGAAATTTTAAGGCAGCAAGTGACTGGCTCAGTTGCTGATTGGTAGAAAATATATGTTAATAATTATTTGATTGACAGCTGTGGAAAGGTCCATAGCATCAAACCTACCTGGCATTATATTCTCATTGCGTCCTTCAGTTGTAATTTTTGCAGCTATTAAACTGTCGTTCATGACTGGATGCATTCCGTACCTGGGACTGGGGCCACTTGTAACTGGCGACCATGAACTTTTTGACTCTGAAAAGAAATATTCAAATCTTCCAAATATAGGAGACACAAGACTTGGTTAGTCCATGGTTAATTAAGTTTACATTTAGCATCATCCAGGATTCTGATAATTAAGTGCAAAAGGCGGTGATTATTCATTATCAATTATTCGCGATAGGTTTTTGAAGTTGCTAACATAGTAGAATTCAATTATAATAAAACATAACATAAATAGTGAAACCGACCTTGTTTACATTCATTTTATGTGAAAGAAGCATCTGTCTGGGGACTAATAGCAAATGTTTTTATCTGAATTTTCACAAGGGACACCTCTATGGGACAGCAAACAGGACTATTGACCAAAGCCACAGGCAATTGGTGTTGTATTATATATGACACATATAGTCTTCAAACTATTGCCCGCCTGCTATGTCAGGGTTGGTGCAAGGTGCGAATTGTGTCATATACAAGGTATAATATTGACTGCCTTGTGGTGAAACAGTGAGAAATATTTTCCCACGATGGTATTCAAAAGACAGCACAAGCGAGAATCATTATATAGCTAGTAATTAAATTAATTCTCAGCCAATTAATTCTACCACGTGATCATATTCATATGTATATAATAATTCTCAAAATTCCACCCCATGGCAGTCAATAGATGTATTCTAGAAGTAATGTGGACTCGTTCCTAGTGCTCAGCCTGCTCTACGCTAAGGTGCAACATTCCGGCAAGTAGCGACTAGTAAGTGCCGAAATAACTTTTCTGGGGATTACATGGTCGATATATATAGCGTCACCAGAAATCCCTCAGGTAACCAGCGCCCAGGTGAACTGGAGCATAGAAAAGCAGTATAGCTACTACGTCATTAGCTCATGACGTCTTATCCGAAAATAGTAGGGTGGAATTCCACCCCCTAAGATGGTGGCACTCTTGAAAATATCTTGAATATCTTGAAAATACATGACTTACACACTCTAAATTCCTCAATTTTCATGCATGACTGGTGTTATAACCGCCTGCCCACGTCTTTTGGAACCATGTACAACAAACGAGCAAAATCAACCCCAAGACACCCGAATCCCGTACTGTTAGAACTCCCTAGAACCAAGTGGTCAGGAAAACTACCCCACCACGCCTTCCCCACAACATGGAACAATATGGAAAAAGACCATACTGCTTGCCAAAGCAGGCACACATTGAAGAAGCGCTTACAGATAGCCATGCTGAAAAATTACCCCGAAAATGTACGCTGTAAAAACAAAGGATGTCCCGATAGTGCTCAATAAACTACACGGATAATCCTAGTCATACTCGTTGTAGTTGTATAATCCTAATACTATTCAAATAAGTTTCTTCTCAGCTGCATGTGGACACACGTCGCATTCTCGTTCCTAACATGCCCATTATACTGCCACACATAAAAAATGTTACCGTACATTATCATCATTTATCTAACGGGACTATTACCGTACACCGCCAGATATACATAAAAAGATATATATATGTAATATTGATAATTTGAATTATCCCAAAACCTCACTCAACAAAGAGACTTTCCGACGATCCATATAGATTCTCATTCTGTTTACCTATATAAAGATGGCGCTATCTCTCGCCTGAAACTGTTGTAGCAACAAAAACAAAATATTTTGTTCCTAATATATACCCATGGAACTGGAACTGGAACTGAAACTGTTAATATGTTTTAGATAATTTGAACAGTTCAAAAAATTCCTATGGAAAGATAGTACATCTTGGATTGGCTCACAACCACGACAATACTCATTTGTGATATGCCCTAAGTACTAGATTCTAAAAAGTTTGATATATGACTATAGTCTGTACAAGTGCGTGGATCTGAAATACAAGCATCTATGCTATTAAGTATAGTTATACTTGTTTTAGGGGGTAGCAGGAAGACAGCCCGATAGGGCTAAGCTACCCCCGACAATACACTGTTATAATTTATTATGTATTACTGCTACTGTGTCATTCGTGTGTATTGTAAATAAACTATCCTATCCTATCCTATCCTCTTGATGACGGAAGCGTTACGTCATGTAATTGTACGGAACAGTGAGCGGAGTGTCTGAGACAGGTACAAGACTAGAAGTAATGTTAGGTTTCCACACATCTTGTGTAGTATATGGTTGCTAGGAGATAAGGTATCTACATAAATTGTTTAATTAGTGTTGCAGAGCCTGCCTACATGCTATAAATATATAAGAGAACATACTAGTACATTATTTTCATCTTTAAAGGTACACAATCCGATTTGATGGTCCCCATATCATCAGATTCCAACAACAATATCTCTTGAAATACTGCTTCAGTTATCAGAATCAATTAATTGCCAAATAATAATGCTAACCACTGTCAACTATAGCATAAAATTGCCCAAAAAGTGTTATATATTAACATTTTGTTCAACGCAATTTGATATCGAGACTATGTCTGTCAGCATTCGTCAAATATTTACCAGGCCACCAAATATTCCAGGTGGTGAAAATAATAGATTTAAAAAATGGGTGGGTTTTTTTGAAAATAAGCAATTTAACACTGAAAGTATGCGCGAATATGATATTTAAAAAAAAATATAATATATATTTCCTTAAAGAAAGCCTGAACACTGAACTATATGGATAGATGTCCTGCGTTTGTAAAACCATAGTAGAAAAGGGGTTAACTTTTTTGTGGTCGCCTACGATACCTTGCGGTCTTCAGTGGCTTGCTCGGATTAGTCACGCATGCGCAGTCCCAATATAACCGAATGAATTCGCCAGTTTATTTTCAACTCAATCAGGAGATTGGCGAGTTGCGGGGTTGGGAATGGCACCGCCATGGGAGGGCCCTATGATAGTTCAGTGTTCAGGCTTTCTTTAAGGAAATATATATTATATTTTTAAAAATATCATATTTCCGCTAAAGGAAGCCGTTCACACTGAACTATATGGATTAGAATGCAAGCCCAGGAGGAGGCACGAGCAATAAAGTTAATAGCCAAATTTTGGAGGGAATGCACTCTTCTAAAACAGATTGTACCTAAATATGAACTCTTTAATGAATCTGTTATGATTAGGTACGTGAAATAACTCATATAATTAGAGTGCTATATTGCCCAAACATGTACCTCCCCCCTTTGTTTTTGGAAGCAACATCCCAGGTGGTGCCATTCAATTCAGAATTGCAATTCTCTGTTCTTCATCCGTCAGTTCTAAGAATCCAGCCGATTTGAGATGCGAGGAGACTAACTCCCTCTCCGCCTTAGCGACATAACGACCTGCACTGGAGGAGGCCCACTCCAAAGATGGCAAGACAACCAACATTAAGAGTTTAACTAACTGCTGTTCACCAATGCAAATGGCAGATAACCTGATGCCCAATCTGTGGCACAGGTATCAAATGGAGAGCCCATTAGCCCAAATGGGTTATACAACTATAAGCGAGTCAAGCCATCGGATCAGAGGGAGCCCCCACCATCGCATGCTGCAGGTGGTCATGCCCAAGCTAATATCCTGGCCAAACTGGAGGGTGGGGAGAGGTCATTTTTCTCCGATCCCTTCACGGAGGAGTGGCAGGCAAGGCCGTGTCGGTAATGCGAGCGTGACCAGGGGGACTCGGCGCTTTACCTCATGGGTACGGCCCCTGCCCTACGCTTAAGCTACCGAAGGCCATCCAGCCGGTGTCGATACGTACGCACGCGATTTTGGCAGCTTTAGCGCCCAGAACCGCTAGCGTCTGGTGGGGGCCAATTGGCCTGGAGGTCCCAAGTACCCTGGCAGCTCCACCAGACGTATCCCCACGAATTGGTTGAACCGTCGAGACGTAACCGGAGGAGCGTGAACTGGTCCTGCCCTTAGAACAGTTATCACACGTTCACATGTCCCTGAGGTACCTATGTATCACAATACACATTGCGTATATATATATATAAAATGATATAATATATATATCCGGGGGATATATATATTAAGTTTTCCTCATGAGACCATGTCAGAAGGCCCTTCCAAAGCTGCGCCCATCAATCTAATGGTCGGAGCCAGATCACAGCTCCCTGTCATGATCCAACGTATCACTAAATATAGATATACAACCCCACAGAGAACATGTCTCATGTCTCTGAGGTACCTATGTATCACAAGATAGCATTGCAGAAACCCGGTGACACAAATCTTTCGCATATATAGATATATAAAATGATATCATAGATATATCATGGTGATATATAAGTCATCATGAGATCATGTCAGAAGACCCTACTAAAGCTGCGCCCAACAATCCAATGGTCGGAGCCAGAGCAGAGATCCCTGGCACAATCCAATGTATCATTAAAGATATATATATAGCCCCTCAGAGAACATGGCCGAACACCACAGGTGACCAGAGCATCCAATGAGAAAGCAAACCGCTACTCTCAGGTGCCAAAACAATGTCGGTACGAGTATTAATTTTGGAGAAATTTCCCAACGAGCACCATCCTTTGGAATGGAGACAGACAGCAAAATGTGCAACACAAGTATTATGTTCAGCCTAAATCCACACACACTACTATTATTAGGCCATCACGACCACTAGGCACCCGAGAGCAGTCCGCGTTCCCAGCAGAATACCCACCGCGATCCGATTCTAAGAAATGAAGGTGCGCCTTCTACAACCGAAATCAGTTCAAATGATGTACAATGTAGTCAGATGATGAACACAGGTAAATTTTCACGGTCACCATACGGAATATTCAGGTCTGAGCCTCTGCCTCCCCAAACATGCAGTAGAACGACCTAGGTGTGTGATAGGTCGGTTAGTGTGAAGCATGCAGCAAACTAGGGGAAGACCCGCTCTAAAAATGGCTCCCCTAGGAAGGAAACGAATGAAATTATCATCCTCCTAGTAAAGGATACACATCCCTTTTTAATGTTTTATTTTAATTTGAAGAGCCAAGATAGAGAGGAACTCCCCCGACCTAAGTGGTCCCGCTTATGGCATGTTTAAGGAAGAGAGGACAAACCCAGCATAGACCGAAATGCGCAGTTGGCAGCATGGCTTCAGGCCCTTATGATCGGGCATCTGTGCCATGGGGATGGGATGCCACTCGTACGGGGTGGTCCCCTGCCTGCGTCTTAGGAAAGGTCGGTAATGCTGGTCAATGAGCTTCCTCGAAAGCTTAGCTGGACAGCGCAAACGTCTTTGCCTGTTTTATTGTCTATGTGCCAGATAATCAAATTGATATGGGCAATAGAAGTATGAAGAGCCATGCTGATGGCCTGTTGTCGGAAAGGCTATTGGCAGTGGTCGTGGGACACGTGGCAATAGAAATGCTTTCCATGTAAATATGCTTCATTCGTGTGTGAAGTATATTCGCCATATCAACGGTATGAAAGGTCGGGACACGTATATATTTTAAAATTCATTGAGACTCCAGCTAGTCCATGAATACCTTCAAAACACCTACCATGCCCTTTATGAACAATGCATGCTGTATTGGATGTACAGCCTGTTCTTGTACCAAGCTCACATTTGATATGGTTACTTGCCATAAATAATGTCTCCCCCCCACCTTCCTCGTCTTGGAATACCACTGCTATTATATCGTTATTCATTGGGGAACGTCATCCAGGCCACGGTCGCCAGTTATTGCCAGTGGGCCAGTTACCTGGAGGGGTCAAGTCACCACGACTCTAAATACCTGTCAGGCTGGAATCATTCACAGAATTGACATTTTGTGTCCCAATTAGAGCCATATCCAGAATCGTAGTAATCCAGCCATCGCCGCTTCTTTTCGGTAAACCTACACAGGAAGGAAAGCAATTATGTTTGTATTCCGGAAGGAGACACCATTTAGTCGAGATACAACCCAGCAATTTTTAAAGGATGGGTTAATTTTTGGATACAATTCAGAATAACTAAAATCTGGAATTGAGACAATAGTGAAACTGTCATCACGATTAATTTTAGTGTCATGCTTGCAATCATTAAATGCTAGCAGTTCAAAATTTGACAGTGAAGTTGAAGCACTGTACGAGAATCGAATCATGTACTCAACAGAATTCTGACTCCTGTCAGATGTCAATCCCTGTCTGAAATTAATGACACTAACGAATCTTAGTACAACAGTCATTATTTTTTCTGATATTGATAAACTGTAGTCTGATAACTTCAAGCGTCGACCAACACATCTAAATCATAGGAGACATGTGTGACAGTATTAAAACAGAAAACACAAAGTATTTTGTGAAAGCATGTTGTTTAGATGAGATCTAGCGACTCCAGTAGTGTTCTGTAACATGCACACACCTAGGTGTGTACATGTGTCAGCCATTAAGTTTTTATTGTCCACACCCGATCGCACAGCGTAGTGCACCCACAACAACATACCTGAACAAATGTTGTAATGGGGAAAGTCGGCATTTGCATTCGGATTATATTCAGTAATCTCGAATGGGACTTGTTAGCCTGACAAACTTGGTATCGGACCGAGTTCTGATTTCTGTCAGAATACCCTGACCAGGGTGCGATCCCCGGTCCGCTAGCACATGGCTGAGGACTGTTACATTGAAGGTGATGCTCCGTTACGAGAATCAAACCATGAACATAATTATAACACTTGTCCAATATCAATCTCTGTCAATTTATTAAAGTAATAATGACACTACTGTTTTTACATTGAATTGATAAACCCAGATGTAAATTGTAATCAACTTTTAAGTTCAAATGTGACCAACACATCTGGATCAGTTGTATTGAACCATAAAACAACAAAGTATTATGAGAAAGAATGTAGTTCATAACATTATGATAGATAGCGTCAGTAGCGATGGTAATTATTGCTAAATAAATGTCCACGCGTAAATAAATTCCCACAAAATTAGGAGACTTCCGGTAGCGAATCACGTGGCATTTTTTATATCTGACAAATTATATCATACCTAATAGGTTCTATAATAATTACATAGATGAATTGTTCACAATAGTCTATGCGCCTCGTAAGGCCTTGAAATGGCGGCTGATTATGGCGAAATGTCGATTTTCAGATTCGAAAAATATTAAGTCCGCTGCCTATTCGAAAACACGGAACAATTGTATGTTTGAAGCGAAACGGTCCGTGAATTCGAAACAATAATTCTAAAAACTAACGCGTAGGCGACCAGTAATTATTGTATCGATAAATTGAATTTGTTGTCTAGTTGTTAAACGACAAATTCGGAACAATACTCCCTTTAGACTTCCGTCCGGTTTGGTAGCAGAAAATAAACTGGCGAATTCATTCGGTTATATTGGGACTGCGCATGCGTGACTAATCCGAGCAAGCCACTGAAGACCGCGAGGTATCGTAGGCGACCACAAAAAAGTTAACCCCTTTTCTACTATGGTTTTACAAACGCAGGACATCTATCCATATAGTTCAGTGTGAACGGCTTCCTTTAGCGGAAATATCAATATGTGGGTGAACATGAAATTTTACGGCAGCAAGTGACGGCTCAGTTGCTGATTGGTAGAAAATATATGCTAATAATTATTTGATTGACAGCTGTGGAAAGGTCCATAGCATCAAACCTACCTGGTATTATATTCTCATTGCGTCCTTCAGCTGTAATTTTTGAAGCTATTAAACTGTCGTTCATGACTGGATGCATTCCGTACCTGGGACTGGGGCCACTAGTAACTGGAGACCATGGTATTTTTGACTCTGAAAAGAAATATTCAAATCTTCCAATTATAGGAGACACAAGACTTGGTTAGTCCATGGTTAATTAAGTTACGTTTAGCATCATCCAGGATTCTGATTCTGTATACACCCGTCAGTAAGCCCATCCTCGTGAGTAAGCCCAGTCTGGGTTTTTTGCCCTCAAACAAACATGGGGGGGTCCTCGTGGATAAGCCCACCCCCAATTTTCAGCATTTGGGAGGTAAGTACAATCATTTTGTGCTATTCTGTGGCCGAGAAGAATCTCCAGTACAGTGCATTGAATAGATGAACGACGATCACAAATGACAGATACTTGTTTTATTTGTACTGTGTTATGAAAATAAAACAAAATTAAAAATATATGTTGCTTTTGTTATTATTTATTATTTATATATTATAAACCTTAGGCCTATATGTTAGACAGATTATTCCCATAATATTCCCATCTTAGTTGTTGGATATATCAAAGGAGTATCAAACAAATAACATCAAAAGGTGCCGCACCCGTTTTTCACGCCTCTCGCGGAGTGAACCCAATGAGATGTAAGTGAATCCAATGGGATGCTATGTAATGACTGTGTGTTTTTACAGGATCGTTTGATTCTGCAGAAGTGTGAGATCTCTTTACCTGCAACTTGTATGTGTGTTTTTACAAGAACTGACATATATAGTGTGATACACCAGGTTATCAATCATAACAATTTGAAACATTCTGCTTTCAACATGTCTAAACTTCGTGCTAGATTCTCATTGGAAGTTAAAATGAAAGTTGCCGAGTGGCATCGTGCTAATGGTAGAGACTGTTCAAAAACCACTAGACAATTCAATGTTGATAGGAAGCAAGTTCGTTTGTGGAATCGCGACTATGAAAAATACCAGATCATTCCAAAATCGACAATCAAATCAAAGAAATCCATGAACATTGGCAAAGAACCTCTCTCCTACGAACTCGACGAGACTGTTTTCGATTGGTTGTGCGAGGAACGGACGATTGGCAGACCTGTGTCAAACTTTTCACTGCAATCTAGGGCCAGAGAGATAGCGTCGCAAATGAAATTACAGGGGTTCAAAGCATCAAACGCTGGCTGAACCGATGGAAGAAGAGATAGTGTTGGCATCAGAAAAGGCACCATCGACTCACAAAAGCTCCCAGAAGACTACAAAGAGAAGTTCGAAGCATTCCACACTGCCATCAAGATTCTCCGACGAAAGAACGACTACACCGACCACAACCTGACCAACATGGACCAGACGATGGTGAGATTTGACATGGTACCAACGTCAACCAATAACGTGAAGGGGGCTATTGTGGCATTGTGCGCCCGTGCTAATGGTTCAAAGCTACCAGCGTACATCATATTCAAAGAACGCAACGGACTATCGGCTAAGATTCTATCCAAACTCAACATACCAAACAACGTGAAAGTTTCCAATTCGCCCAATGGTTGGATGACTGCGATCGAAGTACAGCGTTGGATCCAACGAGTGTGGGGTGAAAATGATGACGATGTACGCAGACTGCTTGTTCTAGACAGTTACCGTCCACATGGCACAACTGAGACCCTCGACGAATTTGCAAGCCGTGACACTGACATCGTTACTGTCCCCGGAGGTAGGCTTGATTAATTAGCATTTTATTAGCATTACTCCAACTAAATTTGGGTGTGAACTCATTACACAACACTATTGTGTTTTCAAATTGATCCCAAGAAAATATAAATTGAGCCCAATAATTTCCACGAGCAGTCCTGCTTTCTATGATATACTTTTAAAAGTTGCCACGTTCTCTGGTGTTAATTCGTTTACAATCTTTGTGGCTCAATTGCCGTTAATTAATCTTGGATTATTTCATTTTAACATGAGGCAATATATATATCAGAGCAGCTAATATTTATATTAAATCATTTTTGAACCATTACATTTAAAATAGTATCAGATAATGAGTTTTTCCATTCGAATATTAATCCACCTCAAATTTATAGAGTTATTGTTCTTGTTGCAGAACGTACATAATACGTTTCGTCGATTACCGCGAAATTCATTATTTTTTTCTCTTATTTACAGGTTGTACGCCACTGGTCCAGCCTATGGATACACACGTTAATAAAGTTTTTAAAACCCATCTGCGTGCATCTTGGACTTCATGGTTTCAGACAGCTGAAAAGAATGCTAGAGGGAACTACATTCAGCCACAATGACAGCATGTTATTACATGGGTTAGTGATGCGTGGGAGAGCATCGATGATCGTGTCATTTTCAACTCATTCCTCTCATGTGGGATCAGCACAGCGTTAGATGGATCAGAAGACTAACTCATGGGAGAGAGAATAAAGGAGACGGGAATTGAGACCACTGAAGAAAAAGACGATGACGACACCATCAAAGGAATCTTCTTCGAGGAAGATTCTGACGACGACCTGGAGTTCCGATGGTTTCGACGACGATGAACTTGTCGTCTTCTGAACTTTGTTGTTTGAACTTTGTGCTATTTATGTGCGCTATTAACCGTTCCATACGCATGTTTACAACGTATAAATTGTATTTTTTGTTTTACCTGTCGACATCTGTATCTTGTTATTATTATATGATTTTATCTTAATAAACTTAATAAAACGCATCATTCTCTTTATATAACGCAACTACTCTTGGTATCAGTATAAAATACGATGGTATACCAGCATCTCAAGGCTAACTGAGATTTTGCACGGGGGGATCCCCGTGAGTAAGCCCAGTACCCACTTTTTGGACAAAAACGTGCACGTGCCCCCTGGGCTTACTGACGGGTGTATACGGTAATTAAGTGCAAAAGGCGGTGATTATTAATTATTAATTATTCACGATAGGTTTTTGAAGTTGCTAACATAGTACAATGCAATTATAATAAAACATAAATAGTGAAACCAACCTTGTTTACATTCATTTTATGTGAATGAAGCATCTGTCTGGGGACTAATAGCAAATGTTTTTATCTGAATTTTCACAAAGGACACCTCTATGGGACAGCAAACAGGACTATTGACCAAAGCCACAGGCAATTGGTGTTGTATTATATATGACACAATTCTCGCAAGCAGCAGGCAGGTAAATACTTATCTGGCTATAGTCTGTTGGCGCGAGACAAGAATTGTGGCAAAGGAACTATAGTCTTCAAACTATTGCCCGCCTGCCATGTCAGGGTTGGTGCAAGGTGCGAATTGTGTCATATACAAGGTATAATATTGACTGCCTTGTGGTGAAACAGTGAGAAATATTTTCCCACGATGGTATTCAAAAGACAGCACAGCTGGAAAATAGTAAACACCTATTGCATGTCTTAGAGAGGAATAGCGAGAATCATTATATAGCTAGTAATTAATTTAATTCTCAGCCAATTAATTCTACCATGTGATCATATTCATATGTATATAATAATTCTCAAAATTCCACCCCATGGCAGTCAATAGATGTATTCTAGAAGTAATGTGAACTCGTTCCTAATGCTCAGCCTGCTCTATGCTAATGCGCAACATTCCGGCAAGTAGCGACTAGTAAGTGCCGAAATAACTTTTCTGGGGATTACATGGTCGATATATATAGCGTCACCAGAAATCCCTCAGGTAACCAGCGCCCAGGTGAACTGGAGCATAGAAAAGCAGTATAGCTACTACGTCATTAGCTCATGAAGTCTAATCCGAAAATAGTAGGGTGAAATTCCACCCCCTAAGATGATGGCACTCTTGATGGCGGAAGCGTTACGTCGTGTAATTGTACGGAACAGTGAGCGGAGTGTCTGAGACAGGTACAAGACTAGAAGTTATGTTAGGTTTCCACACATCTTGTGTAGCATATGGTTGCTAGGAGACAAGGTATAGATCTACATAAATTGTTTAATTAGTGTTACAGAGCCTGCCTACATGCTATAAATATATAAGAGAACATACTAGTACATTAATTTTATCTTTAAAGGTACACAATCCGATTTGATGGTCCCCATATCAGATTCCAACAACAATATTTCTTGAAATACTGCTTCAGTTATCAGAATCAATTAATTGCCAAATATTAATGCTAACCACTGTCAACTATAGCATAAAATTGCCCAAAAAGTTTTATATATTAACATTTTGTTCAATGCAATTTGATATCGAGACTATGTCTGTCAGCATTCGTCAAATATTTACCAGGCCACCAAATATTCCAGGTGGTGAAAATAATAGATTTTAAAAATGGGTGTTTTTTTTTTGAAAATAGGCAATTTAACACTGAAAGTATGCGCGGATATCAATATGTGGGTGAACATGAAATTTTAAGGCAGCAAGTGATGGCTCAGTTGCTGATTGGTAGAAAATATATGCTAATAATTATTTGATTGACAGCTGTGGAAATGTCCATAGCATCAAACCTACCTGGTATTATATTCTCATTGCGTCCTTCAGCTGTAATTTTTGCAGCTATTAAACTGTCGTTCATGACTGGATGCATTCCGTACCTGGGACTGGGGCCACTAGTACCTGGCGACCATGAACTTTTTGACTCTGAAAAGAAATATTCAAATCTTCCAATTATAGGAGACACAAGACTTGGTTAGTCCATGGTTAATTAAGTTTACGTTTAGCATCATCCAGGATTCTGATAATTAATTGCAAAAGGCGGTGATTATTCATTATTAATTATTCACGATAGGATTTTGAAGTTGCTAACATAGTACAATGCAATTATAATAAAACATAAATAGTGAAACCAACCTTGTTTACATTCATTTTATGTGAATGAAGCATCTGTCTGGGGACTAATAGCAAATGTTTTTATCTGAATTTTCACAAGGGACACCTCTATGGGACAGCAAACAGGACTATTGACCAAAGCCACAGGCAATTGGTGTTTTATTATATATGACACAATTCTCGCAAGCAGCAGGCAGGTAAATAGTTATCTGGCTATAGTCTGATGGCGTGAGACAAGAATTATGGCAAAGGAACTATCGCCCAGACTATAGTCTTCAAACTATTGCCCGCCTGCTATGTCAGGGTTGGTGCAAGGTGCGAATTGTGTCATATACAAGGTATAATATTGACTGCCTTGTGGTGAAACAGTGAGAAATATTTTCCCACGATGGTGTTCAAAAGACAGCACAGCTGGAAAATAGTAAACACCTATTGCATGTCTTAGAGAGGAATAGCGAGAATCATTATATAGCTAGTAATTAAATTAATTCTCAGCCAATTAATTCTACCACGTGATCATATTCATATGTATATAATAATTCTCAAAATTCCACCCCATGGCAGTCAATAGATATATTCTAGAAGTAATGTGGACTCGTTCCTAGTGCTCAGCCTGCTCTACGCTAAGGTGCAACATTCCGGCAAGTAGCGACTAGTAAGTGCCGAAATAACTTTTCTGGGGATTACATGGTCGATATATATAGCGTCACCAGAAATCCCTCAGGTAACCAGCGCCCAGGTGAACTGGAGCATAGAAAAGCAGTATAGCTACTACGTAATTAGCTCATGACGTCTTATCCGAAAGTAGTAGGGTGGAATTCCACCCCCTAAGATGGTGGCTCCTCTTGATGGCGGAAGCGTTACGTCGTGTAATTGTACGGAACAGTGAGCGTCTGAGACAGGTACAAGACTAGAAGTAATGTTAGGTTTCCACACATCTTGTGTAGCATATGGTTGCTAGGAGACAAGGTATCTACATAAATTGTTTAATTAGTGTTACAGAGCCTGCCTACATGCTATAAATATATGAGAGAACATACTAGTACATTATTTTCATCTTTAAAGGTACACAATCCGATTTGATGGTCCCCATATCAGATTCCAACAACAATATTTCTTGAAATACTGCTTCAGTTATATCAGAATCAATTAATTGCCAAATATTAATGATATTATAAACCACTGTCAACTATAGCATAAAATTGCCAAAAAAAGTGTTACATATTAACATTTTGTTCAACGCAATTTGATATCGAGACTATGTCAGCATTCGTCAAATATTTACCAGGCCACCAAATATTCCAGGTGGTGAAAAATAATAGATTTAAAAAATGGGTGGGTTTCTTTGAAAATAAGCAATTTAACACTGAAAGTATGCGTGGATATCAATATGTGGGTGAACATGAAATTTTAAGGCAGCAAGTGACGGCTCAGTTGCTGATTGGTAGAAAATATATGCTAATAATTATTTGATTGACAGCTGTGGAAAGGTCCATAGCATCAAACCTACCTGGCATTATATTCTCATTGCGTCCTTCAGCTGTAAATTTTGCAGCTATTAAACTGTCTTTCATGACTGGATGCATTCCGTACCTGGGACTGGGGCCACTAGTAACTGGAGACCATGATATTTTTGACTCTGAAAAGAAATATTATATGGTTAATTAAGTTTACGTTTAGCATCATCCAGGATTCTGATAATTAAGTGCAAAGGCGGTGATTATTCATTATTAATTATTCACGATAGGTTTTTGAAGTTGCTAACATAGTAGAATGCAATTACAATAAAACATAACATAAATAGTGAAACCAACCTTATTTACATTCATTTTATGTGAATGAAGCATCTGTCTGGGGACTAATAGCAAATGTTTTATCTGAATTTTCACAAAGGACACCTCTATGGGACAGCAAACAGGACTATTGACCAAAGCCGCAGGCAATTGGTGTTGTATTATATATGACACAATTCTCGCAGGCAGCAGGCAGGTAAATAGTTATCAGGCTGTAGTCTGTTGGCGCATGACAAGAATTGTGGCAAAGGAACTATCGCCCAGACTATAGTCTTCAAACTATTACCCGCCTGCTATGTCAGGGTTGGTGCAAGGTGCGAATTGTGCCATATACAAGGTATAATATTGACTGCCTTATGGTGAAACAGTGAGAAATATTTTCCCATGATGGTGTTCAAAAGACAGCACAGCTGGAAAATAGTAAACACCTATTGCATGCCTTAGGGAGGAATAGCATGAATTATTACATAGCTAGTAATTAAATTAATTCTCAGCCAATTAATTCTACCATGTGATCATACCATATTTTGTGGTATCGGGTCACCCCTCCCAACATCGCTCTAATCAGGCGCAAGGTAATATCGATATTGAACCGACTAACTGGTCTGATATCACAGGTCTGATATTACTCGATACATTGAGTATATCTCGTGTTTTTTGAGTTGATACGGAAATTATCTCATGAGTGACCAAGACAAATGTCTATTTTTCGCGAGTGGTTTGCCGGGAGGGAAACATAAACATTTGTCGTGGTCACGAATGAGATAATTTTCGGTATCCACTCAAAAACACTAGATTTTCTTTTTATTAAATGTGTGCTGTGCATATAAATTGATCATTTGTAAAAACAACCCAGCTTCATTTAACCTTGATTCGATCTTCGAAAGAGCTGATTGCTGTCATCTACCACTGTAGTCCAAGTCTTCTCGTACTAAAACCAGCTAAGATATTGGGATGGAGATGCTGGTATTTAGTCCGAGATCGTCGCTATAGGCTTCTTATAACACGAGTTACGCCCAGGGTTTGTGGCGGGAATTTGTGGTTTATTTTACTCAATTTACCTCTCAAATCAATACATGATGCTATATACATCGGAAAGAGTGACATCTTATGGTCATAATGGTGTATAATAATCTAACTTTCATGTTAAATTACACATAGAATATTCCGGTTGATTGCCACTAACGTCGCTTTTTTGATAGTTTGTTTACGTTTTAACTGAAAGCCGAGTGTTCCGAAGAACTTCGGCATTGTCCGGAGTTTGTTTTGGCGGAGACGAATTTCGATACAAACAAGATGGCAGCCGCCATATTTATTCTAATGCTCGTTGTGTTTACACTGTTTTAAACTGTGAGAGGGTTGTAATTCCCGTAATTTATTTAATGTATTACATTTATATCCTCAATATTTACTTAATCTATTTATTTATTTATTTATTGACACACATAATTACGATTACAATGGAGAATTCTTCGCCATGTGCGTGGTTAGTCGAAAATCTACGGAATATTTTCACCGGAAAATGCCGAACACAGTTCGTGAGGTCAACTGATTTCGCATACTTTTAAAAATATGTCAACAATGCGGTAAATGTCTCTTTTCACATTAAATTACCGCTTTCAATTCACAACTGATGTGGGGTTCAGATCAAATATCATGTCTTCTGCGGAAAAAAATCTGTTTATTGTCGCAATTGTGATATTTTATTTCATATAATTGTGGTTTTATTTGAGCGTTGTCATTGATAATGTGATAATTCCACATGTGATAATTGTTAAATTTTGTATTAATTTCACTTCTTCTGCTCTTATTTTCTTAGCATGAAATTCCCAATGGGTTCAGGAATTGTAATATTTAAACGTGCGGCTACCATCATCTAATCTGGATATGTAATAATAAGGTCATTAAACATTTTACTGGTCTGTACAGGTGCGTATTTTTTTACTTTGTACATTCTGCACTCTCATCCAAAAATACTCACCAGTATGAACCAGTAAAACGTTTAATAACGTATAACTATTTTCCCAAGAAGGTGTCTTCTGAACAGCAAGCACAATTTTGTTATCCTTCATCCCATTTTCCTCTCTTCTGATTGGCTGAGAGTGCGTCAAGTGGCAGGCGGCAAATCACTTGGGTAACATTTCGACAGTTGTTGACCGCTCAGCGATTACCAGTACATATAGAACTACGAAGAACTCAACATGCAGAGATTCCCTCACAGCTCTCTAATAATTTCCGAAAACACTCTTTTTATAAACCCACTGTTTCATAACAAACGCGAACTGTGGTGTATGCTAATTTGCATAATTGTTCTTTTTAAATTTGCAATTAAAGCACGCTATGTATAAATGGTGTTATCACGGACATAAATCTGTTATAAGGTGTAATGTTCCTATTGGACCTTTTTATATCAATAATAAATACCTTGAAACAAATAGATAAACCTTATTATGCAGTTGGTATGTACTGCAGACAATTGCACACACAATGTACATACGTTACAAAACGTTTCTGTACTAAGCTCTAAAGATCAAATATCCACTCTTTACTTTTATCAATTGACTATTTCCTTTCGGCTATACATTCCTTAGACTTCACAAGAATACCCTTATGTTGTGTAACAATCTGTAACAGTTGTCAATTTCTGTTTGCACTAATACAACGAATTTGTTTCACATTTTAGCCTTCTGGAAATTAACACGTCTACCTCCGTCTTTACGCTCATTTAAAACAAAACCGAACATTTCGCTGCATGGTTGCTCTACTTCAAAATTGCTTTACTCCTCTTTCCGTGAACCAATTCCCACCATGCAACCAGGAAACTGACCGGAGAATAGCTGCGCAAATGAAGGGTCTGTTAATTGGTCCAGATTGTGAATGTTTAATTTTCTAAAAAGCAAAGATTCCAACATAAAATTCACTCTTCGAACTGGATTAAAGAATATACGTGTGCACTTAGGCCTGCTATTAAGGAGGTTCTGTGTACTCCTTTGTCAGATAACAAAACAGTTGTCACCGTTGTTTTCGTGAGACATGGGATTTGTCGCCGCTCTCGACCTGGAATGTCACCCTCGGGCCTGGCGGTCCTAGAGTGACATTCCAGATCTCGAGCGGGCGACAAATCCCTGTGTCGCACTCAATTGCGGGTGACAACTGTATACTATTGACCTGTTGTTCAGAAGACAACATCGAGGGAAAATAGC
Source organism: Siphonodentalium dalli (assembly GCA_032622095.1). Lineage (NCBI taxonomy): Eukaryota > Metazoa > Mollusca > Scaphopoda > Gadilida > Siphonodentaliidae > Siphonodentalium > Siphonodentalium dalli. The sequence goes on along the minus strand of CP136069.1, from coordinate 50,538,631 downwards.
TCTCGCTATTCCAGCCCAAGGAAGGCAATAAGTGTTTTATTATATATGACACGATTCTCGCTGCGTGCCAGCCATGACTTCAGCAGGCAGATAAATAGTTTGAGGACTATAGCCCGGTGATAGTTCGCTTGAAAATTAGTCTCTGACATATGATCGCGTTTCGTCCAATCAAAAGACAGTATGACCATGTGTGAACTATATGTATATAATAATTCTCGCTAATCCACCCCACGGCAGTCAATAGTGTATTCTAGAAGTAATGTAGGTTTCCATACATCTTAAGTAGAGGGACTAGCATGTGGTTGCTAGGAGACTAGCATGTGGTTGCTAGGAGACTAGCATGTGGTTGCTAGGAGACAAGGTATCTTCATACATAGTTTAGTTACTGTTACAGAGCCTGCCGCCTACATGCTATAAATATATAAGAGAACATACAGTCTTTTCAACTTTAAAGGTACACAATCTGATACGATGGTCCCCGTATCATCAGATTCCAATAACAAAAACATTTCTTGAAATGACGCTTCAATTATCAGTAAGGATTAATTGCTAAAAACTAATGCTAACCACTGTCAACTATAGTATAAAATTGCCCAAAAAGTGTTATATATAAACATTTTGTCCAATGCAATTTGATATCGAGAGTATGTCGGTCGGCATTCATCAAATATTTGCCAGGCCGCCAAATATTCCAGGTGGTGAAAAATAACAGATTTCAAAAATCGATATCTGATACTTCGATGGGTGGGTTCCTCGACTCGTACAAATAGTTTTTACCCCCGAAGCCAAAGAGATACTAATTTAGGAGTGTTAATTCGAATTATGCATCTTTAAAGGTACTCAACCCGATAAAACTCCTCTCAATTACTATTCCAATGGCTTCGGGGGTCAAAAATATTTGATTTGAGTCGAGGAAGTCACCCATCAAAGCTCAGATTTGTTAGATATCGATTTTAGAAATCTATTATTTTTCATTATCGGGAATACTATCTGGCCCAGAACTCAGTCAAAATTGCGTTAAAATTACCACTTGATTTTAGAGTTATTCATCCTTGTCTGTTTGAATAGATTTGGAGTACACATCCAGAGCAGATTACGGCAGTTATTGGTACTCATCTCGAGAACATAACAAATTTGAAAAATCAATATCTAATAACTCTGAGCTTTGTTTGATGGGTTCCTCGACTCGAATCAAATATTTTTTACCCCCAAAGCCAAAGAAATAGTAATATAGGACCCTCTGATCGGATTGTTGTTGTTGGAATCTGTTGAGATGGGGACCCTCTTTACGGGTTGAGTACCTTTAATTGTGACCAATATGACGATTGCGATGCAAAATGAAAAACAGTGTTATAATCATGAAAGACATTTCCAACATCATTGCGCAAATAGAAATATCAGTGCATTATGTTTTGACGACAAAATGTTCTTTGAAAATAGGCAATTTAACAACTGATAGTATGTGCGGATATCAATATGAGGGAGAACAACACATTTTTAAGGCAGCAAGCGACTGGCTCAGTTGCTGATTGGTAGAAAATATATGTTATTAATTATTTGATTGACAGCTGTGGAAAGGTCCATAGCATCAAACCTACCTGTTATTATATTCTCAATGCGTCCTTCAACTGAAGTTTTTGCAGCTATTAAACTGTCGTTGACGGACCGATTAAGCTGGCTTTTAGGCAAGAATGAGGGGGAATTACTGCGGTCTAGGCCACGACTCTCCAGGATCGGGTTACTGTACGATGCCTCTCTGTCAGCCTCCATCAACTTGATTTGTTTATTTCTTTGTAAGTGACCCACTATCTCCGTCCTCCTATTCTGCAAATCTTTTAGATTTTGCTAAACAAAAAATAAGGACATTATGTGTTAAATATAGTGCATCTCTGCCGGGTCACAATTACAACAACAACAAAATTTTAATAAAATCCTGATTTCAAGATTGGGGTATATTATTTATCTATAATGGAATAATAAAGTGGTTTAGATCACATTGAAATCTCTGTTTCAATGAAATTTGACTTCATTGAGGGTGCAAACAAGAGAGAGTAACGGCCCGCAAGGTTGTAAGTCTTGTACCTGTGTGTACCAGAAAAAAAATTGAAATTGATAGAAGCATTTCCGGGTTCGATTCATATTTTTTATTTTATACCCCGGAAATTATATCAAACTTGTTTGGAAGAGTTAACCCATCTTTAATAAACAGGATATCATAAAGCTGAATTTCACTGAACTTCGCATCTAGTCACTGATGAAATATGAAGAACAGATTTTATCATACGTAATAACAAGGCACTCACAGTGCACAAAAAATAAAAGTCAGTAAGAACAGCAACACTAAGAAGAACATGGATAAAGATCAACTTGGTTCTTATATTCATTATTGATATGTTCTCCAAGCATCCCACGATGTCAAAACCAAACTGGATGGCACTCTGAAGAATAACTGCCAATAAAATCAAAAGAAACACCCACCGAGAAGCACCTATCACCCTGATTGGCGGCATGGCATCGGCAGATCCAACTGGCCGCCATCCGGCAGAAGGCGCGATAACAAGTCAAGACAATCTTAGTGCCAATTGTCAGTCTAGAGATAGACTCGATGAAGTGAACTTGCCAGTGATTCCATTTGGTGGTCAATCCACCAGCGATTATTATTACTAGCTCAGCTGTTACAGCCCAATAGTTGTTAATCCACCTATTATATGTCTCGCTACAGAGACTGAGAATCTGGGATCAGCTGTTATTACTTGTGGTTAATCCACGTGTGTCTCTCACCATAGAGACTGATTCTGGGATCAGCTGTTTTTACTAGTGGTTAATTGACGTGTGATTCTCACCATACAGACAGATTCTGCGATCAGCTGTTATTACTAGTGGTTAATCCACGTGTGACTCTCACCATGGAGACTGATTCTGGGATCAGCTGTTATTACTAGTGGTTAATCCACATGTGACCATCACCATAGAGACAGATTCTGCGATCAGCTGTTATTACTAGTGGTTAATCCACATGTGACCATCACCATAGAGACTGATTCTGGGATCAGCTGTTATTACTAGTGGTTAATTCACATGTGACTCTCACCATAGAGACTGATTCTGCGATCAGCTGTTATTACTAGTGGTTAATCCACGTGTGACCCTCACCATAGAGACTGATTCTGGGATCAGCTGTTATTACTAGTGGTTAATCCACGTGTGACTCTCACCATAGAGACTGATTCTGGGATCAGCTGTTATTACTAGTGGTTAATCCACATGTGACCATCACCATAGAGACTGATTCTGGGATCAGCTGTTATTACTAGTGGTTAATCCACATGTGACCATCACCATAGAGACTGATTCTGGGATCAGCTGTTATTACTAGTGGTTAATCCACGTGTGACTCTCACCATAGAGACTGATTCTGGGATCAGCTGTTATTACTAGTGGTTAATCCACGTGTGACTCTCGCCATAGATACTGATTCTGAGATCAGCTGTTATTACTAGTGGTTAATCCACGTGTGTCTCTCACCATAGAGACTGATTCTGGGATCAGCTGTTATTACTAGTGGTTAATCCACGTGTGACTCTCACCATAGAGACTGATTCTGCGATCAGCTGTTATTACTAGTGGTTAATCCACGTGTGACTCTCACCATAGAGACTGATTCTGGGATCAGCTGTTATTACTAGTGGTTAATCCACGTGTGACTCTCACCATAGAGACTGATTCTGCGATCAGCTGTTATTACTAGTGGTTAATCGACGTGTGTCTCTCACCATAGAGACTGATTCTGGGATCAGCTGTTATTACTAATGGTTAATCCACGTGTGATTCTCACCATAGAGACAGATTCTGGGATCAGCTGTTATTACTAGTGGTTAATCCACGTGTGACTCTCACCATAGAGACTGATTCTGCGATCAGCTGTTATTACTAGTGGTTAATCCACGTGTGATTCTCACCATAGAGACAGATTCTGGGATCAGCTGTTATTACTAGTGGTTAATCCACATGTGACTCTCACCATAGAGACTGATTCTAGGATCAGCTGTTATTACTAGTGGTTAATCCACATGTGACTCTCACCATAGAGACTGATTCTGGGATCAGCTGTTATTACTAGTGGTTAATCCACGTGTGATTCTCACCATAGAGACAGATTCTGGGATCAGCTGTTATTACTAGTGGTTAATCCACATGTGACTCTCACCATAGAGACTGATTCTAGGATCAGCTGTTATTACTAGTGGTTAATCCACGTGTGACTCTCACCATAGAGACTGATTCTGGGATCAGCTGTTATTACTAGTGGTTAATCCACATGTGACCATCACCATAGAGACTGATTATGGGATCAGCTGTTATTACTAGTGGTTAATCCACATGTGACTCTCACCATAGAGACTGATTCTGGGATCAGCTGTTATTACTAGTGGTTAATCCACGTGTGATTCTCACCAGAGACTGATTCTGGGATCAGCTGTTATTACTAGTGGTTAATCGACGTGTGTCTCTCACCATAGAGACTGATTCTGGGATCAGCTGTTATTACTAGTGGTTAATCCACATGTGACTCTCACCATAGAGACTGATTCTAGGATCAGCTGTTATTACTAGTGGTTAATCCACATGTGACTCTCACCATAGAGACAGATTCTGGGATCAGCTGTTATTACTAGTGGTTAATCCACGTGTGACTCTCACAATAGAGACTGATTCTGGGATCAGCTGTTATTACTAGTGGTTAATCCACGTGTGACTCTCACAATAGAGACTGATTCTGGGATCATCTGTTATTACTAGTGGTTAATCCACGTGTGACTCTCACCATAGAGACTGATTCTGGGATCAGCTGTTATTACTAGTGGTTAAAGGCACGTGAGGCCTTAGTTGTCGAAAATATTCATATTTGTTCCAATCACCGTAAACAGAAAAACATTAAAACGCATACAGTTTCGTTCATATATACCATGACCATCGCGTAAACAGCATGTTATCATAAAGACCTACTATATTTTACCTAAGCAAGAGCCTGATTGTGTTACAGAATACAGCACAATGCTACTGGCTAATCACACACAAATGGCATAAACGCTCTTTATTAGTTCCATATCAGGAATTCACCAACAAAGAACGCTCTTTATGTTTACCATCATAATATAAACAAACACCAGAAAAGTAACTTTTTATGCTTTTGTTTACATAACAATGGTCAAACATATGACAATAACATACTGTTTATGCGATATTTCTTATTTGTATACGGACAAAGTCTGTCTACATTTTGATGTTCTTTCTGTTTGTGGCGGTTTTTGACGGGTGGAAATATTTTCACAGGATACCCACCGCCAAGGCCAACATACCTTTAATCCACGTGTGTCTCTCACCATAGAGACTGATTCTGCGATCAGCTGTTATTACTAGTGGTTAATCCACGTGTGATTCTCACCATAGAGACTGATTCTGGGATCAGCTGTTATTACTAGTGGTTAATCCACTTGTGTGGTTAAACCACGTATGACTAATACTTTCACTATAGCGAGTACCTCTGCTATTTCGAAGCTGTAAAATGACTGTTTCGACTCTCTCAGTAATATTATCTAAGAGAAGTGAATTCAGCCAAAGAAGCCTGTATCAATGATAGGGATTGAAGAGATCAAGCTTTTTTAGACTTGCTTTATTTTAATGTTAACACTTTGAAGACGGGAGCTGCGCTGGTGCAGCATTAAATAACCTGTGTCAGTGCATTCTCTTAAATATGTGAGTCTCCAATAGGGAGACTCGCATATATAAGAGAATGCACTGGCTTACAAGATCAAGGTAATTATTGATAGGCCAATGTATTCTCTTATTTATTACATGATCCTACCATTATTCCATTCAATAAACCCATTCTTATAAATTGTGATATTAAACGTTCATTTAATAACAGGAAATATAGCCAGGTGACCTTTGACTTCCGGTTTGTCATCTGTTTACAATCCGTACCCTACATCTCAAAATACTATGGCTTCCAATATTTTTCCAACAAACTATAATGAATGAAGATTTTGAAAAGTTATGTCATTACATATACGTCATTAAATACGCCAAAGAGTATGTATTTATCTGGGACTATTTCTTTACGTGCATTGCTACGTGAAACATCATCGCATGCCTTATAGAAGCTGATGTTAGTTTTGCATCTCATTTGTTGATTTAAGTATGTTTTGCCGAGGTTTTGGATCATGTAATAAATAGAATCTACAACTCGTCCCCAGTTTATAGCGGAATTTACAAAACTCGTCCAGTAAATTAGGTCTGATTTTAGACCGTACTTCATATTTGTGACAGATTTTATATGGCTTTCTCCACTGATAAATGATATTCATTTAATTACAATTTGTGAACACAGAGTGTGTCTTTAAAATTATCATGGTTTAAGAGGATAGACTTTTAACCCTTTACCCAACAAACCGGCCAAATAAAGCTTGAACAGCCTAAAATATCTTCGGTCTGTCTCAATAGAACCATACAAATATGGGTATCATTGGAACCGGCTCCTTGACCACATTGTGATAGTTACAGTTATGCCCTGTGCCAATGCATTCTCTTATATATGCGAGTCGACCATAGGTCGCCTCGCATATATAAGAGAATGCATTGGCCTAAAAAAAATCTTTTTTTACCATTTTTTCTTACATTATTTAACAATTTTATAATTTTAATGTGTTAAGCCAATGCATTCTCTTATATATGCGAGACGACCTATGGTCGACTCGCATATATAAGAGAATGCATTGGCACAGGGCCCTTCTGTTGGGTAAAGGGTTAAACACTCATTGATGAGTAGTTGCCTTTGGAACTTTGGAAATGTTCAAATAATTAATTCAACAATCGTTTGCTGAACTTATTATCTGAACATTTCCAACAAATAGATATAACTCCTTTTGCAATTGTATTACTTTTTCGCAGTCTATCGTCTCCTAATATTTCTTGAACATCCCACTGGAGAATAACAGACCATTCCAATGTATACTTTTATAAATGAATGAGAGAATCCATTTAGTAAAAGGGTTAAAAAATTGATAGAAAAAGTAATTCAAACTATACCAACTGTAGAGTGTGATGAGAAGATTATTACTTAATGCTTTGATTCTAATAATTCTAATAATACTCACAATAAATAATGTTTCTCCATCGAAAAGGAGACTTGGAAAAGAGCAAAACAATAAAATGATGAAAAAGAGCAGGGTTTTTACCCTGGAAACCTCAACAAAACCGAAACCAAATCCACCAATAACTGATCCTTCAGAATTCTAACAAAGCTATTAGTCAGAAGTTATATTTTAGGTTCACGTTTGCACAATATTATGAGTACGGAAGTGAATGATGAAATGACCAAACCAATTCATTAATCTGTTCCTTATGGTAGTATACAACACTACCATAATCAAGATGAGCTTTCATTAGAGTACCACTATTCTCAAAGTAATTGACTTGAAAAACAGGGTGATACTCCGGTAATAGTATATGGTATCCAAAGCGGTATCGAGATGGTCACTGCGGTGGAGTTACAGTACCGTGCAGTATTACCATGGCCTATTAGCGGGTCACATCATGAGTTGAAGAAAATAATACGTCCATGAGGATATTATCAAGTTCCACAGATATAAGGAAAATCGCTGCATATTATTGTCATGTCTGCGAAACCATGATCACATGCATCGTGGTGTAACCATGGTATGCATGGTATTGAAGCGGTAACCTTACCGTGGTGTTGGAGGTTACTGCGGTATAATACCGCAGAATTACCAGGTTGACACCATGTTAGAGGTGGTCAATTACTATAAGTATAGCTATAGTTATTAGTCAGAAATTATATTTTAGGTTCACTTTTACACAATATTATGAGATTTATGAGTATGAAAGTGAATGATGTAACTAGCAAACCAAGTCATTAACACATTCCTTATGGTACTATTTAACATTACCATAATCAAGAGAAGCATTCATTAGAGTAGATAGTTAAGAGTTTCGCATTAATCAATATGGACTAGCAAAAACCTCAGTAACCTCAACCATGAACTGAAGAAGATAGACCATCAAGTAAAACCTTCAAGGAATGATCGCACTTCAAATTCTGCTGTGTCGAACTTATTAACGAAATATTTTGGAAAGCGAGCCTTGAAGTTACTGTTGAAAACACTTTTATACATTCACACTTGCCCATGTAGACTTAGATTGCTAAAAACAAACAACTTCAGAAGACTATCTCGACATAATCCTAATATCTATGACTGATAACTCAATAACAACACTGATTAATATTCAAAGAATTTGCAGTTCAAATGAAGCCACACATTGCAGAGCATTATTAATCAGCTGTGGTTATTCGGCCACAATAAGCAGAATGCAGCCCGCATCATAAGTTAAAAAAGTTGCCTCGGCCATACCGTATGTGGAAAACACAGCCAATAAGCCTATAGTAATGTAAATGATGTCATACGGGATTGCAACGTTAACCCTTTACCCAACAAACCGGCCAAAACCGGCCAAATAAAGCTTCAACAGCCTAAAATATCTTCGGTCTGTCTCAATAAAACCATACAAATATGGATATCATTGGAACCGGCTCATTGACCACATTGTGATGGTTACAGTTATGCCCTGTGCCAATGCATTCTCTTATATATGTGAGTCGACCATAGGTCGCCTCGCATATATAAGAGAATGCATTGGCCTAAAAAAAATCTTTTTTTAACACTTTTTACCATTTTTTACCATATGGTCGACTCGCATATATAAGAGAATGCATTGGCACAGGGCCCTTGTTGGGTAAAGGGTTAATAGGTGAATCTCACCGGTAATTGTCATTCAAGACCATCTTTAGTAGGATTACTGTGAAATCGCTTCTAGTTCTTCACAAAACTCACATGAATGAGAATAGCTGGAATTTTTTTAATAATATATAATTTAATAAAACACGCAACAATGAACTTATGTAATAGTTTCTTCCTGTGTGACAACACAATTTGCCATTGTTAATTAATAAAATACTTAAGAATTAGTTGTCTCCACATTAACCGAGTTATCAGGCCTAAGTCTGCCGTATTAGTCTTTGGCCAATACGACAAGACCTCGGACTCATAACTTGGCCAATATGGGAACAACTAATTTATAACAAAAGGTATAAAACGAAATCCACTATCAACAAATGAAATTGAAGCCTGATAAAAAAAAACAGCATAAACAGGTCGGAGGACAACTACATGTACACAACTTTGAGAAATTGGTGGGATTTCAATTATAAATGAGAACATCAGACAGGTTTGTAGCAGTTATCACAGTAGTTGTATGTTTCTTCACCTACCAGGATTTGGTTAGACCTGTAATAGAATCAAGGCTGCAAATAGTGTGTCTGTCATTTGCAGAATGAGGTCCCCAGAGGGTGAATTTAGTGATGCTATTCCGCACAGCAGGTTACAGCATCACCGAGTTCACCCTCTGGGGACCTTATTTTGCTTTAATAGCCTCCACTGCTATGGGAGACCTACATTCAGATTGAAGTTCCCCAGGATGAAGTTGGTGATGTTCACCCATTAGTTACCTCAATTATGCTTTTTATCTTCTGCAAATTAGGGGATATCAGAGAAGGGAAAATGTAACTATAAAAACAATGTTAATTTGAGACTATAGATACTTCTAAGAAGATGAGGCCTAAGCAGAATGAGGTCCCCTGAGAGTAAATTTGGTGATGCTATGTGGGATAGCGTCACTAAATTTCACCCTCTGGGGACCTCATTCTGCAAATGGCAGACATGCTAATTGCAGCCTTGAATAGAAGGAAGAACAGTGCTCTCCTCACTGTATTATACTATGATAAAAACACTTTCTGAACTCATCACCTGGCACCTGTTAATCATCAATATACATGTTGAGGATCATCAAAATCTCAGCAACAATCCCCCAAGTTTGTATTCTCTAGCATAAAAAACTATGATTTGATAAAAAATATTATAGTAAACTGACTTACCTTGGGAAGATGCAGCTCATTTTGAATTATAATAATAAAACAATCCGGGAGGACTTTACATGGGGAGTGCACGCTAATGCATGAACACCCTGTGAGCAGTTTTTCGAACTATTGAAGGCAAATGCATACCTTGTGAGCAAATGTGTCTTCACCTTGATCTTATACTTTATACCATCTAGTACTGATTGGTTGGCGAAGTTGAATCTATGATAAATTCTGGGTTGGGAGGGCGGGTGTCGTCATGTCATCCCATTAATGAGCTGGTATTTTCCATAGAATATATACATACATTATATACGTACAATCATTACTGTATGTTCAAGTGTCGTTTTTATTCCCATGTTTTTAGCAACGAGAGGCCGATCACGATCGGCAGAAGTTAACCCATCCCTTGGCGATAGTAAATTACTATGATTGGAATCATAAATGAGAGTTTTGGTGTTGAATTATAGAGTATACTTTTATGTACTATTATAGACAAATGTACATAGCACAAATTATTTGAATTTATGGGTCACTAGCATTTATATAAGAGAATACACTGGTACAGCTAAACCACCACAGCCTTGGGTTAAATGTGAAAGGTGGCCAGGACATGGGATACTTGGGTTAAGAGAGTTTACAATAACCAGAGTAAGAGTGCAAATTAATTAGATAGAGCTACTGCCTGTAAGCCTGTGTGTGTCCTGTCCCTAAAAACATAGCTGATTTCTCCTCACACTAATGTCTAAAAATAACTCTAATTATCAATAACTCAGATACTAAAGTTTTACTGCTGGTGCTGGTAATCAATTTGTTGTTGACTGCTATGGTTATCTGTTCAATTCTTAGTTGAAAAAGGGCCATAACTCTGGTATAAAATGTTGGATCTAACCCATATTCAATCTCGATTTGTATTTTGAGTTGAGAAACTCGCATACCAAATTTGGTTCTTATCAGTTGAAAAATGGTTGATTTATCAAAATATGCAGAAATTCTATGTCAAAGGGCCATAACTCCATTGAAAAATATCGGATCAAACCCATATTCGAACTCGTTCTGTATTTTGGTCCGAGAAACTTGCATACCAAATTTGATTCTGATCAGATAAAAAAAATTTGAGTTATGGTAGCATGCATGAATTCTAAGTCGAAAAAGGGCCATAACTCCATGAAAAAAACTCGGATCGAACCCATATTCGAACTCGATCTGTATTTGGTGCTGACAAATTCATATACAAAATTTGGTTCCGATCAGATATAAAATGTTCGAGTTATCGCACCATGCGTAAAGTGTCTACAGACAGACAGACAGACAGACAGACTAACGACGAGTGGTCAATCCGGACAACGACACTATGTTTACCATACTATGGTATGGGTAAACATAAAAAGGCTCAACCATTTGTGCCTATTCGTACACGTATATGGAACTACTGTTTACTGTACACCTTCCCTATGAGGCGCTCAATGGGTCAGACATTTCTAAAAAGGCACTGCGGATCGCAATGACTGCCGAAAACAGATCTCACTACATCCATCTACCGCTGTTCACAATCTAGTTAATTAACCATAGATATGTGTTCATAATAGAAATTATAATAGGGATTTCTGCATCAAATCAAGCTGACAACTGCCTTTTGTTCTACCTGCCAGTGCATTACTCTTGATTTGGTTTCTGTCAATCTAGTGTGCTATGTGTGGTGTCCCATACCCTGGCAGTTGTGTTACCTGGTCAGCGACCCACTTACAGTAATGCCCGAGGTATATGACCTTTAACCACAGCAGAATTATGGGAAATTTTTCAGGATTTAGTTGGAAATATGGCCAATATATTGTTGCCATTCATCGGAAAGCTCTCACCGAGAGGGGTCGATTATTTAGGACATTACTGTACCTACAATGGTTAGACTAAAAACAATGTGACATAGTGCTATTTGTGACTCTAAAAAAGGAGACTACTACACTGCCAGATAGTTACTGGTCCTGACTCTTAACATATTCATGTTGAGGACATGTTCAGCATGCCATACATTCACCTTGTGATGAATTTTTCAACTTGTTTCCTTTCATTATGCAGACAACAGGCAACAGTGGTCTCATGTTAATCTAAATTCTTGGATTAGATACATGTATGCCTTTTGAGAAATTTTGTATGTACAATACTGCATACAACATCAGATTGTACCCGCTTACAGCCCAGCAAGATAATATATCAAACGATTCAAGATTATCTCTTCTAAGTCTGGATTTTCCTGGTTGGCACAAATGTGTCTCATTTGGCAGCCACCAAGGATCAACACTCATTCTCAATCGGTGATCGGGCCAGTAGTTCCCTAGAAACCATTTTGCCCATGTGGATATGATGTGAGAATGTCAAAAGGCAACATCGGACAGAGTCCGGACCCATCCCATGAAACCCAGAGGGGCGAAATACACGCCCGTACCTAATTTCAGTGCGATCCGGCCATTAGTTCCTGTGAAACTGGTTTGCCCGTGCGGATATCATGTCAAAACGTGATGTCAGACAGAGACCGGACTCAGACCATGTTACCCGGAGTGCCGAAATACATATGCATGCCCAATTTCATCGCGATTGTTGGCAATCGGTGCAGAAATATGGGCAGCTACATGTATAAGGAACATGATAAAGAGTCAGAGAGAAATAAACATTCAAATTAATATTTTAGATACTTACATGTATGTCCCACTATACATGCAGACTTAAACCGATTACTAATACGAGTCAGGCGACTAAGGCGTCTTTCCAATTTTCGAGGTAGTCACGCCATTGTCATTTATCGGTTCAAAGTTGATTTTGTAATTGTCAGATAATAATAAACAACTCCAAAAATATGCTAAATGTGTTAGCGATTCAGCACATGGGCACATAATAATTGCATCTCATGCAAAATGTCTGACAAACAACAATTGTTCAAACACCCACTTGTCGACAAATTTGCCACGACAGTGACATAATATATGCGACTGTCTTCACTCTACACTTAACTTGCTTAAGCACATCTGCCCGCAGGGTGTTCACGCATGTGCACACTCCACAAGTCAAGAAATGACTTGATTGGTTGGCTTATTATAATCACTGATATCATGTCCATGTATTATATGGATGTCTCTTATCACATAAAGAATGACAAGTCACTCTTTCTGCGAAGCTTTCAGCCGTCGCAGCCTTTATACTAGATATTTAGCCCTTTCATGATGGGAGCTTCTTGAATTTTTGTGAAAACCCTGTGCCAATGCATTCTCTTATATATGTGAGTTGACAATAAGTCGCCTCGAATGTATAAGAGAATGTATTGGCCTAACTAATTTTACATTATTTTTTATATTTGTTAAAAGATGAAAGAAAAAATTGTCAAAGAATGTAAGAAATAATTATAAAAAATGATCAAAATTGTTGAAGAATATAAGAAAAAATGATAAAGATTGTAAGAAAAAAATGATAAAAATGATAAAATTGTTAAAAGAATACGAAATATTTATAAAAAAAAAAGGATAAAAACAATTGTTAGGCCAATGCATTTTCTTATATGCGAGGTGGCCTATGGTCGACTTGAATATAAAGAGAATGCATTGGCACAGGGTTTTTAATGTTGCGCCAGCACAGCTCCCATCATGAAATGGTTATACTACATATTTAGATACTTATACATGTGTGTACATAGACAACATTTGATACAATATTGTAAATTATCAAGAATGCTGTAGGAAGTGAGTAGCATCAGCTTAAGCCAAAATTGGGAAGTACAGTAATGCTCTAATTAATCGACCTCTTAACCAAAGCAGAATTATGGGTAACTTTTCAGGATTTAGTCGGAAATATGGCTTGTTGCCATTCATCGGAAAGCTCTCGGGGAGAGCTTTCCAATGAATGGCAACAAGCCATATTTCCGACTAAATCCTGAAAAGTTACCCATAATTCTGCTTTGGTTAAGAGGTCGATTAATTAGAGCATTACTGTACACCCTAGTAAATCAAAATGTCCAGATTGCAGACTGTAAACATTTTACCATAATGTGTCAACTGTTGTCTATGTACACACATACATTGAAGATGAGTCTGCAAGTTTGTAGTATATTATATCCTTATACCATTGATAAAGGCCCAATGGGCAAAAGTTTCTAAGGAGGAGTGACTTGTTTTTCTTTATGTGTATAAGTTTATTTCGAACATGAAGATACTCAAATCTAATGGGACAGACTCAAGAGATTCACGGACAAAGATGATTAATAGTCACCCCAACATTGAACGATAGGGTACAATAATAGAAAATTACTAATTGGTCTGGTATATCACCAAAATAATTGAACTTTAACGAAGGCCCACCACTGAATTCACTCTTTGAATAATGAATATATTATATCATTCAGTTGTAATAGCATACCTGTAGTATGAAAGATCCAATTTTCATTTGTAGGAATGTTTCGATACCGTATACAGACAACAGGCAGAGACGCATTTTATTTGTAGGAATGTCCAGCTAATGAGTTCAACAAACAGATTGATTGATTGGGGTTTAACATTGTTTCAGTCGAAAGACCACATAGCAATGCCCTAATTAATCGAATCCTTAACTACAACAGAATTATGGGTAACTTTTCAGGATTTAGTCGGAAATATGGCTTGTGAGAGCTTTCCGATGAATGGCAACAAGCCATATTTCCGACTATATCCTGAAAAGTTACCCATAATCCTGCTGTGGTTAAGAAGTCGATTATTTAGGGCATTTCCTGTATATCATAACTAAAGTCTGTTCGTTGAAAATTATTAGCTGAAAAGTCCCTACTAATGAACCAATGGGAATCAAGTGTATACTCATTAGTGAGTATCATGGTATGAAAGGGTTCAATATCAATCACTAAGAATAATATGTTGGGTGAACTGAGCAAAGCAGAAACAGGGTTGGACACCACATGTTGGAACTGAGTGAATACAACTGGTTATAACATAAAATATTTATCCTTCATGATTTTGGTGGACACATCTGCAAGAACTCTATAACCTCTCAATCATCTAACTACCAATATATACATGTGTGTGTGTGTGTGTGTGTGTGTGTGTGTGTGTGTGTGTATGGAATGAGGCGAGTTACCAGACATTCTTATAAAATAATTGTCAGCAACAAATTTGTTTAAAAAGAAGCAATATTGTATGTGGGAGATGGGCAATAACTATTTTCTATCACTTTTGCTCCGATCCCTTTGTGATATATTTTATTCCAATAAAATAAGTTATTTTATTCAAATAAAATATATTAGAAGATACGGAAAGCGTTTGCTACAGCTGGAAATTTATAAAAGTTTGTTGAACCAGTATAATCTATAACATGAAAAAAAATAGAAGGAATTTGGTCTTATTTTCATTATCAAAACAATCCAGTAACGAGGCTCCACATGTTGAAGCAAAGAACAATAACTCAAAAATAGAAATCGCGTTGAATACAATCCGTTGTGGTGCGCTGGGTATTTCCGTATCACATTAAATTGCAACAGCAGTGGTGGCACGTAAGTTGGCTTATATTAATTTCTTGGTATTAAAACACAAGAAAACATTAGTTGTCGCACTTTGTATAAATATTTGGGTAATAACGTAATGAGTAAAATTGAACACCTTAACCCTTTGGAGAGTAGAACGACATATATATTGTTTACCGGGTTGGAGAATAGAACGACATATACATGTATGTCATATCCGATTTGATTTTTATGTATGTGACATGTTCGTGTATATATGACATCGATAAATCGTTTATTATGATGTTTTTTATAGGTATCATGTAGAGGGGGATCTGATGATTAATTTTTTTGTAATATAAAATATAATCACATCTGTTAAATGAAAACATAAAACATTTAAAACGAAGTACAATGTACTGATAGCACAGTACGCGAATTTAGAAGTATGCGTTTACGTGAAGTTGTCAAGTAGCCTACACAAAAACAAAGATGGCTTCGGCCAAAATAATTTCACCATTGCGTATAGGCAGAAAACGCAAACAACTATTTAATTTGGATGATGATTTGGGGATGATGGAAGATCTGACGACAAGGACCAAAGTCTGAGTTTAGTGTGCCTGTCATTTGCAGAATGAGGTCCCCAGAGGGTGAATTTAGTTATGCTATCCCGCATAGTGGGCTAGCATCACTAAATTCACCCTCTGGGGACCTCATAATGCTTAGGCCTCATTTACTCAGGAAAGTTTCTTTATTATCACATTTCTATAGAAACTTCTTCACATAGACTCTATCTCTTTTTTAGTTTAGTCACCCTATGGTGACATCATTCTGCAAATGATAGGCATACTAAACTCAGGCTTGACCAGGACAGTGGCAGTGATGTAGATGAGTGAGATCTACAGATTTCGGATGAAGAACCTGAAGATAGCAAGATGTAAGGGCGACCGACGTTGACGGCTGACCATAATATCACGCGCTGTTTACAAATGCCACATGCAGCATTATGTGAGATATTTTCGTGATAAAATTGCTCCAAATGATTAATAATTAGTTTTATTATTTATATTAATTTATACTTGTTAACTGTATTTTTGTTACCATAATTTGTTATTTATTACATAAACGCATATTTCATAGCACAAACGCATATTTCATAGCACATTTCACAAATTAATTCGCCCACGACGTAATGTCATAGCTGGGAAACGTACTCCCCAAAGGGTTAAGAAATAGGCACGATTTTATGTGATGTGCAATATCATTCGTAGAAGTTGTTAATTGCGAGATGAGCGGCAAAATTCCAATAACTTGATATTGACATCGCAAATGCCTTGCAGGCTTTAAAACAAACATGGGTATAAATAAAATAAAAAATCTTGGATGGGCTCAATCTAATGGATTAGTGGCTGAACACAAATCATCTAGTTTAACAAGATGTGATGTTGGTTCGTGTTATGGTGTGTATTATTGGGATATAAAATGAATGACCCAATTACAGGATTTAGTGTAAAACACACAGGCTATGTAAATATTACTGTCTGATTGGGCACTGTTAATGTATACTGATTAGAAAACGTATGTAAAATCTTTGCCTTGGTGTATCCAGTCCTGGAAATTAGCCACGGCAATAAACAATGTCATGGAAAATGCTGTGGTAACTTTGGAATCTAACATGCCACACCATTAAATTTGCCATGGGACATTTTTTCCTAATTTCGAGGGCTGGTGTATCAACACTTCAAATGGATAATATCAGTTCATCAGATTAAAAATATACTTCAATATCAACAAGACAGATTGTGTCAAGAAATCGTTGCAACCATTCTCATGTTATGCAGAAGGCATTAAAACCATTGATGTCTTGTTTCACTGGTAATGTTTTTTATTAACCCTTTACCCAACAGAAGGCCCCTGTGCCAATGCATTCTCTTATATATGCGAGTCGACCATAGGTCGCCTCGCATATCTAAGAGAATGCATTGGCTTAACACATTAAAAATTATAAAATTGTTAAAGAATGTAAGAAAAAATGGTAAAAAGTGTTAAATTTTAGGCCAATGCATTCTCTTATATATGCGAGGCGACCTATGGTCGACTCGCAAATATAAGAGAATGCATTGGCACAGGGCATAACTGTAACTATCACAATGTGGTCAAGGAGCCGGTTCCAATGATATCCATATTTGTATGGTGTTATTGAGACAGACCGAAGATATTTTAGGCTGTTGAAGCTTTATTTGGCCGGTTTTGGCCGGTTTGTTGGGTAAAGGGTTAACCAGTCATGAGACGTAAGTATTTTTACTGATAAAAGACATAGTATTTGTTTGATCATATCACTTTCAGAAAAAGCAGTAACCATATCACAGACATTCAGTATATAAAAATAAGGATTTTAAAGATACATAATCTGACTTAATGCTCCCAAATTACTATTTCTTTGGCTTCGGGGGGTAATAAATAGTTGATTCAAGTTGAGGAACCGAACCCATCCATCAAAGCTCAGTGTTATTAGATAATGATTTTTGAAATCTGTTATTTTTCACCACCTGGAATATTTGGCAGCCAAGCAAATATTCCATGAGATGAACGAAATACTCTCAATACCAAATTGCGTTGAACAAAATGTTGATATATGACATGTTTTGGAAATTTTATACTAGAGTTGACAGTGGTTGACATTATTTTTTGGTAATTAATCAATTCTGATGAGAAAAGGGTCTTTTGAAGAAATGTTATTGTTGTCGGAAGCTGATGACACAGGGACCATCGATTCGGATTGTGCACCTTTAACCCTTTACCCAACAAACCGGCCAAAACCGGCCAAATAAAGCTTCAACAGCCTAAAATATCTTCGGTCTGTCTCAATAGAACCATACAAATATGGATATCATTGGAACCGGCTCCTTGACCACATTGTGATAGTTACAGTTATGCCCTGTGCCAATGCATTCTCTTATATATGCGAGTCGACCATAGGTCGCCTCGCATATATAAGAGAATGCATTGGCCTAAAAAAAAATCTTTTTTTAACACTTTTTACCATTTTTTCTTACATTCTTTAACAATTTTATAATTTTTAATGTGTTAAGCCAATGCATTCTCTTATATATGCGAGGCGACCTATGGTCGACTCGCATATATAAGAGAATGCATTGGCACAGGGCCCTTCTGTTGGGTAAAGGGTTAAACTAAAAAAAAACATGACGTACACAGCATAATTGACCCTCACTGCCACTGATGGGGTTATTACACAAGGCATCAATCACATTTGTAAACAGCTTTTCAAACGGTCACAAGTGTAACAATCTTTCTCGCCGATGATCATATTCATAGCTAGCTTTTCAAATATCGTTGTTTGATCATGTGATATTCGGTCTGTTTACAATTCCAACAAAATGGCTTCCAGCCATGTCGTATTTCATTTTGAAGTGGAATATGAAACACATTATTTCTCCAATAGAGTTAGTACACTTATAGGAGTAAAATTCGAGCAAGTATGCATCGATTTTAACCCTTTCAGTGCCAAGTCCGATTTTTGTATCAACCAATATTTCCTTGATCATTTTTCAAATCTATTGATTATAATAATGTGATACATTGATGGAATAAGAGCTTATTCCATCAATGTATCACATTATTATAATCAATAAATTTGAAAAATGATCAAGGAAATATGGGTTGATACAAAAATCGGACTTGGCACTGAAAGGGTTAACCCTTTACCCAACAAACCGGCCAAAACCGGCCAAATAAAGCTGCAACAGCCTAAAATATCTTCGGTCTGTCTCAATAGAACCATACATATATGGATATCATTGGAACCGGCTCCTTGACCACATTGTGATAGTTACAGTTATGCCCTGTGCCAATGCATTCTCTTATATATGCGAGTCGACCATAGGTCGCCTCGCATATATAAGAGAATGCATTGGCCTAAACAAAATCTTTTTTTAACACTTTTTACCATTTTTTCTTACATTCTTTAACAATTTTATAATTTTTAATGTGTTAAGCCAATGCATTCTCTTATATATGCGAGGCGACCTATGGTCGACTTGCATATATAAGAGAATGCATTGGCACAGGGCCCTCCTGTTGGGTAAAGGGTTAAGGCAGTATTGACTGGATGTCTAAACTGTGGAATCCATAATTTCTCTATTTGTTTTATTTGTCTACTTGAAATATGAATAACTAGTCTCGTTCTTTGTAAGAATATAAAAAAGATAGCTACTAATGTTGTCGTCAGCAAAAAGCTGATTACACTTGTAAAAAGATGGCAAGAAATGTGATCGATGCCGTGTGACAATGACCACATAAGACTCACTGCCCGTGAAACAAGACAATAATTTTTTTAGCCCAAAACATTTACAGTGTCTTAGTAATTTATTGGTATATACATAGCACTAATACTTCCTGGACACCGAAATTCTTGAAACATTCCTGTCCTCGATCACGAATGAATTGTTGATGAATAAACACTCAAGAAACAACTTTGTTCTCAAGAATTGAAAACAAAGTTTATATTTAGGAACAAATGTGTCAGCCTATGTGCTGTAAGAGACGTCAGAAACGTCATACCGATAATCTTGATTCGGGAGAATGTATTGCGCAACAATCTGCAATAGATGAGACAGTGATGAAGTCACACAAACAAACACCTTAAATGTACTCAAAGTGATGTGAAAAACTCCACTGACGTGTTCAGAATGAAATAACAAAGAATCACGCCAAAATAAGTTATTTTCATAAACTTAACAACAAAATAGTAAGAAAATAGCGTCATTGTAATAAATTATTTACACGCGTTGACTATTATCGGTGCAATCGTTGTTGTAATGTTTATGCCCAATAATGCATCCCAAATAATGTAGCAAATATTTACATTTGGAAGTTCAATCGTTGTGTTCACTGAAATGGTCAGTCGATGTGCGTGGAATTTTAGATAATCTTAGGGCCATAATTAAAAAGGTATTTGTTTGTCCTCGCCCCGACCGACTCGATTTTAACGGCCGACTGGAAATTCTTTTATTGAGATTGAGAATATATATTTATTTTTTTTAAATTATAAAAAATAAATAAAATATATATATTTTTATTTTTTTTTCAGTAGTGGTATGTTGTCCGAGAAGCTCATTTTCGGTCAGAAACTCCAGCAACTGTGACTGAACAGCATAATAATTATTGTTCTTGTTGTGTTTTTCCAACTATTAAATTTTTAATTTGTTATCAAATTAATCCCTGGCTATTTATTAATATTGATACCCTCGGTCTGCACCATGGAGGGGACCCTTAATATGCCATTCCACCTTGCAAAAAAAAGAAGAAAAAATCCCTACCTACCTACCCACCTGAAAATTTTTGGGTAGGGGTGTGGACAAACAAACAATTTATTAATTTTGGCCTAGTTGATTGGTACATTCTTCCAGTGAAGATAGTGTTTGGATACTAACTTATCGATTTTATTCATTGAATTAAGTCCATAATATGTCTTTAATTTTCGAGCCTCAGACTGACACTTTCATAATGAAATTAAATTTAAAATTATGGATTCAAATGGTCTATTGTTCTTTGGAGGAAATGTTCTGATAATAAGTTCAAGGCCATTTGTTGAAATTATTATCCACATTTAGTCACACACACATGTACCGGTACATGCCTTGAAATAAGGGTGTCTGTCATTTGCAGAATGAGGTCCCCAGTGGTTGAATTAGCATCATTCTGCTGAGGCCTCAACTGCTATGGGAGACCTTGGATCAGATTGAGAGTTAGGGGATATAGAAACAGAACAGAAGGGAAAAAGTAACCAAAAACAATGTTAATTTTAGACTATAGATACTTCCCAGAAGATGAGGCCTAAGCATAATGCGGTCCCCAGAGGGTGAATTTGGTGATGCTAACCAGCTGTGCAAGATAACATCACTTAATTCACCCTCTGGGGACCTCATTCTCATTTTGATTCAAGCAAATTAAGCACATTGTTGGTCGCAGCGTGTATAGTTTTCCTCGCCACCAGACAGACTTCTGTTTACTTGTTTTACTACATGTCGGGCAGTTATCTATAAACGTCTCGGTTTGTCACCGTAAAAGCTTTTACCAACCAAGAGCATCTCCACAGATCTGAGAATATGGTGCTGAACATTTGGCATACGAGGTCCACGAGGGTGAATTTAGTGACGCTACCCCATGCAAGAGATGAGACCTAAGCAGAATGAGATGCCCGAGGGTGAATTTAGTGATGCTACCCCGCACAGCAGGCTAATATATTGGGCTTCGGAGGTAAAAAATATTTTATTCGAGCCAAGGAACCCACCCATCAAAGCTCAGAGTTATCAGATATCGATTTTTGAAATCTGTTATTTTTCCACCACCTGGTATATTTGGCAGCCTAGCAAATATTAGACGAGCTGACCGACATACTCTCAATACCAAATTGAATTAAACCAAATGTTGATATACAATACAATGGTTAGCATTATTTTTTGGCAATTAATTGATTCTGATAACTAAAGTAACTTTTGAATAAATGTTATTGTTGTTTGGAATCTGATCAAATCTGATTGTGTACCCTTAAGAAAAAGAGTTTTACATTACTATAGTAATATGAATGGAATTCTGTCACGAAGTGTTTATGATTTGCAGCTGTGATATCCTACTTTATGTCAGGGGGTAAAGTTTGTCACCCAGTGTTTTTGTTGTTTGAATCTGATGATATGGGTACCATCAAATCAGATTGTATACCTTTAAAACAAACAAGGCTAACTATAAGCCCAGAACATGTTCATGCTTGTTCCATTCCTGGATAGAGGATCTAAAACTTGTCCCCAGTTTATAGCGAAATTTCAAAAACGAGTCCAGTAAATTAGGTCTGGACCAAGCCTTTGCCGAGGTCCAGACATAATTTGCTGGACAAGTTTTGTAAATTCCACTATAAACTGGGGATTATATTATGATCCAAAACCTCAATTAAACATACTTAAATCAACAAACGGAACATGGAACTAACATCGGCTTCTATAAGGCCTGCGATGATGTTTTACGTAACTATGTGTTGTATGCCCACATAAAGAAATAGTCCCAGATAAATAAAGACTCTTTGACATATTTAATGGCATAAATTTAATGAAATAACTTTTCAAACTCTACATTCATTAGAGTTTGTTGGAAAAATATTTGAAGCCATAATATTTTGAGACATAGCGTACGGAATGTAAACAGATGACAAACTGGAAGTCAAAGGTCACATTTGCACTATTTCCTGTTACGCAACGAACGTTGCATATCACAATTTATATAATGGGTTTATTGGATGCAATAAGGATAGGATAATGTAATAAATATTATACTGAAATGCATGCTTCATATACTCTGATAAACCTCACCGAAGTGATAGAAACTGAAACTTAGTTTGAAGAATATAATAAATTTTTTATTTGAGCCAACAATGGTCTATCACCTGGTAAGGCCATACAATATCAATTTCCCGTTTTTGAAGGCCCAAACACATTGTCCTGAAACCCTCGCATGTGCAACCTTTTAATTTGCATTTTATATGTAAAAACAAAACAAAAATTGGTAGGAAACAATTGTGGTACGACTTTATACAAAGCTCTGAACTGAGATTGAATATACAGGTTTCCGGATTCAAATTTCCTATTCATACAAGTACATCTTGATGATTTGAGTCTGCAAGCTCAGTAATCAATGTGTCATGATACTTTATTGGGTGATTTTTTACGAAATAAATTGCATGGAATCTTATGAATTAACTTTTATGGACATGTTTGGGTGGTAAATGGCAACTAAAATTAAACCCAGAGCTAGCCGATCCAGGGTGGAATGATTTGTTGGCATGTGCCCCAAAAATAATAAAAATAACTGATTCTCAAAATCCATTTTGACATCTCCAGCGACATGTACAAGCATCCAATTAAAAACTGATTAAAGACACAAGAGTAAAGTAAACGACTCAAATAGACAAATCAATCCAAAACCAAGCAACCTTCAGTTTGTCAAGAAAATTATGACTTTGATAACACTTACCTAGTTAACAAGACAATTAAAAGATAACAGCTGTATTCTCAGGCAATTAGACCAATAAAACAAGGGGTACGCATCTAAGATGCTTTTGTCAAGTTTTTTGGCAGTCGAACCAAACTTCTGCCAATAAGGTGCACAACTCCGGGAATAAAAGTTGGACGGTGGTATATTATTGCAATAGACCTACCGGTATATACCAAATATCAATTGAATCCGTTAATATTTCATTGAGTTATCGCACTAACGGTGATAAAATTGTGATTAAAATAGACAAACTAAGACCCATAACTCTGGATTTTTTTTTCGGAGAAACCAGGTTTTCGAACTCGTCCGAGATATTGTTGCAATAGACTCATATACAAAATATTGTTTAAATCGGTTAATATTTCATTGAGTTATTGCGATAACGGTGATAACATTGCTAAAAATAGACAAACTAAGACCCATAACTCTGCGGAAAAAAATTCGGACAAACCTGGTTTTCGAACTCGTCCGAGATATTGTTGCAGGAGACTCATATACCAAATATTGTTGAAATCGGTTAATATTTCATCGAGTTATCGTGCTAACGGTGATAAAATTGCTAAAAATAGACTAACTAAGACACATAACTCCGCGAAAAAAATTTGGACAAACCTGGTTTTCGAACTCGTCCAAGATACTGTTGCAGGAGACTCATATACCAAATATTGTTGAAATCGGTTAATATTTCATCGAGTTATCGCGCTAACGGTGATAAAATTGCTAAAAATAGACAAACTAAGACCCATAACTCTGCGGAAAAAAATTTCGGACAAACCTGGTTTTCGAACTCGTCCGAGATATTGTTGCAAGAGTCTCATGTACCAAATATTGTTGAAATTGGTTAATATTTGCGTGAGTTATCGTGCTATCGGTGAAAAACTTAACTAAAAACCATCTAAGATGGATAACTCTTGTTAAAATGTTCGGACGTGACAGGCAGTAAATAGTCATTGGGAGCAACTGCCATACCAAATTTTTTGAATCTGTTCACAAATGTCAAAGTTATAAGGCATTCTTTAATTCTGCCCGCCAGCCGCCCGCCCGCCAACCGTCCCTCGTCAAACCATAAGTCGAGTTTTTGAAAAACTCGACTTTTTTGAAAAACTCGACTAAAAAAAAATGATTTGAGTCTCAGAAAAATAATTGAGGGAAGGAGGACTTTATTATTATTTATACCACGATCGCCTATCTTACTATATAAATAAAAGGTCAGCTGACCACAGTGTCCCCCGAAAAAGTGGCAAGTCGATGCCGCTTTGTTAAAGAAATTTTTTTGAAAAGGGTTAATAACTCCGTAAAAAAATAATTTTTCCGTCCTCTATATACATGTTACACATCTCCAATATGTGGATAACAATACTCTGAAGTTTCAAATATCTACAATCAAAACTGTAGGAGGAGTTGATTACACCATGAAGGTACCCTCATACAGAAAATTATAAAAAATGTTGAAATTTTCTAAGTCGAAAAGGGTTAATAACTCTGTCAAAAAATAATTTTTCCGTCATCTATATACATGTTGCACATCTTCAATATATGGGCAACAATATTCTGAAGTGTCAAATCTCTAGGATGAAAACTGTGGGAGGAGTTGATTACACCATGAAGGTACCTTCATACTGAAAATTAAAAAAAATGTTGAAATTTTCTAAGTCGAAAAGGGTTAATAACTCTGTCAAAAAATAATTTTTCCGTCATCTATATACATGTTGCACATCTTCAATATATGGGCAACAATATTCTGAAGTTTCAAATCTCTGGGATGAAATCTGTAGGAGGAGATGATTACACCATGAAGGTACTCAAAAGTGTGACGGACGGACGAACGGACTGACGGACGAACGAACGGACGGACCCCGTTTCTATAGTCCCCCAAAAATAAATTTTTCGGGGGACAATAAAGCCATCTGTTTAAATTTTACATTTAATCAACACCTGTTGATTAAACGTGCCTACTGTTGATTAAACTTCGCAGAGTGGATTAAACTTTCTCCATACAATTTGAACGGAAAAGTGTTTATCCATCGCAGGAACAACGATACGGTTCATTATACAAACAAAAACCGAAAATAAATGCTAAGGAAGACATTTTAATTAGGAGATAAACATACCCTGTTGAGTTGTACATTCTGGGATTCGAGCATGAAAACAGTTTGTGAACGAGCCGGCTTGCCGGCGAGTTCACAAACTGTTTTCATGCTCGAATCCCAGAATGTACAACTCAACAGGGTACGTTTATCTCCATTGTAATTCAATCTAGCAAGGAATTTGCAAAAAAACTGTATAAAAAGTATCATTTAGTTGTTTTCATGACACGAATCGAAACTTTCATTTTGCTGTTGTCACCGTGCACAAATTGTTGGGTTTGTTCATTGCGTTACTCGGAACACTGCTCCGTAACCATTTCCTGTGGGGCGGGTTGGCTCTTTTCGCTACTCCGTTCTGCGCCGATGAAATTGTACCGTGCCACATTCAGATTTGATGCACGCTGAAGCGGCCGATGAACGGTATCTATAGACAACGCGCGGGTGTGCTCGTTTCGCTACTCGTTCTGTGCCAATGAAATTTGACCGTGCTACATTCAGATTTGATGCACGCTGAAGCGGCCGATGTCGTGAATCGAAAACTAAAGTTATCCCTCTCGGCCAATCAGAATGCTTGTTTTTAGTGACAAATACTCAATTGAATTACAATGTCTGTTGTATCGCAATTGTTACAAATAACACAATACAGCATGTTTTTCTCAATATATTTTTATCTCGAATAAATTAAAATGAACAAGGTACGGACATTGGAAAGTACATTTCGGATGTAAACAAATGTTCGTAAATGTATGGAACGTCTGCGCCGTATCGTGTTCCGATATCAATGCGCGGCAAGGTAAAGGTTTAATCCACACCTGTGGTATCGAAAAATGAAGCTCATGGTGTAAATCGCCAATCCCACTCGTGGATATAATTTGTTATTCAGAAACACTATATTTTTTTATGTGCACATGGATCATGATAGCTTCCCTTATCTAATAATAGTCAGAATGTAGAGGGAACTTTGTTTCATTTATATATAAAATATTACATTCTGCTCTAGTATACCTGTCTGGGATTACCAATAATGTTCTAATGCCCCAGACTATTCACAATTGTTATCATTAATTTATAAATTGACACCTCTCCATTATAACATCTGATCCTATATTTTCTCCAGTGCCTTTCAATTGTTCTGGAGTTACAGTAAGTACACCAGACTATGATGATCAGTTAATCATTTTCTTCAATGTTGTCATCTACTTAATCCTGTATCTCTTAGACATCAAATCATCAACATAAACTTAAAGGGATGGTTTCAGATCTGCAACTTTTCGGTTATTGCCCCTGATCTCGTAGGATGATCACGTGACCAAACAAAATGGCAGTCTCCATGAAAGTTCAAAAATTCTTCGCTTGGATTAAAAAAAATAGCTCAATGGCTATTTTAACAGAAGAAAAATATAATTTATTTTGCGAATTCAATTCTAACTTCTCCATTATTGTTCTAGAGCTGAATTCGTTTGGTATAAGCCACTCGATCGGGGATCATCGGGCATATATTGTGTGTGAAGCCTCCACTCCATTCGCCTTCGGTGAAACTGGATCTGTGAACAAATTTAAAAATGAAGATGATTTGACTTGCTCTGTTCAAATTTAAGTCTGTATTCACCTACACTGGCATGTTTATATTGCAAGTGAAAGTTGTGCCTTTTACTTCTCCAAATGTAATATTATATTCGGAAACTGTAATTTAGCGGAAAGGAACATTTTAAAGCTGACTTATTTAGTGATTTAGTCTTCATCATCAATCAACATACATGTATCAATCATACGCCTGGGAAAGGGATTACTCGCGTCCATAAAAAGGAAAAGTAAATGTCGTCTCAGGCCTCGCATGAAACACCCAGTAACCAGATATTTTTATAAGAAGAAAAGAGAATGGCCCCTCAGAGAGAAATTTGTGGAGGTTCAAACCTATAGCTTAATTTCGTATGACATTTCCTTGCACTGAATAACTTCAAGAAGTCCAGAATGATACCCAACCTGGATTTGTTGGATGAAGAGACAAGAAATCGTCAAGAGACGAAGACAAAGTGAAGATTCTGTGGGAGAGTAAGTTTTAGCAATGGGGCGTGGGATGTAGGAGGACTACAATCAGGTCTGTGTGAACCGCCGATCAAATATATTAATAGCCCGATCGGGCTGAAATAGATCGATCGGTCTTTCGCTGTACAGAAGGGAAAAAGAAACTAAAAGCAATGTTAATTTGAGACTATAGATCCAGAAGATGAGTCTTTAGCAGAATGAGGCCCCAGGGGTGAATTTAGTGATGCTAGACTGCTGTGCAGTGTAGAATCACTACCGGTAAATTCACCAGCTGGGAACCTCATTCTGCAAATGACAGACTGTTTCAAGGCTTCAGTGTTGAACTTAGGTTCGCGAGCGATCCTGACAAAGTGACGGTCATAAAATACTATAGAGAGAATTCGAAACAGCTGGATGCAACAAGCTTCCTAACTTCCGGCGCATTCGCAGTCTATTTTTCGCCCGATAATATCACAACTGCAACATCATACAGTTGTTCACCGAGCTTTTCCACTATACCATGTAACCATTGGTCTACTTTAGTGGTGTGTGGTTGTATGACAATGAATCAGTGACTTGGTTAGAAATCTGACCAATATATTGGCTTTATATTGCCACCCAGCATGGTCACACTTTTCCGAGCTCCTGCTATTCGATTGTTTTCTACTATTGTTCATTGGAATATTTTTGTGACATTTGGCTTGCTAAATGTGTTAAATGTGCTGCTTCAGACCTTGTGATTTTTGTGCAGAAATTTATCATATTTTTCTGACTTTGTGAGGTTTTTTGTTGGAATATGTTGGTGTTTTTCCAATTTCTCATCCTGAGCTTTGTTCTGACATCAAGCTTGGATTACACAACCCATTACTGGATTACACCAAGGACAAAGGGCCTACTACTCCAGATTAGTATAGTGTTACCAAGCACTTCTGATTTCACACCTCTAATTGGTTTTTGTAAACACCATTCCTGTCTGCCAACTACCAACATGGGCTTCATTGTGTACACGTCTGAGGAACTTCACACCATCAACAAGACAACAAATCACAACCAACACCGGCCTAGAGCCTCCTTGTTCAAGGTGATGAAGAAACACCGTATCCTGGATCCAAAATTCTGTCACCCTACTTTTGACTCATCAAGGACATACAATATTCCATGGATTACAGAACATGTTCGAAGTTCTATCCAACATCATCATTGTGCTAAATCACCAAAACACACCAACAGTACTCTTGTTGAAATAGCTACACCACATCTCCAAGAGGATCCTATAGTTATTAACCTCTTAAATGCCCGATCTATCAGGAACAAGGTCCACACCATCAACGATCTTGTGGCTGATAGCAAAAGTAACTTCTTCTTCATAACTGAAACCTGGCTGATGCCTGCTGGGGATGAAGCACTGATTAGCCAAGCAACACCTGTAGGCTATAACATGATATCATCACCAAGAAAGGGCACTGGCGGGGGCATCGGTTTGTTACACAAATCAGACTTTGCTGTCAATTGGAAAGTTATCACACAGTATTCAACATTCGAGGCTGCTGAATTTATTATTAGAACACCTTCTCGACCCATAACATTCGTGTGTATTTACAGACCTCCACCGAGTAAAAAGAACAAGCTAAAAACTCTGAAATTCGTCAAAGATTTCAAAGCCTTACTCACGGCATATAGTTTAACAGATGGACATTCATTCATCCTAGGTGACATTAATCTACATTTTGAATCAATATCTGACAGCAATGTAAATTGTGTAAGAGAACTCATGGATAAATTTGGCGTCACACAGATCATAACGTCACCGACTCATCGTTCACTACACACACTTGACTGGGTGATTATAAAAGAAAACACCATGAAAATTAACAGTCTCCAGGTCTCTGATAAAGCTGTTTCTGACCACTTCCTGATTGAATTTTCTTTCCGGAATGTGAAACCTGTTGCACTCAAACGTAAAGTCACTTCAAGGAATCTCAAAAGCATCGTGTTAAGTAAATTCTCATCGGAGATCCGTGAAGCATTCCTATCTTCCACAAACTTGAACTCCTGCAACGACTTGGCAGTTTATTACAATGACCAGCTGTCTTCTATTTTTAATAAGCATGCACCCTAGAGCTGAAACGGTTAGACGGTTAACCGGTTAGCATCCGGTTAGCGACGTAACCGGTTAGAAAAAAATGAACCGGACGTAACCGCATCCCGTTGTCAGTTGAATGTGAACGTGAATAATCCTCAAAATATTAGGTTAAATGATGCAAAACTAATACTAAATCCCGTGTCACCGATAGTAGAGTGCAATGCAAGCATTAATTGGTACACGCGGTAGTATCAGATACTTAGTAGCAATTCTCGAACTGCCTGGAAGTGTCGGCGACCTTCAATCAATTCCGACCCTTTGAAGTTTTCTTCCGACAAAAGCACGTGTGCAGTCACTGTGTATCAATTCTGAATCACACAAGGAAGTGACAACGTAAAAGTGACGTTGTGTGGCAATGCGTGCTTTCGTAACTTAATAGTTAATACTGCACGAAGCAACATGGATTCAAATTGGAACCACACCACGACATACTATATATAAAACTGTTTTACAGTGGGGTTTATAAAAACTATGTAAGTCGACAAAGTTTGAAGATTGAGATCAGCTGCACAATGTCTTCACTCTTTCCGTTCTTCCTCCGTGTTGTGATTTAATATGATCAATTCAATTGAGTGACTCAAACAGACATCGTAGTTGACGCAACCAAAAACTTCTTCAATAATCTTCCCTTTTATCAAGGAAATTGATGCTCCATGCTACTCTATAACTGGTTGTGCCTGTGGGACTAATTAACACTCAATTTGGCAGTAATTGCTATATGTTAAGTGATTGCATACTAAAACCAAAACCGAAACGTAAATTATATAACCTCCCAACACTTGTGTCCGCTATCATGATACCGACGAATAGCTCGAATACTGAATAGGACTGCGAGTCTGACCTAACTGACCTTCCTTTTTGTTCTCTAGTTATTACTTTCTTGTCTTTATATATAATGCATTGGAGGATATACCAATGATGATAATGATATATTACAGATCTTTAATATATAGTTTTGTTACTCGTTTTACCAATACCCATACTATTTTACTCGTTTTACAAATGCCCAAACATATGCTGATCACGGCAAATAAGCGATCTCTCCTGCCATTCACAAATTTCACTTGCTCATTCCCCATCACGAGAGCCAGCAAAAGAACAAGGAATGCGTGTTTTTGAATATCGTTAAATGCCGTGAATAAGGTCTTTATTTCAGCTACTACTTCTCACCTAGGTTTGTCCCTGGAGCATGGCATAATGTCGACATAATTAGTGTGAGAGAAGTCCGCTAGATATTTAGCGGTTAACCGGTTGAAATCCGGTTTACCCCGATTGTTAACCGGTTAGAAGAATGGGTCAACCGTTTCAGCTCTAATGCACCCACGATGACACGCGAGATTACCAACAGGACATCTGCACCATGGCTAACTTAAACGAGAACGCAGAAAAGTGGAGCGCATGTGGAGAAAATCTAAATTAACTGTTCACCGCAAAATTTTCAAGGAAATGAATACATGTGTAAGCGAGTTGATAAAGCATGCGAGATCTGACTTTTATAGTGAACAATTAGCAAATTGCAAATCAACCAAGAAACTGTTCAACATTACCAACACTATGCTGGGCAAAGGTAAATGTTCTACTCTACCTAGTGACATTCCCATGGATACACTCCCAGAAACATTTGCCACATTTTTTCAAGACAAAGTTACCAAAATTCGTGCGAATATACAACAAGTGTCTGCAGGAGAAGCTGAGTTTGAGGAATTCACTGGAACCAAAGTTTGAATGTGTTACAACAGAGACGGTCAAACGTGTTCTCATGTCAATGCCATCAAAATCGTGTTCTCTGGATCCTGTACCATCACTCATTCTTAAACAGCATAACGACCAACTAGTAACTTTTCTTACGAGGATAGTGAATACATCCCTGGAAGACGGTATACATGTAGTTCCCACTTGCTTCAAACAAGCTGTGGTTAAACCATTGCTGAAAAAGCCAAACATGGATAGGAACAATCTCAAGAACTATAGACCTGTTTCTAACCTTCCTTTTATATCCAAGCTTCTTGAGCGCGTGGTACTCTATCAATTCAGACAACATCTGGAGGATAATGACATGAATGAACCTTTCCAATCAGCTTATCGACGACACCACAGTACGGAAACTGCACTTGTCCGCGTCACCAACGACTTGCTTTGTGCAGCAGATGATCACAATGTCACAATAGCCTCATTTCTCGACCTCTCTGCTGCCTTTGATACTTTGGATCACAACATCATAATTTCATGCCTTAACAAAACATTCGGAATTTCAGGGAAAGTTCTCCAATGGTTCAAGTCATATCTATCAGGCAGAATCCAGACTGTTCACAGTGGAGAATTCTGTTCCAAACCATATGAACTATCCTTTGGTGTCCCCCAGGGATCAGTCCTTGGGCCCGTGCTTTATCTCATGTACACTAAGCCATTGGGGCAAATCATCACACAGAGAAATCTACAATACCACATGTACAGCTATGCTCTCAGTAAGCGACCTGTTTAACGAGGTTATGGGCCGGTACCTACCGCGGTGTTACCACCAAAATACCGCGGTTATCATTCTGTACCGCGACGGAGGGCGGTTGACCCGCGGTACTGGTACGGTATTCTTACCGTTGATTACCGCATGTCACCGCGTTATTGGTGTTCGTTACCGCCGTACACCGCGGTATTTTTTTCGTAACCGCGTTCAAATTACCGCTAACGGCCCTCCACCGCGGAGAGAACGCGACTGAAACAAGGTGTCACACGGTAGGTAAATGTTTATGAACTTTTGTTTTGAATGAATACAGTAAGCTGCACGTAATTATATATGCGTAATGAATATAAATTAATAATAATCCAATCGGATTACATATGAACACATGTCAGGTTTACATGTAACAAATTACAAATGTACACGTACATCACGTTTAATCACGTCAGCGGTTTTTGAACTCAACTATAGTTGCTTACGGCGACTGGATTACGCAACACACCGTGGAGTAATAGTTTTGTTGTTAGCATGCAACTATCTAAGTTACATATCGTCAAATGATTTACGCACCCGATTCCTATATCGGTTTCCACTCATGCGGAATTTGTTGTTTTTTTTTGTGTTTCCGAAATCTAAATTTCTCATAAAATGGGAAAAGTCAATCCTCCATTTCTCTGAATTTGGTCGAAACCAGCGGGGACGGTGCATTAGTAACACTTGAGTCCGATTTTAGTCTTAGAGGCCAGGGCGGCGATCATTGCAGAAATATTCATATTCGTTCAAATCTATAGTTTTGTTCATAACCCAAACACAATCGGCGCGTAAATAGTATATTATCGCCAAGACGTATGATTGTACGCATGCGTGAAACAGTAAAGCAATTTACAAACATTTGCGGCTGAAGATTTCTTGTCGGTGGGAATAAAATGTATAACTTAGAAAGCGTGGCACATGTCATGTCATGTCAAAGTAAAGTTGTTATCATCACCAATGTGCGCGACAAAAGACACACGCAAAACACCAAACATTGAAAGACACAACGTTGTCAAATCAGTCTGCTTTTGTTACGTGAACATTCATTCAGCTATCGAGTGCGTGTCCGGCGGCATCGTTTGATGTGAAATTGCAACTTTTGGCGAGGGCGTGCACTTGTAGTTCTCGGTGGGTCGCAGTATAAATTATAGCACATACCGGTATTCCTATCTAATCGTTATTCGGAAAAAAACATGCATGGTGTTGGAAATTGAACTCTAAATACGTTTGTTTGGTTATATACAGTATTACAGAGGTTAACATTGTAACATAATTATTTCAAGTGATCGAATCCGGTGTGTTTTAGTCCTTGTTAGTTTATTCCCGATACGGTAGCAATAAAGAGCGTTTGTCTCACTTTTGTGCGACAAATATTTATAAATAGCTATTACGTGCACAACAATTTAAAGATCGAATGAGACTTGTCTGTTTTTTAAAGCCACGTGGTGCTTCGCACATAATATTATTCGAAATACCAAAATAGATCGATAAATATCTGAACTACCTTCTGCGAGCATTATGTAAGCCAAACGGACGCATTTGAAGTAATGGACATACAAGTGTCCAAAACACAAAACAGCCATTCGCGCGTCATGTGTGTAGTTTTACTATATAATAGCACCATCAACAAAACACATATTTATTTCACCCATTGAGCCCAGTTATAAAAAGACATGACGACATCTTAATTTAAGTTCCCCGTGACCTATATTAACAAAGTCTGCCAGCTGCAGTATGACATAATCAGTGACACGTGCTTTTGCGCAGAATGTGTTTTTTTCCTGGATATACAGGAGTTCCATTTTGTGTCTTTTATACTAAGACAATAATTCCCGTCATACGAACAAATGGTGTTTGTGATTTGCAGTTAATGAATGTCAATAAAGTTAATAACGATATTCATTCTGGGGACTATTTAAATAGTGGTCGTTATCATTCAATTTAGGGATCACGTACATCTGAACATTGATATAAACTGTAGATACCGGATTTATCGAGCTGTCTAAAATGGCCGAAATCATTTGTTCCCTTCCCGATAGTCCAAGTCTTCTCGTACTAAAACCGGCTAAGATATTGGGATGGAGGTGCCGGTCTTTAGTCCGAGTTCCAGGCCCATGGTCTCCTTTGACACGAGTTAATCGTTAGTGACCCGCTCAAATAAAACCACAATTATATGAAATAAAATATCACAATTGCTACAATAAACGGATAGTTTCCGCAGAAGACATGCTATTTGATCTGAAACCCACATCGGTTGTGAATTGAAAGCGGTAATTTAATGTGAAAAGAAACTTTTGCCGCAGTGTTTACATATTTTTTAAAGTATGCGAACTCAGTTGACCTTGCGAACTGCGTTCGGCATTTTCCGGTGAAAATATTCCGTAGATTTTCAATCAACCACGCACGATGAATTCTCCATTGTAATCGTAATTATACGTGACAATAAATAAATTATTACATAGATTAAATACATATTGAAGATATAAATGTAATACATTAAATAAATTACGGGAATTATAACCATCTCACAGTTTAAAACAGTGTAAACACAATGACCATTAGAATATCATGGGGGCCGCCATTTTGTTTGTATCGAAATTCGTCTCGGCCAAAACAAACACCGGACAATGCCGAAGTTCTTCGGAACCTGAGTTCGGCTTTCAGTTAAGTAAACAAACAGAAAAAACAGCGATGTTGGTGACAATCAACCGGAATATTCTATGCGTAATTTAACATGAAAGTTAGATTATTATACACCATTATGACCATAATATGTCTCTCTTTCCGATGTATATAGCATCATGTATTGATTCATTAGGTAAATCGAGTAAAATACACCACAGATTCCCGCCACAGATCGTGGGCGTAACTCGTGTGATAGGATTGGTATGCAAGCGGGCTGGGACTAAAAACAGCAAATCGCCATCCCAATATCTTAGCTGGTTTTAGTACAAGAAGACTGGGACTACCTTCCCGATAACCAACACTGATTACAAATAGTGTCATTTATGGGAATTGTAGGCGATAAAACGAGACTAGAAATGTTGTTGTAATTTTTTAATATTCACATTAATTGAAAAATGACTTTCTCAAAGTAACTTATACTTACCTTTACTTAATCTGGAAGCCCGTTATAATGGGCATATTTCCCGATATTCGGCTTTCATCTGTTTCAATATTTTAATAATACACTTTACGGTACACAACCATGGACGGAGATCGTGAGAACGGCCGTCCTATTTTGGAAGATTAACGTCAGCCATCGAATCCCATCATTAACCGCGTTCTAAAAACGGTACCGCTTGGCGGTAATGTCACCGCGTTTGTGCGGTGCATTACCGCATGCCACCGCGGTACCAACATCCGTTACCGTTTGAAGTGCGGTGGTACCGCGAACGTCGCGGTGGTACCGCGGTACCCGCGTGGTAGTTCAACCGCGAATCGGCGGTATGTCGCGGTATTGCATCGCGGTATGAACGCATGTACACCTCGTTAAAACAGGTCGCTTACTGTGAGCATAGCTGTACGCAGACGATACACTGATTTATATGCCCAGCTCACCATCAGAGTTCGCAAACAATATCTCAAAAATGCAGCAATGTATAACGGCAGTGAAGAACTGGATGGGCGCAAACCAACTGTGTTTAAATGATGACAAAACCGAGATAATGTTATTTTGAACAGACCACAGAATTAAGAACACCCCTTTGGACTGCATTCGTATAGGTGATTCCGACATAAAGCCATCGTTGTGTGCCAGATATCTGGGCATTCACCTGGACAGTACTCTGTCAATGGAAGTGTACATAAACAATTTATGCAGAAGTCTATTTCTGGATATAAGGAGAATTTCTCACATCAGGCCATTCATAACCACCGATGCTGCTAAAACTCTTGTTTCATCATTTGTTCTTTCCAAGATTGACTACTGTAACCCACTTCTGGCTGGCTTACCAAAGACAGAAATTGATAAACTTCAACGTATGATGAACATTGCTGCTCGTGTGATTCTTAAGAAGCCTAAATTTTCTGACCTGACACCAATGTTCAAAGAACTGCACTGGCTACCAATTCAAGCCCGCATTGACTATAAAATTGCTGTCTTATGTTGTAAGAAATTTGACTGTCTCTCGCCCCTCCCTGTATATATCGAATCTCTTCTTTCATGCTATGTACCTGGTAAACCAGGCTTAAGGTCAGCTGATAAAATATTACTTGGTGTCCCCAAACGTGACCTTGTTAATTATGGTCGTCGATCTTTTGAATGCTACGGCCCAAACCTTTGGAATTCACTCCCGCTTACACTTAGGAATTTTGCTACTTTGGAATCTTTCAAAACAGAACTCAAAACGTATCTGTTTAAACTTCATTATGGCAACGACGACGACCCAAGCTGAGCACACATTTCCTGCATTGTTTTATACAATACACACAGCCTTCATCCTGATTTGTATATGAATTGTTTGATTTATTTTCATTGTAGTTATTGTTTGTGTGTACATGCGTATATGTGTTTAAATGTGCTGGAGCTCGGTCATCTGTTGTATCATTGAGCGCTTTGGGCCTCGTGGGATAAGGCGCTTTAAAAATGCTATACATTATTATTATTATTATTACAATATAAACATAATTATGCCAGTGCCAAGTCAGGAGTGAAGTGAACACATGGTCATGTCGGAAATTGGATTGATCATGTATCAGTCACCGAGTTGTCAAAACAAAATATCTATTGCCACGTCGGACGTCAAATACCATAGATCAAAGGTGCCGCAATTTGAATATGGGAACGCAGCCCTCTTAATTCAGATTGTTTGGCTTCGGCAATCTGCTACGGCAACACAATGACGTGACCCAGTTTGCTTCAGCAAATTGCTTCGGCAATGCTGATTGCCGTAGCCAATTATGAAGGCTGGGAACGTGTGCAGTAAATCTGCTGTTGCGACTTATATGCACAATGATTGTTCCAATCGATGAGACATCAAAAGGGTCCCATGCTATAACAGGTCGCTATCCCTCACGTGATGACTGAATATCTAGATCAGAAACATGTTTTTATAATACTGTAACCTTGACCAGACGGCCATATTTTGGGTTCCATTGAAATCGTTCGTGCTTTATACACACAGGCGACGATAAATATGGAAGTATACTGCATGCATCAATGATTGCTACCAATGTAACGTTCATCTCCACCTTTCTGGGAAATAAGGTGATTAGTCGACTAGGAGATTGCTAATCGTTATCACAGAAATTCTAGTCGACGTCGACTAATCGTTTCAACACACCTTGTGGAGTAATCAGTATCATATTCATTATGATCAATATATCTAAATTTCTTGAAATGGATTGTACAACATAGTGTTACAATATTTAATATATTGTATGGTGAATTAGTTACATCTTAATGAACTATAGCTCAAAATGGTGTATGTATCTCTTCCATGAACATGTGATATAGACTCAGGTATAAAATAATTACTTTGATTTAACCCTTTACCCAACAGAACGGCCCTGTGCCAATGCATTCTCTTATATATGCGAGTCGACCATAGGTCGCCTCGCATATATAAGAGAATGCATTGGCTTAACACATTAAAAATTATAAAATTGTTAAAGAATGTAAGAAAAAATGGTAAAAAAAGATTTTTTTTAGGCCAATGCAATCTCTTATATATGCGAGGCGACCTATGGTCGACTCGCATATATAAGAGAATGCATTGGCACAGGGCATAACTGTAACTATCACAATGTGGTCAAGGAGCCGGTTCCAATGATATCCATATCTGTATGGTTCTATTGAGACAGACCGAAGATATTTTAGGCTGTTGAAGCTTTATTTGGCCGGTTTTGGCCGGTTTGTTGGGTAAAGGGTTAAGGAAACTACATGTAGTAAACCAGATTGATTAAGGGAAACTAGTAAACCATATTTAACTGACTCAATCATGGTGACAACTACAGGTGTACATAACAGGATATCTTCCTCTGTGGATATCCCCCAACCCTGGATATCTCCCCCCACCCAACCCATGACAAAAAAATATGTTCACTTCATAGGTATTTGTATGGTTTGAAATGCTTAGAAAAATTATTTTTGAGAAGAATTTTTTTTTTTCAAGTCAATTTTGTTAGTTGCTTGGTTGGAGTTTATCATCGTTTCAGTCGCAAGGCCATATCTCAACATATTCAAATTGGCCATGTATCGATCAGAGTGTCACATTGAGATGTCCCTCAGCTCAGATCAAGGGGGGAGGTGGGAGAAATCTCACCACCCAGCAGCTACATGACAACAAAAATCCTTATTATTATGCTTTATATAGTCATGAAACACTGAGAAATTAACTTCTTCCGAGGTGGGGTGGTCAGACGGTGACTGGACATTCCCCACCTCCAACCCAAAAAAAAAACCTGACTCAAACCTCAAACAACATTTTTCTCGGAAGAATTTAATTTCTCTCAGTTTCAATATGATATAAAAAAAAATAGCAAAATAAAAATCATAATATAACTTTTTGTCATAATATGTAGTCTCGTCAATGGGTTTTGGGGGGGGGGGGGGTTACAAAATTGACTTAAAAAAAATTCAGGCCATACTAATGCCTATGAAGTCGAAATATTTTTTGTCATGGGTGGGTGGGGTTATCCCGGGTGGGGGAAGATATCATGGGGGATATGACATGGTTCACCGGTCCTCCTGGTCCTTTTTACTTTTCTCACATGTGTGAAATCTTATTTAATGAATTAAAATTTAATTATATCTCGATTATTCCACTTTGAGCATCCAAACTTCTTTATTAACTTGTTCTTTGCTAAATAGTAATTGACAAGTAGTTCCTTCAAACATTTCAGAAAAGAAGTTCAACAAACGAATATAGGTTGACCTTATTATCTCAACAATCCCCATCAATGAAAACTGTTGTGGTGTTGAAGTACATTTTCTGGACAATATAGCTTCCAAGGCTCAACTGAAAACCTAGTTTAAATAACTGAGAGTGAATTTAATGTTTAAACAACCCCTGTTCATATTATCAGAGCATAAGAAATTGAAGCTCATGGTATGTACATCATGCTTTTGCTTAGCAAACATACTGATATTTAAGATTGTAATAAATTTAGAAACAAACTCCCTGTTTTATTATTGAAATTAGTCTCATTAGTGGGTATCTAGAAATAAAGTTGAAACTAAATTAACTGATCATTATCTGAATGACTCAAAGATCATATATTGTAACTTACAAGACTGATTTTTATTAAACGAATGAGCATATCTGCAGATTCCATGAGTACACTATATGTGTGTGTAAATGGGTTTGTCGATACGGTACGAGTGCTGTCGCAGAAGGATAGAACGAGAGGCACTTGCGCCTCGAGTTCTATCCTTCCGTGTTGTTCTGTGTGTATTACACGCTTCGCGTCCTAGAATCCGTGCATTAAAAATACAGGATTAGAAGTTGTATTTAGTCACATAGAGGGCGTGTTTGTCATTTGTGATGATTCTTTTATTTAAATAGTTCCAGTTTCATGGTTGAGGCAAACGTCATGTACGTCATATTACGTCAACAAGATACGTATGGAACGTACGTTCCGTACGGATTTGTAAATATGGAATAGGAACAAGCGTGTAATATAGAAGCCAACATCATTCTGAGGCTGCTTCGAAACTTTTGACATCGTTTCAGCGCCTCTCTAATAGTGATGAGGCAAATCTGAAATCATCACTAAGTTATTACATACTCCAAGACCCAATAGAGGGTACTCCCTCAGTATGAACATTGAGCTTGTGGGAATTGGACACACCCAGAAATAATTCCCCATTAGTGGCTCTATATTTGATTGTTATAGTGGGGATCGGGACAGTTATGCCTATGCATACTTGCAGTCAGTAAAATTAAAAGGCCAAGGGAAAGTATTTGAAATGCATAATTGAGCATTCTACATTCAACTTCAATGCCTGAGAACTGTTTGATGATCAAATCAAGAAATATATATTATGATTAACAGTGATTAACTGAATAAATATGAATATTCCCTCCTATGTTATAGTTGTACATTAATTATAATACAATTCTCAAGGTCCTTATTTTTTTTCCTGCAGTACAATAGAGCCACAATAAATTATGGCATATGATTTCCCAAAGGGACATCGCTAAGAGTGCCCTCAATTTGTCGATACAAATCCAACTGAAAATTCCCAAAGCAAAAATAAACCATAACAAATCCTTGATTTCAAGTTCATATTCGCAATTTGATTTATATTTCCCCAACTAATAACCTCATTATTTCAGCCAGGCACCCTATGCTTGGTCTTAAAAGTTGCTAATTACCAATTACTGTCTTGTGGGTCTAACATGCACTGCTAGTCCACAACACTGCTTTTATGCACCACCCCTATATACGGACCTGCTAAATAACGTAAAGCAGGTCGGTATATAGGGACGATGCATAAAACAGTGCAGGTGGGGACAACGGAGTGTACATGTTACAAGCCCCTGTTGTGCATTAATTTGAACTGATAGAATGACATTATGTCTTGGTGAAGACAACACAATTCACTCCATTATAATAATAATAATAACAATAATAATGTATATCATTTATATAGTGCTTAATCCCTGGTGTAGCTCTAAGCGCTTACATTATTACCCCAGCTGTTTTTATGAGTAATGCCGAGTCTTTTGCCTGCTGCCATTTTACAGGCGCTTCACTAGAGCGGCTTACGGACACCCAACAACCAGGTATCTATTTCTCGTCTAGGTACGACAAGGTGAGTTTTCACAGCATGAACTATCCAGTAGTTTCCAATGCAGTCAGGGACACGGGGCAGGTGGTTTGGGGGTTGTCTGCATACCAATTGCAACTTTGGTGAACATTTTCAATAGTTTTCCACAATTCAGTTGGAAAACATGAGGTAAAAATTTGAAACTTGAAGTACAACTACAAGTTTGAAAATAGAAGTACAAGAGTGAAAATTCCATCCCAAAGGGTGCATAATTTGATGAACTTCAAAATTGAGTCAATGGGTGCAGTGAGAGGCTACCGCCCACACCCACCCGCAAACTGTTTCAGCCTGATTAATATTCAACAAAAGTGGGGGGAGTGGTAGAATTTCCATCTGCGCCTGCTTGAACCAGATCAATGTTCTTACACGTAACTCTGGCAAATTAATCCACTCTTGCTGGAATTATCCAGCCTAAAATCACCCTATGGCACTTCAGTCCAAAACATTGACCGAAGATGGGGAAATATTTTATAGCCTAATTATAAAAAAACACAATTCACACTAAATACTATCGAACAACATAGACCTATATCGAACAACATAGACCTATATCGAACAACATAGACCTATATCGAACAACATATACCTATATCGAACAACATAGACCTATATCGAACAATATAGACCTATTTGTTCTGAAATTTGCAGATAATATATTATAATCATGAACACGACTTCAAACTGTTTAACCCTTTGAGTGCCAGGGGCCGATCTCATCGGCCCTAAACCTACAAAATAAGTCTGTTAAAGAATATAAGAACCTATGGTCGACTCGCATATATAAGAGAATGCATTGGCACAGGGTATATGGGTTGATACAAAAATCAACCTGGCACTCAAAGGGTTAACACTTTGGTGAAAGTTGGTGTAAGACAATGCCTCTCCCCCCCAGACCCTACAATCAACATGCTCCTGCCCCTACCAATTTTTCTCACACACCCCTTGCATTCGTCCTTGATAACATTGTACGTAAGCGAAAAATATTTGCTACAAAATTCACAATTAATCTCCAACAACCGGTACATAGCATATCGTCATTTTGACAACAGGTATATGTAAACTGAAATAGACCGGCGATGTACATAATAATGTACGTCCAGGAATAGACCTTCTAACGAACAAAAAATATTAAATTAAAAAAACTACAATTCACGAAAAATATGTTGACGAACAGCAAATTATTTATATATTATCACTGAGTAAATAATATTAATTGTGTGACTCAATCATTACTGTTAGACACAATCATGACCCGTCAATTTGCTCAAGTGTTTAGAATCTGAATCGAAATCGATCGAGAAACGTGATAATAATGTTTTAGGTCTATTTATAGCACACAATGCCACACATCCAGGTAATTGTTCAGCTGAATTTAACGGCTTCTGGTAAATGTGAAACACACCCTTTAAAGTTATCCATAAATGCATTACTTTCCAGAAACTTGAAAAAAATAATAAGACTCCCTACCTCCCTCATCTAATTTTCTCTATATAATTGCCTGAGAATAAGCATTTATTTTTAATGGCCTCACTCTTAAAGTGATGTGAAACACTCCGGTTGGGTGATCAAATATAAATTTAGAATAATCTTGCTCAAAGTAGTTATTTTTACACATATTATATCCAAATTGGAAACACGCATCGTCATTCTTATACATTAATTAATTGCAGTGATTCCCGAAGGTGAAATCATTTTCGTTAATTTATCGCAGATAGTTGCGTCCCGAATCGAGAAGTAAATATTTACAATTGAGGGTAGTTCGGCCGATGATTTCTATGGAGCGGTATGGTCGATTTGCTTCAAATCTTACTAAAATGCTACAATCCTTCATTTGACATAGCGCCTGAATGCTAACTTATCAGTTCCACATACCCGAACAAGTCCATAATATGTCTTTAATATGAGAAGAAAAAAACCCATATAAAAAAAAACAAATTAATAAAATGTGTCATATACTTACATGCCCATTATAGCCTTGAATGCCAGCCATCATGGTATAATGGTCGAAGCATTCTTGTTGTGGGAAGGGCTGCACTTGTGACCTCAAGCAAGAATCACTGTGCTGTACTGGCTGTGGGTTACACACCACGTGACTATTTCCATGTCCGACCTGGTATCCACCATTGATAACTTGTCTTTCATTGTTCATTGAAATCATATGTGAACTGTGATTAGTCCAACTTTGGGCTTGGGGGCAGCACTGACAACTGGCTGTATAATACAAAGTGGATTGTTAGTGAGGTAAAGGGTCCGCGCTGTCAAGACTTCAAATAGTGTGTCTGACATTAGCAGAATAATGTCCCCAGAGGATGAATTCACCCTCTGGGGACCATATTATGACTGCCATGGGGGATAGCGTCACTAAATTCACCCTTTTCGGACCTCATTCTGCAAATGTCAGACACACTATTTCAAGTCTTGAACGCTGGCCAGAAATTAACTTTTGCCACATGAAAATAAATTTTGCCATGTTTTATCAGTTTCAGCAACATTGAGTCTTAAATTTTGATTATTTCGACAATCGCTGTTTGAACGACTTTTGGTTTAAACATATTTATTTGATCATACATACCTGTGTTTAAACAAAGGGGATTGGAGGCACTTAAGAGTTCCTCTCCTCTCCCCAAACATTTGATATCGATAGGGAAGCAGTTGTTATTAATAATTCTCGGCTCTAATCGAGTCTATACTTAGGTTTATCATAGAACAATAAACCAAGAATTGAACAATGAAATTGTAGAAGGGTTGCTGCGTCTGAAGGGCTCATCAAAACAGGATTACAGTAATGCTCTAAATAATCGACTCCTTAACCACAGTAGAATTATGGGTAACTTTTCAGGATTTAGTCGGAAATATGGCTTGTTGCCATTCATCGGAAAGCTCTGTGAGTGAGAGCTTTCCGATGAATGGCAACAAGCCATATTTCTGACTAAATCCTGAAAAGTTACCCATAATTCTGCTGTGGTTAACCCTTTACCCAACAAACCGGCCAAAACCGGCCAAATAAAGCTTCAACAGCCTAAAATATCTTGGGTCTGTCTCAATAAAACCATACAAATATGGATATCATTGGAACCGGCTCCTTGACCACATTGTGATAGTTACAGTTATACCCTGTGCCAATGCATTCTCTTATATATGTGAGTCGACCATAGGTCGCCTCACATATATAAGAGAATGCATTGGCCTAAAAAAAAATCTTTTTTTAACACTTTTTACCATTTTTTCTTACATTCTTTAACAATTTTATAATTTTTAATGTGTTAAGCCAATGCATTCTCTTATATATGCGAGGCGACCTATGGTCGACTCGCATATATAAGAGAATGCATTGGCACAGTGCCGTTCTGTTGGGTAAAGGGTTAAGGAGTCGATTATTTAGAGCATTACTGTAGCTGTATAAACACCACCATACATACTAGTAATCCCCCCACCTGTCCGTACCATGCTATCAGATTTATTGCATCTTGACAGAGTTTAACTTTTCCTAACATTATAAAACACCACTATTAAAATTTATGTAATATTAATGTAAGAAATGAATGATATCGATTGACAAATATTATTCAACTTTCTTGAGGATTATAAAGTTGAGTTGACAAAACTTTTGCCAATTAATTTTTTTTTGCCAAATGTGAATTATTTTTTTAATTTGGGGAATTTGCGGCAGCACAAACCCTGGTGAGCTCCATATGGAGGAATTGAATGTTTAAACCATGTTGGCCCATATCATATTAATACTTTCATAATGGGAACTGCGCTGGTACACCATTAAAGATCCTGAGCCAGTGCATTATCTTTTATATGCGAGTCTCCCAAGGGGAGTCTCACATATATAAGAGAATGCACTGGCTTATAAGGTCTAGGTAAATATTGTTAGGCCAATGTATTCTTTTCTATATGCG
Source organism: Siphonodentalium dalli (assembly GCA_032622095.1). Lineage (NCBI taxonomy): Eukaryota > Metazoa > Mollusca > Scaphopoda > Gadilida > Siphonodentaliidae > Siphonodentalium > Siphonodentalium dalli. Next base: position 50,493,679 of record CP136069.1, on the reverse strand, counting down.
AGGCTCCCTATGGGAGTCTCACATATATAAGAGAATGCATTGGCACAGGGTTTTTCGGAAAATTTAAGGAAACTCCAGTCATGGAAGGGTAAAAGTCCTTTGTAACATTAAACAGTAAAAACCTGTCCACAGTGTTCGGTCTTGGTAACCTGCCCGCAGTGTTGAGAATAGGATAATATCACAATAACACATCGAGTGTGGAATAACATGATCGGTCTTCGGGGAGTGGGGATATGAATTATATTTTGATGAAAAAATTTGATGAAAATATCTATAGTCTCAAATTAACTTGTTTTTAGTTAGTTTTTCCCTTCTGTTCAGTTTCTATATTCCCTAATTTTCAGAAGATAAAATGCATTAACAAGGTGACTAATGGGTGAATATCACCAACTTCAACTGGGGGACTTCAGTCTGATCCTAGGTCTCCCATAGCATTTGAGGCCTCAGCAGAATGAGGTTCCCAGAGGGTGAATTTGGTGATGCAATCCCACCGTGCGGGATAGCATCACTAAATTCAGCCTATGGGGACCTCATTCTGCAAATGACAGACACATAATTTCAAAGCTTGGGTTAAACTGGACATAATTACCATTATAATGAACAACGTGATGAAGTGGTTGTCTGTTTTGCTGGAACTGTAGGGGTGGTCTGGTACCGGCAACAGGACCATGCTGGTGGCCCATTGGCATGAATGAATGTCCATGATGAACGGGCTGTGATAACATTGGGGGCGGCATGCCTGTTGCCGGACTCGGGTAGTTCACTGGCTGATTCAACTGAGGTGGAGGGTTGTGCACGCCTTCATCTTCCTGATTAATTGCTCTATCGACACTTTGGGGATGTACAATCTGAACTGGTGCTTGATGCTGTGACACCTCTTTGTCCTCGTCCTGCTTTTCTGCCGCAGATTTAGGGTCAGTCTCTGTGGATAAAGTCTCCCCCGTCTGGCTTTCCGGTATTACCAGACTGTTATTGTCAGAAGATGCTATTATTGCAGGCAGTTCTGTCTCCTCTGTAGGGATACAGACTGATATTTGACTGAAAATAGAAATTGTGATCAAAGTCATTATTTTCAAAACAAATTTAAAGATGCATTATCCAATTTAACGCTCCCAAATTACTATTTCTTTGGCTTCAGGGGTAAAAAATATTTGATTCCAGTCGAGGAACCAACCCATCAAAGCTCAGAGTGATCAGATATCGATTTTTTAAATTTGTTATTTCTCAAAATGTATTATTATTTGTGGCCCAGAAAAAGTCGTCAAACCAACGGTCTCGGACAAAATTGCAAATGAAAATTGATAACTCTAAAATCAAGTAGCAATATGGCCATATCTCATTGTTGTTGAGCGTATTTTGAAGAAATGTTGTTGTCGTTGTTGTAACTTGATATGGGGACCGTCTGATCAGATTGAGTACATTTAAGTCATATATTGAATATATGCACATGACATTGTAACATCATTGTGTCATCTCATAAACCAAAGAGTAAAGATCATATAACTGTCAAACAATAACAACTATGAATAAAAGGTCGGCCGACCACAGTGTCCCCCGACAACGTGGCAAGTCGATGCCGCTTTGTTAAAGAAATTTAAAAAAATGTTGAAATGTTCTAAGTCGAAAGGGTTAATAATTCCGTAAAGAAATAATTTTTCCGTCATCTATATACATGTTGCACATCTCCAATATGTGGGTAACAATACTCTGAAGTTTCAAATATCTACGATCAAAACTGTAGGAGGAGTTGATTACACCATGAAGGTACCCTCATACAGAAAATTATAAAAAATGTTTTTCAAAGTCGAAAGGCCCATAACTCTGGGAAAATCATTGGATCAAACTCAAATTCGAACTTGACCTGTATTTTGATATGAACGACCCACAAAAATACAGAATTTCCAATTAAACAATCCAAACTCGAGTTATCATCCGGAAACCAAAGAAAAAACAAACAAAATTGAATTTTCCAAGTCGAAAAGCCCATAACTCTGAGAAAAATCATCGGATCAAACTCAAATTCGAACTTGACCTGTATTTTGATATCAATGACAAAAAAACGGAATTTTCAATTGAACAGTCCAAACTTGAGTTATCATCCGGAAACCAAAGAAAAAAGAAGAAAATTGAATTTTCTAAGTCGACAAAAGTCCATAACTCTAGGAAAAATCATCGGATCAAACTCAAATTCGAACTCAACCTGTATCTTGATATGACTGATCCACAAAAAAACGGTATTTGCAATTAAAGGATCCAAACTTGAGATATCATCCGGAAACCGAAAAAGTGAGAAATTTTCTAATTAAAAAAAAAAGATGAAAAAAGGGAAATAACTCCATAAAAGAACATCGGATAAAAACCCAGAATTGCGGAGCACCTGTGTTCTTGGTTGAGACACCTACATACCAAGTTTCAATCAAATTGGATGATCATTACTGGAGTTATAACTCCAGACGGACGGACGGACACACGGACAGACATACGGGGCTAATTACAATAGTCCCCCAAAAATAAATTTTTCAGGGGACAACAAGAGCATCGCCAGGGCATGGCAAAATACGCCTGTGGTGGTTTCAACAAAGGGCCATAATTCTGGTGAAAATTGGCAGGCAGAACCCAAATTAGAACTTGACCTGTATTTAGGGGTATTAAACTCAAAAAACAAATTTCATTCCATTCAGTTCAGACTTACTAAAGTTATCATCCGAAAACTAAAACGAGAGGCCGATCACGATCGGCAGATGTTAACCCATCCCTTGGCGATAAAAATTGACTATGATCGGATAAATGAGAGTTGAATTATAGATTGGGAACCTTTTTATCAACTTGTATCATAATCATCAATATCTAAATGAAAACCAATGAAAGAGTCAATGACATTTTGTTTATTATTATTATAAAACATAAAAATAAAAATAATTTATTTTTTTTACGAAAAAGGGTCATAACTCCTTTAAAATAAATTGGATCGAACCCATATTCAAACTCGAACTGTATTTTGGGCTGAGAAACCTATATACAAAATTTGGTTCCGATCAAATAGAAAATGTTAGAGTTATCGCATTATGCCCAAAGTGTCTACGGACATTGACACTATGCACATAAAAAGTTTTATCTCATGCAGAGTACAAGAAAAATATATCAAACCTGGTGTGCCCCTTTAATATTTCAATTCACATTTGTAATCAATTGAAATTAATGTCCAACAAATCTACTAAACACAATCACATTATTAATCTCCAATAGTAATGCTATTAAACAATGAAACCAGATTATGCCTTTAAGATGGAATTTAAATAACCATGCATATAAAATATATAGTAGAAACATTCCATCTGTGCTATCTCAGCATATGGTCAGAGATACTTTATAGAGTATAAAGTATATATGATATGGCCAACACATCCCCTAGTAGTTAATTATCTCAATGCAAGAGAGAGACAATTCATGGCATTGTAACTGGATACTAACTCTGTGTGCAAAGACAACCTCAGACCTGATTTATAGGATTCTATTTGGACAGTGCAAACTGGGTATCTTTGATATATTTTAGCGATGAATAAAATAATCAAAAGACCATAACTCTAATAAAATATATCGGATCAAACCCATATTCGAACTCGATCTGTATTTTGAGTTGAGAAACTCACATACAAAATTTGGTTCCTATCAGTTGAAAAATTGTAGATTTATTGAAACATGCATGAATTCTATGTCAAAGGGCCATAACTCCATTAAAACATATTGGATCAAACCCATATTCGAACTCTATATGTATTTTGGACTGAGCAACTCGCATACCAAATTTGGTTCCGATCAGATAAAAATTGTTTGAGTTATGACAGCATGCGTGAATTCGAAGTCGAAAAAGGGCCATAACTCCGTAAAAAAAACTCGGATCAAACCCATATTTGAACTCGATCTGTATTTGGTGCTGAGAAACCCATATACAAAATTTGGTTTCGATCGGATAGAAAATTATTGAGTTATCGCACCATGCGTAAAGTGTCTACGGACAGACAGACAGACAGACAGACAGACGGACGGACAGACAGATGGACAGACGCACGACGAGTGGTCAATCCGGACATCGACATTATGTTTACCATACTATGGTATGGGTAAACATAATGAAAGTGTCAATGAAAGTGTCAATGACACTGTAGCTCAACTTGGAAAGGGAATAATTTAATGTATTACAGTCAATGGAGCGATTAGGAATGTGGAAAGTTGAATGTCTAATACTAGTTTATAGACATGAAGAGAAAAATTTATTTCCAAGATGGCTGCTGGCGGCCATGTTTTCGGCCGAATGACCCCAAAATGAGTCGTTCCCATCTACATGTCATCGTTAACATCCATGACAAATTTTATGACGATCAGACTAAAGGTACGACCTGTAGCCCATGCTAAAGAATTTAGTCATACAAAAGAGTAAAATCCAAATTGGCTGCTGGCGGCCATATTTTTTGGCCGAATGACCCCACAATGACTCGTTCCCATCTAAATGTCATTATTAACATTCATGACAAATTTTATGATGATCAGACTAAAGGTACGACCTGCAGCCCATGCTAAAGAATTTACGCTACGGATTACGGAGTGGAAGCGCGTGCAACAATCAGAAACCGGTGCATTATTCTATATGTTTTGTGTAAAAATGTTCCTTTAAAATTGATATGGTATGGTCTACCGGTTCTTACATACAATCGAACATCGTTGGTTTCGATCGGATAGAAAATTATTGAGTTATCGCACCATGCGTAAAGTGTCTACGGACAGACAGACAGACGGACGGACGGACAGATGGACAGACGCACGACGAGTGGTCAATCCGGACATCGACATTATGTTTACCATACTATGGTATGGGTAAACATAATGAAAGTGTCAATGACACTGTAGCTCAACTTGGAAAGGGAATAATTTAATGTATTACAGTCAATGGAGCGATTAGGAATGTGGAAAGTTGAATGTCTAATACTAGTTTATAGACATGAAGAGAAAAATTAATTTCCAAGATGGCTGCTGGCGGCCATGTTTTCGGCCGAATGACCCCAAAATGAGTCGTTCCCATCTACATGTCATCGTTAACATCCATGACAAATTTTATGACGATCAGACTAAAGGTACGACCTGTAGCCCATGCTAAAGAATTTAGTCATACAAAGAGTAAAATCCAAATTGGCTGCTGGCGGCCATATTTTTTGGCCGAATGACTCCACAATGACTCGTCCCCATCTACATGTCATTATTAACATTCATGACAAATTTTATGATGATCAGACTAAAGGTACGACCTGCAGCCCATGCTAAAGAATTTAGTCATACAAAGAGTAAAATCCAAATTGGCTGCTGGCGGCCATATATTTTGGCCGAATGACCCCACAATGACTCTTTCCCATCTAAATGTCATTATTAACATTCATGACAAATTTTATGATGATCAGACTAAAGGTACGACCTGCAGCCCATGCTAAAGAATTTAGTCATACAAAGAGTAAAATCCAAGATGGCTACTGGCGGCCATGTTTTTTGGCCGAATGACCCCATAATTACTCGTTCCCATCTACATGTCCATATCATCATCCATGACAAATTTCATGATGATCAGACGAACAGTACGACCTTTGGCCTGTGCTAATGGATTAAATTTTGAAATCCAAGATGGCCACTGGCGGCCATGTTTTTTGTCCGAATGACCCCAAAATGACTCGTTCCCATCTACATTCCAATTTCAACAGCCATGTGAAAATGTTATGATGATCAGACTGAAGGTACGACCTGTAGCCCGTGCTAAAGGATTTAGTCATACAAAGAGTAAAATCCAAGATGGCGGCTGGCGGCCATGTTTTTTTGCCGAATGACCCCAAAATGACTCGTTCCCATCTACATGTCATTATTAACATTCTTGACAAATTTTATGATGATCAGACTAAAAGTAGGACCTGTAGCTCGTGCTAAAGGATTTAGTCAAACAAAGAGTAAAATCCAAGATGGCTGCTGGCGACCATGTTTTTTGGCCGAATGACCCCAAAATTACTCGTTCCCATGTACATGTCAATATTATCATCCATGACAAATTTCATGATGATCAGACGAACAGTACGACCTGTGGCCCGTGCTAATGGATTAAATTTTGAAATGCAAGATGGCCGCTGGTGGCCATGTTTTTTGTCCGAATGACCCCAAAATGACTCGTTCCCATCTACATTCCAATTTCAACAGCCATGAGAAATTTCATGATGATCAGACTAAAGGTACGACCTGTAGCCCGTGCTAAAGGATTTAGTCATACAAAGAGTAAAATCCAAGATGGCTGCTGGTGGCCATGTTTTTTGGCCGAATGACCCCAAAATTACTCGTTCCCATCTACATTCCAATTTCAACAGCCATGACAAATTTTATGATGATCAGACTAAAGGTACGACCTGTAGCCCGTGCTAAAGGATTTAGTCACACAAAGAGTAAAATCCAAGATGGCTGCTGGCGGCCATGTTTTTTGGTCGAATGACCCCAAAATGACTCGTTCCCATCTACATGTCATTATTAACATTTTTGACAAATTTTATGATGATCAGACTAAAATTAGGACCTGTAGCCCGTGCTAAAGGATTTAGTCATACAAAGAGTAAAATCCAAGATAACTGCTGGCGGCCATGTTTTTTGGCCGAATGACCCCAAAATTACTCGTTCCCATCTACATGTCAATATTATCATCCATGACAAATTTCATGATGATCAGACGAACAGTACGACCTGTGGCCCGTGCTAATGGATTAAATTTTTTAATCCAAGATGGCCACTGGCGACCATGTTTTTTTGTCCGAATGACCCCAAAATGGTTCGTTCCCATCTACATTCCAATTTCAACAGCCATGACAAATTTTATGATGATCAGACTAAAGGTATGACCTGTAGCCCGTGCTAAAGGATTTAGTCATACAAAGAGTAAAATCCAAGATGGCTGCTGGTGGCCATGTTTTTTGGCCGAATGACCCCAAAATGACTCGTTCCCATCTACATGTCATTGTTAATATCCATGACAAATTTTATGATGATCAGACTAAAAGTAGGACCTGTAGCCCGTGCTAAAGGATTTAGTCATACAAAGAGTAAAATCCAAGATAACTGCTGGCGGCCATGTTTTTTGGCCGAATGACCCCAAAATTACTCGTTCCCATCTACATGTCAATATTATCATCCATGACAAATTTCATGATGATCAGACGAACAGTACGACCTGTGGCCCGTGCTAATGGATTAAATTTTTAAATCCAAGATGGCCACTGGCGGCCATGTTTTTTGTCCGAATGACCCCAAAATGGTTCGTTCCCATCTACATTCCAATTTCAACAGCCATGACAAATTTTATGATGATCAGACTAAAGGTATGACCTGTAGCCCGTGCTAAAGGATTTAGTCATACAAAGAGTAAAATCCAAGATGGCTGCTGGCGGCCATGTTTTTTTGCCGAATGACCCCAAAATGACTTGTTCTCATCTACATGTCATTGTTAACATCCATGAACAAATTTATCATAATCCGACCAAAGGTACGACCTGTAGGCCGTGCCAAAGAATTTAGTCATGCAAAGAGTAAAATCTAAGATGGCTGCTGGTGGCCATGTTTTTTGGCCGAACAACCCCAAAATTACTCGTTCCCATCTACATGTCAATATTAACATCCATGACAAATTTTATGATGATCAGACTAAAAGTAGGACCTGTAGCCCGTGCTAAAGGATTTAGTCATACAAAGAGTAAAATCCAAGATGGCTGCTGGCGGCCATGTTTTTTGGCAGAATGACCCCAAAATGGCCCGTTCCAATCTACATTCCAATTTCAACAGCCATGACAAATTTCATGATGATCAGACAAAAGGTACGACCTGTAGCCCGTGCTAAAGGATTTAGTCATACAAAGAGTAAAATCCAAAATGGCTGCTGGTGGCCATGTTTTTTTGCCGAATGACCCCAAAATGACTTGTTCTCATCTACATGTCATTGTTAACATCCATGAACAAATTTATCATAATCCGACCAAAGGTACGACCTGTAGGCCGTGCCAAAGAATTTAGTCATGCAAAGAGTAAAATCTAAGATGGCTGCTGGTGGCCATGTTTTTTGGCCGAACAACCCCAAAATTACTCGTTCCCATCTACATGTCAATATTAACATCCATAACAAATTTCATGATGATCAGACGAACAGTATGACCTGTAGCCCGTGCTAATGGATTGAATATTGAAATCCAAGATGGCCACTGGCGGCCATGTTTTTTTCCCGAATGAACCCAAAATGACTCGTTCCCATCTACATGTCAATGTCAACATCCATGACAAATTTCATAATAATCGGACCAAAGGTACGTACTGTAGCCCGTGCTAAAGGAAATTGTTGACGAATCACGCATACACGCACACACACACGCACGACGGATACCAAGCCATGGCAATAGCTCAAACTTTACAAAGTAAAGTTGAGCTAAAAAGCAAACGGACAGACAGAATAACATAATACGTCCCGTTTAAAAAAAAACAGGCATATAAAAAGGATAAGTGAACTTTTTTTCTAATTATCTTGAGATTCTTTATATTTTTAATAAATTAAATGGTTACAGATCACATGGCCCTTCTAAAGCAAAAGATAAATGTTTATTAATTATAAAAACTAGACAGCAACACATGGGAATTAATCTCATTCAAATTGAAAAGAATGACACAAATAAACATTCTAAACAGTTTCTGTTATTTGTTTATAATCAGTGTCAGATAAGATCAGATGTCATGTGTAATTACCATCCACATGGGAAAAAGTGGCAGGCTCAGCTTATTGTTGTCAGTGAAAGAGATTGCTTTTCAAATAATTGGACAAATGGGAATCCCAGTAACCAAGAGACTATCCCTACCAAATATGACCCACTTTGTAAAATCTAGTCGGAAGTCGGGATTATTTTACCCTGTGCAAATGCATTCTCTTACATATGCGAGTCGACCATAGGTCGCCTCGCATATATAAGAGAATGCATTGGCCTAACAATTTTTTATCATGTTTTTTAAATAAATGTTTCTTATAATTTTTAGGACATAAAATATAAAAAACATCCATTACCCTGCAGGGAGCCCCACACATATATAGAAGCACCTAGAAGAGTGTCGTCTGCTCATGTTTGTCTGGGGCTCTGTATGGGTGAAATTATAAAATTGTTAAAAATTGTTAAAGAATACAAGAACAAATTATTAAAATTGTAAAAAATTGTTAGGCCAATGCATTCTCTTATGGTCGACTCGCATATATAAGAGAATGCATTGGCACAGGGTAAAAAAAATCCCGACTTCCGACTGGATTTGATATGGCGGGTCACAAATATGACCCACTTTGGTCTTGCAGTTCTGAAGAAGATGACATTTTAATAATTACTCAAGAGGGAAAAAGTTATGTCCCTGACTCTGCCCCTATTTGACCTGCTGACCCCATTTGGGCAAATTTGAATCCCAGTCACATAACCTCCATACCAAATATAAGCTAAATATGCCTGATGGTTCTTGAGAAGTCCTTTTAAGAATTACTATAGATGGAAGAGTTATATTCCTGGCTCCACCACTATTTGGCCTTGTGACCCCTTTTAATAAATCTGAATCCCAGTCACCTAGGGGACTATCCCCACCAAATATGATCCCAATCAGTCTCAAGGTACTGGAGAAGATGTTTTAAAAATTACAAGTCAGGGGAAAGTTATGTCCCTGGCTCAGTCCCTATTTGACCCGGTAACCCCATTTAAACAGATCTGAATCCGAGTCAACCAAGGACCCTCCATGCCAAATATGAGCTAAATAGAAGAAGACGTTTTAAGTAATACTATGAAGGGAAAGTGTTATGTCCCTGGCTCATTGGTTGTACTTTAGTGTTGAAACGATTAGTGGTTTTGAGGAATTGACTGGTCGTCAGAGGGAATCGACTACTAGTCGACTAGTCGGACCCCTTCCGAAACTTACCGTTTTGTGCTCATATACGTATATATTTGCCGTTTGTTTTGAGTACCAGTAACCAACTTTGCATTTTCGAACGCAAATCAAGATTTAACACTATTTGCCCTGATTATTTGACTTAACATCACTGAAGGTTAATAGGTTATTAATTTGTCCCAGGTATATGATGTTTTATGACAATCAAATTACGATCCAGTTGATGTATGTATCTAAACGGTGGTGACAAACACCTGAACGATCGCGGAAACGCTACGGATTACGGAGTGGAAGCGCGTGCAACAATCAGAAACCGGTGCATTATTCTATATGTTTTGTGTAAAAATGTTCCTTTAAAATTGATATGGTATGGTCTACCGGGCCGTACCGGTTCTTACATACAATCGAACATCGTTGTTTTCGAACTTGCCCAGTGGGCTTGTCACTGATTTACTTCACAAACGGGCGTATACATGAAGAAATGCAAGATATTTTGAGAAACGAACTTCATCTCCGACAGAGTCAAACAAAAGTTACAAAATAAATGTTTATAACAGCTGTAGTGCGTACAAGATCAAGCCTTTTATGCTCGCAGATGTCATGTATATATCGGACACGGAATGTGGTAAAGTTCCCTGTATATATAGAGTCTGCATATATTAAAAATGGGCCATGCATTGCGTACATAATGTTGTTCCTTGTATTCATTGCAAAGTCACGATATGACATAGCTTAATCATTTTCCCGCCAAAACGCACGTGTTTTCACTGTTTGATTTGATCGCGTACATAATTGTCTCTTGTGCATGGTACATTGTAAATATATATACCATATATACAATTTTACTCGCGAGTCCCCGAATACACAATCGATCGTGTCAGTTTCAGAAATAAAACTGCGCAGACCGGCGATGTTAATAGTACATTTCAATGCGATGTCGTAAGTTCTATATTTAGCCCGATTCCAGGAATTTGCGTCATCCAGATTACGTTTCTGGGAACAGCTTTGTCACCGCCCAATTCCGCGAAGGATTTAAGTTTGAGGTGCTAAAATACATTGTAATTTTTCACAAACACAGCCCATAAACGACGTGGGATTTCCGAAGTGACTCGCCAGTTTAGTTCGAAATACGCGACGCTATTCGATGCATAGCATGGCCGACCGCGGGTTGGCTTTATATTTATATCTATAATACAATATATCTAGAACGTGTGATCGTATACGCTCACCCATGCGTCAGTTGACGCATGTGGTGGTTGTAAAAAATATCACACAATTTTACAAATAAACTTTAAAGGTATACTGACATAGTGCTTCAATAAACTATAATATATTGGACTTGTTATTAAACTTAAAACTTAATGTCACCTCGCAACTAACTTGATTGAAGTTGAGTCCTGCACACCTGCAAACACGTTGACCAGTTATCACTCAGATCAATTCCGTCACGCCGAAATAGACACGGTTGCGATAGGCGCTGATTCTTTGAAGTTGATTATCAAAGCCGGCCGTCTCAACTTCGAAGAATAAGCCGACGCGGCGCCGACAAATACATTGAGTTGAGGTCATTGGGTTTCGCGCTCGTGCATGACCACCAAGTACTGAAAGCAGTTATCGCATCAAAGGGACAACAAAGAAGGCTTTAACAAGCTAATTGTGTATTTTGATAGCCTGATTGTTTAAATTGTCCAGTAATTCGGTAACGGCAGCAACGGCACTGCTTTCGCGATGGCATAATGGTGGTGGGTGTGTTCCGACTAGTTGACTAGCCGATTTCGGAATCAACTAATTTAATAATCGCGTCGATTTCGATTAGTCGATTAATCGTTTCAACACTATTGTACTTTCCTTTGTTTTACACATGGCAGACAATTGGTCTTTTGATTAACCCTTTACCCAACAAACCGGCCAAAACCGGCCAAATAAAGCTTCAACAGCCTAAAATATCTTCGGTCTGTCTCAATAGAACCATACAAATATGGATATCATTGGAATCGGCTCCTTGACCACATTGTGATAGTTAGAGTTATGCCCTGTGCCAATGCATTCTCTTATATATGCGAGTCGACCATAGGTCGCCTCGCATATATAAGAGAATGCATTGGCCTATAAAAAATCTTTTTTTAACACTTTTTACCATTTTTTCTTACATTCTTCAACAATTTTATAATATTTAATGTGTTAAGCCAATGCATTCTCTTATATATGCGAGGCGACCTATGGTCGACTCGCATATATAAGAGAATGCATTGGCACAGGGCCCTTCTGTTGGGTAAAGGGTTAAGTACAACCACAAGCCTCTGACCCTTACACCTAATCATATGGTACACAAAAGATCCAAACCTGTAAGCTTACCTTGTTTGATCTATAACACATGAAGTGACATCACATGACTTCAAGTTCAGTGTTTCAATGGAGGTGACATCACATGACTTCAGACTCAGCTTTTCCTTGGAAGTGCCATCACATGACGTCAGACTCAGCTTTTCATTGGCCATTTTAGATAAATAATCTAAGTCAACCTTCTCTGATGGAGTCAATGTTGATAATGATGATGCAATACTTCCCTTGATACTCAGCCTCTTATTCTTAGCCCTGTACCTGCAAGATTGACAACTGTGAATGGCTTGATCAAATAAGTGGTCTGACATGGACAATTGTCAGATGCCAAATTCAAATTTGTGTAGATTGTCGGACTCTGCTTCGAAATTCTGACATGTCAGGTTGAAATATTGACATTTTTCAGAAAAATATCACTGGTTACATGTATGTGATATTTTGCAAAAATAAATTGATATAGTGTGCTGTTAAATGAAATTTATTCTATTGGAGAGTAGTTTTTAATTATTTGTTTTGCCAAAATCTGGGTTTTTCAGATGTATAATTATTAGAACTTGCATTGGATGTCTACAAAATAATGGAATTGGAAAATTTATGGAACGAGTTTTTCCTCCCAGTCGAGTTATAACATACTACTCTCCTGCGTTTCCATACAGTCATATGTTCGTAATAATAAGCCTACCCTTACATGGTAATAGTAACAGCACCGAGATCAGAGCAATTCAAGATTTCTATAACCTTAGAATTGACAAGCATGTTTGATATTGTGGCCAGGATGGGCAGATTTGCATTATTTATAATAAAACTGTGATAAACTGAGAAGAGGAACATAATTGGGGGATAATACATCGTTATTAGTTTCACTTGGCATTATTTCGGGTGATAAAAAAAACATGTCAGGCCTCATTTTGTAATGTCAGACTATGTCTGTTTGGTGCCTGAGAAAATGTCAGTCAAATAAAAATTATTTTAAGGCTTGATGGCTTTGCTTTCATCGGCATCAATTTTAGTGGTTTTTCATAAACAAGACAGTCAATGACTGTGGGGTCGTTCACCAGACTGTAAAGACAGAGAAGACTGGGACTCTGAAGACTACAATAGTCAGTACTTGTCAAATCACATTAAAACAAATAGTTCTAAACAGGGACACATGTAGAGGGTCTTCGCTGAAAGGTGGGATGAGATCTGGGGGTCTCCACAATGAAATTTCTAACTGCACACCCCTCCCCTAATAGATCATTGCCCATTACCTCCCAACGGACTAGTTAAATTAAATTACAACTGGTACTTCAAGATCTCCAACTGTTGGAAATTTATTAAAACCTTACTGATAATACCGGTATATATCAAAATTAAATGTAATATAGGTATCTATATACAAGTACCAAAATTGAATTCATAGCATAGATAGGGTGGGTGCGGGAGTGTTAAATCTCCTATCTCTGCCCCTATCTGAACCAAATGTAAATCCCAATCTATGAGAACCATTGATCTAGTAATTTCAAAAGCTATATTATAGAAGTTGAAGTGAGTTCATTTTCCTTAAAATGAGTTAAAAAAATTAGGGAAGGGTTATCAACATGGCACACCTGATAATTGTTCCTTCATCAGCATAATAAATAAGACACATCATTATCACAGATGAAAAAGAGTTAATAGCCTATATAAACATAATATTGTAACACCTGCCTGTACAATTACATAGAACACAGCGCATGGGAACTAATCTAATTTAAATTGAAATGAATGACACAAATATACATTATCCAGCCCTTTCTCTTATTTGTTTATCAAACGCTGTCAGATAAGATAAGATCTCATTTCATACACCAGGGACATTGGAGAGAATGGCAGGCAAACAAGCTTTTATGTTGTTGTCAGTGAAAGAGAGGACTTCTCAAATAATATTGTGGCATTAGGAATGTGAAAGAACAACATTTGTAGCAGGGGTACATGTACATACTTAACCCTACAATTGGCAAGGGTAACATGATTCGTGATTCCAGACCCCTGCACTGGTTTCAACTAAATTTGGTGGGGGGGGGGCATGATTCGGTGTACCTTGGGCGGAAGTAACAACGTGGTTAGTTTAAAAAAAAAAAAAAATAATTGAGCAAGAAGTAAAATCCAAATTTGTGTTTTCTCGAAATGTTTTTGATTTTTTTTGTTGGTTAAATTGAGCAAAGAGTTAAATCTAAAAAAAAAAAAGATATGACCCTGGCTGCCATGTTTTCCCCAGTGACCCCATTTTAACAAATCTAAACCCCAGTAACCCAAGGGCCCTCCATACCAAATAAAAGCTAAATAGGCCTGATGGTTCTTGAGAAGTCGTTTTAAAAATTACTATGGTGGGAAAGATTTATGGCCCTGGCTTCGCAACTATTTGACTTGGTGACCTCATTTTAACAAATCTGAATGTGAGTCACTTTGGGAACATCGACACCAAATACCCCGCTGGACAAAACAAGTGTCCACTTAACCGCGGTGCGGTTTGCGTTGCCACCGCGGCCGAACTGCAACTACACCGCGGCTCCACCGGCTGACTGCAGTTCGGCCGCGGTGTACTTGCCATTCGGCTGTGGTGTACTTGCCGTTCGGCCGCGGTGTAGTTGCCGTTCAGCCGCTGTGTACTTGTCGTTCGGCCGCGGTGTACTTGCCGTTCGGCCGCGGTGTACTTGCCGTTCTTTGAATGATGTTGAAAAACACAAAGAGGGCACCATAAATGAGGCTTGATTGAGGCCATTGTCTAAATACCGTCCGACAGACAATATGTTATATGTTTGAGGGCTAATCTGTCTGGTGACAAGGTGTGATAATCTTTTAAGTAGTCAACCTCCCACCAGTAAACTGTCATAAAATCAAGGTGTCATAATCCATCCTGATTAACAAAAGGCTCCCGCTGTTAATTATTAGGCGACACGGAAGTGTGATGTTGCCGACAACAGACTATCTAGATTTGGCAGCACGTGTATTTTTGAGACATAAGCATTGGAATGCCGTGCACACGTGGCAGCCTCATCATTAGAGAATTGAATTACCATCCTGTCATTTAAGACTGATTATAAAATAAGGATTATGGTTTGTTGACGCATCCTACTTTGAACTGTTTGCCCATGTTTAAATATTTGTTATTGTGATGTTGTTTTCTCTTGTTCAAATATATTTTTTTTACATTAATTTAAACTATTATTTGGTTTGATTTATATACAGACTACATCCACCCATGTGGACCTCCTTTTGGAATTTACTGCCGTCCATTAAATGTATAAAAATCTGTGCCAGAATTTTCTTCAGAATGAACAATAAAGAGCGTTTGTGCGTGATAAGGTATTTTTCGCCCGCAAAGATTTTATGAACCTAAATATTCAAATCCTTTCAATACGTAAAGTGACTTTAAAGACAAAACCGCGACAGCATGCCAGTTGACCTTTGATAAAACTTGAAAGGGAATATCGAGGAGAAAGTGACATGTCACAATCATGTTAACTCAAACAGTTACGATGTAACAAACAATGTCGATCGCTATACAGTCCTCTCATCCAATTCTGAATAATGCTGACATAATTGTAATTCGCGTGCACCTGGCATTTGAGATATACAGATGTGCGCAAAATTAACGGCGATTATCAACATCCCAATCAAGGGTTTCACTCACAATACTTTATAATGAATATATAACAAAATAAAAATTTAATGATGCATGCATGGTTTATACATCCATTGAATAAAAGCGAGCACGTGGTTCGTTTATGTGGATTTGCAATAGATCAGATATGGGAGATCATGGGATGATTAGAATTGTGCTAAATTAATCGGCTTTCCGGGAAACACGGCACCAGAGCGCATCAATTCAGCGAAACGGGAATATCTGAGTATGTACTTCCGTTGCGAAAACAAAAGTATCGGGGTTCTCCGCTTTTTTTATTGGCGTATACCGCACCGCTGTGTATTCCAATGTTTATTATTTATGAAACTCTATTTCTCTTTCACCCTTGAATGAAGTAATTACAGTAAGCATGTTTGTTGAGATACTATACTTGTCAATATATGTCATAGCTGTCTGGTTTTTAAAATCCAGATTCCTACAAAAATTATACCAGTAATAGACGCATGCATGCATGACGTATTGACCGTATTCTGGTTTTCATAACTTGTCAACATGACAATTTTTATTTGAATATGATGACTAAAATCTTATCTATAGGAATGTTGGTAGAGAATACAATAAATGGTGTATTTTCAATAGCTTGTTAATGCATAATAAAACGGAAAAATTAAATGAATTGAAAAGCATACCGCCTGCCCCTAATTTTGGGGTGTCCGTTCGGGGAAACGTGTGCATTATTCCTTTTGACCTTATAAACGTGTCCCATCACAATTCTAAAAAAAATTTCAACACACATTGTTTGTGTAATCTTTATTCAGTCCATCCTCGGGTGGCAAATGCTGTGGAATTATAGAGCAAAGCGTAAAATGTTGCGTATTTCCAGTTTCTGGCGCTGGCAGTTAATTCTCACTTGGCAATGGATTTGCCACATATTTGGATTGAGAATATTACAGTTTTATTTAACATGCTCATTTGACCAAATTAAAAAAAAATAATATCAACTCTAATAAAAACATGGGCGAGCAAAATATCGGTAAGCTCCTCCCACAGCCAACCAATTAAAGCAGAGAATAAAATCTCACAAACTAATCCTGGATGATTGACAGGTGTATGTCGACGTGGTAGCATGCACGGGATCGACGCATGACTTTCAAGTTTTTTTTATATTTGACAACAAAGTTCCATTAAAATCTTCGTTAGATCGTTGAAACAGTGGGGTTAAATATAAATGTGATTCGTCATAGCCGATATTATGTACGGACTTAAATTTTCTTTAATTAAAAATACTAACCTTCGTATATTTCTACTAATAAAAAACATGTTTTAAACACGATAAAAAAGACGATACAAACCAGAAATATAACCCCAGTGTACATGCCGTTCGGCCGCGGTGTACTTGCCGTTCGGCCGCGGTGTACTTGCCGTTCGACCGTGGTGTACTTTCCGTTCGACCGCGGTGTACTTGCCGTTCGACCGCGGTGTACTTGCCGTTCGACCGCGGCACTCAACCGCGGTTACACAAAGTGACACCGCGGCCGAACGGCAAGTACACCGCGGTGGCAGTGGACACTTGTTTTGTCCAGCGGGGTATGAACCCATTCCATCTTATAGTTCTGGAGAAGATGTTTAAAGAATAGTTGGACAGATGGACGGACGGATGAACAGACGAGGAGTGATGACTATAGCTCCACTGGAGAGTTTGTCTCAAATGAGCTAAAAAGGCCATTTCATGGGGACATGAATTTGTGGATCAGATATCATATTTATCCACATCAACAGGTCCTACAATACTATGTCTCCCATAGAAGTTGAGGCCTAAACAGAATGAGGTCCCCAGAGGGTGAATTTGGTGAAGCTAGCCTGCCATGTGGGATAGCATCACTAAATTCACCCTCTGGGAACCTCATTTTGCAGATGATAGGCACACTATTTGTTATTGGCTTGGTAAGGGCAAAAAAAAAAAACGCTTTGTTTCCCATATCCTGCCTGGCTGAGATTTTCTTGCCTGCTTCAATTTTTGTTTTCAATTTTTTCCAGAAGGCTATTCTATAGTTACATGTTTATCGATTTTCCCAATCCCAAAAGCATATATAAGTTGGTTGAGATCTTACTGCAGAGTGAATAAATTCAAGGGACAACATATTTTTATCCAATGCTTGGCTCATTTTCAATAGATGGATCTACCATATTCCATGGGACTGTGACAACACTATTATTTCGCAGTCTGGAAAATTTTCCCAATGTTATTAGAACAGAGAAGTTTTTGTTTTCACCTAAGTAGTTGCTCTCACCTGTCAAGCTCCTCCTGTGAATGAGCGAATGTACAGTTTACATTGCGGTGACAGACACCATTGTTCAGCAGGTTACGACACATGCTTGTCTTATAGCGAGTGTTGTACGCAGGATTTGGATCAACTCGTCTTGTATCATTTCTGTCCATGAATTCAAGAAGACCAACCACTGCAATTTTCACTGCTTTCAATATCCCTTCCAAGTTCTCCCATGACAACGCAGGTGCATCTGTAAACATAATTGTATTCTGGGCTTATATTTCGTTCAACTTCGCAAAAACAGTTTGTGAGAATCCAAGCCCATGGTTAGGGTCACAGGATCTGATGGGAGGAAATTTTTTTTAATTGATCATCAGGGTTTCCGATACTATTATATGGGCAGCAGATCCCTTTTAAGGTCACTTCCCCTCACCCAAATTTCTCTAAACATATTCTCCTACCCGATCAATAGATTAATCCCTACATTTACACTAAATTAAACTAACAGGGAGTAATAAACAAATATTATTTTATTTGCCCGTTAACACTGATCACGAGTGAACCATTTGGCAGGAAACGAATGCATTTTGGTGCTACACATATTGAAAATTATTATTTCTGCATTCTGAAAGATATTGATGAAAAGCCACATGGCTGATTCTTTCTGGATACATCACTGTGTTCTGACTGGTTCTCATTAATGATTATGTAGACGAGGTCCAGATGTTAGCCACTAAAGTATGATCAGGAATTTTTCATTGTATAACATGTCGTCATGAATGTAGTGAAGTCGAATATCAAAATAAATTGCGAATTTTTGTAACAATTTCACCTACAATTGTTGGTGGCGGTACAAAAAAATTCTGAAAATCATATTCAGACTAAAATAGTTTAACTTTCTGCATAAATTGAACTTTCTGCATGTTTGTGGACAAAATTGCTGCAACGGTTTTGTTTCCATAAAAATGGTTTCAACATACAAATTTTTTTTATTGGATAAATTACTATCAATAATGAATATAAGAACAAAGTTCTATCTATTTCTGCATGTTCTTCTTAGTGGTGACATATTGTCATGAAAGTAATGAAGTAGGACCTCAATATAAATACCAAATTTTTATAACAATTTCATCTACCATTTTTCCTGTGAATTTAACTTGAAGTTTTGTCACAAAGTTTACAGTACCTAAATACTATCAGATAAATCCCCCCAAAGCCATAAGGGTACCATTCCCCCCAACACCTAGCCGAAACTCTGCCTATATCTACAACAATTTTAAAGGACAGAAGGCGCAGTGCGTAAATGTGAAAAATTTAAAAGGTTTTTAAACCATCATCAATTAAGAACATGAAAAAATTTATTTTTTATTATTTACAACTCTCCAATAATGAGATTTTGCATGTCAAAACCATCGTTATGTAAACATTACTGTCACAGTGGAATAACCGATAACAGTTCAATTAGTACAATAAGATATTAAAAGTTTAATCAAAACTTGATGGTAAACAATGGAAAAGGTCAAAGCATTGAAAAAAATTCCATAATCATATTCAGACTAAAATAGTTTAACTTTCTACATAATTAGAAATGTTTGTTGACAAATCACTGTAACAGTTTTGTTTACATAACAATAATTTCAACATTTTTTTATTGGAGTACTATTAATAATGAAAATAGAATAAGTTGATCTATTTCTGCATGTTTTATGGTGCCCACATTCTTAGTGGTGATAATTTACATGTTTTGCACATGCACCCTGTGAGTGCTTTGGGTCCCTTTAACCCTTCCATGACTGGAGCTTCCTGAAATTGTGAGAAAACCCTTTGCAATGCATTCTCTTATACCGGTATATGCGTGTCTCCCATAGGGTGCCTTGCATATGTAAGAGAATACATTGGACTAACAATATTTACATAAAACTTGTAAGCCAGTGCATTCTCTTTTTATGCGAGGCTCCTAATGGGAGACTTGCATATTATATAAGAGAATGTACTGGCACAGTACATTTAATGCTGCACCAGCGCAACTGCCATCATGAAAGGGTTAACACTTTGAAAACTTTGAATTGTCACTGATACATATTTGATTAACAATTATTCATTTGTAGGGATTTTCAATTAATAAGTTCAACAAAGTGGTCAAAGCCTGAAACAGCTTTCACAATTTGAAAATAAAGTTATTGGCAACTCGCTGTTCAATTTATTTATTTATTTATTAGAGATTCTCTATTTATCGAAAAGTGGGTGTATAACAATTATGAATAGTATGGCTAACCAGGACTAGGATCAATTGTGGCCAGTAAATCCAGGTTCCTTATCGTGTTCAACAGACTGTGAGCGTCCCCTCCTTCTCCGCGCTCTAAAAGCAGCCTCAACTCAGCGACGCTCTGGGCAAACATCTGCGGCGTCAGCAGCTGTAAAGAAATTACTCTAAAGTACTAAGTGGTTTGTTTACATTTAATGCACATTGTCACATCGGGAGGTCAAATTAGTTTGTATTTATGTAAACAAAGTGATAAAATATATTTTTTGCATTACATTACTACTTTCAGTGGCTAACTCTTGTGGAGTTCAGAACAAATATAATATTTTCTATAGAATAACCATTTTACTGTCACAAAATTGACATTTTATTACAGTTATGGGGCATTTTAGGTGAGCAGGTCAACAATGCTAAAACCTATTATAGAAAGATATATACACGGGGCTTCGACGTAAAACAGCATTATCCCAACCAATTCCACTAGCTGTTTGTTCATGTATGTCAGAGGAAACTTGGACTATGTAAATCACTGCACAACATCTACTTATGTTTTAACAATGTATACAGAGTTCTACTTCACAGTTGGACAAGTACACCACACAAGAGTATCCCTCCACAAAGATTTATTAATTTTCCGAGGTGGCTTAATTCAAAACATGTCTTAATAAATATTTTCCTTATAGTCTTTAGTGACTGACAGAATAAATGGTAACCTGACAGGGAAATAATCCCAGTTATGCAAACATTACACTGAGATTTTGCTTATCTTTGACCGATTTAGGCTGGGAAAAATATTATTATATCACACTATTTGGAAATAAAAAATCACTATCTAAGAAATAAAACAAAATCCAATATAAATATCAATTGCAGGTGAGCAGAATAACACAGATTGACCTCGCAGCCCTGCAGAATGCAGTTAACAAGAAAGCATCTCTGACAATGGTGGCAAATGGGAAGTTGGCTTTGCTAATATTTTTGATTTTGGAAATAAAAGCTATCTTGAAGGGTTTTTTCAGGGCGAAAATCTTTGTAAAATGAATCAAAGGTATACAATAACTTGAAAGATAGCTATATTATAATCTCAGCTTTCCAAAGATTACAAAACTATTGGTTACTGATTTGTTTAAAACGCTCAAATCTGGTGTCAAACAAAGAGAAACCATATCCATTTTGTGGGGCCGAAAAAAGTTGTTCTGTCTGTTAAGCGGGCAACTGCTAAATGTCCTTCTGTTCACTATACAGGCGGCCGCTAAAAGACATTCTGTTGGTATTAGAGTTATAGCATAGAGGCATTAGAGGCAAGCACTGTTAAACATATTGAACTACTTCTGTAGATGCCTTGTCTCCTAGCACCTGTAAGCTCCTCCCACTAGTGGATATGTGTGGAAAGCTTCATTATTGAATGATAATCACCTTGTCTATGATTGACTGCATGAGTGACTTGTGGGAGGCGTCTCCATATAGAAGAGATGACCACTGTTCGGGAGATATGCGCAGCCCAGCCTCCTGAGCTATGTGTACGATTTGTTCATCATGCTCTCGAGACAATGCTTCGTACGTTCGGAATTCCTCCTTCAGCTGCATAAGGGAAGATGTACTCTCCTTCTTTGTAACCTGCATGTAAAAACTTTATTAATTATAAATTCGCTGATGTCAAATTTGACACCATAAAATAATTAGAATTTTGTGGCGATCAGATGAGGGATGTGGTCTATAGGGTGAGCCGAAGGATTTAGTCATGCAAACAGACGCAAAGAGTAAAATCCAAGATGCCTCTCGGCGGCCATGTTTTTTATCGAAAAAATTTCAAATTCCATCTTGAGGTGATCCTAAACATGCCTGCAAAGTTTCAAAACATTTCTCCAATAAATGCAGGCTGCAGGATCCAAAATGGCTGCTGAAGTTTAGCGATGATCGGATGAGGGATGCGGCCTGTTGGGTGAGCCAAAGGAAATTGTTGACGGACAAATGGATACACGCACGCCAACCCATGGCAATAGCTCAAACTTTACGAAGTAAAGCTCAAACTTTACAAAGTAAAGTTGAGCTAAAAACAGTGTTAATTTGAGACTTCCCAAAATATGAGGCCTAAGCAGAATGAGGTCCCCAGAGGGTGAATTTGGTGATGCTAGCCTGCTGTGCGTGATAGCGTCACTAAATTCACCCTCTAGGGACCTCATTCTGCTAATTGACTATGTGTGACCTACTTTTTGCCTCATAAGAAAACTCACCTTGAAGCATGATGCTCTATATAGGAGTTGAACAACATGTCCAATAGCCGTCTTTGATGCATGCGGGAAATGATTCTCCAGTTTCTGAACAACGAATAACACCAGCACCTTCCTTGATAAGTGGGATCCATCTTCGAGTGCAAGTAAAATCAGCTTCAAAACCTCTTCTTGCATGGCTGCGAGAGAAAATATTAACCCTTTACCCAACAAACCGGCCAAAACCGGCCAAATAAAGCTTCAACAGCCTAAAATATCTTCGGTCTGTCTCAATAGAACCATACACATATGGATATCATTGGAACCGGCTCCTTGACCACATTGTGATAGTTACAGTTATGCCCTGTGCCAATGCATTCTCTTATATATGCGAGTCGACCATAGGTCGCCTCGCATATATAAGAGAATGCATTGGCCTAAAAAAAAATCTTTTTTTAACACTTTTTAACATTTTTTCTTACATTCTTTAACAATTTTATAATTTTTAATGTGTTAAGCCAATGCATTCTCTTATATATGCGAGGCGACCTATGGTCGACTCGCATATATAAGAGAATGCATTGGCACAGGGCCCTTCTGTTGGGTAAAGGGTTAAAGGTGCACTATCTCTTCTCTGCAACAATTACAATAACAACAGATTTTCTATGGTATAAATCTAGGTAGGCTAGGGCACTGCGAATTGGCATTTTTCCGCAGATTCGAAATCCGATACTGAATCGGGAGGCTGATGTTAATATCGAATCAAATCTTGAATCAAACAGCCCGCTACAGCAATCAGCAATGCCAAAGCCATTTGCTGAAGAAAACTGGGCCCATGGCAAAGGATTGCCATAGCATATTGCCAATGCCTAACAATCTGAAATTAAAAAGGACTCAATCGAATAGGCTAGCCGGTGCATATAGTATAGCCACGTGTGACAACATTATCAAGCCGCCAGCTAAATCGAGCACAGTGAGACAAATTGGATGTCAAATGGAAGATGGGGTAATGTCCAGTGGGGAATTATCCAGGTGGGGTAACGTCCTTTTTGTTAAATTACTGGAAACACTGTGTATTTATGCCAAGCAAGGACCAATGCATGTTAATCTTCGACAGTGCGACCGGAAAATAAAAATGGCTGAAAAGCACAATATACTGTTATATACAATAATACCGATTAGTCGATTTCCAAAATGGTAAATGATTATCCACTTTATCAACAGTTAATCGATTATCCTATTAATTGTGGCAGTCATAGTTGAATTATTTTATTGTGCGCGTTGCCAAAAACACGCCATGAATTCCTGGTAAAAATCAAACATTGCTTGAACACTACGATATGCCTGCATTCTTGTCATGAACATGTGCAGTGGGTGCTCCACCTGTGATTCCCAACTGCGATTAAAATCTGTGGTAGCCCTTACCTGGTCCTAGAAATTGACAACCTCTCTGTCTCACTGCAGCCCACAAATTAGAGGACAGGGTCTGTGGGTTCTGGTGGTGTAGAATGAGCTCTGTGACGATCCTCTCTCCGATCGATCGCGTCGCCCGAGCTGCTCTGGCCCGCCCCTCTTCAAGCATCAACTGACAATTGAAGAGCGTCACCAACTTCCTCTGCATTGGTCGGCTTATTGCCGAGTTTGTGGCTGAAATGTGGCTTTTTCCGTTAATCATAGTTGTGTTTGCTGAAAAATGATGAGATTTAGGTCAGATTTAGATTTGACAATGCTGACAGACAGCTCTTGTAACGTAGAGCAACAAGTTAACAAATTCATGCGATAAGGCTTACTACAGTAATGCCCTAAATAATCGACTCATTAACAACAGAATTATGGGTAATTTTTCAGGATTTAGTCAGAAATATGGCTTGTTGCCATTCATCGGAAAGCTCTCACTGAGTATGTGAGGAAGTAACTTACAACTTGAGGGTTTGAAACAAATAGAAATTTTTTAACATTGGACCTGGATATAATAAAAGCGAGCTTTACCCTTTCTATACTAAAGCATCATTGGTAACTGTTATCCAATACGAAATGTTCAGATAATAAGCTTAACCCTTTCTATACTAAAACATCATTGATGAATAGTTATCCCATAGGCAATGTTCAGATAATAAGTTTAACCCTTTCAATAATAAAGCATCACTGATGAGTAGTTATCCCATAGGCAATGTTCAGATAATAAGTTTAACCCTTTCTATACTAAAGCATCACTGATGAGTAGTTATCCCATAGGCAATGTTCAGATAATAAGTTTAACCCTTTCAATACTAAATCATCACTGATGAGTAGATATCCCATAGAAAATGTTCAGATAATAAGTTTAACCCTTTCTATACTAAAGCATCATGATAAGTAGTTATCACATAGGAAATGTTCAGATAATAAGTTCAACAAATGACCTGTTGAACTTATTATTTAAACATTTTCCTCAATAATTTGGGGCTGATTCTGCACTTTTATTTATCCGTCGTCTGCTTTAACCACCTTAACATCCCTGCAAATCAATAATAGACCATTTCGATGTACAATTTTTAACTGACTGGGAGAATCCGTTTAGTATAGAAAGGGTTAACGTCATGCTAAAAACTGCCATAATCATTTCAAGATGGTCTATCTCTTCCCCGAAAGTTTTATATAGTTTCCAGGGTAACAAATAAAAGATATGAATCGAAGACAACCAGAAAGTTTTATATAGTTTCTGGGGTATAAAATAAAAGATATGAATCAAGGACACCCAGAAAGTTTTATATAGTTTCTGGGGTATAAAATAAAAGATATGAATCGAAGACAACCAGAAAGTTTTATATAGTTTCCGGGGCATAAAATAAAAGAGGAAACCCAGAAAGTTTTATTGAGTTTCCGGGGTAAAAAATAAAAGATATGAATCGAAAACAACCAGAAAGTTCTATATAGTTTCCGGGGTATAAAATAAATGATATGAATCAAGGACACCCAGAAAGTTTTATATAGTTTCTATGGTAAAAAAATTAAAGATATGAATCAAAGACACCCAGAAAGTTTTATGTAGTTTCTGGGGTATAAAGTAAAAGATATGAATTGAGGATACCTGTCCGACATAGTTTCTATCAATTAATATAAACTTAATATAGAATTTCTTATCATATCTGAGGGACAGTTTTAGGGGCTATTTTAGAACAGAAATCCAAAGAGCATACCAAGAGCGTACCAGTACCAAGAAGGACAACTCAATCTTGTTAGCAGCCTCAATATAGACAAAATAATATACCCAGTCTTCAATTTTATCTATATTTTATACACAAAATAGTTAAAGATGGATTATCTCTTTAAACAACAAATTTGAAATAGTTGCGTGGGTATAAAATAATAAATATGAACTGAAGACCCTTGTGACCGGAAAGGCTTCTATCAATTAATATTGATTTTATTTCAATATTTTATTGGGACCGTTTATTTGTCTATTTTCAGAACAGACCATTCGGGTGATACCATATAGTGATAGAGAGCATTATGCTGTTCTTGTGGCTATGTACCGAACGTCAAATGTCCAAGATTGATTGGTTGTATTGTTTTATGCCATAGTTATAAGCGATAATGGGTATAATTACCGTTTATTTGTGACAAAATTACGCAATAAAATGTCTGGTCTCTGTTAACAGTAACTGCTATTGTTCGTTAGCTAAACAACCACACCATTTTAGACCAGAAAATATTCGAAATAAAATGAATATTAATCGATAGAAGCATTTCCGGACAGGAGTCTTCGACTCAGATCTAATATTTTATACCCCGGTAACTATATAATACATGTTTACAAAGAGATAATCCACCTTTAATTATAGTCTTGACATAAAAAATGATGTTGTTGTTGTTGTAATTGTGGCCCAGAAGAGATAGACCATCTTTAAGTATATATATTACAAACTCACATGCAAACAGAGGTTTAAGAACCAACGCCAATTGTTCCAGACACCTCTGACATAGTCTGTGGTAATTGTTATCACAAGAGTTGCCAGTTGAACCCATCCCACTCTCATCGACGACAGCACCGACAAGATGCAACAGAGCATAGTTCATGGGTAAATCATCCACCGGATGTGTCAGCGGTGCCTGGTCCACAGGACATTTTTGTGTCTGAAGTTTCATCAAACATGATTTGCACACAGTGTGTCCACACCCAAGAGTTATCGGAGCCTGAGATGGTAAGCTGAATCTGTTGCTGCACACTGGACAGCTGAGGAACTCGGTCCATTGTGGTGCCGTGACAGGCATGATGGATGACTTGATTCTCAACAGTATATTTAGCTATTAGTATTAGTACTGCCTCATCTCTTTTACCATTATCTGTGGAAAAAAACAGGATGTTTGGTGTCATTTTAAGAATGAGGTCCCCAGAGGGAAATTTAGTGATGTGTTACCAAATTCACCATCTGGGGACGTCATTCTGAATAGGCCTCATTTTATGGGAAGTATCTATAGTCTCAAATTAACATTGTTTTTAGTTACTTTTTTCCTTCTGGGAAGTTTCCATATCTGATAATTTGCAGAAAATTAAATGCATAATCGAGGTGAACATCACCAACTTCAACTGGGGAAATTCAATCTGATTCTAGGTCTCCCATTGCAGTTGAGGCCTAAGCGAAGTGAGGTTCGTGGAGGGTGAATTTGATGACGCTAGCCCTCTGTGCAGGATAGCGTCAATAAATTCACCTCACCCTCTGAGGACCTAATTCTGCAAATGACAGACACACTATTTGCAGGATTGGAATTAGTCGAAGTGTTTAAATAGTTTGTAAACCTCATTCTCAGACCTGAAAATATAGTGCCAAACATTTACAGAATGAGGTCCCAAGAGGGTTAATTTAGTGACGCTACCCCACACAGTGGGCTAGCATTGATCACCAAATTCATCATCTGGGGACCTCATTCAGCATGACCTCATCTGCTATGATAGACTTAGACTCAGATTTAAATTCCCAACTTCGCAGATCTGGTGAAGATGGTGATGTGCACTCATTGGGAACCCTGATTATACAATGTGTCATCTGCCAATTTGGGGATACAGAGAAAGTTAAAACTAAACTATTACATGTACCCCCGGTATATTAAAAAAAAGTTTCTGGGAATTGCCATCTTTTCCGCAGTTCTTAATAATTAAAGACATATTGTGGACTAATGTCATTGAATACAACCAATCAGTTAGTATCCAAACAGTATCCCCATTGGAAGAATGTACCAATGAACTAAAATTGTCGAAAATTCCAATCACATCTACATGTACTCTACTGTACCATTTCAGGGAACACAACGGTTGAACTACTCAGAAATGTAAATACAAATTGTACATGTATGTAAACATGTACTACTTCATTCGGGACAAATTATAGGGCATAAACATTATGACAATGTGTGTCACTGTTTGTTCTTTGTTTACAACAAAGACCCTGTGTTGACTATTTGGATCTCAAATTAATGAAAATAACTTATTTTGGCATGAGTATTTGTTGAGCAATTCCATAGTGACTAACAGAACAACCTGTTGCCATTTTTGGGTTGCCCTGAGCTTACTATCATACAATTGTTAATTTTTCATGATGTTATGGGTACTACATGGGATCTATATTTTACTGATGGTAGATCGATGGTTTCGGCTTAATCTTTTGTACGATACGGTCTAGAAACAGACCGTGAGGTCTAGAAACAGACCGTGACTAACGGGACAGAAAGCGGACGTGATATTTTATATCTCTAAGGGGGTGTACAAATTTATCTAAACCACTGGAAATAAACAAATGTTTTATCTCAAATGCTGACAAGTTTCAACCCTCACTCTCTGGACTGATACAGATAATGCACCACCTTCTGACTGCGAAACAATAAACAAACAGTGACGTGACTAACGGGACATCCAAAATCGTGACTAACGGGACAAAAAGTTTGTCAGGCTTTTCCAACTTTTATATAGGAATTTGGGCTTGTAGCTTGCAGATACTAAGAAGAAAAAAATAATTTTGATTAAAACATTTTTATAACACAAACTTTTTTTTAACAATCTTGAATCAACTGTTGATAATTAAAACATGAGATTTAAAGGGGCAGTCAGTAGACTAAGTACACATACCTGAACTTAACTATCAAGTTATTTTGGTGTGAGGATCTGGATCACAATCCACAACACTACAGTGTCAGTGTACTGTAGTAAATATTCGGTCAAGATATACATGTATACATTTTTTACTTTGAATCTACATGTTTGTATCCTTTCATCACTTTTAAAACCCAGTTTGCTACCCGAATGCAATGTCATCCCCCCAGATGACCAGTGTTTTGATTGTCACATGGATTATGTTAGCGGATTACCAAGGACATACCTCATATGCTCAACCGCCACCATAAGTCCATCAAAGGATTAAGCTCTCTGAACGTTAATAAAAAAATGTTAAAAACGTGTATGGGATTACTACTAATACTATGTCAGATCTTCCTTGTTAAACCACTCCAAGTCAATCAGAGGATTTAGCCATCCAGCACACATTGGGACACACCAGACACACTACAGTCAGACCTCAATATTAGCCATGGCAAAGGCATTGCCGTAGAAAAAGCTGTAGAAGACAATATTGTAATTCATGCTTTCGTAAAGCTGGGTACCCAAATGTAAAATTTAACAAGAGCATGCCGTCGGGGCGTGGCATAATAGATAATACGCCCATTTCTGGAGTAGAGTGGGGCAAGGTTTAATTCAGAGACAACAAATAACAATGGACTACTCGGAGTGGGGACTGAAAATGGTTGACATTCAAACACACATAGCATCAATGAAGGTTTCTTGGGTAAGAAGGATTATGCTCGCGAATTCATTCTCGGCACGCTTTTTTAGTCACATCACACAAATAAAAAATATCTCTCTCAAGTTTTGTAATGAAGACTTCATCTCTAGAGTAGTCAGGAAAATATCAAAATATACTTTTTGGTCAGAAGTTATTATAGCCTGGATGGCCTTTACTGCTAAAGTAGCTACAACTTTTGGTAAAGAAGATGTTCTATGTAAATCGATCTGGTATCATAAATCAATAACCATAGACCATTGCACTACATGTATATATATCAAAACGTGGGAAGAACAGGGGGTTCAAACATTCTTGGATTTTTTTGACCAAAATGGGAATATTTAAAGTTTTGCGAATTTTAGTAAAAGATTCTCTTTTAATCCAGATTATATTTATTATATTGGAATAACAAAACGTATACAAGCTTACTTTTCTACTTGGGACATCTCAAGACGAATGATAGTCAAACACATAGACCGACAATGCCTGAAGAATTCAGGATAATTATGAACAATAAGGGTCACCAGTTTTTACGACACAGTACCAAACCTACCACTAGTTTGAGCTATCTCGCGAACAAATGGCCTGAGTTTGCTTACAGTGACATCAATTGGAATAAGGTGGCGTCTGCACCATTCAATTGTGGCAAAATTGAGGTGAAACTCATATGGTTTCAATTTAAAATAATACACAAAATATTAGGTACAAATTCATTAGTATCAAAATTTTCTACCCCCAAACTCTGTGATTTTTGTGACAGCGAGAACGAAACTATAACACATTTATTTTGGAGATGCAACGTTACAAATTCTTTCTGGAGTGAAGTTTCAGAAAAGCTGAGTTTTAAGATCACTGAACAAATAGCAATATTTGGTATTACTCACTCCAGAAATGCCGCCAATTTCACCTTCATGCTTATAAGATATTTCATATTTAGATGCAAATTTAAAATACCCAAGAAGCCGACATTGACAGCCTTCATAAGATTTGCAACAAACTACTGAAAAGTTGATTGTTTTTTTCTGGATAATGATACATATTCTAATAGATGAGGGTGACGACCCCCCTCCCCCTGGCATCCAGCATCCGGCTTAAAATGGACACCGGCATCCGGAATACGCCATAACAGAGAGGCGGCATCCGGAATACTATTTGATTAAATTTATTGAAAACAGACTCGGGAACGAAGTGAACGTTGGCATGAGGTATTGGAATTAGTCTCCGTATTGGCTAGTAATGATTTGATTTAACAGCTTTACGGAAAGATTAAACTTTTAATAAAATACTAAATGTATGATCTCATATCATACATATATACGCCCTGTCTAACTTACTCGCGGCCATATTGGATCCGCCAGGTCCGGTTCCGTGGTTTTAGTGCTACAGTTCAAAGTTTTGCAGTAGCATTTCCATATATGACATAAATGGAAGTCATGAATATTCAAAACCTCCATATATGGAAATGCTACTCCAGAACTTTGATCTGTAGCAATAAAACAACCGGGCTGCATGGAAGAATTTCTGATACCACGGAACCGGACCTGCATGGTGGATCTAATAAGGCCGCGAATTAATGACATGATAGGGCGTATTGGGTGGGGGTGAAAGGCATAAACCATGTTCCAAATGACAGGAGTGGTATAATATACTGAATGAGGCGAAGTTGTAGTGGCATGTGCGGAAACCACCTAGCTAATCTTGGGTGACCGTTCATGGTCGTACACGGTAGTATTGAACACCAGGGACACGCAAATAGAAAACTAACATCTTTTTAATATTTAAAGGTACTCAACCCGTAAAGAGGGTCCCCATCCCAACAGATTCCAACAACAACAATCCGATCAGAGGGTCCTATATTACTATTTCTTTGGCTTTGGGGGTAAAAAATATTTGATTCGAGTCGAGGAACCCATCAAACAAAGCTCAGAGTTATTAGATATTGATTTTTGAAAATTCTTATGTTCTCGAGATGAGTACTTATAACTGCCGTCAATTTGGTAACCTGCTCGAGATATTACGCCAAAATTCTATTCAAACAGACAAGGATGGATAACTCTATAATCAAGTGGGTAATAATAACGAATTTTTGACCATCTTCTGGGCCAGAAAGAATTCCCGATAATGAAAAATAATAGATTTCTAAAATCGATATCTAACAAATCTGAGCTTTGATGGGTGACTTCCTCGACTCGAATCAAATATTTTTGACCCCCGAAGCCATTGAAATAGTAATTGAGAGGAGTTTTATCGGGTTGAGTACCTTTAATATTTCAAATTAAAGGTACTCAATCAGAGGGTCTCCATATCATCACATTCCAACAAGAACGACAACATATTTTGAAATGCCGCTTCAGTTATTAGAATCTAATAATTGCCCAAATATAACGAAAAGCACAATCATCTATAGTATAAAATTCCACAAAACCTGTTATTTATCAACATTTTGTTCAACGAAATTTTGCCGGTTTGTCAAATATCTAACACAAAAAGCCACTTGATTTTAGAGTTATCCATCTTAAACCCGCAATTTGGTCAATGAAATTATTCTCTTTGACTGTCTATTGGGCCACCTAAAATAATAGATTTCAAACATCGATATTTGATCACTCTGAGCTGTGATGGATGGGTTCCTCGA
This sequence comes from Siphonodentalium dalli, assembly GCA_032622095.1. Lineage (NCBI taxonomy): Eukaryota > Metazoa > Mollusca > Scaphopoda > Gadilida > Siphonodentaliidae > Siphonodentalium > Siphonodentalium dalli. Next base: position 50,461,576 of record CP136069.1, on the reverse strand, counting down.
CTCGAATCAAATGTTTTACCCCCCCCCCCCCCCCCCCCCCCCCCCCGAAGCCAAGGAAATAGTAATTTGCGAGCGTTGATTCGGGTTGAGTACCTTTAACAAACGTATAGCATTATACATGTGCAGTATAGTATAATAAATCTAACAATGTTATGATTTCACATAACTCTAGGAGTTAAGATTATAATAATTCATGTTTACAAACACCTCATCATGTCACACTCGCAATATCATGCAATTTGATCAGTGATTAATTATTGAAGCATTTGTGAGGCACGGGCACTCATGGTCCCGCTCTTTAAAAATACGCTCTTTAAAAAATCGTCAGTTGTGGGTTGCACCCCACAATTTACTCAAACAAAAGATCGCACCCCACAAGTATTCATGGGTATGTGCAGTCACCCCACAAGTATACTTTGGCCAGTACGTCCATCCGTCCACCGTCCGTCCGTCCGTCAACAATTCTTTGAACATCTTCTCCTCTGGAACCAATGGACCGAATGAGTTCATATTTGGTGTGGATGTTCCTTATGTGACTCACATTCAGATTTGTTCAAATGAGGTCACTGGGTCAAATAGTTGCGAAGCCAGGGCCATAACTCTTTCCCTCCATAGTAATTCTTTTAAGCATCTTCTCAAATACCATCTGGCCAAATGGGTTCATATTTGGTTTGAATGATCCTTGTGTGACTGGGGTTCAGATTTGTTCAAATGAGGTCACTGGGTCAAATGTGGGCGGGCCAGGAACACAACTCTTAAAAAAAATAAAATATTTTTTTTACTTTAATTGAGATTAATTTCTTGCTCAATCAGGCTCAATTTAAAAAAAAATAACACCATTATAACATCCACCAGGGTGACAACAAAATTTGGTTTAAATCAGTCTAAAATCGAGAACATGCTTAAACCATATAGAAGTCACATTGATTATAAAGTAATAAATGAAATGGCAGTGTTAACAAAATCTGTTTGGAATGACAGCATTGATTAATAGCCTAAATTTCTCTGCCTGTAAGAGAGTTTGTATATAAATTACCCTGCTTATGATAACAACTCCACTCCCAAGGCCAAGTGTGAATGGTGAATCTGACAGTTAGGCCAGTAAAACTAAATACCTGTTTTCTCAGGCGATTACATATCGGAAACTGGATGAGAAAGATGGAGGCATTTTCTTAGCTTACCTGAGATGAAGAATTGAGACATATTTTGTGTGGATGGTCCCTAGGTGGCTGGGATTCAGTTCTGTTCAAATGGGGGTCACATGGTCAAAAAAGTGGCATAGCTAGGAACCTAACTCTTTCCATCCATAGCAATTCTTAAAACATCTTCTCAAGAATCTAGGGACCTAACTCTTTCCATCCATAGTAATTCTTAAAACATCTCAAGAATCATCGGGACTATTTACCTTATAATTGGTATGGAAGGTTTTTGGGTGACGGGGATACAGATGTGTTAAAATAAGGTCACCTGGTCAAATAAGGGCGGAGCCAGGGACGTAACTTGGCCATCCATTGTAATTCTTAAAATGTCTTCCTATCAAGAACCATAAGACCTATTCAGCTTATATTTGGTATGGGTGACTAGGATTCAGAATTGGTCAGAGCCAGTGACATAATTCTTTCCCTCATCAGTTATTAGCTCAACTTACTTTGTAAGTTTGAGCTATTGCCATGGATTGGCGTCCGTCGTCCTTGTGTCCATGTGTCCGTCAACAATTTCCTTCCCCGCGGGCTACAGGTCATACCTTTGGTCTGACCTTTATGAAATTTGTCATGAATGTTGACATTAACATGTAGATGGGAACGAGTCATTATGGGATCATTCGGCAAAAAAACATGGCCGCCAGCAGCCATCTTGGATTTTACTCTTTGCATGACTAAATCCTTTGACACGCGCTACCGGTCGTATCTTTGGTCAGATCTTCATGAAATTTGTTACGGATGTTAACAATGACATGTAGATGGGAATTAATCATTTTTGGGGTCATTCGGCAAAAAAACATGGCTGCCAGCAGCCATCTTAGATTTTACTCTTTGCATAACTAGGCCTTTCAACTTTCCACATTTCTAATAACTCAATTGACTTTAACACATGAAATTATTCCCTTTCCAAGTTGAGTTACAGTGTCATTGACACTTTCATTTTTAAAACATCTTCTCAAGAACCGTTTGGCATATTTGGTATACATTTGGTATAGAGAGTCATTGGGTGACTGGGTTCAGATTTGTTGAAATGGGTTCACCAGGTCAAATAGGGGTGCGACCATTGACATAACTCTTCCCCCCAAAGTAATTCTTAAAATGGCGCTCCTCAAGAGCCATCAGTCATATTTAGCCTATATGTAGTAACCAGTATGGAGGATCATTGTGTTACTTGGGACTGGGTTACATATTTGTTAAAATGGGTTCGACCAATCAAGAAATGGCATTTGGTGTAAATGGCCTATGGAGAGTTGTAATAAAAATTCGTTTGAATGGGGTCCACCATTAAAACAGGGGAGCATGTCAGGTTGTAACTTTGTCACAGTTAGGAAAGCTTGAAGTGTCAGTTGTATTATTCCAACATGTGCAAAGGAATTTTACGAACTTGGGAGTGTGTTTGCTTCAGTTGAGAGGGAGCAGACTATGGACTATGTGGGGTTGGGGGATCTGGACCATATTTCAAGGTGGACACCCACTGCTCAACGGAGACCCTCTAGGCTATGTCCCTCTTTATGGCTACTTGTTTTTAATTTAAGTGAATATGACAAGTACTAACTCTTATGGTCTTCCGAGTCCCAGTCTTCCTAGTCTTTACAGTTTGGTGAACGTCTCCACAGTCATTGACTGTCTTGTTAATGGTGTTATTAAATTGAAGTAGCATGCAGGCTTCTAACTACATTTTTCAAAATTTAATAAAAATTAATTACATATTCAAAATTATTGCCAAGCAGACATCAATTATATTTAGATATGTCAGATGTGATAACGAGACGTAAAATTAGCTAAATTGTGGAAAATAAAGTGTCCGAGCAAAGAAATATAAATTAGCGGACGTAATTTCGTTGTGTTTTTGCTGTTTAACGTCAAGAAAATTATCAATGGAAGCATCCGGCATCCGATATATGTGGCCGACGGCATCCGGCGTACGGTGGTCTGGCATCCGGAATACGCCATAACAGACCCCGCATCCGGCGTACGAAAAGGGGGGTCGTCACCCTCATAGATGGGCAATATTGGATCCTATATTGGACTTATGAACGTGAACGTATTGATCATATATGGAGATGTTTTTGTCATCAACCGCCTTCAACCTCTTTGACTAAACTATCTATCTATACGTACGTAGCAGCCCACCATCCTTCCCGATACACCAAAGCATCTGATATTTGTTTTCTTCTTTATTAACTCCTTAGTCACTAATTTAGTATTTAAAAATACCACGCCTATACAGAAAGTGGGGGCAATGCCATACACATAGGGTCCAATACATAAGGCATATATTGCTATATAGTGTTTATATATGTCCTAGAATAATATAGGGACTGTTTGCCGTGTGTATGGAGCCTCTGTGTGTTGTAACTTGTATTAATTTTCCCACAATGACGTAGAGCAGACTACGGTAGCGGTACCCATTACCAATAAGGGCGTTATGGAACAACATCTGTACAATATATAATAATCCTTTTATTTCAGACAAAAAGAATGCCCGTATCCCTGCCATGTGGGTGTGTATGGGCTATGTAAAAACGTGGCTTATAATGCCTTATATATCTAAGGAATTAATAAAGACATCTAAATAAAAAAAAAAAAAAAAAAGTTTAATTCATTTGTTTGAAACCTTTGACTTAAGACGAAATAATAACAAAAATAAATCACAAATACTTCAAGTGTGGTATTTTTTAATGAAAAACCAAAAAAAAAATTGTAAATATTTATTTTCAGCTATTTTCAGACAAAAAAATCCTAGAACTCTGGCAAAAATGGTCGGATCGGACTCAAATTTGAACTTGACATGCAAAATTATGTAGACAGAACCCATATTTGAACTTGGTCTATATACCAAATTTGGTTCAGTTCACTCAATTCAATTATCATCCGGAAACCGCATATCAGGTAAAATCTAAGTCGAAAAAGGGGCATAACTCAGTCAAGATCATGCGGACGAAACCTATATTCGAACTTGATCTGTATTTTGGGGTGGTAAACTAATTTATTATATGACTATCGTTTTTCTTTACCCAATACCGCTATTGTATAGTGATCATTTCCTGACCATCGGATCAGCTACAGTTTGATCCGATGTCATACCACCCTTCTCTATCTCGCATACTGCGCATGTCCGTAAAAAAGCAGGACGATTTATTATACAAAAATGGTTCCTTCTTTATTCTTGTTACTAGTGGCCTACATGTGGTTTCATTTCATAATTAATTGTGCTTTTTAAATAAAAATCATGTCATATAATAAACCTGTTATTGCTGCAATGAATTGATCTGGGCTTAGGCATAAAAAAAATATAGCTTTGTTTCCGGTAACTCTCCCCCCTGCTCGCCAAAAGGCCCCACGTAAACTTTTTATTTGCAAAATAAAAAAATTCCAAAGTTCCCAATTTACAGTCTGAAAATTACCAAATCTCATTCTCCCAACTTGACTTTATTCTTCCAGTTTCTCTTAGTTTAAGTTGCTGGTTTCAATTCGATGAATCATTAGCCTCATTAACTTGCAAAATCGCACTCACAAAACACACCAAACCAGGGATAGTGGTCTAACAAACATAAAAAATAACAATTCCTCAAAAAGAGGCTACTTAAACCCAAAGTTTTTTATACTAATGGGGTTGGAGTATGTTTATTAACTCAATTTGAAACGTTTGGGGGTGTTAATTAATACAAATTAAATGGCTTTGGACATATATGACAATTGATTGTTTCATACAAATTCTCAACAATCTGTTGTTCAATTTTCTGATAGTTAGGCACTGAACCATGTACAGGGAACTCATGCTTTAACGCAACATGTTATTACGGAATAACTACTTAATTCTACATGTATGTACTAAATTATACCAAGAATCAATCATATATAATAGTCCTGGCTATAATTTGTAAATAATAATTTCAACTAACTACATGTAGAATAAAGTATATATCAGTTTAATAGAGGTATTGACTTAGTATTTTTGAGTCCAATGTGGTGTGGTGAAAGTTTCCCTAAGACAAAAAGATTCAAGACAGCCACTCCAATGCAAGATTTGTACAAAGCAGTCTTGACTCCTGTTATTGCCAGGCCATATGATAAATAAAAACTTAAATAAAAGAATATAAAACAAGAGGTGGCATCAGAGATGCTGTGTCTTGTTTTCGGTGGCTACCGCCAATTGGTGTGCATCAGTATCGGTAGACTAATTAATAGGTAAAATCGAAAAATGACTAATTAAGGGCCATAACTCCATCAAATTTTATCGGACCAGGCCGGTTTTCGAACTTGTCCGAGATATTCTTGGGAGACACCTATATACCAAATTTCAATCAAATCGGATAACGTTTGTTGAAGTTATCGCGCTAACGAGCTGAAAATTCGTGAAAAATTACTAATTAAGGGCCATAACTCTATCAAATTTTATCGGACCAGGCCGGTTTTCGAACTCGTCCGAGATATTCTTGGAAGACACCTATATCCCAAATTTCAATCGAATCAGATAACGTTTGTTGAAGTTGTTGCGCTAACGAGCCTAAAATCAGTGAAAAATGGCAAAGGGCCATAACTCTGCAATAAATGTGCGGACGAACCCGATTTTTTGTCTGCAGCTTACGTGCATGGATATGTACTCACACACCCAAAAAAATTTAATCCGTCAATAAACGGTTGAGTTATAAGCAAAACACGCCGCCCGCCCCCTCCCTCATCAAACTATAAGTCGAGTTTTGGAAAAAAACTCGACTAATAAAGTGCCTTGCAAGTTCATTACAATATTATATCTAGATAGACTATATACATTATTATATAGTATATCTGTATCTACAATACATTAAGAAAGGGCTGTTATTACCTTGTGCGTCATGAAATTAAAAAAAAAAAAATAAAAAAAAAAAAAAACCCTCCCTACCCTAATTTTTTGCCCTCCGTTACTGGAAACGAAGGTATTTTTTTTATTGGCCTTAGCATCACGTCTCATTGAAGAGGTCATACATGTATATTTACATACACCTGATATCTCTTCCGATTTCCCCATAGTGTTACGGTAGACACGCCCCCTTATTCAATGCGTTCATATATGCAATCAACGTCGTTTTCGATGCATCTGTCGGCGAAATTATACAAAGTATGTAGTTCGGCATCCGACACTTCTATACGCCGACAGATGCATCGAAAACGACGTTGATTGCTTATAATTACGACAATCCGCATATTAGTTGGTGATTAAACAAGTTCTTTTTAAAGAAACTATATTAAAAACACTAAAATGGTAAAACTACCCAAGTGATATTTGTGTCTGGACTCAGCTGCTCTTTTAACCGAAATGGGAATTTGGGTCGAGAATAAATTGGGCGACCGACCGGAAGTTCGAGATGAACACACACAATTCGATCGCTGTTTCCGACATTCCAACTACACAAAAGCAAGAGACCACACCTGTAAACTATTAAACTGTACTTGCTGGTGTAAATTTCACTTATTTAAAACGATTCTAGAACATGTATTGTCATAAAGGCAATCCGATTCGATTGCAATTCCGAAGCGGTGTTCCCAAACTTCGCCATCGAATAAATGTGGTCTCCGGCGACTCGAAAAGTAAACAATCGCTACAAATGTGCATTCTATGCTCTCATGACCACTGCCATGTCATATTAGTATTGGCACGAAGCTGGATAAATGCTAATACTAATGGTGGAATAGTTATGTAATACATTCTTTTATCCCCAAATAAATTAATGTACTATTTTGCTGTTTAATCGGCGATCATTTTTCGCTGAGATTTGGCGTCTTGTGTTACCACTAGAAACGGAAGTGATTTCTTGCGATTTGATTGGTGGACAAAATAAAATTCCGGGTTAATTCGCCCCATGGATATTCGACTTGGTTTGCAAACTTTTTAAGGTATCACTACCCCCAGTGATGCGGGAAACGACACTTCCCTCCACTGATAGATATTGTCGCTACCAAGCGTATCTAAGGGCATTGACCAATCAAATGCACGCATTTTAGTCAAAGCGAAAGTAGTTGTAATTATAAACCTATGAACGTAACGTGACGTCACTTTCAATGTCGTTCATAGGTTTATGAACACATTGGTCCCGGAAATCACCGGGGATTGTCGGACATTAACGACTGCTTGAGTATCTAGTCAGCCAATACGCCAAGGATTTGATAGCAAACAATATGTAATCGAGGTTCACGATTGGATGGCTAGTGGCATCTAATCGCGAGCACGGGTGGCACGAGATGTTCGATTGACTATCAGTGGTTATCATATAATCCCATATCCCATAATATGTCAAATATAGCGAATTATCGAAATATGAAATACAACGAAACAGCTAAATATGAAAATACAGCGAAATAGCACGAAAAATCGAAATAGGAAAATACAGCGAAATGGCGAAATATAGAGCGAAATATAGAAATAGGAAATTATTTTTATAAACGAAAAAGTGTTTTTGACGAAATAACGGACATATTTGGAGAAGTGTTTTAAAGAGCGTAAGTATATAAATATAAATAATAAACGGCGGATTCAACGTGGTCATGGGTTTTGACCGCGATAAAAAAATCAGCAAACTCCGCATGAACCCGACGCCTGTGGCGGCTCGTTTGATCCAGCGATCTCACCTCTTCAACTCGACGTGATATATAATTTTTAAAATTAAAATTAGTTTTTCCTCAAGGGAAGCCCGAAACTGAACTATATGGATTATTATCCTCGGCCTTGTGTTATCAGGAGGGTTAAAATTTATTGTCCGTTTATTAGCCTACTCCGGTCAATCAGCGACTCCGGTCAATCAGCGCTCGGATTAGCCCACGTATGAATGCGTCCCGTGCAAATCCCGCGCTCTTAACAATTCATCTAGCCAGTTTTATTTCCGACTTTTAATAATAAGATTTGCGAGTCGCGGGGTTGGGAATGGCACCGCCATGGGAGGGATCTATGATAGTTCAGTTTCGGGCTTCCCTTGAGGAAAAACTAATTTTAATTTTAAAAATTATATTTTTCCGCCAAGGAGAAGCCCTTCAACTGAACTATATGGATTAGAATGCAAGCCCAGGAGGAGGCAACGAGCAATAAATTTAATATTCCAGTTTGACGGGAATGTACTCTTCCAAACAGATTTCATGTAAATGTGATTTAGTCATGAATCAGCTTTGATATGTTATGTGAAAGAGCTCATAAATTCAGATTCCAGCATTGCTCAAGCTTGTACCTCCCCCCTTGTCGTTTGGAATAAACATCCCAGGCAGTGCCAAACCATACGTGCCAGCTACTAGTAGAAACCGAGCAGTAGAGACTTCTTCTTCTGCTGCTGCTTTTTTCTCGTGTCCTGCGATGAGAGTGATGGCGGTATTTACTATTTATATCTTCCCAAATAGAAAGCGCTATTGACGGTACGCGACAGCGAGTCTTCCTCACACAGAACAGCCTCCAAAGGCTCTGGTGCTATTGTCACAGAGGATTGGTTGCCCGAATCTCAGAGAACGGCACTCTGCCTGCCACGGTCTGCTGATGCAGGACCAGGGGGCGGGAACTGGTACAGCCCGAGGACTGGTACAGTTGTGCAAAGTTTGTGTAATTCATTGTAACAAGATTTTACACATATCCTGTGATGAAGTTTTTACAAGAGATCGACCCGTGTCGTGTCCGTACGCAAAGCGAGTTCCCTAGGAACGACAGAATCCTTGACCGACAGTGGGAACCACCGTCGGCCCGAGATCCTTGCTCATCGTCGTCAAAGCCATCAGACGCCAGGAGAATTATAGAAACTAGAAAGCATGTCAGGATCGACGCCAGCAACAGAACAGCCTGCATCAGGTTGAGGTAAGGTACCGGTACTAGAGGGAAGCCCACACTGGGAATGGCTCGAACGAGTAACAATTGCGCTCGCAGTTAGATTTTAAGGTGTTATTTCCCACCCCAAGGCTAAAATGGCGGAAAAAAGGGAAATTGAAAGGATCCATTTGACCAGGGAAAGCCCCCCCCACCGAATCTCCCAAATGCAGGTGGTCCTGACACGCTGACATAAACGTCGATGACATACCACTAGGATCCCCTGACGGCAGAGCAGCAGGCCTGGACGTATCACTTGGGATGACGTTTCCAGGGGGACAAGACCGACCCTCGTAATGGAGTGGGCCACGGCGCCGTGGGGAAGCGTCAGAAGGCCAGTTGGCTGGTGCGCTTTGTGCGGCACGGGACAACGAGGCTTCCCCACCCAGAACAGTCGCCAAAGGCGCGGGTGCTTGTGTCCTGGAGGATTGGTTGCCCGAATCTCCGGAGGACGGTACCCTGCCTCCCACGGTCTGCAGAAGACGGGGCTTGCAGCATGACCAGGGGGGACCGAATGGTTCCTGCCCGAGTTAAGACTGGTACGTTTGCTCAAAATATAAAACCATGGACCAATGGGCCCTCAACCAACTATGACAATATCGCGTATATTCATGAGCAACCCGTACGGCCATCAAAGTCGAATCTCGTTCGACTATAAGCAAGACAAGACATTCTGTTAGTTATTAGCAAGCATAATATACAAAACATTTGTTAGTTATTGCAAAACAAGGTTAATAAGGTAAATTCCGTTATTTACTATGGCCACGTGATCTTACCTGCTAGAAATTAAACCGCAGGTAAGATACTGTCTTTTCTCGGCGAAGAGGACGATGAGATCTGTGCAAGAACATAGCGGTGTCCTTGCTTACGGTGAGGAGAACGTTTTATACACTTACGGAAAGTCCGCAGATGGTGGAGCAGGCCTGGAATATCCCGAGGGAGTATGATTCCAGGGGGACAAGACCCACTCTCGTAATGGAGTGGGCCACGGACCGTGGGGAAGAGTCAGAAGTCTCAGTCCTTCCCAGGAGACAGGAGCAATTGTTCACGCAGCCGTATGCAATTGTAATTTTCTAATTCACGAATATTAAACTGTGCACTGTTCCCTCTTGACAAAATGTGCATGGTCATAGTAATCATTGATTCAATATTAAACTATTGGAAGGTATATATAAAATCGTTCCCATCGCAGTTAAATTATGGGAATGTGAAAGTGCCATGGAACATGCATGTTTTGAGGTCTATCCCACAATGACATTGAATTTGAGAAAAACACAACTGATGATTATACAGGCGCAAGTACATCCGTCTTCTGAATTGCGAGAGCAAATGAGAGCTCGAGCTGCGGTTACATCTGGGAAGAACTGAAGTCTGGTTGGCTGGTGCGCTGTTAGTGGTACATGATGAGTCTTCCCCACCCTAAGGCTCAGGAGCTGTGGCATTCGCCCTTGAAGATTTGTTTTCCAAATCAACGATGGTAGCACCCCGCCAGTCACTGGTACGTGGTCATGCACAATATAAAGGCTTCTTGCGGAACGGCGCTTTATATGTGTGATGATACAAATGCTTTCATTTGTGTTATTCATTTAGGTTTTCTATTTACCAGATAATCATATGGATATGTAGTAATAGAAGGAGAAGAGCCATGTTTTGGAATCTTTTGAAATTGGCACTGGCAGGCCTGCCGAATGCAAAATAAATCGTAAGCCGTAACGTATTTGTCGGTTGTCTGGTTGTGCTTAGGTACCCATAGGTTACACAAACTGTTATATTCAGTATCACGAGAGCCACATACAACTTTGACGCGACCTAGATTTCACAACCTCCAGGTGAACCGAACCGTCGTTCGCCTCCAATACGCAGGCCTGCAGTGGTCATGCGCAATATAAATAGAAACACTGTTCATGTAACTGCACTTTATATGTGTGACAATACAAATGCTGTCCTTTCTGTTATTATCGGAACAATCGTTAGAAACAATGAGATTATGTTTGTTATAACATATAGTATTGTATGGCCTGTGTTCAAATAATGCTGTGTCTCTTGAATAGTAGAGCTGGGACGGTTATGCGGTTAACCACCAACTATGGCCGTGACCGGTCACGGATTTGCCGTGGTCGGTTAACCGTAACATCACTATTATAGTGTATGATCACTGTGATGGTCAGCTATAACTGGCTATAAGAGGGTTAATCTGTCTCCGTCAATTAAAATGAATCCGAGATTGACGGAACAACATCAAACGCAGTGTATCGGCTCTTTGAAGGCTACATTTAACAGCCTATAAAATATTCCGGAATGTATATTAAACCTTTCTAGTCGTCACTTTCGTGTCGGTGTGTTCAGCTTCCCGCCCGATCACATATCCCGATGGCGATGGAGTAATTTTACAAGGACAATAAATGAACACAACACAGCCTCACAGGGGAATGACATTGTATATTTATTTTATTCAGTAATAAATTGAAGATGTGTACTTAATTAGATATGTGATTATGTGTGTCATGGGTGACAACTTCTTTGTATAATGGGCAGGAGCCGTTCTCAAACTTCAGGGTTTCCGCGAGGGGGAAATTAATGAGTCCGTATTGGGGAAACACATAACGCGACGGGACGACCATGGTTCGTCCCGTCGGGCGAAAATTTTGTTATTTGAGTAAATTGACACTGAAAAGTAGCAATTTCCTTGCACATAAGAGTCTCACAAAGCAACCAAAGCTACGTATATATTACGCAAGTCAATCATTTCCGTGGGTGCATTAATTCTGTTGATGGTATCCAGATAATCAATCAACTAATTACGCACATAAGACTGCCGTCTGATTGAAGATTATATATAAATGAACAAGCTACTAGTTATTGTTTACAAATTTATACAATAAGATTCCGATGAATTTAAACACTACAAAACATCTATGCATTGACCAATAATAGATAGCAAGGAGAATTGAATAAAGTATTTCCTAGAATTGCAAGCAGCTTCTGTGAAAATGAAACTGACATGATATACGCTGTCAATCGTAAAACTATTTGTGCGCTGTGACGTCATACTGCAGGAGCTATTTATAGCGGCAAAATACGAATGGTAGCGACACAGGTATTTGGCACCAAAAAAAATTAATAAAAAGAGATTTTTATTAAATTTAAAAACAAAATTGTGCCTAATACCTGTGGGTAGGGACATCTTTCACTCGGAACGCGTAGCTTGTTCACTAGTCTCTATATATTAGTCCATAAACTGACGACCGCAATTGCTTATTATGCGCATAGTCAACAAAATCCCAACGTGATTTATTTCACAGTAAAACGGAACCTGTCCCGAAATCAGTCTTTATAGTGGGAATTCATAGTGACAAGTTAACAACACCATTCATTTGAACCATATTACATACATGGGTGATAAAGACAAACACATACCCCCTCCCCAATATGGAGATAATGTCAAAGGACGGTAAATAATAGTTGCGTTGTCCCCAAGCACAATCAACGACGCACGTGTTCACATCTCCCGCCAAATTATATTTTATAACACGTTGGCTAAAACTCCGTTCTATACCTCATGGACTCTGCAGGGGGACCCATTTATTATGTACCACCGTACGATAGCACGGGATCTCGGAGAGGAGCAGTTTCATTCATGAAAATCCCGTGCATAAAAATGTCCCGACTAAGAAATTCGGCGTTCTTTGATCAAATTATGTAATCCTACGATATCACGGGATTTTCGAGCATGAGTAGTTTCATCCCGTACACAAAAATATGCATATTCAGCAGTCCGACATTTTTTTATGTTACCGCGACATGCATTACGCTGTATCTAACGTCGCTATTTGACCCGCTTTTTCACCAGTATTCTATTTAACACCCGAACTCCCGTTGTAACCGGATTTGTTTACGACATTGCGACTGACATTTGGTATATGTATGAACCAAACAGATAATATGCGAGGGGAATGAGGCCGTCCTACGGACGCTGAGCCGTACTAACGGAAACCCTGAACTTACCATGTCAGTGAGCATCACAATCATCGCCGTTCTGCATACTGGGCTTACCCACCCATAATAGTACCTATAATATGTGGTTAACCGGTTAATCGCGGTTTTTTGCCGTTCATAACCGGTCACGAAAAACCCATAACCGTCCCAGCTCTACTTCCGAGAATGATTAAGATGTTCCATCTTCGGTGATAAATATTGTAATTTGTATTTAATGTATTTTTCAAGGTATTCCGCATTGCATAAGAGAGTTATTAAACCGTTATGACCGAAATCGACCGCCGTAGTAAGTTTTCGCACATAATCACCATCGCTGTGCAGACAAAAGGCAACACTTTGTCAGAAAACAAGCAACGATTTTGATTTGGTTGAGGGTGACCGGAGTCGCAGAATATGGTAGTGTGGTATAATTTGGATTATAAATACACCTATATTGACTCCTTTATGCAGCTAGGTAAGTCCCACCTTAATAATGTTCTGGGTTCAGATTGGGATCATTATATCTGGTTCTGGATGAATAATTTGGGTCAGTCAGTGATTACTGATAGCCTCAGTGTTCCAATCTTAAGAGATCATGTGTGATTGATTGAGTATTCACCCTAAAAGCATGGAGTTCCCAGCTAATATCTGAACCCAGGTGGGCAAGTTAGTTAATACCTGGACATGCTGTGAATAAGACCTAGCTGCTGCTCTGCAGGGACGAGGCCGGCCTCATCGTGTGACCAGGGTCACTCGTGACAGGAGGTGGGGGTTTTCTACAAGGTGAGTGGCACAACTTAGATCACCCGTTCTGTGGAGAGATACCCAAACTCTCCATAGTACTACTACTAGTAGCCTAATTTCGATGCGCAAATTAGCGCTTCTACAGTACATGTACAAGTTCTAGTTTATTATTGAAAAACAACCGGTTTGAGAGTATAATATATAGCTGAATACAGCTATTGTAGCTCTGTATTCTCTCATTTGCCAGACCTGATAATGGCGATATTGTCTTATTAAGTAATTTAACTTATTTTAAGACTTTAGTTTAAGTTATTCAACTTATTGATCATTTCTGAAGACTGAAGCGTCCTTGTGTACTAAATAATTTGATGAAACAGGTGACGACTTTATGGTATATATGATATAAATTTAGAATCTACGGTCAGAGTTAGGAAGACAAACTCACATTACGGTGGTCAGAAGGTGAACATCAGTGCGTTATTATAGAAAAATAACAATAAATTTATGTCAGAATAAAATGGACGTCATCCTGACAAGAACGATAACACGACAATAATGTGGATCCTGTTCGGCAAACATCGTAATCACTCATTCGGCAAACCTCGTCAGATTCCGTCACCGTTTCAGATCATTCGGCGTTTCAGCTTTGCCAGAGTCGTTATCTCGTGAGAATCCGGATTCAGAATCCAAAGCCGATTTGCGGGGGCGGGGATAATTCCCGATTCTATGTCAGATTTTGAAATCCACGTGGTCTCCGAAAATATGTTTAATGTTCTCCCAGCGTCAAACATGGCTCATGTATTTGACACAAGTATCATTTGTATCTTATACAGTTACATTTTCTCCTCAAATTCAAGCTTGTTTGTCGGAGATGGCATTCATTTTATAATGCCAAAGGAAGAAAATATATTGTTAGAATGTTAAAGTCACACCTCAATCCATTCTTGGGAATGAAAAATTATGAGGAGTATGACATGCCGGAAGTTCTAAGTGAAAGATTCAGCACAAATTCAAGGATTAATGACTATCCAAATGTTAACAACAACAATCTATCTACAAATTATGTTTGATAATGGCAATAACGTCCACTCTGAATTTCTTGAATTTTTACATATGAAGAATTCAGGGGGCATCAGAAACAAAAATCTTTCATATAGAGAATACTAATATTTATGTTTGTTCTTATGTATGGATACTGTAAGTTTTGATTCTGTGTACACATGATTTGTTAGATAAATCAAATGCTCTCTAATGGTCTCAATGAATTAGAGGAATTTACATGCGTCTAATAAATGTGTTTGCATAGAAATTAATTTCAAATTTAACTTCTCAAAATTGTCACATAACAAATGAAAACTAAGATATGATATCAAAGTTATAGAAATTAATAATCAGACAATTTCAATATAGTTCAATATTCTCACTTCGACTTGCAAAAACATTTTCATCTCAACTTGATTCTTATTTTTTTCAGATGCGGCTGGCACATTTCATTATTCAATTTGCATCGTTACATTAGACTCATCAACATCATTAAGAACTTCATTGAGCCTGCAGTAAGTATATCCAATCACCCTTTCTCCTTCTTCAGTTTAACACATCTTATTCATAAAGAATATTTATCTATGGTTTTTGAGTGAATACCATAATTGTCTCATGAGTGACTGACTGTGTGGGTGTCTTTTTTTCGACGAGTGACGCACGATATGTCACTGGTTGATGTTTGATTTTTTTCCGCTGTCGTTCACGGTGATATATGTGTGTGTGTGTGTGTGTGTGTGTGTGTGTGTGTGGATATATATATATATATATATATATATATATATATATATATATATATATATATATATATGTATATATATGTATATATATGTATACATATGTATGTGTATGTATGTGGGTATAATAGTAGGTACGTATGTGTGTGAGAGTGTGTATGTATGTATATGCAGGTATGTGGGTATAATAGTAGGTATGTATGAATATGTATGTGCGTGAGTGTGTATGTATGTATGTATGTATGTATACTGTATGAAGGTTTGTGTGTAAGTAGGTAAGGGTGTGTGTGTGTGCATGTATGTGTGTGTGTGTAATGTGTGAATATATGTATGTATGTGTGTATGTATGTGTATATAGAGGATCTCAAATGAGTTACTGTTTTGTACGGGATTTGTCAACCGAGCTCACTAGATAAATAAGAGTTACAGAGTTTACAACCCCCCCCCCCCCACCCCACCCTCCAATCCCACACCATCATTCATGGTTCCATATAATCACTCACTTATACACAAAGCATTTAGTTCATGATCCATCATAAGATCACATTTGTTTTCAGAGCTTCAGCTTTACTTTCAAAATCAATCAATCAGTCATATGCGAATGTTAGAGTATCCATACATGGGACAGAACAATACATTTACCTTTATTACTATTGCTCCATAGTTACGCATTGTGTTATAAATTAAAATGTAGTATATGGTTTTTACTTCAGATCCAAATTACAACATAGTATGCATTTATCAGTTATTTGTGAATCACATATTTGTGAAGATTCTTTAATCATAATATATACGAAACTGGCAGTATATATAAATATCTAAAACAAAAGATAACAACTCAAAAATGTTACTTCAAGAATTAAATGTACTGGAGTTGAGATATCAGATCTATGAAAGTCAAATAACTATTATAACATTACTTGATTCAGAATTATACTTGAAAATCAAAGTTATATTGGTTTATCTTTAATGATAATACATTTAACGTTATACATTTCAAGGCATCTCCCCACCGATATAATTTGGATGAAATATGATCACAATTGGTTATTGGAATGTTCATGGCTTAGGAAAGAAACTATCTGATAATAGTTTCATTTCAGTTTTTAAAAAAATATGATGTAATTTGTCCGACAGAAACCATGTATAATGGGTCACCTGATAATATTGATGGTTTCTGTACACCATTTTCCTCTACAGCCAAAAGAAAAAAGAAGCGAGGAAGAAATTCAGGTGGCATGTTAGTGTATTGTAAACCATCTTTAAGGAAACATATCACACAAGTAAAACTAACAGACAATTCCATGTGGTTAAAACTTGAAAATGATCCTGATAAACCTATTTTTATCGGTTTTATGTATATACAACCGATCATCAACAGAACTACATCCGAATGTGTTTTTGAAGGCATCCGTGATGAAATATTATCTTTTCAAAATCAAGGCGAAATTATTCTTTGTGGTGATTTTAATGCTAGAACAGCTGGTTTACATGATTTCACCAAAAATGATTCTATAAAGCATGTTTCAAATGAACAACTAATTACTGACTATTATGTACCAGATCATGAAATTGAACGATACAACATGGATGAAAAGAATAATATACATGGTGAACTCTTGACTAACATATGTAAGAATATGCAGCTAAGAATATTGAATGGTAGATTTATCGGGGACTCTTTGGGATATAATACCTTTTTCAGCATGAATGGGCAAAGTACTGTTGACTACATGATTGCATCTTTTACAGAGTTTTACATTTCAAAGTTCATCCACCAAATGAATATTCTGATCACACGCCAATATCAGTTATTTTGAAAACACCTAATAAAGATGTCATTAACTCAAACTTAACAAATTTCAACTTACCTGGAAAATATATTTGGGATTGTGAATCTACAAATAACTTCAGGAGGGCATTTGCTATCTCAGATAACATTGAAAACATTCTCAACCTTAATGATATGATTGAAGATAAAAATGAAAGAAATATAAACCTACTTGTTTCTGAACTTGGAGACATTTTTAAAAATACTGCACATGCTTCTATTCATTTTATTCAATTTAATAATCAGAAGAAAAACTTAAGAAATACAAAAAAGAGTGGATGAACTATGAATGTTTCAGTACAAGAAGAGAGGTAAGATCACTTGGGAAAAAACTAAGAAAGGAACCACAGAATTATGCATTAAGACAATCATTTTTGCTCCACACGTAGACAATATAACAGATTAAGAAAGAAACTGAGAAAAAAATTCACTGAGTCTCTAACTGAAGATATGAACAACATAAATCCGAACAACTCCAAACAATTTTGGAAAGTATTTAATAATTTACACAAAACAAAAACTGTAGCAAAATCACCAATTACAGATAAACAATGGATAGAACACTACACCAAATTACTAACTACCCATGATGATCAATCAATGACATCTGAACAAATATCTACTGAAAAAAATATATCTGATACAATTCAAGTCGATAAAGATACACCAATAGAAAATCAATTTCTAAATAGACCCTTCACATGTTCTGAAATTAAGAAAGGAATAAAAAATCTTAAATCAGGCAAGAGAGAAGGACCAGATCTTATACTAAATGAATTCATAAAAAGCAGTTCAGACATTCTGTCACTAACTATAACTAAACTATTTAATAAAATACTTGATTGCGGAACTTTTCCAAAAGAATGGAACCTGTCTTTACTCACATCTATCCAAAAATCTGGTGACCCAACTGACTGTAATAATTATAGGGGAATAAGTATAACCAGCTGTTTGGGTAAATTGTTCACAAATATTCTACAAAAGAGACTCAGTGAATACTTGGAAACTGAAGATAAGTTATCTATGAACCAAATAGGATTTCGTCAAGGAAGTAGAACAAGTGACCACATAGTTGTTCTGAAAACAATTTTAAATAAATACATTTTATGTGACCAAAAGCAATTATATGCTGCATTTATTGACTTGAGGAAAGCCTTTGATAGTGTATCAAGACCATTATTATTCAAAAAATTACAAGCGAAAGGTATAAACGGGAAATTTTATAACATAATAACAAGCATGTACTCTAACACCATGTATGCTTGTAAATTGGACAATGGTTACAGTGAACCATTTAAAGTATTTTGATGTGAAGCAAGGTGTTAGTCTTAGACCAATATTATTTAATTTATATGTCGATGATATCACAGAATATATGCACTCCCATCTGTCTACACCTGTATTATTACATGAAACTAAATTTAGTCATCTACTATATGCAGATGATTTGGTGCTCATTTCTGAGACTCAAGATGGTCTGCAAAACTGCCTTGGTAGTCTTGAAAGATACTGCAATGATTGGAAGCTAACTGTTAACACAAATAAGACTAAGACAATGATATTTTCCAAAAATGTTAATATAGATCACAGTGAACAACATTTCTATTTTGGACCTCTTGAATTAGAGATGGTGGATGAATATAAATATTTAGGTATTATTTTTCACAAAGGTGGAACCTTAATCAAAGCTGCTGATAGCTTATCAGACAAAGCTAAGAAAGCATATTATGCCATACAGGATTATTAAACTTAAAGTTAGATAAATATTTCTAGTATACATATTATTACCCACACTTGCCTGTGAAGCACCCATTTCTGAAAACCATTACTCCCCGTCGACCTACCCAATTTGTCGCATATTGCCCCATACACGGGGTACAATGAGACGCCTTTGACATTACAACATCAGCATATACCGGACATAATAAATGCAAGAATGTCTGTAGTTTCTTTTCTTTTGTGCATTGAAAGAAGGTATTTAAAGTCATAGCAGCAGACCAATGCGACATTTTATTGATTTCTTATGGCGGGTAACAATTAGCACAATAAAGTTTGATATCAGGAAAAGGGCAGGGGTAGGGTTAACAATAATTATTTACCTATATCATCTTTTAATGTTTGGGAATTATCTAATATGTTTTTTATTTCTATTCTTTTGAATTAAGGTCACGATAAGATTTATTTTTCCAGGTTTGATTTGCCATATGCCTAATCATAACTTTTTTCTCGTACTGTTTGCACCCGAGTGTCGCATTATGCCCCACAACCAGACAACCTGCCTCTCACCCAATATGAGTGAATGTGAATAACCGGTGAACATATAGAACTGATCAAATTACTATAGAACTTGTCTTACTCTACCAAAATACGCATATAGCTTTGGTGGTAGTGGTAAGATGTTCTCGTTTTTACATTTACAAGACCTGCCGAAAGTTATAAACCATTCAAAAATCGGGTCACCAAATGTGGGTACCTCTACTCCGGCATTTCGAATGTGAGATTAAACAGTCATAATGATGTCGGTCCAATTTGGATGTCCACTTCTATGATTGGTCTTACTAAAAATAATAATTTTGCGATTCAACTTCAGTCATAGAAAAACATATGTCCTGTTAACGACCGTCTGTCGCATTATGCCCCTCGTCGCATCGTGCCCCACATTACCCTAACCCTTGAAACAAACGTCGCACTACCGACGACTCGAATTCAACAAAAGTGCGACGTTTGTTTCAAATAAATGCGAGTAGACGCACTACCGACGAAGAATGCGTACACCTGGCAACACGAATCTTGATTGATTGATTTATTGCATAAGTCACATAACAGTGAAACAAGCAAAACGTATATACACTATGTACACAACTTTGAATATCACATTAATCATTGTTCATTTCATATACACAGCAGTAATTAAATTAGATTACACAATAATAGGCGATAAACTTAGCAAGTATGATAATTACATGTGTTCACCCATAACAATAAAGGATTTCGATTATATAGTATAAGACACCTTCTTAAAGGCACACCTTAGGAATATGCATAGTCTTTTTATGAGGCTTATATTTTGAAGAGATAGGAGACCATGGAATTTCTCTCTCCTAGGGTTCTTCCAAAAGTAGTCAGGCCGTCAGGGATATATTGTTTTCTGATTTCATCCAAATGACTGCATATAATAACTAAATGGTATTCGTCTCCTAAATATTCTCCACATGTGGTGCATATCCTATTGTCATTATCATTCTGAGATTTCTTCCATCTTGCGCACTCTATAGGCAGTTTATGATTTGCAGTTCTGAGCTTCAAGAGGTATATCGATAGATTAGACTGCAAAATCTTCAAGTAATTTGGGTAACCGTAGTCAGTTTTAATAAAACTATAAAATTGGACCTTCGATGAAGCAGATGTGTTTATTTTCAACGAGTAGTGCGTCCCAATGACGTTGTTTGAGAACAGTTTTTGCATTTCTCAGTTCAGTAGCGGTCAGGCCCGTCTGGGTGATCCACTTTGATTGCAATTTCCAATCATAAAGAGCATTTTTGACAAAACATAACCATTTGGAGTTATTTTTGTCTGCTGTCTGTGAGTTCATCTCATGTGTCTGATAAATTAAGGTATAAATATTCTTAGCTAGCTCAGAGCCGTTACTCGATACGAGCTTTGACCAATATGTCAGAGCTCGGCATGTTATTTCTATAGAGACGGGGTGTCGTGCGAATTCTGCATAAACTATGTAATTGGGGGTACTCATTTTGATGGACGCAACCATCTTACAAAATTTTAGATGTAGTGTCTCTACACTTTGAATACGTTCAAAACACCATATCTCACTCCCATACAGTAAAATAGGTAAAATCATCTTATCGAATAAATCAAGCATAATATCAATGGGTAAGTTTAGTTTTCGGACCTTATTAAGCAGTCCGTACGTGGATCTCGTTGCAGAATTAACCGTTTTCTTTATGTTCTGGCAGAAGCGACCATTATAAAATAATTGAACCCCTAAATCAGTGAATTCTTTAACTATTTCTAGAACACAGCCTTTATACATGAATGTGGGAAGATTTTTTGACCACTTCTTCGTGAAAATCATTAATTTGGTCTTTTTTGTATTGACTTGAAGTTTCCAAGCTTCTGCATAATCGGCAAAGGCGAGGAGTATGGGCAGCCATTCGGTCGGAAATTACACGAAATAAAAGTTAATGGTGTTTGTAAAAACAACTACAATCTATTTCAAAACAATAGTCTCCATTTTCAAACCAATGGTCGTTCTTTGATTCAATAAGAGACAATTACGTGTTAACAGATTAGATTCACAATCAACGTTGACCGCTGCAAAATTAATATTCTATTTTAATTTAATAGTATTCATTGTTCAACTAATATCTAATAACAAACAAGTAATACAGCTTTGCTCATATTCAGTAAACGTACATTCCGTTTCAATAGCCATATTTCCAACCAATAGACGATTTCTCACGATCAGTGATTATCGTTATCAAACTAATAGACCTTAATGTAAAACTAATAACTCATTGTAAAACTAATAAATAAAACCGTAATTAACTTATTGTAAAACTAATAACCTATTGTAAAATTAATAGACCTTATTGTAAAACTAATAACTTATAGTAAAACCTATATCTAAAACCGTCATTAACTTATTGTAAAACTAATAACTTATTGTAAAATTAATAGACCTTATTGTAAAACTAATAATCAATAGACATATTTTAAACCAATATACTATTTCCCACGATCAATGATTATCGTTATCAAACTAATATCTAATAGCGGAATAAACTATTTCAGGTCAAACCAATGAGCTCATTTGAAATTAATGATTAAAACACAAACCTATAAGCAATTCGTAAATTAACGATAGGGGCGCTGGCCAGCAATATTGTTCGCAAAATCCGTGACGTCAGAAATATAGAAATAAACATGGGAGTTCCCAATTTCATGTCGATGTGACGATTTGGAATATGAGTTCACTCGGTGCAAATCAAACGACGATAAATATTCACTATAATATATAGGACATATAGTGGAGTAGATTAAGTCAAATTAATTTTCAAGGCAGTTGTTCAAATTGTTACTAAAGCATGAAACTTTGCACATATGTAAATCTTCTTTAATATTAGATATGGAGCCACGCTGAAATTTCACTTTAACCGCTCTTTTTAAGGGGGTTTCCAAATTTATAGAGCGTTTCGTGATTATATTATTTAATAAATGTCGCAATTAATCTCACCATGAAATATACGATTTAAAATTAGGCATATTCAGTTCGTATGACTCTGAGAGATATAATGCCACATTTTAAGGGTAAAATTGGAACTCCCCGCCCAAGATGGTCGTTAAAATGACAGCTGAAAGAGGGAATTTGACGTTTTTTTCGCTAATATCTTCTAGATCAGTTTCTGCTGTATGGAACTGGTTCGGAAATGTGACTTCATTTGGTATTTGCTCATGTTAAGAGATAATTGGAGCAATGAATATATGTCATTCGTATGATCCAAGTCCATCCCGCGATCCCTCAATAATTCGATTATACATAACTCGGTATGAAATTTAACCAAATATCACCGTTATGAATCTAGTCATATTTTAACAAGAATTGGACAGAACTTTGCAAATTATGA
Source organism: Siphonodentalium dalli (assembly GCA_032622095.1). Lineage (NCBI taxonomy): Eukaryota > Metazoa > Mollusca > Scaphopoda > Gadilida > Siphonodentaliidae > Siphonodentalium > Siphonodentalium dalli. Next base: position 50,438,582 of record CP136069.1, on the reverse strand, counting down.
CATACAATTACTTATGATTTTTTGCGCTTAAGTGCAAATATTTTACGTTTAATCACAAATCATTTGCGCTTAAGCCTGCAAATAGCGTGTCTGTCATTTGCAGAATGAGGTCCACAGAGGGTGAATTTAGTGATGCTACCCTGCATAGCGGGCTAGCATAACTAAATTCACCCTCTGGGGACCTCATTCTGCTTAGGCCTCATTTTCTGGGAAGTAACTATGGTATCAAATTAACATTGTTTTTAGTTACGTTTTCCCATCTGGGAAGTTTCTATATCCCCTAATTTGCAGAAGATAAAATCCATAATCGAGGCTCCAAATGGGTGAACATCACCAACTTCAACTGGGGAACTTCAATCTTATCCTAGGACTGCCATAGCAGTTGAGGGCCCTAAGCAGAATGAGGCCCCCCAGAGGGTAAATTTAGTGATGCTAGCCCACTATGCAGTGTAGCGTCACTAAATTCACCCTCTGGGGACCTCATTCTACAAATGACAGACACGCTATTTGCAGGCTTGCACTCAAGTCTATATACCTGTAGGCCCATCATACAAGGGAAGCAATCCCCAGTGATCCATAGATACCAGTACCTTTTATGACCATGGAAATGGTATATGTCTCTTTTATAAAATGTAATAGATCTCTGGGATAGAGGCACAAATTCTTAGGAACAGGGATGCTGATAATATGAAAATATGTTTTCCCCTATTTCTATTCAATAAGTACATGTACACTACGAGGGAAGCAAGCCACCAGTAACCCCTAATTCCCATTCTATGACCATGGAAATGGTATATATTTGTGCAGGAGATGTCCCTTTAATAAAATATACTAGAGCTTTGGGAATGAGGCACCATTTTTTGGGACACCAGAGACAGAGATGCTTTTGACTTTTCAACTTTCGAGTCTGTATGGGCTACTACTATATATGGGCCCATAATAATATACTATGAGATGGACTCCATCATTCACAATCAGAGGGAAGTAAAGGAGTGTTAGGTATTTGCGCTTAAGCGCAAAGCATTTACACTTAAGCGCAAATGATTTTCACTTAAGCGCAAACAAATTGATAGACACATATTTGTGCTCAAGCACAAATGACATTCGCTTAAGCCCAAATGATTTATGTTTAAGCTTAATATTTGTGCTTGAGCGCAAATAAATAATAAATGTGAAAAGGGCCTCCCATAAGTGAGAGGGGACTCTAAATTTCTTGAACATTGAAATTCCCTTTGTTTGAGAATTTGTATATGTTTATATTGAATATTCTCAGTAAATAATTATTCTGTGTGTTTCAAAAGAAATCAAAATAAATTGTTATTGTTTTTAAGTATTGGTTATAGATAACAGTTAATTAGATTGACTCCCCTCTTCCAAGATGCATCCTTACTGTGGAAAACCGATCGCCCAAGCGATTCACCCAGGACTGTTGGATGGCTCAAACGACTTTTCCTACTATGGCCAGTTTGTACCCTTGATTTGAATGACACATTTAATTGTTTCGTACCATGTTTTTGGTCATTTCACACCACATTTTGGTATGTTTCATTGATTCCCAAAAATGATGAATGGTCATTCGTACATGTGAAAAATTATATTAATCGTGTTAACTTAATGAGAGTGAACATGATCATGATTTAACGTTCGTGATGATGACAACCCAACATTTACATGTTAACATATTTCTTTCTTTTTTTTTCGAAACAAAATGAACCAATCGAAATTGTCGCGACAAAGTTAAAGATGCATAATCCGAATTAACGCTTGAATATTAATATTTCCTTGGCTTCGGGTAAAACATATGTGATTTGAGTTGAGGAACCCACCCATCAAAGCTGAGAATGATCAGATATTGATTTTTGAAATCTATTATTTTTACCATCGATAATTTTTATTGGCCCAATAAAAAGTCGAAAGAGGACGGATGAAGATGGATAACTCAAAAAGCAAATGGCTGTTGTTGTGTCAGATATTTGACAAACCCGCAAAATTTCATTGAACAAAATATTGATAAATAACAGGTTTTGGGCAATTGTATACTATATTTGACTGGTTAGCATTATTTTTGGGGCATTAATCGATTCTGGTAAACGAAGTGGCATTTAAAAAAATGGTGTTGTTGTTGTTGTTGAAATATGATGATATGGGAACCATCGAATCGGACTGAGTACCTTTAATGTCATTTAAAAAAAAAATAATACCGGTATACTCAAAGGTACGAATTGTCGAAATGATACAGGAACTGGTATGAAATGTCCAGAACCCTGGTGCGAAACATCTCCATGTCAAACTTCCATGGTATGAAATGCCAGCAACCTATTCATCCATTGCACATTATCATTTATTTCCAATGGGCATGGATACGAGTCTCCCATTGGGGAGGGGGTCCACCTTGATATATGTATGTTCCGACAGCACCCCCTTGGAAGGAAGTTTCCTACAGATGGCTACAGGGTAAATGTATATCGGTCCAAAAAAAAATCGAAAATTATTAATTAGATATGACATTTTTGCACGATATGGCTTGTTATCAAACTCCATTTGTACTTAGCTGAATATCACTTCAATTTGCCCTAAATCGAGTAATATCATTTTACGACATCACTAATTAAGAGTAATACATGTATGATTTTATGACATCACGATCTGAGTAATACACTGTATGGCTTTGACATGGTGTAATTCTATTTCACTATTAGAATAGGCAATGATACCAATTTTTTTGTGATGTCACTCATTAGAAAAAGTTGTCAATATTACACTGTTACTAAGAGGCGAACTACCGTAATTAATAGATACATGTAGGGTATTACTTGGTTGGTTTGATATTATAGGCCTGATTTCAGTCCTCAGTAGCCTCATATCAGCCTTCGTCGTCAGGCTGATTGTGATATGAGGTTACCTCAGGGTGATATAGGGCCTAATATCAAACCAACGATGTTGGCGCTGCTAGTCTACAGGGTCACTGTCTCGTTGTTCCCCTTGCCGAGGAGATATAAATGGGTACAGGACGTTTTGTATCATCTTAAGTCATTTCGTACCATATTTTTGGTAGTTTCGTACCATATTTTTGGTAGTTTCATACCTTATTGTTTGGTCGTTTCGTACCATGTAGGAAATCAATTGGTCATTTCGTACCATGTTACTACATGTATGTCACACCATATGGAAACAAATAAATGATTTTCTACAAAGTACGAAATAAAAAAAAGTAACCAAATAATCCGGTACCCCAGGCCTAACAAAAAAATACGTTTGTTTCCGCTAACGAGCTGAAAAAAATTAGGGTAGGTAGGCTTAACTTTTTTTTTTTGGTTAAATTTTTTTTTTCAGTATCTTTAAAAATAACTGTATAATACTTGTCAATAACCCAAACTATGCACTTCTAAGCCCCAATCATGTTAACCCAGATGACAGAGAAACTATAAACTCCAATTCAATCTTGCATATGCTTTAATGTTTACATATATACTAGTCTATATACTACTATAGTCTTTGATAATCCTAATATTTCCCATATGGTCTGACGACAACTGGAGTCAGTCCAGCACCACTGCACTGTTCACATATTGGAGTGACCGTCTTGTACCGATCTCTTAATGATGGCTTCAGAACACCACCTTCTCCTCCACATTCAGTGAAGGATCTAGGTATTTTTTTAGGACACCTGTTTTTGGGCAATGATATGCCAAAGGCATAACGCGAAGGCCTGAGCGGTGGAAGGTTTGGGAGGGGTGACCTCCCCCTGCTGATGGTGGGGGTTCTCACCCTGCAAAATTTGTGAAAATCCATTGCATTTAGAGCTAATCTAGGGCAGAGTCAGTATTTTGAATTTTACTGAGAGGTCAATTTGATCAAGTTTCTCAAACATAACTTTGGAAATTTGTTATACCCCTTTAAAAAAAAAGGGGGTATACTGTTTTGCACCTGTTCGTCCGTGCGTCCATCCATACGTCCGTCCGATGTCTGTTCATGTCATAACTTGAACAGTAGTACTCGGATCTCAATGAAATTAGGTATGAATGTTCACTACTATGAGGACATTAAATAGAGGGTTCCATCGTTTTGTTCGGATTTTCCATTCTAGAGTGTTTCATCTTTGTTAATATCTGGAAATGTTGGCATTTTGGTCTGTCTGGAGTCTGTTCATGTCGTAACTTCAACAGTTGTGCTGGGATCTCAATGAAAATTGGTATGGATGTTCACTACTATGAGGACATTAAAAAGAGGGTTCCATCGTTTTGTTCGAATTTTCCATTCTAGACTTATACATCTTTGTTTATCTGGAAATATTGGCTTTTTGGTCCGTCTGGTGTCTGTTCATGTCGTAACTTCAACAGTTGTGCTGGGATCTCAATGAAATTTGGTACGGATGTTCACCACTATGAGGACATTCAATAGAGGGTTCCATTGTTCCGCTTTTCCATTCTAGAGTTATTCATCTTTGTTTTTCTGGAAATGTTGGCTGTTAATTGGTCCATCCGACGTCTGTTCTGAGGTCATAACTTGAACAGTAATGCTCAGATCTCAATGAAATTTTGTATGGATGTTCACCACTATGAGGACATTTAATGGCACATTCAACTGTTTTGTTTTTTGTTTTATAGTTATTCATCTTTGTTTACATGAAAATGCTGATTTTTTGGGTCCATCTGTCTGAGTATAGCAATCATAAGTTATAGATATGCCCACATCAGGCGGTATGCGCTAAGGGGGTGTGCACCGGACGACAGTCGATCTCTTGTTTTATATGTATGGATTGGAAATGCTTATACGATATTGTCAGATATCTTTTGGTTCAATGGACTATGATCATGTAGTACAGAAACAATGTCTATTAAGTTAGTAATTACTATTTATAGTACTAATCTCTATGTTAATTTTTCATTTGGTATTATGATATCCCACCTGATAACCAGGTTGATTTGATCAAATTGTTAATGTTCCTGAAGTCTGAAGGCTGAATGATAACAAAGCTGAACTCAAACTATTTGAAGTTTTCACAGATGAAAGCTAGATAAAGCCAAACATACTTTACAGTACGGTATGATTCCAACTGTTAAACTTAAATCTTTTTGTAAACTTAAATTTCTTATGGCAATATATATAAATATATTAATGTTTTGCATCTTGTTCTGATATGAATTGGGACATAAATTGAAAAAAAAAAGAAAATGTTTTTTTTTTTTTTTTTGGTCCGATTTGTTTTTTTTTTGCAATGGCAATAAAAAGTTTAGGGTCGGGGGTTTAAAATAGGGTCGGTCGGGTTAGCGGAAACAAACGTCTTTTTTTTTTAGGCCCTACCGTTATGTAAAACCAAAAATTATGGTATGGATTACTATGGAACGACCATGGTTATGGTATCAAATACTGAAATAATGAAGAAGTCACTGCAGTTGTATATATCATTTATGTGGTCACAATATATGCATGTGTAATGCAACCTGTAAGTTGGCATGCCCTCTGTTCTAGTTGGCTTATGATTGAGTTCTGAAGTGCTCTTCGCACTGTCAGGTTTACTTGATCAATACTCCAGCAATGTTCAGAGTCCGATTCCACGACGCTCGTATGAAACGTCTAGAAAATAGAATCCATATTTAATAAATCCTTCAGACATTCAATATTACCGATCGCCTGAATCAACATCTGACTGTTTGAAGCGGTTCCACTCAATGGTTGTTTTCAGAAGAAGTCGTCGCAATGTACAGTGCTAGTACGCACTACACAGTAGATCGAACGATTATCTTACGGTGTTAGAGATGTTGTTGTTGTTGTTATTGTTGACATAATCATATTCATACTGCTGTTGTTAGTACTTGTCGAACACATCCTAAGTTCTCCACCGGATTTTGACAGACAATCGCTGCATCTGGATCTGGATGGTGTGCGGCGTATGATCCTCGCGGATGTGTAGAACGCCGGGAGAGAGAGAATTATGTTCTTTGCGGGACTGTTGAGTTGTCCGCTGCTGTTCTATTTTGAATTTCGCATGCGTCCATCTCGTTTAGAGTGTTCCACTGAATAATTGTCCATGGGAAGAATGAATTTGAGTATTCAGCAGAGTTTGTCACCAGTGGCTCTTACCGGTAGGACAGTGAATTATTACATTCCTGTTTTGAGACTATATTTGTGGCACTGAAATCTGCAAATTTCTTGGCTCGGATTTTTCTGCCCACCTTTTTTGGTTTAATTAAGCACTGAGTGTTTACAGCCGACACCTGCCCCTTATCCATCTTGTGAAAGAGCTCCAACCTCTGGTCTTTCCTTCTTTCGTCGAGTGGTCTTATCTCGCAGTCATTCATCAGTTTGGCCATGTCCTTCGATTGGTAATTGCCGGTCATGAGCCGTACAGCTCCTCTCTGTAAATTCTCTCCAGGGCGTCGATGTTCTGCTGCTGGTGAGGATCCCACATGACCGCTGCGTATTCCAGCGACGATCTTACGAGTGTCTCATACGCTACGCATTTACTCTTGAGTTGTGCCTTCCTAAGGTTTCTTGTGATGAATCCGAGCGTGCTGTTAGCCTTCTTCGTGATCTTGTCTATCTGTGGCAACCATTTCATATCGTTTGAGAGCATGACTCCAAGATATGGTGATTGAGTGACGCTTTGTATGATCTGGTTTCTGAGCTGGCACATGTAGGTAAGTTGGGAACAGTGATAATCACAGTAATACTGACAGTGATTTCAGATACTGACAGTGAATGAGTGATACATCAAGTGATCAACATCATACTAGAACAGTCCTCAAATTCGGTTGCTTAATTCAGATCTTCTTGGTCAATAATAATGACAATATTAAAAACAAACTCTCAATTGGATCTTCGGTATCTGCTACAGGTACAGGATATAGTCCACAGTCCGTATATCATCGCAGTTTTCATGTTCAGGGTCACTTTCTGACGCGAAAATGTTCGAGAACATGCATTTTTTTTTTTGGCAGGGGGGTATCCCATGTTGACGTCACGGAATTTGCAGTTTGGTGATTCCAACAAGATTCATGGTGGCGCTCCTAGCGTTAATTTGATATTGGTGGCGACCCTAGCGTTCATTGGTTTAAGAATTAATCATTGGTTTGTAAACGGAAGTTATTAATTCGAGAAATGATCATTGGTTTGTAAACGGATGTTAATAATCTTCAATTATTATTCATTGGTTTGACCGGAAATAGTAGATTTGTCTCTTATTGAATCCAGGAACGGCTATTGGTTTTGAAATAGATTCTATTGATTAAGAAAATATATCTATTAAAACGGAATTGTCTCTTATTGAATCCAAGAACGACTATTAGTTTGAAAATGGAGACTATTGGATATTGAAATATCTTTATTGATTAAGAAAATATGGCCATTGAAACGGAATGTACGTTTATTGAATATGCGCGAATCTTACTAATTGTGTGTTATTAGATATTAGTTGAACGAACGCTATTAAATTAAAATAGAACATTAATTTTGCATCGGTCAACATTGATTATGAATCTTTATCTATTAAAACGGAACTGTCTCTTATTGAATCCAAGAACGATTATTGGTTTGAAAATAGAGACTATTTGGTTTGAATCTATATCTATTGAAACGGAATTGTCTCTTATAGAATCCAAGAACGACCATTGGTTTGAAAATGGAGACTATTTGGTTTGAATCTATATCTATTGAAACGGAATTGTCTCTTATAGAATCCAAGAACGACCATTGGTTTGAAAATGGAGACTATTTGGTTTGAATCTATATCTATTGAAACGGAATTGTCTCTTATAGAATCAAAGAACGACCATTGGTTTAAAAATGGAGACTATTGTTTTTACAAGCCACCATTAACTTTTATTTCATGTAATTTCCGACCGAATGGCTGCCCATAGAGGAGAGCCCTATGCATATTATCTTCGTCGTCAGAAAAAAGAACTGTATCGTCGGCATATAAAATACATAACAATTTAATAAAGCAGCCGACATTTTGCATATATGATTCATCTAGAAATTTCAGAGGGTCTATTGCACAATCATACAAAAAACTTTGTAAATCATTTACATAGAGAGAAAATAAGAAAGGTGACATTATTTCACCTTGAAATAGGCCCATATTACTTACAAAAAAGTCAGACATAGAGTTGTTGTCTCTGACACAAATGTTAATTTTGCCATACATATCCTTTATAATATTTAGGACTTTACCATTAATATCATAGTTCATCATTTTTAGCCGCAATGCGTCCCTCCAAATCGTATCAAATGCTTTTCTAAAGTCTATAAAGATACAATAAAGTTTCTTGCCACTTGATAAATAGAGATATATTATACTCTGTAATATGAATATGTTATCTATCGTGGAGTGTCCTTTTCTAAATCCGGTTTGTGTTTTCAAGATAATCTCGAATTCTTCGGAAAATGCTACTAGTCTGCAATTAAGTATTGATGTGAATATCTTAGAGAAACAGCTTAGCAGTGTTATACCACGGTATGAATCTGGATTTTTGGGGTCCCCAGATTTTTTATAGATAGGTTTTATCCACCTAGTACAAACGCTATCGCATGCCAAATGGGGTGGGATGCTGAAAAATCGCAAGCCAATTTGCGCGCGATTTAGTTTGCCGTGTCCCGCGTGACTCAGCATCGCATGCGAATATCTTATACTATGTTTCGATTGTAAAATTCAAAGAAATGTAACTCTAATATACCCGTTATTTAGTAAAAAATCATACCAAAAGAATGACACCACAAAGAGACACGTTTCAAAAACACTATAGGAAAAATCACTTTTAGGGTGGGTGGGCTTGGCTGAGGCGGACGGCACTGTCTAACCTGTTGGGAAACACAAAATTCAAACTCTAACCTGTTGGGAAACACAAAATTCAAACTGTTATTGAAGCGCCGCAGGCGCGTTAAGCAACGTCACCCCTTTTTCAAATTGATATTGAGGCAGTCAGGTCGCGCCAGCGACCGCTGCCGCGGGGGCCTGATGGCTCATAAAAACAACTCTATATATAAGCGCCCGCGGCTACCACTTTATAGCATCAAGGGTATAGACTGAGCAAATCGAGACGGGATGCTGGTCCCGCCAAACTCTCCAGACGGCATCGACATATCAAAACGCATGCGATTCTCGCCTATCGTATCTGTATTTGGACGGGATTGTGTGCGGATGCGCTGGTTTTATCATACCTATCGCCCACCCTAGTGGGAAAATACCACAGTTCAGAATCAAATTAAATAATAAAACATAAACTGGCATAAACATATCTAAAGTCGATTTGAAATATTCATTACATAGCTGGTCATAACCACTTGCCTTTCCATTTTTAAGCCTCAATATGGCAGTCTTAATTTCCTCCTCCGATTTAGGATTATTTAAATAAAAGCTATCCGACGGATCATAATCATCGCTCACGAAACGTGAAAGATCATCAAGCTCTTCTATACAGTTTAGTGACTGGAAATGTACCTAACCTGTTGGGAAACACAAAATTCAAACTCTAACCTGTTGGGAAACACAAAATTCAAACTGTTATTGAAGCGCCGCAGGCGCGTTAAGCAACGTCACCCCTTTTTCAAATTGATATCGAGGCAGTCAGGTCGCGCCAGCGACCGCTGCCGCGGGGGCCTGATGGCTCATAAAAACAACTCTATATATAAGCGCCCGCGGCTACCACTTTATAGCATCAAGGGTAGACTGAGCAAATCGAGACGGGATGCTGGTCCCGCCAAACTCTCCAGACGGCATCGACATATCAAAACGCATGCGATTCTCGCCTATCGTATCTGTATTTGGACGGGATTGTGTGCGGATGCGCTGGTTTTATCATACCTATCGCCCACCCTAGTGGGAAAATACCACAGTTCAGAATCAAATTAAATAATAAAACATAAACTGGCATAAACATATCTAAAGTCGATTTGAAATATTCATTACATAGCTGGTCATAACCACTTGCCTTTCCATTTTTAAGCCTCAATATGGCAGTCTTAATTTCCTCCTCCGATTTAGGATTATTTAAATAAAAGCTATCCGACGGATCATAATCATCGCTCACGAAACGTGAAAGATCATCAAGCTCTTCTATACAGTTTAGTGACTGGAAATGTACCTAACCTGTTGGGAAACACAAAATTCAAACTCTAACCTGTTGGGAAACACAAAATTCAAACTGTTATTGAAGCGCCGCAGGCGCGTTAAGCAACGTCACCCCTTTTTCAAATTGATATCGAGGCAGTCAGGTCGCGCCAGCGACCGCTGCCGCGGGGGCCTGATGGCTCATAAAAACAACTCTATATATAAGCGCCCGCGGCTACCACTTTATAGCATCAAGGGTAGACTGAGCAAATCGAGACGGGATGCTGGTCCCGCCAAACTCTCCAGACGGCATCGACATATCAAAACGCATGCGATTCTCGCCTATCGTATCTGTATTTGGACGGGATTGTGTGCGGATGCGCTGGTTTTATCATACCTATCGCCCACCCTAGTGGGAAAATACCACAGTTCAGAATCAAATTAAATAATAAAACATAAACTGGCATAAACATATCTAAAGTCGATTTGAAATATTCATTACATAGCTGGTCATAACCACTTGCCTTTCCATTTTTAAGCCTCAATATGGCAGTCTTAATTTCCTCCTCCGATTTAGGATTATTTAAATAAAAGCTATCCGACGGATCATAATCATCGCTCACGAAACGTGAAAGATCATCAAGCTCTTCTATACAGTTTAGTGACTGGAAATGTGCTGCAAATTCGTCAAGATTTACTTTTGACTCAGATGTTTTGGAATTATCGCACATGCTATGGAGTTTTTCCCAGAAACCTTTGCTTTCTGTCTGACAGAGATATCTAATTGCTGATGCGTCTGAGATCCGTGTTTGATACAAACGTCGCATCACCGTCGACATCACCGAAACGAGCTGCATAATGATATGCTAATGAGGGAATTCCAATTTAAACTTGAAAACACCAACGAACGTGACGTAATTTGGTGGTATTTGAATTCGAGTCGACGAAAGTGCGACGTTTGTTTCAAATTAAATGCGAGTAGACGCACTAAATAAATATTTATTCCATTTGGATATACCCGCTAACTATGATACCCGCTAACTATGATACCCGCTAACTATGATTTTATGAACTTAAATGAAATTTTCCAACCTTAGTGGGGCGTGTCAGGTTGGAAATTTCCAACACTTGGAAAGCTTGAGGCCAGTCTAGATGCTATAGGTTTTTGCGATTTTCATGTTCAGATTTCAAAACTTTTCTCCCACCGTGCCCAACTATGATCGGATTTTCAGGTTCAGATCTCTAATTTTTCTTCTACTGGCAGAACCTTGGTCCGCCCAGTTCATGATCAAAAGTCTACTGATCTATTCAGAATAGGCTATCATCCAGGCATGTGAAGGAACAGCCAAGCGGGTTGCAAATTGAATTACGCAAATTTATTAGCCCCCCCCCCCCCAACGTAGACCCTCTAGCTATACGTCCCTGCCCGCCATGTTTATTTTACCATGGGGCTTTAGATAGGCATACTAACGCAATATAGTGTTATACCGCGTTGATCTCAACTTGCTATTAAATTGTTAAAAAGGTACAACGTTTTCGTATAAAAAGTAAACTGGACCTGATTTCTTTCAGACAAGTTCAGAGCAAAATTCCACCTAAAGAATCATGTCCGACCTAAAATATGTGACAAATACCTACGAAATAGCGATATAAAACCAATAATTTCCACTCCTCAGAATATTAATATTAATTTCGTCGCTTGGAAGTCAAAAGCCACATTTTCTCACAAAATTTTACGCTTTAAATTGATATATAACTTCATATTTTAGCCGTTTTGACCAAAACCCTCATGAACGCTTTATGCCATTTTAAGAAATCATTTAGATTCGTCTTGAATTAAATGCGACGTTTGTTTCAACAGACGAATTTTGAATTAAACTCGAGTCTATTTCTAATTGAATTCGAGTCGCGGTAGTGCGACGTTTGTTCCAAGGGTAATAAACGAACCAAAGCTAAAACAATCACATCTATAAAGGGGTTTCTGCATGTAGCGTTTAAAACAATTCTTGTCAAAATCACTTTATAGATTCCAACCAAATAAGATCCACATGCATAAGGCTTATGTTTGGTGGGGTAATTATAAATAGTTATATATGTTGTCGCGAGTGCATGGAACTGAAACTAACCATTATATTATTGGGGGAGCTCTCCGCTTCAGATACTCAGGATGTTCATTTCACTCATAACATGTCATCATGTCGATTTCAATGATATTCGACAAACAACGTCATCGTGTAACTTTCACCATTGACCGAATTCGCGTGGAACTGACTGTATCTTCTGCTTTGTTCATAAGTATATGTTTTCATTCTATTCAAAAAATAGGATATACATGCAGACTTATGATAACAATCAAATCCATATAAAATATTATCTTATTTCCTTTCGCACGGTATAGTCTGTACAGAACCATGCAGTATTGATCAACTGCTGTGAATCAATTGGAAAAATAAAGCTTTGAGATACACGTAGATCGTGTTGAGTTGTGGTGATTTTAGTTTATTTAAAAAAATATTAAAACTTCCTGGGATCCGATGATTTGTATGGACCTACTTTCCCTTATAAATAAAAACAAATAAATGACTTTATGACGTTTATATAAATAGGAGAATGTTGCACGTCGACTGATTTGGGTTGGCCTCTTGGCAGCCGATTACGACATTAATGCTTTAAGCCCACCGATCTACTGTGCACATTCGCGCTCCCGAAAATTCAAAACAACAGCGTCGTATTAGATAATAATTGGTGACGTCACAAAATCAGATATAGTCTATATACGACACAAAGCGTCCGGTTTTGGTTCGTTATTACGCCACCTGTGGTGTATCTAGCTTCTGAGATTTTGATATTGTGTGGTGTACAGGGCGAATGTATTCTTGGAGATTTTGTGTACCTTACTCAATCGTACCGATAGAATCACGTAGATGCCGAAATTGTAACGTTAACGCCACCGGTGTATAATATGTTTATGAAAATATGATAAATCGTATCGATAGAGTCAGGACAGGCTGAAATTGTAAACTTAAAGTCACCGGTGTAATAATATGTTGTTGAAAATATAAATAATTTGATAGACTGAAATTAATATATAACCCATTGGGAGCCCCTGATGTATTCTTGTTTGTACCTTACTCAATCGTACCGATAGAATCACGTAGATGCTTAAATTGTAAAGTTAACGCCACCGGTGTATAATACGTTTTTGAAAATGTGTTAAATCGTATCGATAGAGTCAGGACAGGCTGAAATTGTAAACTTAAAGTCACTTGTTGTTGAAAATATAAATAATCTGATAGACTGAAAATAATGTGTAACCCATTGAGAACCCCTGGTTTAGTGAAGTGCATTGTGGGAAGTTTAATTGTGATTCTCCTACATCTTTATTTTCTGGAATTATCACCAAGATTTATCCACTCTATTCTCTTAAAATGTACCCTGATCGGTCATATTCTTTTGATAATTCTATCTAAATACATCTTAGCTACTATTCGGATCTGCTGTCCCGGTCGAAGAAGGTTTAGTTTGACCAAAACGGCTATTGACAAAAGTTTGTTTACAAAAATTTAGCATACTCAATGACCTGTAGGCCGTACACGCTGTAAATTTTTTATCGAAAACAAATTCAATTTCTTCCATCTAAAACATAATTACGCGCTGAACTCTGTCATTTTAAGAATATAGTAATATTATACACATACACACCAAGTTTCAGCTCAAAATTTTGAAAAATTACAGTTTTATAGACATAAATCAATTTTAATGGCAAATCCCATGTTAAATTTTATCATCGAAAAAAAAAAAAAATCATTTATTCGATCTAGGAAATAATTACGTGCTGTACCCTGTCATATTTGACTGGTTCTACCTGATAATTGTGTGACAGTACAGTCGCGTTACTTTATACGTCAACATTGGTCATTATCACTCGACAAATTTATTTCGGTCTATCGTATCAACCCCTATTTCCCCCGCGTAGCCTGACTAAGTGTCTTTATCGCTCCACTAATTTGTATTGTTTCAACGGTATGAATTCCATATCCAATTATCCACATATAACCAACCCAACCTCTAATCCCGGTCCAATTTATTTATTTCTTTCATCGGTATATAGTCATGTTACGTAATATTTTATCTCGTGATACTTTAGTCCAAGTCTTCTTGTACTAAAACCAGCTAAGATATTGGGATGGCGATGCTGGCGTTTAGTCCAAGACCGCCCTATATGCTCGCTTATGACACGGCTTAAGCGTTAGTGACCCGCTCAAATAAAACCACAATTATATGAAATAAAATATCACAATTGCGACAATAAACGGATATTTTCCGCAGAAGACATGCTATTTTATCTGAAACCCACATCAGTTGTGAATTTAAAACGGTAATTTAATGCGAAAAGAGACATTTACCTCAATGTTTACAATTTTTTTAAAGTATGCGAACTCGGTTGACCTCGCGAACTGTGTTCGGCATTTTCCGTTGAAAATATTCCGTAGATTTTGGACAACAACGCAAATTACGATGAATTCTCCATTGTAATCGTAATTATGTGTGTCAATAAATAAAATAATAATTTAAACATTGGAGATATAAATGTAATACACTAAATAAATGAACCTTAAGTTTGAAAAGTCCCACTAAAACGGAAGAACTATATTTCGAAACTGTGTGATTCGGTTCTCCGATTATTTTATCAACACAGATGTCAAAATGCACACCACACGCATGGCAAGTCAGACACAAGAGATCTAATTTGCTCCAATTTTGACAAGTTGCTTGCGATAATTGTCAACAAAACTACCGTTCTGATCCTCCATTATGTCATTAAGTTTTTAGTGCGGGATTTGTTCTGAAAGCACATAGAAAACTGGACTTTCGGGCGATCGGTTTTCTCCATTTTTGTTCGGAAAACCCGCGCTATATATAGAAACGGAAAGTAGAATTCCCAGAACAAACAGCGGATTATGCCGAACTTATTCGGACCACTTCGGCTTTCGGTTAAAACGTAAACAAACAGAGAAACAAATCGATGTTTATGGCAATCAACCGGAATATTCTATGTGTAATTTAACATTAAAGTTAGATTATTATACACCATTGTGACCATAAGATGTAAGCCTTTCCGATGTATGTAGCATCATGTATTGATTTGCTAGGTAAATCGAGTAAAATACACCACAGATTCCCGCCACAGATCGTGGGCGTAAGTCGTGTGGTAGGATTGGTATGCAAGCGGGCTTGGACTAAACGCCAGCATCGCCATCCCAATATCTTAGCTGGTTTTAGTACAAGAAGACTTGGACTAGTGATACTTGTACTTATATGTCTATGGTATTACTATAGTATACCGTATATATATTATATATCAATTGCTATTCCTTTCTATATAATCCTGGTGCCAACTATAGAGATAATTTCAGACCCCCCCCCCCCAATTTTATATAATTGCTGCTTTAGTACAGTCACGATGCATTACATGGCAACATCGATCCACTAATTTATGTCAGTTCATCAACTTCATCGGTACAAACACCTTTTTTCTCCGAGTCCATATAACCAACCCAACATCTTATAGAACTCCATAAATGACTATTCTGGCACTATATAGAGATGACTAAGATTCTGACACCCCCTATTTTATAGCCTTGTTGCAACAGTAGAGTTGATATGCATAATATGTCAACATTGGTCGTTATTGCTCTACAAATTTATATCGGTTCAACCCTTAGTTCCCTGTATCGCCCACCCCTCCCTCAATTTATTTTTTCATTTGTATTATAGTCTCGTCACATACACATTTTATCTTTTGTAACTTTTGCTTCAACGCGTCGAGATCCGCTGCAGACAATAAAAAACTGACAACATTTTGAAATGTAAGCAGGCTTCAAACTCATCTTATCCAAGAAAAACTCTGGTTACATAAAAAATTATCCACATATAACCAACCCAACCTCTAATCCCGGTCCAATTTATTTATTTCTTTCATCGGTATATAGTCATGTTACGTAATATTTTATCTCGTGATACTTGTACTTATATGTCTATGGTATTACTAAATTATACCGTATATGTATATCAATTGCTATTCCTTTCTATATAATCCTGGTGCCAAATATAGAGATAATTTCAGACCCCCCCCCCCAATTTTATATAATTGCTGCTTTAGTACAGTCACGATGCATTACATGGCAACATCGATCCACTAATTTATGTCAGTTCATCAACTTCATCGGTACAAACCCCTTTTTTCTCCGAGTCCATATAACCAACCCAACATCTTATAGAACTCCATAAATGACTATTCTGGCACTATATGGAGATGACTAAGATTCTGACACCCCCCCCCCACCTATTTTATAGCCGTGTTGCAACAGTAGAGTTGATATGCATAATATGTCAACATTGGTCGTTATTGCTCTACAAATTTATATCGGTTCAACCCTTAGTTCCCTGTATCGCCCACCCCTCCCTCAATTTATTTTTTCATTTGTATTATAGTCTCGTCACATACACATTTTATCTTTTGTAACTTTTGCTTCAACGCGTCGAGATCCGCTGCAGACAATACAAAACTGACAACATTTTGAAATGTAAGCGGGCTTCAAACTCATCTTATCCAAGAAAAACTCTGGTTGCATAAAAAATTTGTGTATAAGGTGTACGCGCATTTGTTGCGTTAAAAACCAAAGGTCCCAAGTCAAGGTCCAAATCCCCAACACACTGATGTGAGGTTTAACTCCATCTACATACAGTAATGCCCAAAGTAATTCATCACTTAACCACAGCAAAATTGTGTGTATTTTTTCATGATTCTAAATCCTGAAAAATTACCCATAATTATGCTGTGGTTAAAGGGTCAATTACTTTGGGCATTACTGTAACCAATATAAGGATTTGAGGTTTAATGATAACTCAATCATCATACAGTAATGTTCAAAGCAATTGACCACTTAACCACAGCAGAATAATGGGTAATTTGAGGATTGTAAATGCTGAAAAAATACATAATTCTGCTGTGGTTAAGTGGTCAATTACTTTGGGCATTACTGTAACCAATATAAGGATTTGAGGTTTAATGATAACTCAATCCTCATACAGTAATGTCCAAAGTAATTGACCACAGCACTGATGTGAGGTTTAACTCCATCTACATACAGTAATGCCCAAAGTAATTCATCACTTAACCACAGCAAAATTGTGTGTATTTTTTCATGATTCTAAATCCTGAAAAGTTACCAATAATTCTGATGTGGTTAAGTGGTCAATTACTTTGGGTATTACTGTAACCAATACAAGGATGTGAGGTTTAATGAGAACTCCATCCATATAACTAATAATTATGTGTGAAAATTAAAACAAAACAAAATAAATTCCATGATGGCGTCCAATATGGACTGCCTAATTCTGCTCCAAAACATGTATATTCAATATATGGATGTTTATTCAGGGGGGGGGGGCGTTGAAAAAAAAATTCTGCTTGTTTTTTTAGTGTTTTGGCACTGAGTTGGGCTTCAAAACCACTTTGAATGAGAGAAATAATGTAATTCTAACTGGTAAACTGACTGCAGGCAGTTATTGTGTTGTATTTTGTTGCACATTTTGAAATCCAAGATGGCCGCTGGCAGCCATGTTTTTTTGGCCGAATGACCTCAAAATGACTCATTCCTATTTACATGTCCATGTTAACATCCATGATAAATAGTATGCACATAAATTCATATACAGCTGTTTACAGTGAATTTCCCCCCGCAAATCTCTGTTTTAGTGTTAAAAGGGGGGTAGGTGTCAAAAAATGGTCGGAAAAAACTGCCGTAAACGGAAAAAAAATTGGCGGTTGGGGTGGGTGGGTACAAAAAATGATCGAAAGGGAAAAAATGCCATACGTGCCTGAAATTTTTTTCCGACCCCCCCCCCCCCCCGGTTTATTGGGGGAAACCGATTATTTCAATGATATTTTCATTAACTGTGATCCAAAACCCGACTTACGGGAGCGTGCGACTGTATCTTAAGCATATGTGCCTATTTAATGAGCCAACAATTGGAATCCCAACAGAGAAGATTGGCGTGGGTCCCTTGCGCGATCTGTCCATCGAAAACTATTTAGACATCTCAAGACACATAAGACCCAATAAGTTAATATACAGAATAGATACATCTATTGCCTGAGTGACTCATATTTATATTTGTTACAATGAGGTCAAATAGTTGCGAAGCCAGCACCACAATTCTTTCCCTCCATAGTAAATCTTAAAACAACTTCTAAAGAATTAATAATTCACCTTATATTTGGTATGAAGCGTCCTTGGTTAACTGGAGTTCAGATTTGTTAACATCACGTCACCAAGGTAATTACTTGCGAAGCCACAGCCACAACTATTTCCCTCCATAGTAATTCTCAAAACAACTTCTTAAGAACAATTGACCAGGTCAGTCGCGCAATTATTGGAAGAGCCACGGTCAATCATTTTTTAAAAACCAAATGTTACATTTAAATTATTGCTTTATTTAACCAAAACAAAAATGAGAAAATTTAACTTTTACTACTTGCTAAATTTTATCTTTTAATTATTTCATTTAAATTTTAGTATTTACAGTATACTATGTCCAAGTCTTTATAATCTGTTGAGTGACCCCACAGTCGTTTACTTTGTTAGTAATAATTTGAAGGATTACTTGTTTAAAGGTACTCAATCCGATAAAACTCCTCTCAATTACTATTTCAATGGCTTCGGGGGTCAAAAATATTTGATTCGAGTCGAGGAAGTCACCCATCAAAGCTCAGATTTGTTAGATATCGATTTTAGAAATCTATTATTTTTCATTATCGGGAATTCTTTCTGGCCCAGAAGACAGTCAAAATTTCGTTAATATTACCACTTGATTATAGAGTTATCCATCCTTGTCTGTTTGAATAGAGTTTTGGCTTAAAATCTCGAGCAGGTTACCAAATTGACGGCATTTATTAGTACTCATCTCGAGCAATTAACAAATTTCAAAAATCAATATCTAATAACTCTGAGCTTTGTTTGATGGGTTCCTCGACTCGAATCAAATATTTTTTACCCCCAAAGCCAAAGAAATAGTAATATAGGACCCTCTGATCGGATTGTTGTTGTTGGAATCTGTTGAGATGGGGACCCTCTTTACGGATTGAGTACCTTTAAACGCAATTGTTATCAAAATATTTTATGTATTTTTTATAATTTCTATTTATATGTAATACCATAATCTTGGTGGCGTTACCATTTCTGACTATGGTTTTCTTGTTAATTAGTGCGTTCCTGCCGTTCTCATAAAAGCCGAACATAAAGTTCATATATTTACGTATAGGCTATACATCTAATATCGCTTCCGCTCTCCCGATAGCCTTGCGGTAGACACACCCTCCTGCATGGAGGGCCAAAAGGGTCATAATTCTAACTTACTAATTTAACTCTAACATAATATTTTAATTATAATATTTCGATTCTAACTTAATATTTTAACTCTAACTTGATATTTTAATTCTAATAGTACAATGCTAACTTGATATTTTAACTCTAACTTAATATTTTAACTCTAACTTAATATTTAAATTCCAACTCAATATTGTAATTCTAATATTTAAATTTTAAATAAACATTTTAACACTGACTTAATGTTTAAATTCTAACCTATCTCAACTCCAACTTAATATTTTAATTTTAACTTGATATTTTTATTTCAATATTTTAATTGTATCTTTTTTTTTTAATGTTCGATTTAAAATATTAGAATTAAAAAGTTGAAGTTGGAATGAACGTAAAACGAATTTCAGAATTGAGAAGTAAAAATTAAAACAAACATAAAACGGATATATTGAGTTGGAATTGTGACCCGATTTGCCCGCGCGCATTCTATAACAATTCTATCGAAAGACTCGCTGCGATCGGACCGCGGAAATTACCGAACTCGCAAGCTTTCCCGGCGTCGCTATCTTTGTCGTTGCATGATGCGGCGTTTCTGTTGAATCTTATTTGTCCCTGCGAGAACAATGGTCCCAGGCCTGTTGGCAATAATTTGATGGTTATTTTTAAATGACCATCTAAAGTATACGGGGGATTTCAGACAGGAATATAATAATAATTACAATATAGTAATAAATAATTATGTTGACACGCATTTGTATTTCAAGCCAATATATGGTAGTAAAATGTTCGATTATCTGTTTCCAAAGCATGTGCTGAAGAAGTGGGTCGACAAGTACATGTATTAGATCATGTCATGAACACAGGGGCATGTAACGCGCTCCGCTGTCCGCCCCCTTTTGCGCTGCCCATATACGCCGCTTCTATATACGCGCCTGCTTCACGTTAATGGTAGTATTATAGAGACGTCTATAATACTACCATTAACGTGAAGCAGGCGCGTATATAGAAGCGGCGTATATGGGCAGCGCAAAAGGGGGCGGACAGCGGAGCGCGTTACAGGCCCCTGTGTCATGAATTTCTATTATGGCTATATATGCACGCAGAGATTATATTCCACCCGTTTAAAATATATGGCAACGTTTTGATGTTCTGACGGGGAACTTTATAGCATTCAACACACAACGCAGTGAATATATTTCGTTGTTAGTACTTGTTCCTTAATAATCTATTTAACAGTAGGGGCCGTGGCACCAACTCCAGATTGCATGATTGAGCTTTATTAATGCATTTATAAAAAACATTGGTAGTATCATAACATTTATGTCTAGCCCTGTTAAATGTTGATAAATAACACGTTTTAAAATTTGATACCATAGTTGACAGTGGTTAGCATTATTTCGTTGCAATTAATCGATTCTGATAACTAAAGCGTACTTTGAAGAAATATTGTTGTTGTTGTTGTTCTATCTTAATGATATGGGGACCGTCTGATCGGATTGAGTACATTTAACTTATGTTCAGTCCGTGCGGTATACCTGGGTATATCAGAAAGTTAGGATGTATAGCATTCGTGGAGATTATAGGAGTATAGATAATTTAACCAATTAATATTACACTCTCTCCATCTGTATGCCTTGTATTCTATTGATTTCAACATTTAAACGTGCAATGAAGAGATGTGCATAAATTATGAAAAACAATAATTGATACCAGATGGGTTATATATTTGGCTAGATCATTGCATGTCATGAATCTCTACTCTGGCTACGTCCGTAGAGTTCATAATCCACCAGTTTATAAAAGTTTATACTATGTTTCTTAGGTATAATACATGTTCCTTAGTAAATAATTATGCACCGGCATTCCATAGTAAATGTAGGTTCCATGCAGCTCGAGATTGCATGCTTGATATAGAATAGGTCAATTTTTGGGCCAAGTCTGATTGGCATCCCTTACAATCGTGGAATTTCTTGTGGGTAATCAATTCAATGTTTATTGAGATATCGACTAACGAACATGGAAAAAAAAATCATGCCATTTGGAGTTGGCACCGTAGCCCCCACTGCGAAATATATTATTAAGGAACAAGTACTAACAAAGAAATATACTCCTTGCGTTGTATGTTGAGTGCTATAAAGTTCCCCGTCAGAACATCAAGTACAAATTCATGACATGATCTAATACTTGTCGACCCATATCTGTATTATATAAAAGAAATATATTCAGCACATGCTTTGGAAGAAATTTACAACCATATATAGCTTGAAATACATCTCAACAAAATTATTTATTATTATATTATAATTATTATTATGTTCCTGTCTGAAACGCCCCTTGTATCTATAGATGTAATTTTAAAACAACCATAAAATTATTGACAACGGGAACCGTTGTTCTCACAGGGACAAATAAGATTCAACAGAAACTCCGCATCGCGCATCGCTCATCGACAAATATAGCGACGCCGGGAAAGCTTGCGAGTTCGGCTATTTCCGCGGTCCGATCGCAGCGACGTCTTTCGATAGAATTGTTATACCGTGCGCGTGTGCCAATCGGGTCACAATTCCAACTCAATGTATCCGTTTTATGTTTGTTTTAATATTTACTTTTCAATTCTGAGATCCGTTTTATGTTCATTCCAATTTCATCTTTGTAATTCTAAAATATTTTCATTCCAACATTATATCTTTTAGTAGAGGATTTGTATTATTTAGCTTCTTACTTTGAAACTACAATTAAAATATTAAAATAAAAATTGAAATATGAATTAAAATATTAAGTTGGAGTTGAAATAATAAGTTAGAATTGAAACATTAAGTCAGAGTTAAAATGTTGAGTTAAAGGGGTACTGTACGCCAAATGTTGTTGTTGGTTTCTATAGTCTCCGAGTCGGAGAATAAGGTAACAATTTTTTCATTATTTGAAAGTCTGTTGAGTACGAAGTAGTGTTACGGATGACAAATTTACCGGAATGCAAAAATACAAATTGTCGTTGTCGAGTAATTTTTGTACAGTTTTCAACCAAATGAATCAAATAAAAGTTATATTATAGGCATACTAATCCCATATAATCATTTAGGTTATTGTATCGTCGCTAGCCAGTGAGTGGCTTGATTGTTATCCCCGTATCATCATAATATTTTAAGCGATCGGTTTAACAATCCAGTATCCCTCAATTACTTTGTTTGATTACGGAAATTCGTAATTTAATTGACGCCATTTTATGGCTCCAGTCATAAATTCAATTTATATCAAATTATTAACTTTTAAATTATTAAATTTTAAGATAGCCTATTAACCTGAGCGTTTACAGAATACACCTTCGACTCAAATTACTTATGTTTCTATATATTATCGATATTAGATCGTTGTTGTCACCGGAAATTTAATGAAAATGGCGTACAGTACCCCTTTAAAATTGAATATTATAATTAAAATATTAACTTAAAATTGAAATATTAAGTTAGAGTTAAAATATTAAGTTGGAGTTAAAATATCAAGTTAGTATTAAAATATTAGAATTAAAATATTATGTTAGAGTTAAAATAGTAAGTTAGAATTATGACCCTTTCGGCCCTCCATACTACTGAGTCAATGTGTTCATATCCGAAATGAACGGCGGTTTCAATGCGGTCGGATTTTGACCGCGATAAAAATTCATCGCGGTCAAAACCCATGAACATGTTGAATCAACCGCAGTGCGATTCACTGTAATCCCACTTAGACCTAGGCCCTACACGTGAGTCAAATATTTGACAACAAACTACAATATGGCGGCCAAGATGGCTGCCGAAATGTGAATATTTACTAAACTTTAAACAATTCACCACACATTGTTACTCCTTATGTAATTTTATAGACGTAACAAAAAATGTTTTTTAAAAATGGTACCGTATGCTCCCATTTAGAGGTCACCCGAAGATCCATATGAAGTTTGGTGACGATCGGATGAGATGTGACCTGAAGGGCATACAAAGAAAGTAAAACCCAAGATGGCCGCTGTCAGCCATGTTCTTTAAACAGAATTCGGAAAAAAATGGTAAGCTCCCATCCAGGGGTCACCCCGAGGAGCCATATGAAGTTTGGTGACGATCGGATGAGGGTGTGGCCTGTAGAATGTTCCAAAGGATTTAGCGTTGCTGTCTGACATGTTTTTCAACGAAATTCTGGGGGGGGGGGGTGGGGTGATAAGCTCCCATTTACAGGCCATCCCGATTATCCATATGAAGTTTGGTGAAGATCGTGTGAGGAATGTGGCATGTATGGTTGCTAACGGATTCAAAGCTGAAATCCAAGATGGCCATGTTTTTTCAACGAAATTCGGGGGAAAAATGGTAAGCTCCCATCTATAGAGGTCATCCCGATGATCCATGTGGGGTTTAATGAAGACCGCGTGAGGAATGTGGCATGTAGGGTTGCTAACGGATTCAAAACTGAAATCCAAGATGGCCGCTGGCGGCCATGTTGTTCAACGAAATTAGGAAAGCTCCCACCTAGATGTCACGCTGAAGATCCTTCTGGAGATTGATGACAATCGGATGAGAGATTTGGCCTAGCTGTAGGGTATGCTAATGTAACGCGCACGGGGGTTCAAATACGGACCACGTAACCACCAATTCCCCAAATTAATCGGAACTGCATTACATGTCCAATGTCCAACTAATTATTCTAACAAATGGTAGTGTGCCTTCAAAATAAGTCTCTTCGGTTCCCCATGCACGCCAAATAAAATCTAATCCTTTTGGAGTGAGCCCCCTCAGATTCTTTGCTGAGATCTATGCCAATTTTCATGTCACCCGATAATTCAATTTGGACCTTTAAAACCAGAAATGGCGTCCCTTTTTACGTTAACTTCCAGAAAAAGAAATGTTCCGTCGACCTGCTATGTTCCATGACTGAGTATGATGTGCAATAAAACGTAACAATCTAGATGGGCGGCTGTGCCGTCTACTGACAGTTTAAGGGGCAGAACCCAGTCAGGTTGTAATTCACGGACACTCGAGCCGTACATCTAGACTGTCACGCCAACTGCACACCAGCAGCCAAATATCGATTTGTCAACCAATTTATTTGTCTTGAATTTTCCCCTTGACTTCCATGACCGAAATCGCCTATCTACCTGACCATGTGCAGAGAAACAATTGCTGCATTCGCCAGCCTGAAGTGGTCCAGGGTGTTGTATAGTATGAATACCACTAGTGATAAATCATGAACTATAGGTGTGCACCACAAGGGAAGGAACCCGCGACGTCAACCTTTGTTTGACGAAAGATTTGTATTCTCATAGGTTTTGACAGTGGGACCACCAGGGAGAGAAACTACATTTCCCGTCTTGGCCCTAGTCTCAGCTCTGTCGCATACAAAGGGGAGAAACCACATTTCCCACCTGGCCCTAGAATTATTAGCTCTAGATCCCACCGTCAAAACCACACGGCCGAGGCATTACGGCATGATTATTCACTTTCACATCTTTGTCAAACAAAAGGCGCATCTGGAGACGTTAACATTCCGCAGTTTCTCTATTTAAATTTGATCAACCCACCATGTTGGCGACAAATACCGGCACATCCAGCCTGGACACAGCTCTCGGTCTTCTGCGTATCTCGTCTGCACAGCTTTAATAGGCTCCAACTATACTAAGACCTTAGGGTGTCCAGGTTGGTGTGACTCCGGCATGGCCCGTCAACCAAGTGGTATAATTCGGCCTTGTCTTCGTTAATATCTCTGCACATGTCAGGTAAGAATAGGATTCCGTGGGTTAGCATATCATGAGTTGCTCACGGGGTTGAGTGCCTGCTATCTGTGACGGAGTCTGCTTCCGTGGCTGCCCACATCAGTCCAAGGTTGGTGTAACAATCGTGGATCAAGTAGCTATTAAAATTAGCAAGCCACAATTGCTAATGTATGAAGGAGTCCAACTGAGAGGTCGCCCATAAAAGAGCGCAAATTAAATTTAAATTACCAATCGAGGGGTTACCACAATGAGAATCGTTCAAGGTGCACACAATATTTGGTCGTCAATTTCTAGGTCTACCCAACATGTCGCCAGCGTCTGTATATGACTTCCCAAATGAACTGATTCTTCCACTGGTCGACAATAAGGGTTTCCATTGAACTGGCAGACCAACACTGTGTGACAATTTGAGAAAGAGAATGCGTCCAAAGACGTTATAAATAGCCAACCATCCCGAAGGATGCCAAAATGAGAAATGGATGTCACTGATTCTTTTAAATCTTCGATCTACATAACCCAAATGAAAACGACATGGAAGCACACATAGGTCACCAAATACCCGGGATTCCCAATATATCGCCAGCCTACCACTGGTCTTTCTTCAAAAGACACCTCCGACCACTTTTCAGTCTTCTGCTAGGCGACAGTAAGGGCTACCAGTGCATTTGGCTGACCGTGTGCTCCATGACCATTTTCACTGAGGGATGCCTCTTCATTTCAGCTCTTGATCTTAACAGGTGAGAAATCCGAAGACTTCTAACCAGAGCTGATGATGAAGTGATTTGGGGGGCTAACCCCGGGATCTTCGAAAAAGGCTCCTTAACCAGAGCTAAAGTGGGTGGTTTGGGGTGGCTGGCCCCGGGATTGTCGAAAGCGCCGAGAGGCCCTTTCCTTAATCCCTCATGTTTTTGCCTTTATTATAGAGAACAAACAAAAATACAAACAAATACAATAACAAATTTTGATTATTTTTTCTTCTTTCTTTTTTGAAGTTTTTCTGATGACGATTGTGGAGATGGAGGAGATTGAGATTTCTGTTGGTGCTGCTGTATACGAAGTTGAATTTCTTCGAGTTGTAGTCTCTGCTCTTCTTTCGCCCTTTCCACGACTCTGTTGGATTCCGCGATGATCTCTTCCACAGAGCGAGTGGTGCCTGTGCTGATGTTGTTGTTGCTGGTGGTAGAGCTGGGAGACACCGGGATGAGATGGAACTCCGGTGTCCGTGGTGGCAATCTGTCCAACTCCACATCGAAGCTGGCGGCAGGAACAGCAGGGGTGGTTTCCTGCTCCCTTTCTCCGCTCGCCTCGATGACGACAGCAGGGACCTCCGGCAGATCAACGGAGTCCCTGCTATCTGGTGCGATGTCGCCATAGCTTAAGTAAAGTTGAGCATGCAGGTCGGGTCGTCTGGGCGTCTCTCAGACAACTCCGACCTACCGGCTGTGACACTGGACGTCGGCTGAACCACACGGGCTATAAAGTGAGTAGATGGGCGCGAAGCGCCCGGGATGGTCGAAAAGATCGAGTGATCTTCTCCTTCACCCCTACCACACGGGCTCCAATAAATTCTGCCTTTTATATCCGACATTGACCAATCAGAATGCGAGAAGCCCAAAAGTATTGATTTTCTAAAAATAGGACAGCTATCTCTGTGTAGAGAAAACCAATTAATAATTCACCACTGACAGCTCTCAGTTGTCTCCACTGAAATTCCGTCTGCTAAAATTCCCTAAATTAGGATAAATTCCATGTCCGTGACACTAAAGGAAATTGTTGACGGATCCACACACGAACGGACGACGGACGACCAACCCACGGCAATAGCTCAAACTTAAGTAAAGTTGAGCTAAAAATGATTCAGCTGAAAACAAATGTTGATGGTAGTATATATGGCAGGCTACATTGGTCACAAATACAAATCAATCAGATGACTGACCGTGAGGCTCAACAGAGAAAGACCACAAAATAACACCGGTGTTGAATCGGCTCACCATACATTAAAATAGTTCTCTCAAGTTGCAAGACTGGAATTTGAATATAGTTTTGAACACCATGTTTATTAAAAATTGTGGATTCTTCTAAGTTGTGTTTTTACCAGGATTTAAAGGTCCCTTGTATATAGTTCATATATATTTCATATGTTGACAATGTTGGTGGATTTTTAATATACATAAAGCTGTACACAATTTCCCATTCTAGGGTCAGTATGAAAAGGCTTTCAAATATAATTTGTTCATGTAAATACAGGTTAAAAACAATTATGGACAATAGTCCTTCATAATGAATATCCCACAATGAATTGGGAAAATTTCAGCGTTGAAATAAATAAAGTGGCTGAGAAATAGATGTCTTACTCAGTCGGTGGAGTTCTGTGAATTTGCTAACCATGTGACATGCTTCACACCCTTAATGTGTGCAGGGGGTTCTTCCTTATAACATATCAAAAGTTCGCTGCGAGATCTGTATGCAAAATATGAAAATTGTCATTGTTTCTTGTAAAGGTGTTTGCGATTACATCCGTTTAAAGGCACGGGCGGCGTTCGTTGCAGAAATATTCATATTTGTTCAAATCGCCATCAACAGAAGGAATATTAAAATATATATAGTTTTGTGGGCGGGTATTTTCGGACACTTTTTATTTTTCGGGAATTGGGATCGTCAGATTTAATTTTTCCGGGAATCGGGAACAGAATTCCACCGGGACCCGGGGAAGGTTGAAATTATTTTCTGGGACCCGGGAAATTATCCCCAATTAATCGGGATTTCCATTTTTATTCACCTAATTATGAACTGATTTCCCCCAAAATGCACACACCCGATCGGTATTCCAGCAATGAAAGATGAGTCAGGCATGTTTTGTTCCGTTTCATGTGTTTTGGTGATATTCCACGATTTGGATTTTTGTGATCAAGAATCGTGTGCCAAATTATTTCTCAGTTGGTTTGTGACTTGGTTTTTCATACTAACATTCCAGTTATGGGGCACAATCTCAAATCACAAACCGTCTTAGATATATTGAGACCACATGAATTTGCATACATACCTGGACATTTAAATACCTGATTTTCTGTGGTGTAGATCAGTGTAAAGAGTGATCAGTTGATTCTGTTCAATGGATTTGCATATAGGTTCGCATTTTATGTCATGTAAAATGATGTAATGACCAGACAGTAGCCAGTAAATCATAAGATAGCATAAAAATACAATATATGTACATTGATCTAGATTACTTGTGAATATTGTATGTTTTGTCGATACTCTATATAATATTTTAATAAGTGAGATCACTAACTCGCAACAGGTCGTTACCGAATCGCAGGTGCGAGAACTTCATAAAACTAATTAAACAATCACCCTGGATACATACAATACGTCGGTTTCGCACAGTAGATGGATTGGATGTATCACGTATGTTTTTGAGTTATTTTTTTAACGCAAGTCCTCGCTATTTATCAGTAACTTATGGGAAGTTCGTTGACAAAACAGGGCGTCTGAATGTCTGCATCGTCACCAGACCCTAACTATGTAGATGACATGGCCACAAAACAATTCTTAAACACGTGGTTGCACTCAGAATAAATGAAATTAAGCCATAAAATGTTGATAAAAAATGCTCGCACTCAGCTGTCGAATGTTTGCAAATGGATGCTACTTCTTAACTTTGACCTTTTACCGGTGGGTTGGGTAAAATGCTAGGAATCGGGCCATATGGAACCATCGGCCATCTTTAAAATCGCGAACCAGTGATAAGGCTTATTCCTGGGAACTGGCTTTTTTCACTGGGAACTGGGATTTGCTTTTAATTCCTGGGAACTGGGAAATGGCATATTTTTTTCCTGGGAACTGGGATTTGCTGATTTATTTCCTGGGAATCTGGGATTGGACCCCCCCCCCCCGTCCCCCCTCTTTTGTTCATATGCCAAACATAATCAGCGCGTAAATAGTATATTTTCAAGACGTACGATGATGCACGTAAAGTTTGGCTTCTGTTTACATAACACAGCGCAATTATATTGGTTAATCACACACAAATGATATAAACGCTCTTTATTATTTCCATATCAGGAAAACAGTAACAAATAATGCTCTTTATGTTTACCATATCCGGATATAAACAAAAGCCAGGTTCTGTGACGTTTTTTGCTTTTGTTTACACAACAAAGGAAAAACATTTGACAATAACACACTGTTTATGTCATATTTCTGATTGATATAAGAACAAGGTGTGTCTATATTTTACTACTATTTCCGTTTATGGCGGTTTTTGACTGAGGTGAATATTTTAACAGCATACCCACCGCCAACGCCGCCCGTATCTTTAAGGGTGGGGATAATAACAAAAATTAAAGTGTCAATGACACTGTAGCTCAACTTGGAAATGTGATCATGCCATATATTACAGCCCATAGAGCGAGAGGGAACTAGGGCAGTGTATGCTTATAAGTAACTGTAGGTTACCATGAAGATCCATAAACAGTTTGGGATTAATCGGATGAGAGTTTGGCTCTAGGGAGTGCCAAAGGATGCAGTAATACTATTAATTAGAGAGAGTGAAATCCAATATGGCTCCCATCTAGAGGTATGAAGTTCGGTGCCGATCGGATGAGGGAGTTGTCCTCTTGGCTGCGCCGATGGATTTATTCAAAGAGTGAAATCCAAGATGGCCGTTGGCGGCCATGTTTTTCAATGAAATACGAAAACAAATGATGGTTCCCATGTTGTGTCACCCAAAAGATCCATATGAAGTTTGATGATGATTGGATGAGGGATGTGGGCAGTAGGGTGTGACAAAGGGTTTAGTCATGCAAAGAGTAAACTCCAAGATGGCTGCCAGCGGCCATGTTTTTCATCGAAAATCGTTCAAATTTGATAGCGACTACCTCGAGGTGATCCAATACATGCCTGTAAATAAAACAAAATCTTTAATAAATGCGGGCTGCAGGGTGCTGCGATGGATTCAAATTTGAAATATAAGAATTGAATATGGCTGCTGGTGGCCATGTTTTGTAAGGAATTTCAGAAAAAAAATGATGGCTCAAATCTAGAGTTCACCCCGAAGATCCATATGTTTGCAAGTTGACGATCGGATGAGGGATGTTGTCTGTATAGGGTGTGGCAAAGAATTTAGTCATGCAAAGGGTAAAATCCAAAATGGCTGCCGGTGGCCATTTTTTTCTTCGAAAATCGTTCAAATTCGATAGCTCCTATCTAGGGGTGATCCAAAACATGCCTATAAATTAAAAAATATATATATATTTAATAAATGCGGCCGCAGGGTGCGGCGATGGATTCAAATTTGAAATCTAAGATGGCTGGTGGTAGCCATGTTTTTTAATGAGTTTCGGGGAAAAAATGATCACTCCCATCTAGAGGTCATCCCGAAGTTATTTTGAAGTTTGGTAACGATCGGATGCTGGCGGCCATGTTTATGCAATTCCCATCAAAAATCGTTCAAAATCGATAGCTCCTATCAAGAGGTTATCCTAAACATGCCCGCAAATTTCAAATCAATTCTCCAATAAATGTGGGCTACATGGTGCGGCGATGGATTCAAATTTTAAATCCAAGATGGTTGCAGAAACTGAAGTGCACATACCTTTGCGATATAACTAGTAGTAAAATTTCCGGAATTTTTAACAATTTCCGTGCTAATAAACCATACATATACTATATACTGTAAAGAAACACCCATATCTTCAATAAAGGATTGGCACCGTACCTCACCAGATCAAAGAGACGGTACATCGTACATGTTATTTAAGACATATTGCCATGCTGTTACCAAACCAGTTTCTTAGTAAACAATGTTGTATAAACTACTTCAGTCGCCACCTTTCAACTGGAATATGCTACCACGCAATGCACACAATTAGTGTTCAGTATCTTTTGTTTAAAAATACGGTACCATTACCACGCACGTATGACGTACTCATACGAAATATCAGGTGATTATCGTTTAAAGATGTTATTACAACGTTGAACATTCACGCAATGTTTCTATTTGTGTGCAGCACATATATATTTGTAACATTAGCGAGATAAATGATACCATAAGAAGGGGTAAACGTGCTGATGCGATTGCAGAAAACGAAGTAAGTTTCGCGTATATGTGGCCTTGGTGAATACAACCAAATAAAACATAATTTCCAAATATAAACGCAGTTTCTGCCACAGAGTTTGTAGGCAATTTTGGTCACAATTTATAATTTATTGAAAATAGTCTATGATACTCCGTTATGATTTGATAAATTGCGTTCATATTATACCACCATGCATTCTTGTAAAAAAAAAGCGAAATATTCGTGTTCCATCACTTGATCGGATGCAACTATGACTACTATTTTGAGAACCAGACAACAGAATCTACACATTTTATCCAGTACTCTCATATACTGTTTTATAGCATTGCATTTTGAAAGGTTTAATTGATTTTGTATATATATATATCAAAATAACTGATGATCGGTCACATTCGTGAGACTGATCTGAGTACATATATTTCTGCTTCTAGAAAATTTCACATAATCAATACATCACCACTGAATCCAAACTAACTTTAATTACACATTATATGACAAGAATCAAGATAAACAGTATGAATAAAACTACTATGACCCCGAACTTGTTTCAGACAAGTTCCGTTTATTTTCGGACTTTGCATAGTTTCGAGGCATTTTTGAACTTTTGACCCGGATTATTTTTTACAGGAAATTAGGTCTCACCTTACTAAAGACGTTGCCATGGTCAATTGACACATTTTCCAAAATTTTCCCGACCGAGCGGATCGGGCATTTCTATTAGACCCACTTTTTCGGACTCGACCCAAAATGTTTTCAGCTCAAAAAGTTCGACCCAGTGGCCGTTTATAAATATGGGGCACTTTACCACATTTTCCGAAATTTGCCCGACCGAGCGGAGTGAAAACTGAAATTCTACCCACTTTTTTTGACTCGACCCAATTTTTTTGGCTGAGGTGGCCATTTATGACCCCGAACTTATCTCGGACAAATTTCCGTTTATTTTCGGACTTTGCCTATTTTCGAGGCCTTTTTGAACTTTTGACCCTGATTTTTTTACACAGGAAATTTCGTCTCACCTTACTAGAGATGTTGCCATGGTCATTTGCCACATTTTCCAAAATTGTCCTTACCGTGCAGAACGGGAATTTCTATTAGACCCACTTTTTCATACTCGACCCAAGAAATTTTCGGCTCAAAAAGTTCTGCCCAGGTGGCCGTTTATGAACATGGGACATTTTGCCACATTTTCCGAAATTTTCCCGACCGTGCAGAGCGAAAATTTAAATTCGACCCACTATTTTGGACTCGACCCAAACATTTTCGGCTGCTTTTTTTTGGGCCGAGGTGGTCGTTTATGACCCAGAACTTGGTTCGGACAATTTCCGTTTATTTTCGGACTATTTCCAAGGCATTTTTGAACTTTTGACCCTGATTTTTGTTTTCACCCAAAATTTCATCTCGCCGTATTAAAGACGTTTCCATGGACATGTCCCGGGGGGGGGGGGGGTAGTAAAAATTTGCAGGAAGGTATGCCGGGGTGGTGGGTGGCCCGAGGGGGGAGGGAACGCGTTTTTTACACCTTCATGCAATTTTTTTTACTAAAGACCTTATGTGCCCTTATATGACATTTGTAACAGTTTAAAACATATTATAAGAATTTATAACTGCAAAAACAAAAACACCATATTTATGTTACTGGTACCTCATATGGGCCTTAGTAGAGATGACATTGAGCTATATGGCATGTTGCATATGGGGCGGTGGGTTGAAAAAAATTCCTTCCCGACACCCTTCGGAAAGTAGATTCGAGAAATGAAAACTGAAATAAATAAACTTGTCATGTCTTGATTAAACTAAAGCAAAGATCATTGTGTGCATGGAAAAAGAGCGAGCAACTGTCTCAAACATTAATGTGACTATCAATGGCTAGAATATAACTGTTATCACACTGTTCATCAGTGCATCAAACCAATCAGTGAAATATTTACATGTCTATCAACTCATATGATCTGTTACTCTCACAACACCTAAAATATCCAAGTCTGGTATAGTGACTGTTTGTCATTTATTATAACAGAGGTTGCTCCAGTAGACTAACAAAAGTGTTAAGGCATAATGCTAGATAATGGGCTTGTTGACAGACTAATCGGGAAATGGTTAGAAATAATGGAATTGTGTGTATCCTGTACATTGACCTAAGTTTGCATATATAAGTAAACTTGTCCTGGTGTAGCTAATGCCTAGATCATTGTGTGCATGTAAAAAGAGCGAGCAACTGTCTCAAACATTAATGTGACTATCAATGGGTAGAAAATATCTGTCATTAGTGCATCAAGCCAATCAGTGAATTATTTGCATGTCATCAGATGATCTCTCACAAGACCGAACGTATCCAAGTCTGGTATAATTATTGTGCTGTGACTGCTTGTCATATAAGGATTAACTGTCATGTGGACTGTTTTTATGGAGATGTAACGGTGAGGTAAGTGGACATAACTTGTGTAAAACCCGAAGGGTTTTACATACAAGTTATGTCCACTTACCTCACCGTTACATCTCCATAAAAATAGTCCACATGACAGTTAATCCTTATATTTATATACATTTAGCGAAAAAGCCACTTTTGTAAATATATTTAAATCGAAAAGTGTATCGTGACAAGATCAGCCCAAAATACCCAATAGCACCCTTGGCAAGAGTTAATAGGAACAATTTCTCTTCACGTTGAAACCCGATGATGTATTAAGTCAATCCTGTGCGAGTCAAAATGCGCCCAAAGCATTACGCGTTCGTCTTTCCAAACCTAATGACGTATCGATGGTGTTATTAGCTTGGTGTTACAAGGCGTTGCGCATTCACCGAGAAATAACTGCAACTAGCCACGTGGGCGCCGACCAATCAGAATGCTGGATTTAATGATGACAACACTTAGTGTGTAAATATATATATATATATATACACGAGTAAGATCTGTCCGGGTTTCTCTCTCAGACCCCTGGACCGAGTTCAACCAAATTCGGTGTGGTGACTCTGGGTACCCGCCATGGCAGATGTTCTAATGGTGTTAGTTTTTCAAAAAATTTAATTAAAAAAACCAAAAAACAAATTGGTTTTGTTAAATTGAGCAACGAATTCAATCTTTAAAAAAAATATATTAACACAATATATATATATCAAAATGTTTATGCGATTTTAGACCAATTTTA
Source organism: Siphonodentalium dalli (assembly GCA_032622095.1). Classification (NCBI taxonomy): domain Eukaryota; kingdom Metazoa; phylum Mollusca; class Scaphopoda; order Gadilida; family Siphonodentaliidae; genus Siphonodentalium; species Siphonodentalium dalli. The sequence continues at coordinate 50,404,188 of CP136069.1, read as the reverse complement.
GTGAAATTTGGGGGGTGGGTGTCAAAAAATTGGGAATAATTTTTTTTTTTTTGCAGATTTGGGGGTGGTGGGTCCCCGAAAATGCCAGATGCAAAAAAAAAAACGGCATACCTTCCTGCAAATTTTTTTACTACCTCCCCCCCCCTCCCTGCATGTCCCATATTTTCCATAATTTTTCGAATACGAAATAAGGAATTCACGTTCCCTTTACGCCATCTTGGATCCTGAATTTTCCCATTAGCGGAGTAAAAATTGCGGATCTTAGATGTTGTTCCTGGTGTTTTTCCGCGTCGAATGACACCAACATCAGCTGGTATCCAATTCATTTCGGGTTCAACTCTACCACGACCACACTAATATGCTTATTGTTCGCGATTTTCCTCAAAAACCCCTGGACCGATTTCAAAAAAATTTGGTGTGGTGACTCGGGGCTACGGGGTACCCCCGCGAATGTTATAACGGCATTAGTTTAACAAAAATAATTTAATTAAAAAAAATAGCGTACATGTAGCATCAGCGACTCATACATGTCACAATATCCCTTAAAGGCCCACTTAATTTTCGAACCCCCAGATTACATTATATAAAAATATATGTCATATTATATACCATTTGAAAGAGGAAGCTCCAAAACATTGTTTTATCAACTTATCCGGTGTAATAAACTGTGGACATGTTGTTTGTGTTGAGTTGCCAACGCGTTTTGTCATCAAGATTGAAGTAAAATAAGTATTATTTTCAATGCAAGGGGAATAACTCTATATATTAAAGAAAGAGTTCTTCCAGTTCCATTGAACAAGTTCGAATTATGTTGCATTCTGGGTGACAACGGTGGGAAGTCATTTTATGATTTCAGCAGTGTTCTATTTCTCTGTGGGCATCTTCTGAGACACAAATGTTTCAAATAGTGATGAATTATAGTATTTTAATAATATTTTATGGCATAGATTGTTATTAAAACCGTATAATCAGGTTCGAAAATTTAAAAAAGCCTTTAGAAACGAAGGTGCGGGCATTTTTCTTTCAGAAGCTTTTGTGAATTGTTTTTAAAGCTATTTTTTATGCTGATTTCAAAAACCAATGTTGGCAAGTTGACAAATTATTATTTCTGGTCAAAAATGGCAATTCAAAATGGCCACCATAAAAACAAAGTCTAACTTTACGTTTGTTGTTATGTGTTGCTCTAAGACGTTCGAATATTGAGTATTTCCGTACTTTCGAACGAATTGAAACAAGAAGTATACACAGAACATATGTAGTAATTTAAAGTGAACATGTTTGAAATTTAACCCCATTTATGCCCAAAAAATTACAAAAAACGCGAATTTTATAAATTATTACGGTGTTAAATGGCAGAAAGTGAAATATGCTGGAAACGTATCCTTCAAATGGTATTATAGACAGTTGTATCCAAATGTAATTTATACCATGACTCCAAAAACCAATGTTGGCATATTGCTAAATCATTATTTATTGCCCAAAATTGGGATTTAAGGTGGAGACCATTGTCACTAAAAGTCGAGATAGCGATTCGTATTATGTGTCGGTCTAAGGGGCTTGTACATCAATTATTGCCACAATGTCGAACGAATTGTGACACTATCAAGTATATATAATCAATATACTGACTATTTTAGCTTAATTGAGGAAATATAAATGATCATGTCACACAATTTAACTCAATTCATGCCAAAAAATTACAAAACATACACATTTTCATAATCTTGTCTCATGAAAAATGTCAGGTTTGTATAAAGTATATAATTTGGAAAATTAACATTCCAACATGAACTGAGCTCCCAACTACTATACCAGTGTAGGCCTACCCAATATACACTTTTATAGTTGAATATATATAGGAAATATACTTACTTATATATATATATATATATATATATATATATATATATATACTAGAAGGTGACCCGACTTCGTCCGGGGTTTGACCTTGAATTGTCTATTTTGAAGGCCAAGGTCAAGTGGGGTCACGATTTGACCCGTCCAAAACACTGCCCGAACAAAAGTATCCGACAAAAGTACCCGTCGAAATCCATCCGGTTTTACCCGATTTGACCTTTTAACGCGATTTGATTTCCACTCAAGTATATAAACGCGCCTCATATACACACGCTCATTAATTATCAAGTTTCAACGTAAAGATAAATTACCATCGGTGCCCGAGATATCACCAAGACGTCTGAAATAGTAAAATGCATCGGCCGGTTAAGCGTTAACGTGATCTAACGTTATGAACTCTAACGACGTCATAGAAGTTACGCATTGTTTTTATCCTGATGGAAGATATAGTACCACTTCTTCTTGATAATTGAGGCAGATAACTAAAACGGATACATACGCATTATATATCGTTGGAAAGAGGAAACACGAAAGATTCTCACAGTGTCATTATTATGACTGGCATTTAATTATTCGCGCTGTTTCGAATCGATTTGTAAGCACCGAACTCAAATGAAAGTCACGTAACACAGCGTAAAAACAGATTTGACCTCGGCACGTGAAAAGTTTACCTCGGATCTGAAAATCAATATGCCTATGCCACCCCCGGCCGAAAATACCCCACATACCAAGTTTCATCTAAATCGGGTCGGCCGTTTTCGAGTTCATCGCGAACACACACACAGACAGACAGACAGATCTTCCAAAATAGATAATAGACTAGCCGATGAGCCCGACGTTGTCCGGGCTATTAAAAAAAAAAAATTCAAGTCGATAGCTATTCAAAAACCAAATTTCAAGTCGATAGCTTCACCCGTTTCCGAGATCTGGTCTGCTCATGCGCGAAGCTGGCGTCGCACGGGCTCGGCGACCCGATAAAATTCGTATCCGGGGCAAGATACATTCACATACCAAATTTCAAGTCGATAGCTCCACCGTTTCCGAGATCTCGTCTGCGCATGCGCGAAGCTGGCGTCGCACGGGCTCGGCGACCCAATACAATTCGTATCCGGGGCAAGATACATTCACATAGCAAATTTCAAGTCGATAGCTCCACCCGTTTCCGAGATCTCGTCTGCGCATGCGCTGCACGGGCGTCGCACGGGGTCGCCAATACGACAACGACCGTGTCCGTGGGATTTTACCCCTAGATAGGAAGTTTGGTCTCGATCGGTGGAGAATCGTAGATTTGTATAAATGACAAACAGACAAACAGATAGATTGTATCAAAATATATCAGAGAGATATGTAAATTAGATAGATTGTATCAAAATATATAGTAGAGATATGTAAATTATCTACACACCATTACTGGTGTTTGTCAAAGTTTAGTGGGGTATATCAATACTCATTCACGATCATATCATTGAGGTCCGGAGGATGTAGGTTATCTCTCGAATACAGATTGTATCAAAATATATAGGAGAGAAGATAAGATATATATATATATATATATACATATATCACTAAACGCGCTTTAGGGAGATCTATTCTGGTGAATGTTATGTGCCTTTACTCACAATAAATGTATCACAAAACGCTCTTCATTCTCTATACCACAATATGAACTTCCTGAAACTGATTGGACAGCATATTGCTGGTTCTGGTATGTCTGACATATGGATCAGCACAAACTTGCTAGGTCAAGAAGCAGCTGAGAGTGTTTTTTCTGGCAAGAATTATAACAAGGGAATGAGGGTCCATGAGATGACATATCAAGCTCAGTGGAGAATGTTTATACCATATTTCCTAGCGTTTGTACAAGATGTGGCACCGACTATTCACATATATATCGCCTCTGAACTTGGAAAAGGTATGGACGATGTTTCTCACTTTGTTGAGCTACTTTTCGCCAGTGATGTCGGAAGCGTGTTGGACAGGTTTGGTATTCACCTATCTGATAATCCCAACGCTGCTTTCTGGTGGAACTACATGGGTTTAGTTTCGATACTTTTGATGTTCACTAAATCAATTCGCACGGGAGATTGGGATCATTATTTGGTTGCATTTGGTTGCATGCTGCCATGGTTTTTTTCGATACGACCATACCAACTACGCAAGGTGGGGTTCCGTTTATTTAGCGGAAATGCGACAGTTGCCAGCTGAGGTATAATTGTCAGAATTCCCAAAAGGTAATTTTGTTGTTAAAGCATCTGATGGAGCATTTGTACAAGTCGATCGTGATCATAGTCAAGAATGACTAAACGCAATTGGTAAGCGTAATGGTGGTATAGTTGGGATAACAAAAACAAAGAGTGCTCTGATCAGGTGGACCCTCTCATACAATATGCGCACTCAACTGTTCTCTGACACTCGGGAAATGCTCGGCGTAAATGTGGACAGTACTGCCATTCACAAAGAGAACAGCAAAGCCCGAAGACTTTATGAAACCATTTCTGAGGATTCATTATTTGACTGAGTGCGAAAATTGTTCACACCAACTGACACATCGGACGACCGACTTGCTCTTCAAAATATATTTACGAAAGACATTGCAACCCACGGAGTGGAGACATCTGTTCTGAATGCCCAAAAGTCTTGGTCAAGACAAACTGGACGATTTTATTGAACAAAGACGTATGAACATCGACTCGGAAATAATTCCAGATGACCCATGGCGCAAAGATAGAAATTCGCGATGTCTTTTGAAAGAACAATGCTCTGACATTTGCTTCACAATATATTTTGAAATGTACGAGTGCCAACGTAGCGAAACAGGCTGTTGTGAAGGCAGATCGCAGTGTATTACATCGTCTTGTATTTGCCCTTCATGCCGGCAGGGCAGTCAACTTGCAAAATATTTTACAATATGAACTCATGCCTGTTCCAATTGCATTATGCGAGACAAATAAAACACTTCAAACTGGAAACAAAACAATGCTCAGTGACGCATGTGCACCATCTCCCCGTGCAGGTATTGTCATTGGCGGTCAGGCACTTATTGTGGCCATAGGTAAACCAGAAAAGGTAAATACATTTGAGATTTGGCCGATGTATTCTCAGTGTGCGTGTTGAAGAATGGCGAAGGCTATGTCAGGATTGATGTAGTGTTCGACAGATACTCTGATAAATCTATAAAGACTGCCAACAGATCGAGAAGAAGTTGTAATGTACCATTGATCCGAAGGACAATAACAAATTGTGATGTTCCCGTCCCACAAAATCGGAATATATAGTTTCATTTTGTTGTCAAGTGGTTTCTTGTCTCGAGAACTGGTTACCAAAGCGAAAAAATGTGTTATTGTTGTTGTCGCAGGGGGTTCCAGAAGATTGCAGAGTAGATTGTTCGGTAGATGGAACAAACTTGAAAGGGTTAGAGTCTAATCACGTAGAGGCTGACGCTAGACTTATCCTTCATTCACTTGATGCCAGCATGGGTGCAATCTGAAACAAGTTATTGTGGTAAGTAGGGACGTCGATGTTCTAGTGTTATTGCTTGGTTACCTAGACACATTTCCTGCATATTGTGATGTGTTCATGATGGCTGGAACTTTCAAAAGCCCTAAAATCAGGGATTTTGCCACCCGAATACCTAGCGACGCTCTGAACTATATTCTAGCGTTTCATGCTTTAACGGTGTGTGATTCAGCTTCGTTCATATATGGGGTGTCTAAACGATCCGCATTGAAGATTTACCTGGAATGTTGTGAACTCTTAAATGGTATAGGTAATAACAATTGAAAGTGCTGAACATTTTGTATAAAAGTTGTATGGAGTTTCAGATGCAAAACTCAACAATGCAAGATTCAGGATGTTCCCTCGGACTGAATCTCCTGAAAAGTTTCCACCAACCAGTGACTCATTTCATTACCACATTTTAAGAACAAACTACCAGGTTTTAGTTTGGAAACGAGCAACCATTCCTGTACCGGATCATTCGACAATGGGATAGAAAGAAGAAAATGGTCAATTAGATCCAACCATGATGTCACTAGAACCCATTCCAAAATCAAATCAGAGTTACCCTGCACACCACTCTGCAATTGTGGAACTGACTGCAATAATAAATAAGGCTTTTTTGTGACCAATTTTGGCTATATGATGGCAAATTGTGTCGCATTGGGTGTTGATGAACCAGTTTCATAATATTACTGATGATTTTCGAATTTTAACTGATTATTATATCGGCCATTTTGAATTGTCATTTTAGGTCAGAAATAATTATTTGTCGAGTTGCCAACATTGTTTTTTGGAATCAGATTACAAATTACATTTAGACACAACTGTCTAAATTATTTGAAGTATATACTTCCGGCATACTTCACTTTCTGCCATTTAAGACCGCCATAATTTATAAAATTCGCGTTTTTTTTTTCATTTTTGGGCATCAATTGGGTTAAATGTAAAACATGTTCACTTTATATTACCACATATGTTCTGTGTATAGTGTCTCTTGTCACAATTCCTTCGAAAGTACGCAAATGCATAATATTCAAACGTCTTAGAACAACATATAACAGTAAACGAAAATATAGACTTTGTTCTGATGGCTGCCATTTTGAATTGTCATTTTGGGTCAGAAATAATAATTTGTCGAGTTGCCAACATTGGTTTTTGAAATCAGCATAAAAAATACCATTAGAATCAATTCTCAAAAGCTTCTGAAAGAAAAATGCCCACACCTTTCACTTTTAATCCATTTCGAACCTGACTACTATAAAAAACCTGACTAGTCACTATAAACAAAATAATCGGCGACTCGAAAATTAAGGGTGTTATAGCTATAAATATATGTGACGCAAGGTCAATGCACGCGGAGCGATATGAACATCGGCAAATAGCAATCGATTCACATGGTTTATAAATGGCATTGCCAACTAACCGAGCAATACCTTCGATTTGCTTTAAAACAATGGGATGCTAAATCGCTGAACTACGCCCGTCTATATTTAAAGAGGAACAAGCGCCAGATCACATTCTATTTACGAATGATGCAGTTTCTTTACTCGCAGTGGTCATCCGAAGCAGACGTGTTTATTTCGCACCCACCATCCTACCCATTAATTCCGCTTCTGTTTTGGGAGTGGATCTCTTTTTTGCTAACATATATGCTTAGTATGTTTTAAGGTATGTGGAACAGCCCAAGATCGTCTGACAGAACACTGTTTCCCTTTGCAGTCTGATGTTTAAGACTACATGTTGCTTTATTTATACATTAAAGGTAGCCATTCAGGCAAACCAGTCTTGTTATAATGATTAACATTCTGATGGGGTAAAAACATTTGTTTGTTAAATTGAGCAAGGAGTTCAATCTTATTTCAATTTTTAAGTTCTAAAGCCGCAGGCCTCATCGACGCTGAATAAAGGCTCCCCGGCCGAAGAGAATAAAACGAGAATCCACTTACCAAACATAGATTATGACCTTGGCTCTGTGTGAGGAGACGTCGTTTGTGTCATACTGGTGAGTTAAATATTTAATTGCATGATACCACACCATACATATATATACCCCCATATATATATTGCAACGAAGAATAAAGCAGCCACAAATATTTCAGCACAATGAAAACAAATTTTGGTATTCAGGCTAGTCCACTCAAGCAAAGAGAAATCAACTGGAAATAGGTCACATTATAAGCTAGATATATCTGGCTAGTTGGGGATTTGGCTATGTATCCGGCTATGACCTAAAAACTCACCTTAGCCCAATGTTATGGCATGAACATTCTTAAATATAGAAAATTATTTATGGGTGGGTTGTCTTTCTACATGAAAATAATTATGAAATTTATTGATTTAAAGGTACTCAATCCGAACAGAGGGTCCCCATCTCAACAGATTCCGACAACAACAATCCGATCAGATGGTCTTATATTACTATTTCTTTGGCTTTGGGGGTAAAAAATATTTGATTCGAGTCGAGGAACCCATCAAACAAAGCTCAGAGTTATTAGATATTGATTTTTGAAATTTGTTAGTTTCTCGAGATGAGTACTAATAATTGCCGTCAGTTTCGTAACCTGCGCGAGATCTGTACACCAAAACACAATTCAAACAGACAAGGATGGATAACTCTAAAATCAAGAGGTAATAATAACGCAATTTTGACTGAGTTCTGGGCCAGAAAGTATTCCCGATGATGAAAAATAATAGATTTCTAAAATCGATATCTAACAAATCTGAGCTTTGATGGGTGACTTCCTCGACTCGAATCAAATATTTTTGACCCCCAAAGCCATTGAAATAGTAATTGAGAGGAGTTTTATCGGATTGAGTACCTTTAAGAAGAAAAAAAAGAGTCTCCTGTTGAAAAAGTTATGTCTCACACAAGTTCTTGGTGCCGGAAAACAGAATATTTTTGTTCTTGCCGTAAATAAATGAGGTTTTAATTTTCAACTAATTGACAGTTCTTAAATATTGTGTCAGAATAATCACTTGCATCAAATTTCAAAAGAAATTCTGGATAGATTTTGAGAAATTACATTTTGCAATATCAGGAAAATTTGGCAAAACATGCGTATGACATCACTAAAAAACATTTCTGTTGTTCGGGATCATATGAGACCTCAGGCTATAACCACAGTACTTATAATAATAAGTATACACACCCCTTCGTTCTGTATCTGTAGTTGTTACGTCCTAGTGACCAAAGCTGGCTTTTCGTTATCTTGACTGAGTCGCGGGGTTATATTGGAATAATTGGATCCATCCAGCCTCGTTCCGTTTTTTTAGTGCTACAGGTCAAGGTTCTGGAGTAGCATTCCATATATGGAATTCACGAATTGCTACTCCAGAACATTAACAAATTTCGGAATAATTGAACAGCTTTCATCTAGAGGTCACCGCAACGAACCATATGAAGTTTGAATGATGGATGGGAGATGTGGCATGCCGGGTGTGCCAAAGGATGTTAGTCACGAAAAGAGTAAAATCCAAGATGGCATCTGGCGACCATGTTTTTTTTAACGAATTTCGGAAGGAAAAAAATATCGTTGGCTCCCACCTAGAGGTCACCCAGAAGATCCCTATGATGTTTGGTGAGGATCGGATTAGGGATTTAGCCTGTATGTTGTGCCGAAGGATTTAGTCATGCAAAGAGCAATATCCAAGTTGGCTGCTGGCGGCCATGTTTTTTTTAAACGAATTTCGAAAATAATCGATGGCTCACATCTTGAGGTCACCCGAAGATCAATATGAAGTTTGGTGGCGATCAGATAAGGGTTGTGGTCTGTATGGTGTGCCAAAGGATTTAGTCATGCAAAGAATAAAATCCAAGATGGATGCTGGCGGCCATGTTTTACATCGAAAATCGCTCAAATTCGATAGCTCCCATTACGAGGTGATCCTAAAGTTAAAACATGCCTGTACATTTTCAAACATTTCTCCAATAAATGCGGGCTACAGTGTGTGCCGATGGATTCAAATTTGAAGTCCAAAATGGCTGCTGGCGGCCATGTTTTTTTTAACGATTTCGCAAAATAATCGATGGCTCCCGAAGATTCATATGAAGTTTGGTAATGATCAGAAGAGGGATGCGGCCTGGATGCGGCCTGTGGAACCAAAGGGAATTGTTGACGGACGCACGCACGCGCGGACGACGGACGCAAAACCATGGCAATAGCTCAAGCTTGACTTCGTCAAGTCGAGCTAAACACGAATGTTGAAATTGTCAGGTATGCTATCTTGCCGCCATTTCCGCGCAATTTATGACGTATGTTCCCGGCCCTGCATTAGGGGTGAGATCAAGAATGCGACTAGAGGGCCGTTTTTAGGGGGTGTCAAACCCCAAGCTGCCGCATCCCCTTTAACCCTACATACCATGATTGGGGCTTACTGAAATTTTGCGAAAACCCTGTGCCAAAGCATTCTCTATGGGCGACTCGCATATATAAGAGAATGCATTGGCCTAACAATATTTACCACGACATTGCAAGCCAGTGCATTCTCTTATATATGCGAGGCGCCCTATGGGAGACTCGCATATATATGATAATGCACTGGCACAGCGTATTTAATGGTGAACCAGCGCAGATCCGCCATACGAGGTTTAAAGAAAAAAAAAATTCAAAACTCTGGGAAAGTTCAAAAATAATTTATAAACAACAGTTTACTTCCAAATAACTTATTATCTTGGCTCTATGAGCCGAGGCTTCGTTTTGCATGTCACAACGTTGAGCAAAATTTATAATTGCAATAGTGATATCACATAATATCCCCATATATTACACTGAAGATTAAAGCAGCCACAGATAGTTCAGCCCAATGAAAATATAATTGTTTGCATGGTAGTAAGGCTAGCCCATTGAAGCAAGGAACAATCAACTGGAACTATGTCACAGTATTATACACCTGGTACGGACAGATGGACGAACGACGAGTGGTCAATCTGGACGTCGACACCATGTGTACCATGCTATGGTATGGGTACTCATAAAGGTCAGTTGGTGATTTAGCTATGGGCATATTTCCTAAAACTCATTGTAGTTTTATTGATCAGCAGGCATGGCATGAACATTCTTAAATATAGAACAAAAATAAACTTCAGTTTAAAATTTCAGACCGTTACCTCAAACTTTCCAAATGGTCCGAAAATTGTAACTTAACACACACGTGACACACCCTATGATTGGAAAATGTATTTCCAACTAATAGCGCCAATTCAGTCTAAAAATTTGACAGGAGTAGGAAATTAGGAATATATATTCAAATATTGGAATAACAGCGACATATTTGACAATAAACACACGACGAGGAATCACGTGGTTTCGGGTTTATGAGTGTCATGCATTCAAAATGACCGAGGCGATTGCAAACGCGAACTGAAACGAGGAAAAATGTAATAACTGGGATGTGATATGTGACCCGCCATATCAAATCCAGTCGGAAGTCGGGAATTTTTTTTACCCTGTGCCAATGCATTCTCTTATATATGCGAGTCGACCATAGGTCGCCTCGCATATATAAGAGAATGCATTGGCCTAACAATTTTTTACAATTTTAATAATTTGTTCTTGTATTCTTTAACAATTTTATAATTTCACCCATACAGAGCCCCAGACAAACATGAGCAGACGACACTCTTCTATATGCTTCTATATATGTGTGGGGCTCCCTGCAGGGTAATGGATGTTTTTTATTTTATGTCCTAAAAATTGTAAGAAACATTTATTTAAAAAACATGATAAAAAATTGTTAGGCCAATGCATTCTCTTATATATGCGATGTGACCTATGGTCGACTCGCATATATAAGAGAATGCATTGGCACAGGGTAAAAAAAATCCCGACTTCCGATGGGATTTGATATGGCGGGTCACATATGTTATATAGTATTTTGGCAGCTACGAGCTTAATGCTATACTATTTTTCAAACAAGCTGATACCTCGTTAAATTATATTCAAACTCAGTTGTTTGCTTTAACATTCTGACCAAAGTTGTCAGTTGAAGGATTCTCCTAGTTGTATGGATTGGTGTATTCCACGAACCTCTGGCAACTTAGGTCAGAATGTTATTGAAAACCACTGAATATTTCCGAACAAAGGTATCAACTTGTTTAAAAAATAAATTAGCATATATGCTCGTAATAGTCAATTGCTATGGTTTGTGTACGTTTGCACTCGCCTCGGCCATTTTGAATGCGTGGTACTCACCAACCTCGAAACCACGCGATTCCCCACGGTGAAATAGACATGTTTAGGGTGGATACACACATGCATGTAATTTCTGTATGTAAAATTAATACATGTATTTTACATGTCCACACCAATAATTGACAACATTAATCACCTGCGCGCTAGAGGTTCATTGTTAACAGGCCAGACAAGTGAGTAGTGATACGCGAAGTCAAACTGTCTGCTATCAGGACATTTAAGGCCAGTCCAAAACATGTCTTCTCTTACTGATGCGGAAATTAGTCAAGTCTGTGTGAAGCGACAATTCTGGTATATACAGGCTTGATATACAACATTTTCGTCGTCGGGGATATCCTGATCAACCACTGGTATAAATATCAAGAGAGGACTGGTAATTATTTAAATAGAACGTCCACCATATGGGTTATCCCACCAACAATTATTTTAAGTGGCCTGGCGACTCGGTCTAAGATAGCGGCTTCTCTGCATTCCGACTTAATTGGAACTTGAACTCAGTGCGGTCAACACGTCGGCAATGATTGGGTTGTCAGTGGACACATATTACATTGTCTGTATGATCCATGTAAAATGCCAAATACACGATAATTACAGAGATTACATGCATGTGTCTATCCACCCATAGCCACGCCTAATTGTAACGTATGTTGCTATTGCCAACGAAAGTCGCGTGACTCACGTGCCCATTTCGCCTGGTTTGGAGGTTCTGTTTCCAATGGCAATGTGTCATCCTGAACTTTTAACATAGAGGAACAATCCAATATTCTAATTTCGCGCTCCGCGTGTATAATGTGTCGCTGATTCTTGGTATACACTGGGCGCATGGGCGTTCTAATTATAGAAATGGGAATTTTTGGGACGGATTTAAAGGCGAACTGCGACCCGGAGGCCGAGTCCGGTATGTTTTAACGGAATTCTGAGTTGGTCATTCGTGAAACCAACAGATGAATATTTTATATTGTATAATTACAATCATGGGTATATGATCGTGAGCGCGTTACCATTTCTGACATTGGTTTTCTTGTAACCACATGCGAGCGAATAGCGCTATTGCACCCAGGCAGTGGGAGAATGGGGTTTGTCGGCGCGGAGTTGTCTTATTTAAAGGCCCACTTAATTTTCGAATGCCCAGATAACATTATGCATTCCGTATTATATACCATTTGGAAGATGAAAAAAATATACATATCCCAACATAATACGGAACAGGTGTGGTCTGGAAGTGACCAACAAGTGATATATATATATTCGGATTCATTCAAAGACTTCCTCCGTTGTCAACCCAGAATGCATCAAAATTCAAACTGTATGAGATAGTGTTATTCCCCTTCCATTGAGAATAATAGACTTTACAGTACAGTCCGGATAAAAAACAAGCACAGAACACACCTCGGTAGCTCGACAAAAAACAACATGTTCACAGTTAATACAACAGTTGGTAAAATACAGTGTTTTGGAGCTTCCCCTTTCAAATTATATATAATATGGAATATGTTGCATATATTGTGATATGGTGATTCGAAAATTAAGTGGGCCTTTAAATTGGCTTCAATTAAGCGCATCATTGGTACCAACTGGCTAACGTTTACACGTTTCGCTTCATGTTGTGAATGTGAATCCCCCCTTTAACCCTTTACCAAACAGAAGGGCCCTGTGCCAATGCATTCTCTTATATATGCGAGTCGACCATAGGTCGCCTCGCATATATAAGAGAATGCATTGGCTTAACACATTAAAAATTATAAAATTGTTAAAGAATGTAAGAAAAAAATGGTAAAAAGTGTTAAAAAAAGATTTTTTTTAGGCCAATGCATTCTCTTATATATGCGAGGCGACCTATGGTCGACTCGCATATATAAGAGAATGCATTGGCACAGGGCATAACTGTAACTATCACAATGTGGTCAATGAGCCGGTTCCAATTATATCCATATTTGTATGGTTTTATTGAGACAGACCCAAGATAATTTAGGCTGTTGAAGCTTTATTTGGCCGGTTTTGGCCGGTTTGTTGGGTAAAGGGTTAATCAGAAATGTGGGTCACACATAGCCGATATTTATAAACCTAGGTTTAACGTTGTGAAATTATGAGATCGTTTCCGCCAAGTACGTCTCATAGCAATACGATATTAACCAGGACCAGGAAACTAGATACGTCACCAACCAAGTTTCTAACCCAAAGCGGTTTTGATTTTAAATTAGTTTAAAAGAAATTAAAACGTATATAAACGGTTCTTTTACGGATAAACTAGTACACGAGCTGTGGAAATTCACAATACACATCATGCAAAAATCAGTAATCGTTAAAAACTCATATGTATAACTGATATTTAAAGGGGTACTGTACACTAAAACTGGCCATTTAAGGGACAATCTCTTTTTATACAGAATATATGCAACAAATGAATGAATTTTAGCCATATATTAGTGCAAAATACACCCATGTGCTCTATGAATGATGCAAACAACATGGTAATTATAATGAAAATGAATTTATGGCTGGAGTCATAAATTCATTTCCGTTATAATTACCATGTTGTTTGTATCGTTCATACGGTAAATGAGTGTATTTTGCACTAATCCGTGGCTGAAATTCATTCACTTGTTGCATATATTCTGTTGAGTATTAAAGGAGATGGTCCCATAAATGGCCGGATTTAGTGTACGGTCTCCCTTTAAATGAAAAATATAGGTATAAGTTGTGCCCCCATTTTGAACATCATACACACCTCAACCATTTAATATATAGATGTTCGCAAAATTCATAACCGCTTTCGCTCGCAAGTACAATAACTCCTGTAACAAATATCTAGCTCACCCACTGCATGAGTTCCAGACAGCAGTTATCAGAAAGTCTGATGTGACGGTTTAGAGGGTTTAGAGATTACATTAGTGACGTATAGGTCCTCGCCATGGTAACATACGTTACACATTACACACGTACGTTGGAGTGGGGTCACCGTCTCCACGTCCCATGGGGAGATTCGATGAAATGACCGACTGAATAAACAAGCAATAATTAAAGATTGAATATATATAGTATCATCATTTAATAAATAGCATTTCATATAATGTGATCGACGATTTTTGAATAACTCTGTGGAAGCGACATAGTCTATCTGTTTTTCATATATGCACAACATATTTATTCTGCCTTCAAGAACTCCCAACCCGTCCAGACCGTTCAAACCTTCCATGACTGGTGCTTCCTGATTTTTTGGCGAAAACACTGTGCCAATGCATTCTCTTATATATATGCGAGTCTCATATTGGGACCCTCGCATATTAAAAAGAATACATCGGCCTAACAATATTTACCTTGACCTTATAAGCCAGTGCATGCTCTTATATATGCATGCGAGGCTCCCTATGGGAGACTCGCATATATAAACAATGTTATATATGCATGCGAGGCTCCCTATGGGAGACTCGAATATATTAGAGAATGCACTGGCACAGGATCTTTAATGCTGCACCATCGCAGCCCCAGTCATGAAAGGGTTAAAATGACCCAAGGCTTTAGTAGTGGGTACATATACACAATCATAAAAGTATGTAAAATCATCGTTAGCAAGAAGAACGTGGAAATTAATACACTGTTTTTATTTTCATTATCAGATATCCCCAATAACGAGACGTTAACATGTTAAAGGTACTCAATCCGATCAGACGGTCCCCGTGTCATCAAGATACAACAAAAACAACATTTCTTCGAAATACGCATTAGTTAGCAGAATCGATATATTGCAACAAAATAATGCTAACCACTGTCAACTATGGTATAACATTTACCAAAACTTGTTATTTATCAACATTTTGTTCAACACAATATGACCGTATTATCAGTAAATTATCACGAAATTTGACCGTATTACCACTTGATTTTAGAGTTATCCATCTTCATCCGCAATTTTACCCGAGACCCTCCGTTTGATCACGTGTTTCCGGGCCACATATTATTACATATCTCGAGATATAACAAACTTCAAAAATCGATATCTGATCACTATGACTCGACTCCAATCAAATATTGTTTACCGCCGAAGCCAAAGAAATAGTAATTTAGGAGCGTCTGATCGGATTGAATACCTCTAATCCTTCTATTACACAATATCAAACTGTTACCATTTAGCCACTACACACATTGAAATAATTAACAATTAACCCTTCCTATACTAAAGCAGAATTGATGAGTAGTTTTCCTCTATGAAAGGTTCAGATAAGAAGTTCACCAAATATTGAACTTATTATCTAAACATTTCCCTCAATGTGTAGGACTTCTTCTGTAATGTACTATTAGTTACCTGTCGTCTGCTTATATTACCTGTACATCCCTGAAAACCAATAATAGACCATTGCTATGTACACTTTAACTGACTGGGAGAATCCATTTAGTATATAAAGGGTTGAACAATTGTTGTGTAGACATTAACTGCAACAGTTGCGTTATAGCTTCTCCCTAGACGTGTACTATGAAGACTGCGAGTAATTTCAAATTAGACAATATACAGAACCACGGAGGCGAACATTAGAACAGATCAAAACATTGAACAATGTTCCAGAAAGCATAGTTTTTCAACAAATTGCCATTGGTGATGTTTGTTGTTAAAACTGTATCAGTTAACCCTTTACCCAACAGAAGGGCCCTGTGCCAATGCATTCTCTTATATATGCGAGTCGAGCATAGGTCGCCTCGCATATATAAGAGAATACATTGGCTTAACACATTAAAAATTATAAAATTGTTAAAGAATGTAAGAAAAATGGTAAAAAGTGTTAAAAAAAGATTTTTTTTAGGCCAATGCATTCTCTTATATATGCGAGGCGACCTATGGGCATACCTGTAACTATCACACTGTGGTCAAGGAGCCGGTTCCAATGATATCCATATTTGTATGGTTCTATTGAGACAGACCGAAGATATTTTAGGCCGTTTTGTTGGGTAAAGGGTTAATGTTTGCAGAGCAATGGTTCCAGTATGCAATATATCGTTACTTACAAATTATTAATAACGAAAATAATAACAAAACTTTATATTTTTTCGAATTCTTCTTGATTATCGATCATGACACAAACCTTCATAATGTACGACATGTACCCAATGCGAAGACCTTTGTCCCTTTAATTTTTGACCGCAACACGAAGCACACACACGTAATTCGATGTGGTTTATAATACTCATCTTAAAGATGTATTCAGTGTTCCAGACCTCAAATTACAACAACAACTAACTTAACATCACTATATATTGATAAACAGGTTTACAAGCGATCAAACATCCGAATTAACGCTCCCAAATGACTATTTCTTTGGCTTCGGGGGTGAAAAATATTTGATTCGAGTGGAGGAACCCACCCATCAAAGCTCAGAGTGATCAGATATCGATTTTTTAAATTTGTTAATCTCGAAAAGTGTAATTTTTTGTAGCCCAGAAACGAGTCGTCAAACCGACTGTCTCGGACAAAATTGTGGATGAAGATGGATAACTCTAAAATCAAGTGATAATACGACCATATTTCGTTGAATAAACATGTTGATAACACGTTTTGCGAAATTTTCTACCATATAGTTGACAGCGGTTAGCATTATTTTGTTGTAATTAACCGATTCTGATAACTAAAGCGTATTTTGAAGAAATGTTGTTGTTGTCGTTGTTGTAACTTGATGATATGGGGACCGTCTGATCGGAGTGAGTGCCTTTAATTTCATTCATTTTCAATCGAGAGCAATGTGGGCAGGTTTAGATCGCAAAAACTTCTATATTCAGAGTCGATACACGTGATCGCCAGACGTTCTTGCTTTTGATAAATATTGATCCTATATTTGTCCGTATACACGAAAACAAAAACAGGTGATGAAGTCAATCACGTCACTCTAAAGATAGCTATAACAAAAGGCACATGATTGCATAGCTAAAGATAATTAATCGGGGTTTACGAGTATAGATAGCCATCATTGGTATAAAATCGCAATAATACTTGGCATGCGATGATAGGATTAACGCTAGGATTATTAACGAAATAACGGAGATGTTTGAAGAGGTGCTTTTAAAGAAAGTTTTTTTTTTTATCTAAACCCGTGTATTATTCTCAGTTGCGGAAATCAATATATATTTGATATATTTATATTGGGACATAAACGATTAATTTGGTAATAAAAAGTATTATATATTGCATTCCTGACTAATTTATGTGTCGTGTGTGTGGGTTGTAGCAATTTGTTTCAGTTTTACCAACAAAAAAACAAAAAAACAACAAAAAATAGGTGTGGTGAAATTAGGTTTTGTCAATTAAATATGTAGGTGCGGGGAAATTCCATTTGCACCTACACATTGGGTTGGAATTTTCCAACTGTCCAAAAAATTATAAAAAGATTAGGACAATATTCAACTTTATATATAAAAATAACACAGTTCACACTAAATACTGGTTGGAAAATAAATTTATGAGAACAAATTAAACCTATTGTTTGTGTGTAATTTACAACTGATGTTGAGTGAGACTTGACATTTCCAAGTGTTGAATTGTTTTACCCAAGTTAATGGGGAGGGGGGCATGAGAGGCACCAACTGCAATTGTCGCCACGTCACTGATTGCTGGTTCCTTACATGCCGACACGAGCCTCAAATAAGTATGCAGCTATTGAAAATGTGATTAATTCGACCCCTTGCCGAGACAGTTTTCAATATCAACCACAAAGATCGATACGATCATAGAATAGTTCACAACACAGCCTTTGATTTCGAGTAATGTAACCAACTGGCGCCTTGGCAGAATGAAATTAGCACACCATTTATCACACGTAGTCCGCTGAGAATCTCATACATAAATGAATCGGTTTATAAATTAACTCACATCATCGATACGTTTATATCAGGCTGTCGAACTATGCACGTCTTGTTCGAGCTTGCCTGTGGTGGTAGTCATGACCATGGAAGCTAGATTTCGACACAAAAGTCTCGAAGCAGTATGTGATTAAAAATAGAGTTGTCTCTACGAATAAAGGCAGGGTCATGAATGAAAAAAAAACGTAAATAGAAAATTAATAAATTGAAAGCATATGACCTTGTTGACAAACATTCAAATGTTGTGAAAAAAAACACTGTTGTTTATCATATAATTCACATGTTACAGTTGATCAATTCGCCCTCTGGTATCGCTTTGCATTGCAAGGAAATAAGGTATACATGTGCATATATCTCCCCAATGGAATATCCTAAAATCTACAATTAATAATAATCTACATTTAAACTATTCCATAACTTTAGAACTCTAGAACTGTACGTGTAAGTTTGCGGAGCAATTCAGTCCAACAAGATAGGGTCTATTAGATGTGGTGACAATGACAAAAATATTCGCCAAACCTATTTTTGATATTTTTACTACAGATAACTTTTTTGTTGGAACATGTGGGGAAGTGTTTACAGCAGAGCTAATTCAACATAAAACGCATAACAAAATTAGTTAATATCTCAAAAAGTATTCAAATTCCCATCATAGACCAGATGCTCATTTCTTTTATCAAAGTGTCACATGCATGCACAAGTAAACTTCATTCATATAATACATTTGTTTATTCTGGAGCTTCACGTTACTATATATAGAACAGTTGTGCAATATGCCTTGTCACTGAGTCGCGGCCATATTGGATCCATCCAGTCTGTTCCGTTTTTCTAGTGTTACATGTCAAAGTTCTGGAGTAGCATTCCATATGTGGATCTTTTGAATATTCATGAATGCCATATATGGAATGCCACTCCAAACTTTGACCTGTAGAACTAACAAAACGGAACGGGGTTGGATGGATCCAATATGGCCGCGACTCATTGACAAAGCATATTGAAAATGAGGCATGGATTGTACCTAATTGTGATGCAAATTGTCCATTCCGTTTGGAACCCAGGGACGCCAGGAAAATAAGTATTTAATTCCTAATCCAAGCGAACGGATTAGTAATTCGGATTAGTAATCCATGCGCACGGATTAAAAAATAAATATAGCATGTCACCTCCCGGGTTCCATAGAAAAGCGAAAACAGATGATATTTCGTTTTTTTTGTCTTGTCACCAATTATCGCCACATCCAATAAACCTTAACCCCGATGATCATGGTGGGAGCCGGCGCTGGTGCCGCATCAAATATCCCATGTCAGTGCATTCTCTTACATATGGGAGTCTCCCATAGGGAGCCTCACGTATATAAGGTAATGCACTGGCTTAGAATGTCAAGATAAATATTGTTAGGCCAATGTATTCTCTTATATATGCGAGTCTCACATAGGGAGCCTCGTGTATATTAGGTAATGCACTGGCTTAAAATGTCAAGGTAAATATTGTTAGGCCAATGTATTCTCTTATATATGCGAGTCTCACATAGGGAGCCTCGCGTATATAAGGTAATGCACTGGCTTAAAATGTCAAGGTAAATATTGTTAGGCCAATGTATTCTCTTATATATGCGAGTCTCCCATAGGGAGCCTCGCGTATATAAGGTAATGCACTGGCTTAAAATGTCAAGGTAAATATTGTTAGGCCAATGTATTCTCTTATATATGCGAGTCTCACATAGGGAGCCTCGCGTATATAAGGTAATGCACTGGCTTAAAATGTCAAGGTAAATATTGTTAGGCCAATGTATTCTCTTATATATGCGAGTCTCCCATAGGGAGCCTCGCGTATATAAGGTAATGCACTGGCTTAAAATGTCAAGGTAAATATTGTTAGGCCAATGTATTCTCTTATATATGCGAGTCTCCCATAGGGAGCCTCGCGTATATAAGGTAATACACTGGCTTAAAATGTCAAGGTAAATATTGTTAGGCCAATGTATTCTCTTATATATGCGAGCCTCCCCGTGGGACACTCACAAATATAAGAGACTGCACTGACACAGGGTTTTCGCAAAAAAAATAAAAAAAAAATAAGAAAGCTCCAGTCATGGAAGGGTTAAGCAAGCATCGATCAGAAGATACTAACTCAGTTGATAGAGTAAACATGTGATGTTATATTACTTACACACAGCGAACTAACTACTGTTGATATTGGATCAAGTTTCTGTTGTCTTCGCAACTAACGTGTCCATCGACATACGCCTACATGTATGTTCACACATTGACATATTTGCATGGTTGTATTGATTCGATCACCTCCATTTCTGGAGAAAAGTATTTATATAAAATTGACATTTGGCAGAAGTTAACCTCAGAATAAGTTCAAATGTTTCTGACAAGACTTAATCATGCAATCACCCGTCGCATTTCACAGCGCTAATTACCGCATTAATTTATCAAACAATCTCAGACTGATGCAATCTGTATTGCCAGTTTATCATTCAACATATATATACAATATATAGCCAACTTTGGCGAGTTTCATGAACATTTCCTATGTAATTTTGCCACCCGTGTGAACGTAGCTGAAGCCGCGATATAATGTGAAGATCAATGCACTGTCTTCCACGACCGACGCAAGGGCCAGGAACCCACGTCACTAATGTAATCTCTACACCCCATGCATCCGGATATGCTCGTAGCGGAAGACATGCTCGTAGCGGAATAACCACATGGCCCGCGATTTGCACACCGTTCACGGTTAGACAAATGTTGCACCGAAACCAACACATACCAGTGGTTGACGGTGGTGGTATTATTTGTGGCTATAATTTACCCAACTGTACATCGAACTTCTTAAACATGGACGCAGTTTAATCCTATTTTACCGGAGAGTTAAGCCAAAAATTGTGGCAAAATTTGCATTTCTTACATAAAATTACGATTTCTGTGGTAACAGCCCAGACGATCTAGTCTTTGCATACATTGCTATTTCCGCGGATATTCCCTTAAAGTGATGTGAAACACTCCGGTAAGGTGATCAAATAGAAATGGGGAATAATCTTGTTCAAAGTAGTTATTTTTACAAATATTATATCTAAATTTACAACACACACCGTCATTCTTATATATTAATTAAATGCAGTGACTGCCGATGGCGAAATCGTGTTCGTTAGTTTATCAAGATAGAAGCGTCCCGATTCGAGTAGTAAATATTTACAATTTGTCATAGTCCAGACACTGTTTTCTATGGAGTGGTATGGTCGATTTGTTTGAGATTTTCGGTGGTGTTAGTATAATGCTACATTCCTCCAGTTGGCGTAGCTCCTGAATACTAACTTATCAGTATCACGCACACGAACAAGTACATAATATGTCTTTAATATAATAGACAACATTTCCAGTCATGTATCTACATTTTCCATATTAAAAAATAACCATATATGCAGGTCATAGCAAGAAAATATGGCATGTCTATAGCAGTGGTATGAAATGTCTATAGCACCAGCTATAGACATACCCCAAAATCGAGTGAGTGCCTCCATGGAAACTAATTTTTCGGGCACTAATATGATTGACATCGCAAACATGTCCAGTTCATTTTGAAGCTAAGATATCATACTTTGAGAGACTGTATGTTATATAATATGTCAATGCAAAGATTCATAAAATTTGATAAAACTTATATCGAGTAAGTATTTCAGGTCATAATTTTCGTATAAAACCCGATTATCGAACAGTAATATGTAAATTGCGGAAACCACAACCGTTCAGTTCTGTAGACCGATTATCGCTGTTAACCTTAACAAAAATCAAGGTAAAATAAACCGTGTTTTTATGAAATAACTTACGACAACTAAAGACGATGTGCAAATCGCGGGCCATGTGGTTATTCCGCTACGAACATGTCTTCCGCTACGAGCATATCCGGATGCATGGGGTGCTCTAACACAAAGCGGTTTTGATTTTAAATTTGTTTAAAGGTACTCAACCCGATAAAACTCCTCTCAATTACTATTTCAATGGCTTCGGGGGTCAAAAATATTTGATTCGAGTCGAGGAAGTCACCCATCAAAGCTCAGATTTGTTAGATATCGATTTTAGAAATCTATTATTTTTCATTATCGGGAATACTATCTGGCCCAGAACTCAGTCAAAGTTGCGTTAAAATTACCACTTGATTTTAGAGTTATCCATCCTTGTCTGTTTGAATAGATTTGGAGAACACATCCAGAGCAGATTACGGCAGTTAGTAGTACTGATCTCGAGTTTATAACAAATTTCAAAAATCAATATCTAATAACTCTGAGCTTTGTTTGATGGGTTCCTCGACTCGAATCAAATATTTTTTACCCCCAAAGCCAAAGAAATAGTAATATAGGACCCTCCGATCGGATTGTTGTTGTTGGAATCTGTTGAGATGGGGACCCTCTTTACGGGTTGAGTACCTTTAAAATATCTATAAACGTTTGTCTGCTGGGAAAAACTACTGAACGCTGTTTTGCAGCTTGATTGAATTAGCGACGAAGATTACTGTCCCTGCAGACGACCAGAGATGCGTACCGTCTAAGATCTGTATAGATTACTGTGTACAACATGGTTGTTCTCGCATGATTACATAGTCTGTCCTGGAAAAAACTGACATTTAATGAGACTGAAGTCGATCTCGACATCAATTCAACGACACGATACGATACGACGCATGTCAATGCAAGTGTGTGCATGCAGCTAAATGTATGCTGCATGAATAGGATACACTGTGGGCCTTCTATCGATCAATGCAAACAGACTCTGTTCGATTTTACCACTAAGCAATTTCATCTACGATCAGCATATATATATATAATTATATATGGACAGCCAAACTGACATAAACTCAAAATATTTGAAGACATATATGAATGTTTTACGATATCTCTGACTATTAAACACTATATATGAGGGTGTTGTTCGGGTGTCGTTCTGTTAATCGGACGCTATAGTTTGCAAGTGACAGACATTGACAGATCAACCGCCCGTCACGTCCGGTCACTGTGCCGAAAAAGAGAATATTATATGTAGATATCAGGACTTATTGGAAGATTACTATTGAGAAAAGTGATGAAAATAGGTGGAAACGAAGGATGAAATCTGTATCACATATTTTCTCAATCGGTATTCCACATTCACCCCTTCTATTAACTGGTATTTAGGATTCACCGGGGTGGGGTGGACACCCTCATAAATTCAAGTATTCAGATATACTTTTAAATATTTGAATATATCTACAAATAGTTGCTGATATCTCCTATTATTTATAGATATATTCAATATCTAGAGATGAGATATGAAATATTTAAAGATACTCCAAATGTTTCAACATGGCTCCTAATCATGTGGAGAAAACACTAACTCGGCTTATTATAACCCTAGAACTCGGCTTATTTCCTAAAATTCGACTTATCTCTGAATACGTTTGATTTGCAAATATCTCTAACTATTCTATGGAAAAGTCAAACGAAATCAAAAAAGATTTGAAGATAGCTCTGCACAATCAGAAGATAAATTTTGTATCTGTGAAGATACATGTATATTCAAATATTTTAAAATATCTTCATATATTTAAAATTTCTTCTGATTATGCAGAGCTATCTTCAAATCTATTCTTGATTTTCTTTGACTTTTCCATTTGATAATATCAACTCCGACAAGAAAAGCTCTTGTAATCGATTTAGAAAATATCTCCTAATATTCAAATATATCTTAAAATGTTTGAGTTTAGGTTCATTTGGCTGCTCAGACCAATATACCAGAAAAAAATATCGACTACCATTCACTTGAGGAAATCCATATGAATAACATCCAATAATATAACAAATACTAAAATATCAAATCGCGTTGCAAACCAATCTCTCAATATGTCATGTTTTGTCCAGAACAAATTCTCTATCTTGCCCAATGGTTTAAAATTGTTATGTCCATTGCGAATTAAACATGGGACTAAATTCGCTTGTTATAATGGAAACGATCTCAGGAAAATATGAACCATTATCGTATTAAAGAGTTTTTCGTTATAATGTCTGTGATAAAGATATGGTGGCCCATAATCATCGTTTAGTCATGTCGGAGTGACACTGTGGATTACAGGGAAGCATCTTGTCTAAATAGAAAAAAATCTTGAAATACAGAAAGGATTCCTTCTCATTGGTAGGAACTGTTCAGATGGTAAGTTCCGCAAATGGTCTATAGCTGTTTGATGAAAGGGAACTAACTACTCGTCTATGAGTATTTAGTATATTTGAAGGGTTTACATAACACACCATTGTACATGTACATATATGTGTGTGACTGTCCTAATAATTATCCGCATGTAAACTTCGATAGCCATCAAGCCATTTTAATGTTGGTCCCAATTGGGTACCATGATTTGATGTGATATCCACATGGATACCACAATTAATTAAAATCAACCAATATAATTCACAAGCCGCAGTTACAAGGTACAAGACCGACCCTCTATACATATACTTGTAGTTGAGAGTAGGTATATTTGATGTACAAATAGATGTATGCATACATAAACCTTTAATTTTCTGAAGAGGGAGGTTTCACCGACTATCACATTATTGTATTCTGACACGATTTTAGTTGCAGCGGTATCAATATTGTTATGGACCTTTCCACACACACACACACTTCGGAATTCATCCCCACAACTAGATACAAACAAAAGGACCCTATTTGTATATATATAGTGGGTTGAGTTTTCCATGTGGTTGTGGATCTGACAGAAGACATGACATTTGGAGAGATTGGTTGCAAACTAGCACCAAAAAGTCTGGTCACTGAGTCGCGGCCATATTGAATCCACCCATCCCCCGTTCCTCATTTTAAGTGCTACATGTCAAAGTTCTGGAGGTGCATTCCATATTTGGAATCCATTAATATTCATGAATTCCATATATATATATATATATATATATATATATATATATATATACAATGCACATGTAGCCCTTAGAACCTGTAGCACTTAAACCGCGGAATGGAAGCTGGATGCATCCAATATGGCCGCGACTCAGTGATGTCGCTTATGTAATAAATAGAACCATTCAAACAGTCGTTTCCACATTTGACCTACTTAGTCGATTCTCTTGCTTTCTCTTCTTCACTCGTTTGTCACACCGAATATGGTCAATAATACATGTACACAATCTCTCGAAAGACGACGCCATTTCAGGACAAACAAGGCACATTTCCACGTCCGTCGTGTCTTTTGTTGGATAAAACACCGCCGTGTTATGTCGTTTAGCCTCTGCAACGAAGTTTATCAACATTTTATATAAGTCAGAGTAGTTGTGGCGGAGACTTGCGCCATTTTGTTTCATTTTACGCTGCACATCCACCAGATATTTCTCTCTATATTCTCTGTTCCTCGTGTCCAATGGCAGGCTAATGATGAACAGCTTGTCGATGCGACAGTCATTGAGCTCTTCATGCATAGATGTTGGGAATAAACGGAACTTACATGCAGTGAAGGCAAGACCCGTGCAACCCGAGGCACATTGAGGTGGCCTCGATTTACAAAACCGACATGCTCCACATGCGATTAGAACACACATCATGAAAGACGAATCAGGATTATAACTGAAACACAAGTCATTTAGCCTCCACAAAACGGATGATTTGAAAGATATGTCAATGAAAGACCAAGGAAGAAACGATGGTGAAAATTTGTCGGAATTAGTGCCATGCAAAATAAAGTCTTGCGCTTCGGTGACGTCATCAAAAGCGAGAGTTACAACACCTTCTCCTGCGTAATCGTGACATGCGCGCGCAAACCGGGATAAATGGAAAATTAAACATGCACTGTCTTCCACTTTTGACATCACATCCATACATGCAGACTCATACATTGTGTTTGTACGTTTGGACTGACAATTACAAGCAGATGAACGTGTGTTAAGATCATTCGTTTCAGTCGAAATATTAGATAAATGATTGGCATGCAAAGAGCCCTTGCTGTCGTTGCTGGAGTTGATTCTCTCAGAAGACACACACTCTTTGCTGCCGCCATCTTCCGGTCCTATCCAGACAACAACCATGTCCGGTGCGAAATACTCTTTAAACTGTTGTTTCTGCAAATAATCAAAGAGCAGATCAGTTTCTGACATAGTTTTATCACCACGGTAACCGCAACCATTAGTAACGGTAAACTGGTTTGAGTTCTGATAGCCCATTTCCGGCGTAGCATGCACCGCAGAATCAGAGCACCAGTCTAAATTATCATGCACCGAGGAGTCTGGAAAACCGTCTCCGTTGTTAGTAGTGGTGAAATCGGGATCATGAGAGTCAATGGAGGGAGAATTCATACCTTTTTTGTTTCCAAGTATGAGACCGGAACTCTGCAATGGCTTCCCAACTGGCGAGAAGAACGACGGTGTCTGTCCTTGTCGTGAGAAGAATGACCTGACCGGGTTTGTCTTTTTCTCTTTCGTCTCGACTGGTTTCTCTGCAGCTTTCCCAGAACTAAGCTGTTTTCTGAACTCCCTATATTTTTCCACAGATGCTTTCCTGTCGTCATCAGCAGATGGGGGCGCTACTATTTTCTCTGGCTCTATGCGCCGGGACTCGACAGCAGTTTCAACAACACCAGGCGGTGGTTTGGGAGGAACTGTTGGCTTACTCAAGTTTGTGGGATTTCCGTTTCGAACAACGTCCTTTTTATCCGTCGCGAGTGCCACTTCTGACTTTTTAACTGGATTAAGAACAATCGCAGGCTTTGGGACAGATTCCTTCTTTGAAACCTTCACAGGTTTAACCACAGTTTCTTTTTTCGTCACGCCTTTCGTAAATTCGTTAGCTTTCGGCTTTATTGCACCATTCGGAGATTGCACTGGGGATTGCGACACAACACTCGCTTCAGCTTTCTCGAACGTTTCTATTGCACTTGGTGGTTTCTTTTCCGTCGGAGTTGTCGTCCTTGATGCTTTCCCTTCTTCTTTCTTCTTATTTCTGAACTTTGTAAATTCTGTCGTCTGCTTTTCAAACATTTCTCGTAGTTTCATGAACGGAACTATGGGAATTGGCATGAGTTTGGATGATTTGTCCTGCTTCCGATATTTGTCACTTGGTAAGCTTAGTGGCAATAAAATTGGGGATTTCTCTGGAGTTCTTTCGAGGCTGGAACTGAACTTAGGTCTACGAGTTGCACTTGTAGTTGGTGTAGTCACCACTCGCGTTCTGATAACCACTGCATTTGGACTGACACACGTTGAAGTACACGGGGAGTTGAGACCGCTTGGTGGCATAGATATAGAGTTCAAGGACTCCCGCGAATCACGTCTGTTTAAAATACTAACACAACTCGGACTCCGTGAGATACTCGACGTTTTATACCAATCTGGAACGTTGAGTTTCGACAAGGACCGCGAGACGCGTAATTCGTGAATCGACGGAGCGCGAGTCATGCCTCCAGCTAAAGCTATCTCCAGTTCGTCGTCGAGATTAGTTTCTAATGCCTGCATGCTTCTCGATTTAGCCGAGCCGGCCATTCTGTTGGCAAATCTGCTCCTTCCAGAAGATTTTCTGGGCGTTGTATTGTTTCCTTCCAAGTCTGTCATGCTGAGGGAACGTTCGAGCTCCAAAAGTTTCTGAAATTGGAAATCAATATTACACAGTTGAGCGTCATAAATAGCGTTCCTTCCACATGCATCAATGTCAGTTTCTATCACAGTGGCCACAGTTTCGTATTCCGAATAACTAGAGTCCATGCTGTCTAATTGTTCACTATGGTGTCTAAGTTGCTCACGCCTTTCCGGTGTGAAAATACAGTTCTCGTGCAGAGATGATAGACACGGTTTTCGTGTAGTTCGATCGAAATATCCCGGCGAATACAGTTCACTGATATGTTTTATATTGTAACGGCTATCGATTGAAGGGCTTTCAAACGGATCTATTTCCGACGTTGAAGAAGTTGATGATTTGGGACTTTGACTACCAGGCGAGGGTGCCAATGAAAGTTTATGATACTGGAACTGTCTAACAAATACGTCCCCCTCATCGTGTCCGTCACTGAAAAAACGCCCCTTATTTGCAGAAAGTTTCAGTTGGGAGGGGCTAACGCTTAATTCCGGAAGAGATATTTGCACATGCGAAAATATAACGTCAGGAGAAACTGGTTCCAGAAGAACGGATTTGTATTGTAATTTCTCATATGGAACTTTTCTTTTACTTTTACTTGAAACGTTAGCGAAATCTGAAGGTCTCTTCACTCGAGAATGGATCACAGAATTGGGATCGTAGGACGTATCTTTATTGTGGTTCTCGTCGAACAGGGCCCTATTAACAGTTTTAATTTGCGCCTGATATTTATAGTGATCGTCTCGTTCCATTTCCTCCTCGGATTGCCGCCTTATCAAATTCTCAACGTCCTTCAATATTTTTGTAGTACTGTTATCACATGTACTTAGGTCGGGTTTAACGTCTGCTGGGGAATGCATTGTTTCAAGCTGTGCTACTTTACTCGACGATATCGTCTTTTGGCACTCGTGCGGTATTTTTTCAATCGGTTTCAATTCGCGTTTTTCGTTTGTCCCTGCACTACTGTTCATATTGACCGAGAGATTATAACCACTTTGAACAAACACGCGATTTAGGGAGTCACATTCTTCTAATTTGCGATCACTGGTGGAATGATGTCGTTTTGTTGGCGGCGGTTTACGAACAATTTTAGATTCGTCGGCGATAAGATATAGTTCTGCATCAACTGTTTTCTTATTACCTGCGGCTAATTCTATTGTTACGTCATCAGTTGGGTGGATGTTATTATCGACAGACGACACATCAGACATGTTAGTAACATTGACAAAATCACGGGTGCGTTCACTAGACGAACTGACATATTCATGGGTGCGTTCACAAGTAAAAGTGTTGTCAAAATTTGACGTGCTGTGCATTTGAATAGTACCGGTAATATCACCGAGGGACTCGTCTGTTGACAGGTCATCCAAATGAGAACCACCACCAACACTACTAGAAGGTTGACCATCACCAATAACAACACTTAACGAATCACATCCAGAAGTTTCCGCCGGAACAGATTGTTTCGTCGGTTCCTCCTTGAAAACGATGGGACTTACCAAGTTATCTCCCTGTTCGTCCATGATGCCGTCAGATGGCGTTGGAGAAACGACACTCTGGTCACTAACCTCATAGTTTGAAATCTGGGATTCACAAGACCTATCCAACATGCTTTCGTATCCAGTATCAATGGTAGACACACTAGAATAAGACACAGAATTTACATCCAGGCGCTTTTCGGGCACGATAGGCGAAATATGAAGGCACGTTGTCGAATCACAAACGTCTGGAGTTTTAATAATGTTTCCATTAGCATCACAGGTTTCAGTCTCATTCGAGTTCGATGTTTCGACAATACTAGTTGAATTTTGGTCAGTTGAGTTGTCCATGACATCAGTTGAAATAGGATCAATTGGCGATTGGTCGTCTGGAGTGTGAGTAGATGCATCAGCTTTACGTCCAATATTCTCCCGGTCGGTGACATAGCTACGCGCATGATACTCGTGTGCAACATCCCTAGTTGTACTCAGTATGTAACCCGTGTCCGAAATCTCTAATGAAGTTGCATTATATATGTTGAGAATGTCTGAATCTGATGAACTACGCACGTGGCCAGAAATGCGTGGTACATGTTGGGGACTTAGCAACAGTGAGTCCAAAATGGTAGATTTGTGGATGTATTCCTTAATGTCTATATCCGGAGTAAATTCTTCTAAATCGTCAGAATCCTCATTATAACCTTCACTGAGGTTGTCACGCGTTGTATATATGTCATAACTCGTGTTTCCAGTAGTGGCATGCGTGTTATCGAGGTTGGATTTAAGAACCATGTCATCCATTGCGTGATTGGCAAGAAATTCTTCCATCCCGATCACCGTGGCAACGGAATCTCCACTGCTACTACACACAGAATAAGTGTCGTCTGAAGCATAAGGCGAATCTGACACCGCGTCAGTCCGGATTAATGCCGGGGCTGGCTGTTGGAACACACCCGAGGATCGCGTAGGAACGAAGAACTCATCCTTAGCATCAACAGAAGTGTCGTCTGCTTCATCGTCAGAATATTCTATGACAGCTAGTAGCTCCATGCTTCCGTCCTCACGTGTGTAGTATTGTCTACCACCACCATCATCATCTGAATCTGAGTTGTCGAACTCGAATGTCGGAGACCCTGCTCTCTCGTCATATGTCTCCGGAACACAGGAATTGTCATAATCATCGTCATCTGAAGAATCGAGATCGTCCGAATCTTCCTCCATGATTGGTTCCAGAAACGACCTTGACCCCACATATTGTTCCTCTCCTGAGTCCAACACGTTTGCTTCGCCTTCATCCATGCCCCTGTCGATTTTAGAAGAATGGGTCCCGGAATTCAACTCAACGTAATCCTCGTTATCAACAATAGTCCTGTACTCTGTGTTCATAGGAGCGTCACTAGTAACATAATTATGAAGAGGTTGGATCAAGTCACCACAAACATTTGGAGAGGGGCTGGATAGTTCAGCGTACGCTTGAGTGGTATATGTGTCAGTCTGCACATCATCGTCCACACATTCCGACTCTTTATCATTGATACAACAGTCCTGCGCTAATTGGGTCGCAATGTCATTTAACTGAACATCATTTAGCAAACATTCGCCTGAGGCAACCTGGCTGTCATTTATTGCTACTGACGAATCTTCTGGTTTTTCAGAAGACGTAACACGTGCGGCGTTGCAATCTTGTTTCTGCCGAACACGTTGACGGACGAGAACCTCTGCTTTTCTTCGGGTTTCTTCGTATTCAGTATCGGTTATTTCCGCCAACAGTCTCCATGAGAACATAATAGTTATAATTGCGGCAATAGCTGCGGTTACGAACCGTTCGAAAGCTCCGTCACCTCCGCCTGTCGCCGAACCGCCGGCGTTAGTCATAAAGTTTTCCATGATTAATTACACCTGTATTGATAAAAACGTCACCGGCTGCTCCAATTTCTCACTTTAAACAAAACGTCCAGCACTTGTACCGCCATATACTATCCTCCATATTTGATATAATAAGTATCCCCTTCATAATGTCAACATCGCCGGCCTTATCTGTACACAGCTGTCATAAAAATCCGGACGGTCTTTTCACAACAACATAACTCGCATTCCACAGGTAACACTGCGATCCAGGCAAGTGAACACCGGGTGACACTATCCAATTGAATTGTTTCGCTCTGGTCACATGACGAAAATAAGCTGCTTTGATCGATAATACACGTATACATAGCGAATGAATAGAGCGGCTTGAAAGCTGAGTGTGTGTATTATACAAGGGTTAGTCCAATACTCGATTCGCGTCTGTCACAGGTCGTGGAAGCTCTATGGACTTTTTTTGTTATGAACAGGCTTCATTCTAAGTATAAAATCAAACAAAGATTTAACACCGCCTACGGCGACTTGCGCATTGGTTATTTTAAACTCAAACATATCCACCAGTGATTTGATTTATGTGACGTGACGTTTACATAATCTTTTACGGACTTGCGCGTGCATTAGTGATTGCGCGGTGGCACAGGAACTCGTCGATAACGAGAAGTGATTAACACGGAAACACATCGTAATTAAGCTAATGAGTAATAGCGTGTTTCTCAGGAGGGTTTGGAATTGAATCAATTTCAGGAAGACTTTGCCCACGACACCGAAGTACTATCATCTCTGCGTTATTGATCAATGCTCGGTTTAAATACCGTATATATCCCCACAGCATATCGACAGCCGCCTGGTATGCGTGATGCATCATCGATCCCATGTATAAATGCAACGAGTCATGCGCTCATTATGTAGAATCCATAGTATAACGAGAGAGATATGCATGCGCTCATTATGGTGTATGGGGCGTAGAATCCATAGTATAACGAGAGAGATATGCATGCGGGGTTCGTCGGGGTGCTTGTTAATCGACCCGTTCATCTCAATTAGTTTTAGTTTATGCTATGTCGTAAATGTTTTCCACAGTGCAAACGTTTTGTTGTATACTGTTTAAAATATAACGCCCAGGTTAAGAATTTTTTTTTAATCTGAAAGATTGACATTTGCGGTAACTTAACCCTTTACCCAACAAAACGCCCAGAAAAATAGCCCAAATGAAGCTGCAACAGCCTAAATAATCTTGGGTCTGTCTCAATAGATCCATACAAATATGGATATCATTGGAACCGGCTCATTGACCACATTGTGATAGTTATAGTTATGCCTTGTAATGCATTATCTT
Organism: Siphonodentalium dalli; assembly: GCA_032622095.1. NCBI lineage: Eukaryota > Metazoa > Mollusca > Scaphopoda > Gadilida > Siphonodentaliidae > Siphonodentalium > Siphonodentalium dalli. The sequence goes on along the minus strand of CP136069.1, from coordinate 50,371,517 downwards.
ATATATTCGAGTCGACCATAGGTCGCCTCGCATATATAAGAGAATGCATTGGCCTAAAAAATATTCATTTTTTAACACTTTTTACCATTTTTTCTTACATTCTTTAACAATTTTATATTTTTTTCTTACATTTTTTAACAATTTTTATAACATTTTTCTACATTCTTTGACAATTTTATCATTTTTAATATGTGTTAAAGGTACTCAACCCGTAAAGAGGGTCCCCATCTCAACAGATTCCAACAACAACAATCCGATCAGAGGGTCCTATATTACTATTTCTTTGGCTTTGGGGGTAAAAAATATTTGATTCGAGTCGAGGAACCCATCAAACAAAGCTCAGAGTTATTAGATATTGATTTTTGAAAATTCTTATGTTCTCGAGATGAGTACCAATAACTGCCGTCAATTTGGTAACCTGCTCGAGATATTACGCCAAAATTCTATTCAAACAGACAAGGATGGATAACTCTATAATCAAGTGGGTAATAATAACGAATTTTGATTGTCTTCTGGGCCAGAAAGAATTCCCGATAATGAAAAATAATAGATTTCTAAAATCGATATCTAACAAATCTGAGCTTTGATGGGTGACTTCCTCGACTCGAATCAAATATTTTTGACCCCCGAAGCCATTGAAATAGTAATTGAGAGGAGTTTTATCGGGTTGAGTACGCCAATGCATTCTCTTATATATGCGAGGCGACCTATGGTCGACTCGCATATATAAGAGAATGCATTGGCACAGGGCCGTTTTGTTGGGTAAAGGGTTAATATGCAAACAAATCATATCCGACAGCAGTTGTCATGCAGGTAATTCGCAATTAAATCTTCCTTTTCGTAACTATAGGGTCTTAACCGCACTCAAACAACTTAGTAGTGTCATTTTCAGACCACACCATTCAAACGATTCAAGCTTCACTACAAGTGTTAATTCTTGTGCTGATGGGAATTTATAAGGCCATATATATCCTCATAGCATCATCGACAGCTTGGTGTGCGTTACGCATCATCGATCTCTCACAAATAAATATAGATCATGCCACGAATCTCTACTCTGGCTAACGCCCGCAGCGATGATAATCCAGTTTTGATAGGGAACCTCATAACGCCGAAACAATAACGCGGGGAGTTTATTTCTTATTATTTGTTATCTGTTCCTTAATAATGTACTTCACTGTAGGTGAATGTCCCAACTAAAAATTGCATGCTTTTCTCTGACTTTTGTGAGCCGATATCGCAATAAACATCGAATTAATTACTCAGGAGAAATTAAATAATTGTAAGCGAAGCAAAGCAAAATCGCTCACAAATTCATTTCGAGATGGCACCTTCACAAACAGTGCAGTACATCATTAAAGGAACATATAATAACTAAGAAATATATTCTCCGTGTTATTTTTTTCAACTTTATGAGATTCCCTGTCAAAACTTCAAAAAGTTCCCAAGGTTTTGTACTGATGGAATATGATCTCTAAGGGCGCGTTAGCCAGAGTTGAGATTCATGGCATGATCTAATCTAAATACAACGATTCGTGCGCTCATTGTGGACCCATGGAACGTAGAATCTAGACGCAACACGAGAGACATGCATGCGATGCTCAATGGGGTGCTTGTTAATCGACCCGTGCAGTCTCATTTAATTTTAGTTTAACCCTTTCTATACTAAATACTCATTGATGGGTAGTTACATTAGGGAGTGGTCAGACAATAAGTATCTAAACATTTTCCGCCAATGAAGATGAATTCTTCTGCACTTATATTATATTTCCGTATGGCTGTCGTCTGCTCATATATCCTTAACAGCCCTCCAAATGAATAATAAACAATTCCAATGTATACTGTTTTAACATAATAGGGGAATCCATTAAGTAAAGGAAGGAGTAAGTTGGATTATCTTCCAAAATAATTTTTGCTAACAAAGTAACTTAAAGGGGTACTGTACGCCACATGTTGTTGTTGGTTTCTATAGTCTCCGAGTCGGAGAATAAGGTAACAATTTTTCCATTATTTGAAAGTCTGTTGAGTACGAAGTCATGTTACGGATGACAAATTTACCGGAATGCAAAAATACAAATTGTCGTTGTCGAGTAATTTTTGTAAAGTTTTCAACCAAATGAATCAAATAAAAGTTATATTATATGCATACTAATCCCATATAATCATTTAAGTTATTGTATCGTCGCTAGTCAGTGAGTGACTTGAGTGTTCTCCCCGTATCATCATAATATTTTAAGCAATCGTGTGTGCGATCGGTTTAAAAATCCAGAATCCCTCAATTACTATTTTTGATTACGGTAATTCGTAATTTAATTGACGCCATTTTATGGCTCCAGTCATAAATTCAATTTATATCAAATTATTAACTTTTAAATTATAAAAATTTTAAGATAGCCTATTAACCTGAGCGTTTACAGAATACATCTTCGACTCAAATTACTTATGTTTCTCTATATTATCGATATTAGATCGTTGTTGTCACCGGAAATTTAATGAAAATGGCGTACAGTACCCCTTTAAATCATGCAATATTGGGGTATGGTGGAATACGTTATTAAGGACTGTATTAACTAAGAACAATATTACCTGCAATGTTTTTTTTTTTTTCAATGTTATAATCTTCCCTGTCATAACATCAAACAGTTCCCATGCATGCATGTTTGAGCTGGGTGACGTATATATATGATGTGTATTCGGGCGTAGCAAGAGTAGAGATTAATGACATGATCTATATATAAATAGCTCAGCTCAGCACTTAACTCCCCTTCCGATGCGACACAGTAACTCTACTATTTGCATGTTGTTTGTCTCAGGAAAAACAGCGGTTGAACAAATGAGTCCATTAACCCTTTGCCCAACAGAACGACCATGTGCCAATGCATTCTCTTATATATGCGAGTCGACCATAGGTCGCCTCGCATATATAAGAGAATGCATTGGCTTAACACATTAAAAATTATAAAATTGTTAAAGAATGTAAGAAAAAATGGTAAAAAGTGTTAAAAAAAGATTTGTTTTAGGCCAATGCATTCTCTTATATATGCGAGGCGACCTATGGTCGACTCGCATATATAAGAGAATGCATTGGCACAGGGCATAACTGTAACCATCACAATGTGGTCAATGAACCGGTTCCAATGATATCCATATTTGTATGGTGTTATTGAGACAGACCGAAGATATTTAGGCTGTTGAAGCTTTATTTGGGCGTTTTTGGCCGGTTTGTTGGGTAAAGGGTTAACCCTTCCTTTATACTATAACTACTCATTGACGAATAGTTTCCTTAGGAAATGTTCAAATAAGTTAAACATGGGTCGTTTGTTGAACTTATTATCTGAACATTTCCCACCAATGAATATGAATCACCCTGCTCTTTTATTATCTGTTGTCTGCTTTTAGTACCTGAGCACACATCTAAATGAATAATAGACCGTTCCAATGTATACTTTATATAATAAATTGCGTGGGCGAATCCATTCCGCATAGAAAGGGTTAATTTGATGATTCGATAGTCAGATTGACTCAACCAATCAACTTTCAAAAGACTTTACCCAACGGGTTTTTATCTTTCGCCAGGCGTTCTAATAGTTGAAACATCACCCACAATAAAGAGGGTTTATAATTTTAGCTGGCCCATATTGGTAAATAATAAAGAGCGTTATTAATAATACACATTTTATATACTTTGCTCATCGTATGGATGGTAATGTGGGTCTTCGCGTGCGGTGATGTTGATTGCAAACAAGTTTCATTGTTCATTTACCTGCATGATGAGAGGAAAATTGCCTAGGGAAATTTGGGCGAAATTGGGTATAAAATCGATGAGGCATCAGAGGGAAGTATAATTTATTCCTTGTTATACGATACGATCCACAATAACATATATGAAAACGAAAACATATATATTCGTAGATCGGATTCGAGATAAAGCATTAGCATAATTATAATGGCCATCAGTATAATTATATATAGATTCCGCAATTTAATGTAACCATGCACGAGGAATCGGGTGCCAATGGGTTTCAGTCGATGTGGACAGTGTTATAGTGGTTTACACTATCATGTATGTGTCGATATCGTAGGAATGAAAATGAGAAGGGGAAAAAACGTTATATGCCCATGTGATGGGAATGATAATAGGATGTTTATTTTTACCCCGGCATATTTCGTAAGAAGAGATAAAGTGTGACGCTAGTAATCAAAATGATAACATAACGTTGTGTTAGTGCCACATTGAGGACATATAGAATCGCTTGTCTCCCTTCCATGTGGAAAATTAAAAACATCTGGAAAATTGCTTTGGCCTTGGTAAATGTTTTCAGAGTATGCTATTTATAAGTGTATAGATCCATATTTCGTATATTTATCGACATATATATATATGTCCCTCATTCAAAATTACGTAATACATAATGTGGAGGTTTATTTTAGTCTAACCATTTCTATTCTCTCATCAGTTATAATATTATACATATAAATGGTCTATTTTTCATTTGAAGGGGTATTCAGGATAAATTAGCTGACGACAATATGACGAAAAGATTATACCAGTGTAAAATAATTCATTTTGGTGGGAAATGTTCAGATAATACGTTCAACAGACTATGGTCGCTGTGTTATATGAACAAAAACCAGCTGTTCTGTAACATTTTTGGCTTTTGTTTACATATATACATGTATAACAAAGGGTACGAAGTTGACAATAACATGGTAATTATGCGATATTTATGATTGGTATAAGAACAAAATTTCTCTATATTTTAATAAGCTTTCTGTTTAGACGTTTTAAAGGGTGTAACTTTTAAAACAGCAATACCACCGCGAAGACCATCGGTATCTTTAATGCGGATATGATCTTAACCGGGGCGGTATGATGAATCTGTTGTTATCGCTATTCGCTAAATGTTTAACCCTTTCAGTGCCAAGTCCGATTTTTGTATCAACCCATATACCCTGTGCCAATGCATTATCTTATAAAGGCGAGTCGACCATAGGTCGCCTCGCATATATAAAAGAATGCATTGGCCTAACAATTTTTCATCATTTCTTATTTTTTTTTACAATTTTTTACAATTTTAATAATTTTTTCTTATATTCTTTAACAGACTTATTTTGTAGGTTTAGTGCCACGGAATCTTAGTTTTCATGGGCATCATAATTATTACTATGAATACTTGGTGATAGTTTTGAGTTATAACATGCCCCTAAGGTTTTATCCAGTTTGTTTTTAAATTCGCTATAACATTCTTAAGCATACCCAAAAAAAATTCAACCCAAAAAAATCTAAACAAATTATTTTTTTGGTTTTGTTATTTTTTTGTTATTTTTTAGTGCCCATTTTACATACCGTAAATTAGGGCCGTGAGATCGGCCCCTGGCACTGAAAGAGTTCATGCCGATATGATCTTAACCGGATGATGTGTGATAGATACTTAGTATACTCTGGCGACTTATCTACGACGCATTTGATATATCGTTTCGCATACATGAGTATATTGTATATTCAACTAGGACTGTGGATCCATTGTTGTTGAGAGTCGGGGAGTGCAGCCAACTGTATGTTACTTTGCATTTGCATGTTTATTTATTCATGTAATCGCGAACATGGCTGCTGTGTTTCATTGAAATGCATTCACATCGTTTCCACAACTCATGCTGTTTCCAAAGCACGTTCAACTAGCTGGACGAACGCGATGCAAACTACGTGGGTGACGAAGTAAAATTCTTCTGATTGTGGTGTGATGACTAGCAATTGTCAAATTGTTTGTATGTAGGATAAGGGACAATGCCAATACCGCTGACTCTTAACAGAACTATATACACCATTGGCATTGACTAGCTTTTAATATTAATTTAATGCTGCCCGTATATTATCTAATTTTCTGCCTGTCATCTGCTTTTATTATACCTGAACTCCCTCTGGATGAATAATACTAGACTATTCCAACATATATTTTTATACCTGAATGGGAGAACCTATTTAGCACAGAAAGGGTTAAACTATACAATGAAATGACCCATTCTTCCATGTGCATGTGGAAAGTAGATTTGTATAGATATTGTATTCACGTGTAGGCATGTGTGTGGCGACAATAATTCTCAGATCGAAGTGAGTATTCATCGTTTTCTCTATAAAGAACTCATCAAAACAGATTGAGCTATATATGTGTCAATATTTGCTAGCTCAAGATGAGTTGTTTTGGGATTGCCCACTATAGTCTAAAAGTGCTGATATCTTTGGGAAATATGTATAGGGGAAAAACGAATGTTGAAATTTCCAGACGCGATATCTTAGCGCCAAGCGTAAACGGTGACGTACATGTAGGTTCCCGGCCTTGCAGTTTGGCCGTAGTTTGTTGAACACGATGGAATTCAGCTTATAAATACGTAACAAAAATGCACATAAGGATGTTTGCTTAACTTATTAGCTGCACAACCATACATATGAATAAACGAGAAATAACTACGCATTCAGTTTAACAAGCTCTCATGTATATATGCGGTATATATATAGGAAACTGAGTCCGTTCTGTCTCGATATCCGGTTCGATTCCTACAAGCGCACATTAATAAATCAAGTGAAAGTCGGGGCGACTTGAATCGTGTATATGGGGAAGTTTGTCATTCGCTTTCCTGGTATTGGTAATTTCGAGCTCTATATACGTACAATGCATGGTGCAGTTTCATGATGTCATTAAGGTTTCCAAGTCAAAGAAATTCCAAATTGCATCCCATTGTGCTTGGATTTCGAGCTCTCTACGTACAATGCATGATGCAGTTTCATTATGTCATTAACGTTTCCAAGTCCAAGAAATTCCAAATTGCATCCCATTGTGCTTGGATTTCGAGCTCTCTACGTACAATGCATGATGCAGTTTCATGATGTCATTAAGGTTTCCAAGTCCAAGAAATTCCAAATTGCATCCCATTGTGCTTGGATTTCCTCACACTTTCCAACTGTTGTAATTTTTCGTTCAATCAGACCCTATATATATATATGGTTGGAACTTTCCAAATGATAGCAATTTTAGTCCAAAAAAAATATATATACAGATTTCACACTATTTAAATAGTGGTTGAAATATCGAACTATCAGAACAAATTCAACCTTCTTTTGGTCTGAAATGTCCAACTACTGTTATGCCAGGCATGACATTTCCAACTGTTGAAAATTATGATCATATGCGACCCCCTGTGTATATATACATGTATAGCTTTGCTTTGTACATGGGTAGACTCGGCTCAATAACAAGGGCATTTATATCCACTAATTATCACATTGCTCACGCACATGTTAGATAAATAATCGGCGATATAGCCTCCAGACCACGATCTGTATATGTACAGTATATATATATGTGTGGGGCATAATGACGGGTCTGATCATAAATTGTCATATGCCCCCGGCGGTTTCGGAATATTACAGGTACTGCATGACAAAAAGGTGTCAACGACACGATGTCGGTTTCAACCGCAGAGAAATATGTGACAAGTGTACAAAGGGATGTATGCAGATTCGAGCTCGGGACTGACAGCGTCACTAATTACAATGGGGGCACACAAGGTTATTACCGCGCCATGCACTTCTAATTAAAATGACATAACCCAATTATGTAGATACACAGAACATTTCCAAATGTAAATCAATATAAGAAACTCTCATTTTTAAGTTCTCGGTACCTGGATATATGTAAATGTTAACGGTTCATATGTCATAAAAGACTTACACAAGTATATATAGCATGCTCGTTGTATGCTCCGAATTATTTGTTATCTTTAAAAGTTGTTGAACTTTAAAACATGTACCAATATATATTGAAGATATTTTGATTTTAAAAGAATTCCGTTTTGAAATATCAATAAATATGGCAAGTGTGTATCTAAAATTATGTGAAGGTTGGAAAAACAGGAATCCTTCTAGTTAAGTAATAAAATATTAATTGAGGATGGTGAGGTGTTAATGGCGATAGACTCTACCGGGAAAAAGAAGAGACAACATCACTATGCTAGAGTCGGAACCGATCAATTCGCCCAGGAATCCAGGATAAGCAATCGAAAATTAGAGTCGGAGCCAATGCAACACTTTTAATCATAAAAAAGTTGATACCAGGTGACACTTTTCTCACCATGGGTCCGAAAATTCATAGATCATTGTTGATTCGACTTTGTGCCTTTTAAGAGTTTTATTTCCGTTCAAAAGCATTTGCTGGAGTTGGAAGTTTAATCATTTTCTTGCGAATTCTCTACTGATCAAGGCGTAGATTGAGCACAATAATAGCGTCAATATTCGTTTTGGTGCCAAATGAATGACACTGTGCTTGCTACACACTGATTCCACAAGGGACACAAAGAGCCAATTAAGAAGATCACACTAAAAATTAACATTTTTCACGATGTTTAAGTTGTTTTCTTAAAAAATCACCATTAAAATCATGTTAGATCCAAAACAGCAGGAATCTTTTAACCCCAGTGAATATGAAATATACTATTAAGGAACAAGTATTCACAAAGAATTATTTCCCTGCGTTGTTTCTTCAATGTTATAAATTTATCCTTCAGAACAGGTCAGAACATCAAAAAGTTCCCAGGTTTTTAACGGGTTGATTATATGCACGATCTCTGCGGGTGTAAGTCAGAGCTAGAGTCGCTGCACCCCTTAACTGCTGCCCCTGTTAATGACGCCATGCCAACTGGGCCACAATGAGCCCCCTTTTCGTGTACTGAGTTATACACGTATGTCTTAAGTGCCCCGCATTAACTTTATTATATCAATTTCGACATGAGAAAATTACGCCCCGATGCAAGAAATAAGAAAGATCGACTTATATATTGAGATGTATTCACTACATGTCGAGAACGATAAACATTACATATGTCAGAATGCACGAGTTAATTGGTAGATAAGCAAATAGCTCATATATAGGCCATGAGAACAACAGCGTAGTTTTTATGGGAAGATGTGTTGAAATTAATGGTCATGGTAGAAAAGCAACTTTGTGAAAGAGCACTAAATACCTATAACTGATTCGGAACGTTGATTTTTATTTCAACAGCATCAAGCCTTGAAATAGGGTGCCTGTAATTTGCAGAATGAGGTCCCCAGAGGGTGAATTTAGTGATGATACCCCGCATAGCGGGCTAGCATCACCAAATTCACCCTCTGGGCCTCATTATGCTGAGGTGTAAGCAGAATGAGGTCCCCCAGAGGATGAATTTGGTGATGCTAGCCCGCTATGCGGGGTAGCATCACTAAATTCACCCCTCTGGGGACCTCATTCTGCAAATGACAGGCACACTATATCAACGCTTGAACAGCATAATATACACAATATATATATACAGATGCATATATATATAAACAGGATCATGCTGTGTACTCGGTGGAACGTTACGTGTACTTGATTAACACCTGTACTGCCATACCCCGGTTAAGTGGTCCTGGCTGTTATGTGGTGTAATGGGTGCACGGGTTCTGCTGAATTGTTATGATGCTGGTAGGGCAAATGTGAATAAAACGTACTGTTAAGTTGTTAACTATATCCGATGTGGTCGGGGGGGGGGGGGGGGGTGGGGGGGGGGGGGTCGGAAAAAAATGTTCAGGCACGTATGCTGATTTTTTCCTTTCGACCCTGTTGGAACCCACCTACCCCGCGTCCAATTTTTTTTTTCGTTTTTCCGCAGTTTTTTCCCGACCATTTTTTGACAACCACCCCTTTTTAACACTAAAACAGAGATTTGCGGAGGAAATTCACTGTAAACAGCTGTATATGAATTTTTGTGCATACTATTTGTCATGGATGATAACATTGACATGTAAATAGGAACGAGTCATTTTGGGGTCATTCGGTCAAAAAACATGGCTGCCAGTGGCCATCTTGGATTTCAAAATACAATCCATTAGCATGGGCTACAGGCTATATACTGTTTGTCTGATCATCGTGAAATTTTTCATTTATGTTAATATTGACATTCTAAGGTGTTTTAAGCCAAACTCATTGCAAAAACAGTCAACAAGACTTGCAGGGGAAAACAATTTGAGTTTCGGAAACAAAAATTTGTTGGTCCCATCGACCACCCACCCACCCCGGCATACGGGCCCGGAAAGTTTCCCCCTGATGTGTTTGGATAATCCGAATGAATTGAGAGATAAACATTGCATGTTTGAAACATTCATGAACATTTATTTTAAAGGTACTCAATCCGATCAGACGCTCCTAAATTACTATTTCTTTGGCTTCAGGGGTAAAACATTTTTGATTGGAGTCGAGGACCCCCCCCCCCCCAATCAAAGCTCAGAGTGATCAGATATCGATTTTTGAAGTTTGTAATTTCTCGAGATGTGTAATAATATGTGGCCCAGAAACACGTGGTCAAACGGAGGGTCTCGGACAAAATTGCGGATGAAGATGGATAACTCTAAAACTAAGTGGTAATACGGTCAAATTACGTGATAATTTACTGATAATAAATACGGCCATATTGTGTTGAACAAAATATTGATAATTAACAAGTTTTGGAAAATTTTATACCATAGTTGACAGTGGTTAGCATTATTTTGTTGCAATAGATCGATTGTGATAACTAAAGCGTATTTTGAAGAAATGTTGTTGTTGTTGTATCTTGATGGTGTGGGCACCGTCTGATCGGATTGAGTACCTTTAATCATGGCTGACATGGTGTTTGCGAAACGACACGAATAGTCATCTCAGGTATATGGTCGCTTTGCAACAACAAAAAGTGCCATCCCCCGTCGTGAACCTCACGAAAGTATTAAAGTTAACCTATCCGATTTTACACCTTATAATAATCATATGTACGATTTGTAGTTTTCTATACCAGAAAATAATTATATCGGACCAATGAGCCCATTAATGTGAGGTTTTGATGACCATGTATCGACTTTCAAAAGAGAAGTTTTTAATGATTTGAATATCTGTTGGCCTAGCAAAAAAATTCATCGAAAGATCTTCTCGTATTAACAGCGTCCATGGTTCGGTCCCAAAAATGGCGGTATATAATAAAGAGCGTTCTCAATTATACGATCTTTTGAACCCGTTTTCAACGTAAATCCGATTAATGTTTTCGTATTTTCGCGGTCTATCAGTGTGTCATACAAATGATGGTGATTTCAGGTAACTGTGGTAAGCTGAACATATACTCAGGACATTTTCACTAATTTGATGTCAAATTGGACCGTGCATATATATATATATACATGGTCCCACGTTGGGGTGGAGTGTTCACCTTGAAATTTCCAACTGTACACCCACCTATGAACCAGACCAATCTCATAGTTTGCAAAATTCCATTTGCACCCCTCTCCTTGGGTTGGATCTTTCCAACTGATACCCCAAACTTTCCAACTATTGTATATTTCCAACCTAACACCACAAAAGGTTGGACAATTGCAACAAAAAAAATGCCCATTTCAGACCAATTTCTTTTACAAAAAGTAGAAAAATATGCCAATGTTGGTCTAAAACAACAAATTCCCCACTAACTACTGGTTGAAAAATCAAACAATGATGAGAACGATTTCAACCTATATATGTGGTGTAAAATGTCCAACTAATGTTGTGTCAGGCATGAAATTCCAACTCATGAAATGTTTTAGCAAAGTTGGGTGGGTTAGACTCCCCCAACCCCGAGACCCATGTCTTGGGTTCTCAATGTCACACCACCGCCATATATATGGCTGTAGGGGGAATTTATTAGGTGTGACCTTATCAGAGTTTCCGACTGACCCACCCACACTATTTTAAGCTGATACATTTATACCTCAAAATGTCCAACTTGTCGAAAAATGCCAACTATATGGTGGGGAAAACTGATGGCTATTCCAGTCTAAAGTTTTGACTGACTGCAGGAAAATATTCGAATTTTGGTCTAAAACGACATATTTTACACAAAATAGTGGCAGATAGCAGAGTAATTCGAATCAAACCGACACTTAATACTCATATATATTCTCTGCATGTGGCCAGTTGAATCATACACGAAGGCTTCATTCGGAAAAGTCGGTTAACAGCTAATGACAGGAACATGTCATGCATCGTCGCTATAATTTGCTAGAAAATACACATGAACACGAGGACGTTGAAATATCAACGTAATTGGCTCCTTTCTAGACGAAAAATATCCCCAAGGGGAAATGCAAATTGTATTACGCGACAATACGTAACCCGGTGTTGTAAGAAAACATATAACCGCGAGTAATTTCACGACTCCCGACCGTCGCAAATACTGATAATATCCTGGGGCAGGGAAAATAAAATGACTGTCGGTTCTGATCTTTATCAAATTGTCATTCAATGGAAGATCTCATGGAAATCGCGAGTTAACCCTTTACCCAACAAACCGGCCAAAACCGGCCAAATAAAGCTTCAACAGCCTAACATATCTTCGGTCTTTCTCAATAGAACCATACAAATATGGGTATCATTGGAACCGGCTCCTTGACCACATTGTGATAGTTACAGTTATGCCATGTGCCAATGCATTCTCTTATATATGCGAGTCGACCATAGGTCGCCTCGCATATATAAGAGAATGCATTGGCCTAAACAAAAATCTTTTTTTAACACTTTTTACCATTTTTTCTTACATTCTTTAACAATTTTATAATTTTTAATGTGTTAAGCCAATGCATTCTCTTATATATGCGAGGCGACCTATGGTCGACTCGCATATATAAGAGAATGCATTGGCACAGGGCCCTTCTGTTGGGTAAAGGGTTAACACTATTATTTTGGACAAAAGCAAGAAGTAAATTATCAAAGAAATCTATACGGACAATTAGTTATAGCGGTATATTTCAACGGCGGTGGATTAATGTGTCTGTGTTTGTTCGTTTTTTTATGGAAAATCTATAGCATTCGGAAATGTGATTATCTGTATAATATGAATACCAATGTAATTGACATAGAAACATTTGTCGCATAGTATACAAGTCTTCTAGAAAGCACCATTATCCCACGACAGTTGTGGATACTGTGTGAGTATAGGTATATGGTGTGGTGGTACACATATATATATAGACAGTGACGTGGGTAGAGGGTCTTTGTTAGGGGGTGTCCACCTTGAAATTTGGGGGTATCGGACGTCGAGACAATGAAATTGTGTGCTGCTAATATGGATATGATATTTATGAGAATAACTGCTCTCAATAAAAGACTATTCTCCGATCTCATGCACACAATTACCCAAGCGGAATGTTTCACAACCCTTTAAATATTGTCAATGTTTTCAAGTCGAAAGCAGATTATCGAGACCGTATATATACGTACGTTTCATGCATGCAGATCTGACTTCCTAATCGTTTTGTAATTTATTAATCTTTTATTTACTAAATACTCATTGACGAGTATTTCCTTAAGAAATGTTAAGATCATACATGTATAATGTTCAACAAGGCCAACTTTGGTCCAATTTTTCAAAGGTAGGAAATTCCATGCCTGTAACAATAATTTGTTCTGATAGTTTGATATTCCAACCAGCATTTATTGTGATATTTCTTGTTTTTAGACCAAAAGTGGAATATTTTCCTACTCGGGGTCAAACTTGTGGATTGAGATGCAATCACTTGCAAATTTCGACCACAAGGGGAGTTAAATTGGAAAATTCCATAGTTTGGAAAGACTGAGATACCAGTTGGAAAATTTTGACCTATGGCTAGTGTGCAAATTGAATTTCACGGATTTTAAATTCTCGGTTTGCTTCAAGGGGTTGGAATTGAAACTTGCAAGGTGGATACCCCCCCCCCCAAACGGAGACATCGAACCACGTCCCTGTTTCGCCTCACAACTTATTTTCACCCAGGCGTGATTCTATTGCAAAGGAAATGAATTATGGATCATTGGAGGTACTCGTTCGGAAGTTCTACATATAGCGTGCGAATATATCTTATAAGTAATGCATGGAACGCCGATTGATTCGAAGTCTCCCATTATTTCTCGTCTCGTAGGGTCTCGCTGGAACTACTTGTCTGTCTGTACCAATGTACCAATTCGGAACTAGATCTAGACACCTCGAACCCTGAAGCCGATTGTCGGGTTTTAGTTTTGTCTAAACCTTCAATATAGATACAGCTATCGGAATCACAATTGATGAGAGCAGGAATGTGGCAAGAGGTTCTCCGCTGGTGGGGGTCAAACTTGGAATTTCCAACTGCATCCCTTTGAACCAGGCTAAACTCACAGAGCTGATATAAAAACAATTTAATATAGTTAATTTTAGTTTTGTCTGACTACCGGGGAGGGAAGAGGATCCACCATGCCGATCATGGTTGGACCCGTTGGGACAAAATTTTGAAATCTGAACCCGAAATCTGGAAAATCCATGCACCTAGAAGACGAAATCCAGGCAAATTCGGGCCTCGATTTAAAAAAAACATTATTAGCAGTTTTTGACTGGCCATGCATCGGTGATGGATCATGACCCCTCAGTTCAGTGCGAGAAACAAAATAATTAATATGAACATGAAAAATGCTGAATCTTGGCATCTAGACTGGCACCAAGTGTTGAAAATATATTGCTGTTGGTATAAAAACAACAAATTCCCCCACTAATTATTCGTTGGAAAATCAAACTACAGTAATGCCCTAATTAATCGACTCCATAACCACAGCAGAATTATGGGTAATTTTTCAGGATTTAGTCTCACTGAGAGCTTTCCGATGAATGGCAACAAGCCATATTTCCGACTAAATCCTGAAAAATTACCCATAATTCTGCTGTGGTTATGGGGTCGATTAATTAGGGCATTACTGTACGAGGTAACTTTCAACCTATCGCTGGTGTGAAATTTCAAACTACTGTTGTGTCAGGTATGAAATTTTCAACTGTTGAAAATGTTACCAAAGTTGGGGTGTGTGATCAGGGATGTGGCTAGAGGGGGGGTGTGGGGGGTGTCTCACCCCCCCAGCAGAGAGCTATATTTTCAATAGTTGGAAATTTCATACCTGCCACAACGAAATTTCACACCAACAATAGGTTGAAAATGTTCTTGTAGTTTGATTATAAAACAATTTATTGGGGGAATTTATTGTTTTTCGACCAATATTTGCATATGTTCCTATTTTTGGTCAAAATTTTTGACAGAAATGGTCATCAGTTGGAAATTTTCCAACCTTAGGGGGGTGACAGGTTGGAAATTTCCAACACTTGGAAAGCTTGTGTCCTGGTCTCTCCCCCGTGGCCAGTCAAAAACTTCTAGTTATTTTAAGAAAACAATATTGTCATACAATTGGTCAACATTGTCATTGGAATTGTCATCAGTTGGAAAATTTCCAACCTAAGTGGGGGTGTAGGGTTTGAAATTTCGAACAGTAGGAAGGCTTGAGGCTAGTCTAGATGTTAGGATTTTGCGATTTTCTTGTTCAGATTTCAAAATTTTCGCACACCGGGCCGAACCATGGTCGGCCCGGTGTGTCATTGCCCCATTCACATGGCCAATACAAACCTGTTAATTAGTTTAGCAAAACAATATTTTACTACATTTGGTCAAACTTGTAGACATAAATGGTCATCAGTTGAAGAATTTTCCAACCTGAGGGGGAGTATGAGGTTTGAAATTTCCAACACTAGGAAAGCTTCAGTTGAGGCCAGTCTTGATGCTAGGATTTGCGATTTTCTTGTATAGTTTTCAAAAAATTTCTCACACCGGGCCGAACAACCATGGTCGGCCCGGTGTTTCCTGGTCTGTTGTCGGTAGCTGTGTGCATTTGTCTGGAATTAGATCACTAGTTGTTTTTTTGGGGGCAATTTTCAGGTTAAAATATCTTAATGTTCTCATACTGGGAAATAGAAGCATGGCTTATGAATATATAGGAAATTAGGCCTGAGCATGAGGTACAAGGGGGGGGGTGCAAATGGAAATATGCAAAAAGTTGTGTTGGTACGATTCCGACTCAGGGGGGGGGGGGGGGGGTGCAAATGGAATTATGCAAAAAGTTGTGTCGGTGTGATTGCGACTCAAGGGGGGCGGGTGCAGTTGGAAATTCCCAAGGTGGACACCCCCCCCCCCAGCGGAGACCCTCTAGCCACATCCCTGTGTGTGATACACCCAAAACCCCTATCGCCACGTCCCTGCCATTGGGGTGTCCACCTTGGAAACTCTAAATCCACGGTAGTCTCCACCCCCATTGAACAAAGCCAAAATTTCCAAGTCAATTTACACCCCAAATCTCTCATGTCACCACGTCCCTGGTGCGAGTACACGTGAACTAACCGGTCCCAATTCCCAGTATCGATTTTGTGCACCGGCTTGATTGTTAATATACCAATTCTTATTCCACAGATGACGCGGGTTGTTACAGCTGACTACATTATGGTTGTCAAATGTGATGAATGGGGTTTGCTATGTACAACGAAGGCAAGCAGTTGGTTTATACTATTACTATTTTTGTGTGAAATTATTAATTTGCTAAGTATGATATTAGACGCAGTGAAACCAACAGTGACGACTTCAATGACACGCCAATACATCATCCATGTCTACAGTAAAATTTGTAGACAGTGTGACACACGCTGTATCAGATACAGGCCCTATGGGCCGGTGTTAAAGGAGCTCAATGCGATCAGAAGCTTACTATATCTTTGGCTTCGGGGGTACAAAATATTTGATTCGAGTCGAGGAACCCACCCATCAAAGCTCAGAGTGATTAGATTTTTGGAGATCTGGGCCAAAACTTTTCCAGATCCACGTTCTCAAACGGACAAATTGCGGTTGTAAGATGGATAACTCTAAAATCAAGTGGTTATTATTGTTAATAGTAGCCACTTGATTTTAGAGTTATCCATCTTAGAGTTATCCATCGTTAACGTTTTTATGACTTTCTCCCCCGCCCCCTCCCCCTTTCTCCCTCTCTCCCCCTCTCTCTCTCATGATTGTTTTACTTGGTTGAACCAGGTATACTATAGAGTATCTCTGGTTGAACACAACCTCGATATGAGAGAGGTCTCGTGCAACGGATAACATCTCTGGGGAGTGGGGAGCGGTTTAATATTTGCCGACGGAAAATGATTTTCGGTTTTGGAAATTCGATACTGATTCGGCCAAAATTAGTATCATGCACGACTGAGAAGCTTAGTTGGAGTACATGATATATTTTGAACTGAATGAACTGGAGTTCACGGTGCATGCCAAAATCTGTGGGTTGGCATATATAGCAAATACGTTGCTGGACGATAAAATATCTTTTTATCTCTTGTTTCCTATATACGTTGCGGGACGATAAAATATTTTGTTTTATCTCTTGGTTCCTATAGATCACAGTTCCTGTATATATAAAAACTAAAGTTATCAATTAGACTATCTACTAATTCACAGCATGATTTCAATAAAAGCATAATTATGCTCTGCATTAGTCGGCAACACACAACCCACAACTCGAGGAGATGGTTCAACAAAAGCGGATATCTGCTTGCGGTTAGACAATCTTCCCCTTTTTCTATTCTACTCATGTTTTCTTCATCAAAATGTTGTTCATCATATTTGTAAATCTTAATTGGGGCAAATAAGTAGTGTTTAAAGACATTTTATGGACTTGTTGAGGTGCGTAGAACTGACAATTTAGTACCCAGTCGCTATGTCAACTGTGGGAATGTAGCATTATGCTAACATCGCCGAAAACCTCAAAGAAATCGACCATACCACTCCATATAAATCATCGTCTGAACTACGCTTAATTGTAAATATTTACATCTCGATTCGGGACGCAACAATCGGCGATAAAAATCATAAACTAACGCAAATGATTTCGCCATCAAGAGTCATTGGATTTAATTAATATATAAGAATGACGATGTGTGCTGTAAATGTTGATTAATATTCGTAAAAATAACTACCTTGAGCAAGATTATTCTCCATTTATATTTTATAACCCAACTGGAGTGTTTCATATCACTTAAAAAAAATCGTCCTTTTTTTTCTCAGGACAAACAGAATTCAGATACGAACAAAGTTTACTGTTCGAAATTGTGATGAATAATGTAGCAGAATAAGAAGAGTAACTCTGATAGCAATCAGTCTCGAGAAATTATTTGTTCAGATAGAGTTATCTCGCCTGTTCCGCGCGATAACATCTGAAGCTTTCACGCAACTCAAACCAACATTTTCTGAACGTTTCCAACACAGAAATACTTACGTAATGCTAATTATGCGTACGCATACGTATACATTGTTGTCTATATATAATTATAAATTCCGTTTTATTTACGAACATTGGCCAATAACATATATGCCTGTCTATACATGAAGTGTCTTATAACCCTCTCTATATACTAAATGGATTCTCCCATCAGTTATAAAAGTATACATTGGAATAGTTTATTATTCATTTGGAGGCTCAGGTAACATAAGCAGACGACAGAGAGGTAGACAGACAGATGATAATACAAGCGCAGAAGATATATATTAATTGGTGGGAAATGTTCATATAAAAATAATAAGTTCACCAAACGACATTTTGAACTTATTATAGAACATTTCATAAGGGATAACTACTGACCAATGAGTAATTAATATAGGTGACCGATTGTATTTCTTAAAGTGATGTGAAACACTCCGATCAGGTGTTTCGAACGGAATAACAAATAATTATGCCAAAATAAATTATTTTCCCTAATTTTATCTCCAAAGTCAGAAAACAGCGTAAATGTTATAAACTAATTACACACGGTGAATATTGTTGGCACAATCATTGCCATAATGTTTATGTCCAATAATGTGACACGAATAAATTAGTAAATATTTACATTTGTGAGTAGTTCAACCGCTGTGAAATGGTACAATCTGCAACGGTACAGTCGATGTTGTTGGAATTTTCGACAATCTTAGTTCATTGCTAAATTATTTCATTGAATGTGGATAGTATTTGGATACTAACTTATCAGTTTTATTCAATTAAATAAGTCCACAATATGTCGTTAAGATGGGAACGGTACTACTACCAGATATATACATTCGCATCATCACCGAGCCTCGTCTGTAGGAATTTAATTATGGCCCATGTCATGCAGTAGAACGTTGTCCGATATACAATCTGAATAGCATCTGTTTCATACCAGCTATGTTCTAATATTGGCAAACATATGGTAGCAACCACATACCATGATGCAGAGCCACGCCTATATATTACTTGAGACTATTGTAAGATATCTATACCTCATTTTTATAATTTTATATTACCTCGATCTAAAATGAGTATTTATAAAAATAACTAACTTTTTTCTTAACGGCATCACTTTTCCCCACCCACAGCATAGCTAAATCAGCGTGTGCACATATACATGTATTATATATTGCCATCATGAGCTATCCCATACCATACAGACACAGACACACTATCACTATGATTATTTAATTTATTTATTCATAACACAATATAATTTTTTTTAACATGATTAATTTGAATGATAGTCACCCAGCATTTCAACTTTCTTAGGCCAACCTGATCACTGGCAACTGTATCTAGTATATTTAGTGTGCCATATATGTGTTATATAGATCATAACGCAATAAAAAAAATCACCATATTGTGTAATTAGTTTGTAATTAGGTAAAGAGGAGCCAAAAGGAAACAAATAGCAAACACCGGAAAAAACCCCCCATTTTTTCTCGACCTATGACACAAATATCACCCACCCACCCAACCCCATCCCTGTGTAAGGAATTTTTTTGCAGACACACCCCCCCCCCCCCCCGAGTCATCCATATATAAGAGGACGCGAAATGATCATGCAATTCAAAGGCTGAAGTCACCTGCGCAATACAGTTCGACCATCCCACCCGGCCATACTTACATGCTACATTTCTTTTGAGACTAATCCCGTCAGGTCATTCAATCCTGGAACAAAAGAGAAGTAGAAAACATGAGCTAAAATCATCAAGTTTGAAATCATAAACTACAATTCCCCAAACACATATATCACACAAGAGAACATAGCAGATTTATGTACAGCATCGCCGATGTTTATGTCAGACTTACATGAGGCCAATTGTGTGCTAATTATCTTTGGCTACGAATCTCATTTTTCTCTTTTATCGCGGAGACTGGAACTTATCTACTAATTATTGCTAGACGTAATTCCAATTGGATCTGAATACCAGCGATTTTTGTATGCAAATGTGACCCGCCATATCAAATCCAGTCGTAAGTCGGGATTTTTTTTACCCTGTGCCAATGCATTCTCTTATATATGCGAGTCGACCATAGGTCGCCTCGCATATATAAGAGAATGCACTGGTCTAACAATTTTTTATCATTTTTTTTAAATAAATGTTTCTTACAATTTTTAGGACATCAAATAAAAAAAAACATCCAATACCCTGCAGGGAGCCCCACACATATATAGAAGCATATAGAATAGTGTCGTCTGCTCATGTTTGTCTGGGGCTCTGTATGGGTGAAATTATAAAATTGTTAAAGAATACAAGAAAAAATTATTAAAATTGTAAAACATTGTTAGGCCAATGCATTCTCTTATATATGCGAGGCGACCTATGGTCGACTCGCATATATAAGAGAATGCATTGGCACAGGGTAAAACAAATCCCGACTTACGACTGGATTTGATATGGCGGGTCACAAATAGAGTCATCACATGCACGTACTGCATATATACACAAATGGTATGCATGCACGCATGCCCATTATCCCTGATATTGATCTAATTGAGGTTTCGCAACAACAAAAAAATATATATAAATAAAAAATGGATTCTCCCACTTAAACAAGTCTACATTCGAATGGTGAATTATTGATTTTGAGGTGTTTTCGTGTAATACATTCAGAATTTCAGACGAGAGACATAACAACAGATACCATAGAAGAACATAATGATTCATATTAGCTGGTGACGAACTATTTGTGGAACTTATTATCTGAACATTTCCTATACACATTTAAAGGTACTCAATCCGATCAGACGCTCCTAAATTACTATTTCTTTGGCTTCGGGAGTAAAAAATATTTGATTGGAGTCGAGGAACCCACCCATCAAAGCTCAGAGTGATCAGATATCGATTTTTGAAGTTTGTAATTTCTCGAGATGTGTAATAATGTTCCATTTCCAGCTAAATCCTCGGCATTCAATTGGTTAACGCTCGCGCAACATATCCCATGTTTACGGCTTTCGCGCGTGCGAAGGTTCTTATGTTGGCGGGTGACGTCATCTAATTTGCATAGAGCAAGAGGCTCCATCTGGGGGAATAACGTTACCGGCACGTAAACGTGTAAGACCGTGTTGCAAATAATTTGTTTGACAATTCAGATAACAATTGACGGCGATCGATCTGTTTTATGTAATAGGTTTACTATAAAATCATTGATTATAGAAATGAACGTTTTTTCTTATACTAAGCGGTCCCTGACTTTAATGGATTAATCCAAATTGTAGTTTTCATCGTTTGTCAAGTTGGGTGGTTCTACTCACTCTTGGGGGTGTTAGTATTCGCATCTGTTGGATAGGTGATGTAAATAAATTACGTCGTCTGCATTTAGTAACAAAATACGACAAAATGAAGCGCTCAAATGCGGTAGCTGCCAGAACACTAAGGGAGTATTTGCAAGAAAAAAAGCAGGACACTAATTTCGAAACGTTTGATGCTGTAAAGTTGAATGAGCACTTGTGTCATTTTTACATGGACGCTCGCTCGAAAAAGGGGGAGATGTATAAGGCAAGCACGTTTGAAAACATAAGACATGCTTTGAATAGATATTTAAAGTCTCCACCACAGATGAAAAAAATCGACATCATTACCAATGCTGAGTTTGCTGAAGCTAATGAGTGTTTCAAAACGGCCATGTCTGAAATAAAGCTACACGGGAAAGGGGATATCACACACCATGACCAAATTGAAGATGATGATTTGAATTTTTGAAACAAATATATAACAGCCTGTATTTATCACCGAGAACACCATACGGGTTATTCAATCGAGTGCAAATGAACATCAGATTTATGGGAGGCCCTTTTCACATTTATTATTTATTTACGCTTAAGCGCAAATATTTGCGCTTAAGTGCAAATAACCTCTATCATTTGCGCTTAAGCGTAAATCATTTGCGCTTAAGCGCAAATAGATCATATTTGCGCTTAAGCGCAAATAAAAATTAATATTCATTGATTCCCCCCTGAATTAATTTTAAATGGCACAGGTCTAAACACTCAAGTCTATATAGGCCCACCATATGAGGGAAGCAATCCCCCAGTAATTCCTAGATCCCTTTTATGACATGGAAATGGTATAGATCTGTGCAGGATATGTCTCATTTATAAAATATACTTGATCTCTGTGATGGAGACACAATTTCTTGGGGACAGGGATGCTGATAATATGAAAATAGTGTCCCCCCCCCCTATTTCAAGTCAATAAGTACACCATATGAAGGAAGCAAGCCCCCGGTAACCCCTAATTCCCTATTTATGGCCATGGAAATGGTATATATCTGTGCAGGAGATATCCCTTTAATAAATTATACTAGAGCTCTGGGAGTGAGACACCAATTCCTGGGACACCAGGG
The DNA here is from genome assembly GCA_032622095.1 of Siphonodentalium dalli. NCBI lineage: Eukaryota > Metazoa > Mollusca > Scaphopoda > Gadilida > Siphonodentaliidae > Siphonodentalium > Siphonodentalium dalli. Next base: position 50,348,991 of record CP136069.1, on the reverse strand, counting down.
ACAGAGATGCTGATATGCATATGGAAATATGTTTTTTCTTCAACTTCGAGTCTGTATGGGGCTATTACTATGGGCCCATCATAATTTACTATGAGATGGACTCAATCATTCACAATCAGAGAGAAGTAAGGGAGTGTTAGGTATTTGCGCTTAAGCGCAAATGATTTGCGTTTAAGCGCAAATAAATTGATAGACACATATTTGCGCTTAAGCGCAAATATTTGCGCTTAAGCGCAAATAATAATAAATGTGAAAAGGGCCTCCCATACAGATTATACTTTTGTCGTCGTGCAAACGAAAACATGAAACTCATGACCAAAGATTCATTTTCCATACACCAATATCCTGATGGCAGAAAATATGTCCTTAAAAAAAAGGACGAATTGACAAAAAATCACCGAGGTGGCGACAAAGAGACTTTTTCTGGTCACATGCCCGCGTGATAAACTCCGTCTTTTCATGCCAAATCTGATCGAAAAAATCCTCATATCCAAACGTTACACCAATCATAGTATCCGTGTTACAGGAGTTACAATTCTGGAAAGGGTAAATTTCAGCCCATCACAAATAATGGCTGTAACAGGGCATAATTCAGTCTCGTCCCTCTCTGTGTATAAACGAGTTTCTGAAAGGGAGAAAATGGTGATGGGTGAGGCCATCGGTGGTAGTGTTTCACGTGACTCACTTGTGCCATACAATCCGCCCGTAAATCCGAGATCTGCGTGTCCGCCTCATGATGACATGAACATTCCTCAAGTTCGACCAGTAATGTCGGGAACCCAAATAACTCGGCAAATACAGCACAAATGTTCAACAACAAAACAACAAATTGAAAAATTTGCAGGAAATGGCGGTGGTGTTTTGGACAAAGTAGGCCTATCCATTGAAAAGTGAAAACGTCCAAATGTCCCTCGACAGCACTGGCCATTACATGGGAGCTCCAATGTTTAGTGGATGTACCATTCACAACATTCACTTCGGCATTCACTTCGGCATAATTGATGAGAAATCAAGAGAAATCCACTTACAAATTGTGCTACGATCATTCAAAACTTCCTGTGATTTTCTTGTTCTATTTATAAAACTACATCATTGATTTTTTCGTGACGTCATTCACTGGGGGGGCGCAACGGGTTTATAGCGTAAACATGAGCATGCTATATAATATGACGCATCGGTTCCAGTATGAAACTGATTCAGCTGTCACCACAAAATTAAAGGGCTGTCAATGGAACATATACGTTATTGTGGTTGATTGACGGTAACATGGTGTGACATTGACGGCTTGGAGCCTATGTTCAACCTCGTCGCTAGCGCGACGAGGTTGAACATAGGCTCCAAGCCGTCAATGTCACACCATGTTACCGTCAATCAACCACATTAACTTATAATATGTGGCACAGAAACACGTGGTCAAACGGAGGGTCTCGGACAAAATTGCGGATGAAGATGGATAACTCTAAAACCAAGAGGTAATACGGTCAAATTTCGTGATAATTTACTGATATATACGGCCATATTGTGTTGAACAAAATATTTATAATTAACAAGTTTTGGGAATTTTTATACCATAGTTGACAGTGGTTAGCATTATTTTGTTGCAATAGATCGATTGTGATAACTAAAGCGTATTTTGAAGAAATGTTGTTGTCGTTGTTGTATCTTGATGGTATGGGGACCGTCTGATCGGATTGAGTACCTTTAAACACGTATACTGGACGAATTTCGCATATTTACCTCCACTCATATAGTTTATTGACGATATAGGGATGACATTTATATGTACACTATGTCAGTCATAACGTCGGACCGGGACCCGAGGCTAATGACCGTCCCATGGGCAACAATGTGCGCACGTAAATCCTTTCTATATACCAAATGGATTCTCCCACTCAGTTATAATACTATGCATTGGAATGATCTATTACTCATTTTAAGGGATGTTAATGTAATAAAAGCACACGACACATAAATAAAAGTGCAGAAGGAGCCACTTGAGGGAAATGTTCAGATAATATGTTCAATGTTAGTTGAACTTATTATCTAAATATTTTCTACTTGATAACTACGCAGCAATGATACTTTATTATTATCCATCCCTTAACTAACACCATTTCCGATTGGGAAAAAGCCGCCACGTGATAGTCCCGGAAAAAGTCATATTGGACCCCCGAACGTCATATTGGACTCCCGACTGTACAATATGTCTTTTCATATTGGACTCCGTGACGTCACGAATTAACTCTATTGCGAAATGAATCGGTGGAATTGTGATGCGCGCGCAACATTGATGGATTTTAGCAGACGTTTCACTTCCGGATTGAGTTTTTTCTCACTTCCGTGTTTACTTTTCCAAATCATGCTTTCTGATGATCAATATACGGTACAGGCTTTTATAGAGAATTAAGTGCCGACAAATACCCAAAATAACCACAAAACTTTTATTTCCAAAATTTGGATAAACATACAGATGGATAATAAAAATGTCATTATACAATGTTGTGTATATACAGTATGAGTTTTTCTTGTACTCGTCCAGGTTGTGGTGAAAAGTCATATTTGACTCGACACTGGCGTGTCTCGTCCAATATGACTTTTCACCACAACCTGGACTCGTACAAGAAAAACACATACTGTACACAACATTGTATAATAATTTTATAGTATCTAGCGGGTTAAAGAATCCTATACTTTATCCCAGATCAAGTCTTCTCGGTCACAACAGCTTGGGATATCGGTTGGGATGATACATAATCCCAGCCGATGCATCATCCCAGCCGATATCCCAAGATTGTGTGACCGAGAAGACTTGGTTTATAACTTGATCCCTTTACGTATAATAGTCAGTCTATAAGATGGAAGAAAACGAAGAAGGAAGTTATAGCTTCGCCATTGCAGGACAGATTAACCCTATATATATACTTGGTGGACTCACCCATTCAGTTATAAATGTATACATAGGGATGGTATTATATTCATTTCGTGGAGTGTTCAGAAAATATGAGCAGATGGAAAACAGACGAAAATATAATAGAAGTACATAAGAATTGATGGGATTTTTCAGATAATAAGTTCAACAACGTTGTACATATTATCTGAACATTTCCGATGGAAACTACGCGTCAATGAGAATAAAGTTATTATACAATGTTGTGTACAGTATGTGTTTTTCTTGTAAGAGTCCAGGGCGTGTCGAGTACAATATGACTTTTCACCACAACCTGGACGTGTACAAGAAAAACACACACTGTACACAACATTGTATAATGACATTTTTATTATCCTGTATGTTTACCCAAATTTTGGGAATAAAACTTTTGTGGATCTTTTTGGTATTTGTCGGCACTTTATTCCCTATAAAAGCATGTATTTGATCATCAGAAAGCATTATTGGGAATACTAAACACGGAAGTGAAAAACAAACTCAACCGGAAGTGAAACGTCTGCTAAAATAGCTAAACCCACCACGCAGAGTATTGCGCGCGCATCACAATTTCACCGATTCAATTGACAAGTAGAGTTTTTTCGTGACGTCACGGAGTCCCGACAAAAAAGTCACATTGGACTCGATTGAGTCCAATATGACTTTCGGGAGTCCAATATGACTTTTTCCCGGATTATCATGTAACGACTTTTGTCCAATCAGAAATAGTGTTAGTTATAGTAATGCCCTAAATAATCGACTCCTTAACCACAGCATAATTATGGGTAACTTTTCAGGATTTATGGCTTGTTGCCATTCATCGGAAAGCTCTCAGTGAGAGCTTTCCGATGAATGGCAACAAGCCATATTTCCGACTAAATCCTGAACAGTTACCCATAATTCTAATGTGGTTATGGAGTCGATTATTTAGGGCATTACTGTAACAGATGGATAATAATATTTAGTTTAGAAAGGGTTAATACGAGCTGATACACTATTGATAATTTCGAACTGAGCCGGATATGTGATTCCTGGTAGACAGACCCTTAACTGAAATTCCCCACACGGCACGCGACGCCCGAAGCTAAACCCGACATTTTATCAGGACGAAAGATATAATACAATTACCACATTGCCTGTTGACAAACCAGTTCGTTGCACCATCTAATATTATATTGCTAAAACGGAACAAATATCCCAAGGATGATGTCCAACATGTCAGCAAACCTTCAGATAGTGTGTCTGTCATTTGCAGAGTGAGGTCACCAGAGCGTGAATTTAGTTATGCTACCCCGGACAGCGGGCTAGCGTCACTAAATTCACTCTCTGGGTACCTCATTTGGCTTGGGCCTCATCTTCTGGGAAGTATATATAGTATCAAATTAAAAAAAATTAGTTACTTTTTACCTTCTGTTCAGTTTTTATATGTTGTATACCCACTAATTTGCAGAAGATAAAGTGCATTATTGAGGTGACTATAATGGGTGAACTTCACCAACTTCAATCTGATCTAGGTTTCCAATAGCAGTTGAGGCCTCAGCAAAATGAGGTTCCCATTTGTTGAATTTAGTGACGCTAGCCCACCGTGTGGGATAGCGTCACTAAACTCACCCTCCGGGGATCTCATTATTCAAACGACAGACACACTATTTCAAGGCTTGGACGACAGCCAAAGTCAATGTCAAACATGGGAGAATTTCCTGATTGTTGTTCCTCGTTGTGGGAATACCGGCTGCGGGATATCGAAGAATTGATATCGCCTTAACTCAAGGGATACCGGCAAATGTAGCGAGCCGAAAATCCTGTCAAACACGTGTGGAAGTTGATTCTGTTGGGATTTTCCTTAAAAGCGTTGTTAGTGCTGAGACAAACGAAGTTAGCGAACGCCTTGATGTATGGACTTGGCCACATGATGCCACGCAGAAACTCACTAACGAGAATGCTTGCTTCCGGAACATGTGAGCCGTTAAAATCAATTGTAGGACCAGATGTCGCCCCACCATGACGACGGCTTGGCTTTTTTTGTTGGTTTATTTGAGCTGGTATATGTCACACCACGACGTGTCAGTTGATGGTTGGAGGAAAGAGCACACATGCAGAGGGTCAATGTCACTCAGAAATCACGCCATGCACGGCAAGTATAAATCAGCAACCCCGGAAAGTACCTGACAAACTTGAATCAATGTGTCTCCCCATCGTTGGATGGCTTATGTTGGTGGCCTATAATACCTCGTTATCTTTACCAACTGAGTCACCGGGGATCTCCAACAACCACCACATCGACGGTGCATACCATGCCCCTGTCACAAATTAGAGGTTCGTGTAAACCGTATGGTGATTTGTACTGATTCTTACGGGCACTAATTGTTTGAATGTAGAAGGTGTGTGATTATACCTATATATGAACTCTTAGTGTTACACTAATTTTGTGTCACGGGCATGTGGCGAATATACTAAAGATGACAATCCGATTGAACGGGAAACACATTATAATTGTCCACAAAGCGATAGGAAATTGCTGACGTATCTTTGAACATAATTCAGAATCATTTGTGTGAGTAGCAATAAAGAGCGTTCCTGTTAGTCTACACCTGGTGTGGTAGCAATAAAGAGCGTTCCTTGTTAGTATACATATATGCTATGGTAGTAATAAAGATCGTTACTTGTCAGTCTAGAAAATGATATGGTAACAATAAAGAGCGTTTCTTGTCAGCCTACATCTGGTATGACAACAGTAAAGAGCGTTCCTCGTTAGACTATACGCCTGGTGTAGTAACAATAAAGAGCGTAAACTTATCTAACTTCTCTGCGGATACAAAACATATACAAAAACTTTCCATTAGTGCGTTAACCCTTTGAGTGCCAGGGGCCGATGAGGGCCGATCTCATCGGCCCTAATTTACAGTCCGTAAAATCAAAACACTAAAACAATTTTTTTTTTTTTAGATTTTTTTTTTTTAGGGTTGAATATTTTTTGGTATGTTTAAGCATGCTATAGCGAATTTTAAAACAAACTGGATAAAATCTTAGGGGCATGTTATAACTCAAAACTATCATCAAGTATTCATAGTAATAATTTTGATGCCCATGAAAAACGTAAGATTCCCTGGCACTAAACCTACAAAATAAGTCTGTTAAAGAATATAAGAAAAAAATATTAAACTTGTAAATAATTGTAAAAAATAATAACAAATAATGAAAAATTGTTTGGCCAATGCATTCTCTTATATATGCGAGGCGACCTATGGTCGACTCGCATATATAAGAGAATGCATTGGCACAGGGTATATGGGTTGATACAAAAATCGGACCTGGCACTCAAAGGGTTAAAACGCTTCGTGGTATTTCAGCCTGTTCTCGTGAAAACGATCACGTTATGGACTTATAATATGACTTGATTTAGGTTCATAATGGGCCTAGAATCGCCTCATTTTGAGTCCATAACAAACTGATATAACAGCAATTTTAGTACCATTATTAACTCATATTGACTTATTATCTGTTCACTGTGGAATGAAAATAACACGAATAAACCAAATCACGACATTACCGGATGTACGTTCTTTATAATTTGTTTTCACCGTGGCCTCGCCAGTCAACGAAATGACGGATATAAGTCCACTGTGGGCTTATTTCAGAGTCATATATGTCCAAATTGGTCCAATATGAACCAATTTGCACGAGGATATGTCTGGTAGTTAGAACCCTTCCCGGCGCGGCTCAACTTGACGACGCGTATGTCTGGCATCGAATACCAATAAGATGTCTTGCCCAGTGGGTGTTTGAAGGTATACGAGTATACCAAATGTCGTGTCTTATTTCTTATCGTTTGCACCAGCAGTGACAGCGACATAGTGACGGCCCATGACGTGGCGCCATATAGGGTTGGTGGTGGAGAACTCATCCACCAACTTTCGTAAACAAATGTTTTTCAACAGTTGGAAATTGCATGCCAGAAAAAAACAGCAGTTGGAAAGTTCATACGAAATAGATTAAGAGATTAAAATTATGTTTTGATAGTTTTTCCAACCACGTATAATTTATTGTAATATTTTTACCACGATTCGAAATTGTCCCAACATTTAGACTGAAATGGTCATCAGTTGGAAATTTTTAAAGTCGGAATGTTCTGATCAGTTGGAAAGTTTGAGGTATATTATTTGTAAATATGTAGCTAACTCAAGGGGGCTGTTGCAATTTCGAAATTGGACATCCCCTCCACACACAAATAACAAAGACCCTCATTCCTCAAGCCAAGTCACTGGACACCCGATAAATAAAGGTCGCCCGTATACGGGAATTAAGGTTAAGTATAGTATATGGTGGCCAATATCCGGACTACTAACGGATCCGACAAGGACTCATTATTTCCGGGCGCTGCTTTGGTGAAAAATATGAGCTCTTGGCAGAATCAATACAAGTCTTAGACGAGCCCTTCTTCTCGGTGTTATCTCACAATATTGGCCCTCCTAAAAGATAATCACCTCTTCGTGTGTTAAATGGATGAGACCACTTCACGATATCGCTTATGGCCAATATACACTTGAAAATCGAGCCGTCGATACACCAGTATACTAATTATGTCTGGCATATAGGTAATTAGCCAGTATCCATGGGTTATCGAGTTAACCGGTTCTTTCATAATTACTCATGGACGAGTAGTGCCCTTATGAAACGTTCTAGTAATAATTTCAAAACGACCATATAAATTATTCTGGACTTGTACTATATATCGTTATCTATTACAATGCACAATAAAGCAGCCACATATATTTCAGCCCAATATGGCCTAATGAACAAATTGTTTGATATACAGTGCGGTCCAGTCAAGCAGCTAGCAATCAACCTTGAATTAGGCCACAGTGATCCTGACTGATGACGTAATATCAACTTACATAATTACATTGTCATCTATATACATCCATATATGTATTTGTTGCTATTATTTTGTTCCATATTCAATGTTCTGGTGTTGTTATTCTATGTTAATGTACATTTGACCATACATGGTGTAACGTACAAATAAACTTTTTTTGATTGATTGATTGTTAAGAGATATGGTGGTCAGATTGGATTTGGTTATGGACCCATGACCTATATAGAAGTCATCTCAGCCCAAGTTTTCATTGATAAACATGCATGACATGAACATTCTCAAATATATAAAATTTATCGGTGGCTGTCTATTTAACACTTTCTGTACTAAATACTCATTGACCAGTATTTCCATTAGGAAATGTTCACATAATAAGTTCAACAAACGACCATAGGTCGATTCTTGAACTTATTATGTGAACATTTCCCTGCAATAAATATGAATCCTTCTGAACTTCTATTATCTTTTCGACTATTTGTTGTCTGCTCATTTTCACGAACACCCCTCCAAATGAACAATAGACCATTCCCATGTATACTTTTATAACTGAATGGGAGAATCTATTCAGTATAGAAAGGGTTAACCAATGAACACAAGATTGTAACATGACATATATCAGCCAAAACAACAACATTTCATGAGATGTCGCTTCAGTCGATTAATTGCCGGAAAATAATGCTAACCATTGTCAACTATGTCATAAAATTGCCCAAAAAGTGTTTTATATCAATATCTTGTTAAACGCATTTTGGTACACTATATCGGCATTCGTCGTATATTTGCCAGGCCGCCAAATATTCGAGGTGGTGAAAAATAACAGATTTCTAAACTCGAAATCTGATATCTCTGGGCTTTGATGGGTGGGTTCCTCGACTCAAATATAATATTTGTTTACCCCCCCCCCCCCCCCCGAAGCCGAAGAAATGTTAATTTAGGGGCGTTAAACCGGATTACGTATCATTAAAATGCGTACGACCTTGAACCAAACGTAGTCAATATAGAGTTGTGAACACACATGGGAACGGAGCAATTCGCAGTGCGTTCTGATGATGACTTGTCGATAGTATCTTCTGAATGACATCACACTGTCAGTAAACATTATAATGCCCCTATACAGCTCATACGGCAACAAGAGCGATGTTTTTTCAATCGATTAGTTATATTGTGAGTTTAGTAACCTAAAGCTGATAGGATCAGGGAACACAATTACTTACATAACACAAGATCATACAGTGTCCATAGATCATAGTGTTCAAAGAAAAGCAAACCACGGTCGCCAAAAAGTCTGGTTGGCAGTGTGCTGGTCTTTTCTTCTAATTGTGTGCATTAATTGTTTTACAAGATTAACGAAAGCTTTGTTTACATGTACATGTTGTTTGGTACCGCTTCCCAGATTAACTTTTCGTTGTATGGTGTATAAAGGAACGCGCATGCACGCACGTGTAAAGGACAAAGGCACGAGAAACACCTGCCTCGACGGACCATACATGGACGTAACGAGGTGTGGGGGGGGGGGGGGGGGGGGGGGTGATAACTCCCCAACTTTGATCAAAATGTTCAACAATTCCATGCTTGACACAACAACAATTAGAAAATTGGGTTGAAATTAGTTTGATTTTCTAACCAGTCTATTCAGTGTGAAATTGTTGCATTTCAGACTAAAAGTCGAATATGTTCATACGTTTGTTCATAGTTTAGTTTTGGACTGAAATATGGCTCCTAGATGGGAATTCCCAACAAAGGCGTGTTGGGGGAGCAGCATTAAACGTAATTGGGAACCCCTGTCTCATACAAGGGGTGGAAGTTGGAAATTCTAAGTGGTCACCCCATAACGGAGACCATCTAGCTACGTCCCTGTGGCACATATAATCTTTGAACCTTTATCGAACCTTCATATTTTTTTTTCAATTGTGTTGTTCCAATCCTTGGGTCAAAATAGGCTGATCAGATTTATGGAGGCACGGACTCAGTATACTGTTGTCCGTAGCATCTTAAAATGTGCTTGCTTCGGCGAATATGAACAAATTCTCATTTCTTATGGAAGTAATAAGCAACTGAGCATGTGCATCACCCTCTGAACATTTAAAGGTTACAAGGACATGAATGAATATAGCCTAACTCCTTTTGTTTATATCTTTATTGCCTCCATTAAGGAGAGTAGTTGTTTATACAACTTGGCACTGATGTTGTCCATCGCCATCTTAAATTGGTGGGGGCTGTACACTAAATACAGCCATTTATATTTATATTATACTCAACAGAATATATGCAACATATGAATAAATTTGATCCATGGGCGAGTGCAAAATACACTCATGTGCTCTATGAACGATGTAAACAACATGGTAATTATATTGAAATTTAGTTAACGCATAGAGTCAGCGAACGCTCTTTATTGCTACACTGTGCAGGAAAATTAAAAGCATACTTCGGTTATTTTCTATAGTATGGCATAACAGTTGCCCAATTGTACATAGGGTCAAGTAACTTTCACTGCCATTAACAACCGTCTATTCAATTGAGAGAATAAAAGTCAACAGTTGGTATAGAAGACTGTCGATTACTGGCACTGGCGTATATGTATCAGAATGGGAGAGACGCTGGCTCGGTATATATGGGGATGTGTTTATTGTCTCGTATAAGCGTGGACACATTACAATTTTTTATCGAAGTGGCCATGTTATACGATCTGATTGGTATGATATTAGATACATGTAACTTGTCAGATTTTGAGTGACGATATGTCAATATCAACACATCTTTATTTATATAACTCGGCTCACTATTGCCTACATACACTTTATTGTCTTATTCGTTAAAAGTAATCTATCGATGTGTCTTGTAATCCAGACAACATCCAATGTTCCCGCCGTTTTCCGATCGAAGACAATTCGTGGTCGGTCGGGGTTAGTTATGGGCCCTGCCTAGCTGTTAGCGAAAACAATTGATCCTAGCCAAATCAAATCAACCGGAATCCATATATGGATAAAGTGCCGTAATCAACAAGGATTGAGAAAATAGTAACGCGATTAACCCTTTACCCAACAAACCGGCCAAAACCGGCCAAATAAAGCCTAAAATATCTTCGGTCTGTCTCAATAGAACCATACAGATATGGATATCATTGGACCGGCTCATTGACCACATTGTGATAGTTACAGTTATACCCTGTGCCAATGCATTCTCTTATATATGCGAGTCGACCATAGGTCGCCTCGCATATATAAGAGAATGCATTGGCCTAAAAAAAATTATAATTTTTTCTTACATTTGTTAACAATTAATATGTGTTAAGCCAATGCATTCTCTTATATATGCGAGGCGACCTATGGTCGACTCGCATATAGAAGAGAATGCATTGGCACAGGGCCCTTCTGTTGGGTAAAGGGTTAACCTATACCTGCGTCATAAATGACAAGTACTTAAATACGTCGTGTCTGATTTGACACCACAAACAACCATGTGTATACGTTATCTATATAATGCAGAAAGTAATTAGATCGAACCGGTGGGCAGATTTCAGGGACGTGGCTAGAGGGCCTCCGTTGGGGGGGGTGTCCACTTTGGAGAATTCCAACTGCACCCCCCCCCCCCCGCCTTGAATCCTGAAAATTGCATAAATCCTAACATCTGATCTGGTCCAACTCCAGACAAATGCACACGGCTACGGACAAGAAACCAGGACACACCGGGCCGACCATGGTTATTCGGCCCGGTGTGAGAAAATTTTGAAAACTAAATAAGTAAATCGCAAAATCATAGCATCTATAGACTGGCCTCAAGCTTTCCTAGTGTTGGAAATTTCAAACCTCAAACTCACCTTTAGGTTGGAAAATTATCCAACTGATGACCATTTCAGTCCACAATTTGAACCAATTATAGTAAATTATTGTTTTCGTAAACTAATTAGCTGTCTTTTATTGGCCACCGGGGAGGGACCATGACACACCGGACCGGCCATGGTTCTGGCCGATGTGTGAAAATTTTGAAATCTGAACAAGAAAATCGCTAAATCCTAGCATCTAGACTAGCCTCAAGCCTTCCTAGAGTCGGAAATTTCAGTCCACTTAGGTTGGAAATTTTCCAACTGATGACAATTACAATGACAATGTTGACCAAATGGATAAGAACATTGTTTTCTTAAATTAACTAGCAGTTTTTGACTGGTCACGGGGGGAGGGACCAGAACACAAGCTTTCCAAGTGTTGGAAATTTCCAACCTGACACCTCCCCTAAGGTTGGAAAATTTCCAACTGATGGCCATTTCAGTCTAAAATTTTGACGAATAGTAGGAAAATATTGGTCCAAAAAAATAAATCCCCCCCCCCCCCCAATAAATTGCTTGAAAATCAAACTACAAGAATATTTTCAAACCTATTGTTGGTTTGAATTTCCAACTAATGTTGTGTCAGGTATGAAATTTCCAACTGTTGAAAATTTTGACCAAAGATTGGGGGGGGGGGGGGGGGTGAGACATCCCTGGCAGATTGTGCTGACCTGATATCGACTTACAAAAGTTTTAATACGTTTTGAATTTGCATCAGCCTGTATTTCAATAATCGCCTCTTATAAAGATAGATAATAATAGATAATAAAATTAGTAAAATTATGAGATTTTGTGATAGTTTTAGACGTACAAGTTATGAATGGTTTTGTGAATTTTTGCTATGCCTGTGTAATACGAATGATGTTGTCAGATTGCAAGTATTTTTCATCATCTTTTGCCTGGATGGAAAGCGGAACATTCATTTAACTTCTGCTTTATAAGGACATATACATCAGTATACAACATATCATTTAACTATACTTAATATATATACGCGGACATGCAGCCGTGGGCGCGGAAAATCCACAGAGATGTACATCATTTAGCTGCTGCATGCTTAATACATAAAGGCACGCAATAGTAGGCGCAGGTACGGATATATATATATTGTTTTAAATTTTTTTTTACGAATTTATCGCAACCCTTGATGGGTACTATATATATATACATTAAATGCGGGTGTATCCGGAAGATATATGCAGTAATGCCCTAAATAATCGACTCCTTGAGAGCTTTCCGATGAATGGCAACAAGCCATATTTCCGACTAAATCCTGAAAAGTTACCCATAATTCTGCTGTGGTTAAGGAGTCGATTATTTAGAGCATTACTGTACCCGGGTAAACATTGACTCTTTCCGGGTATATTATATATAAACATCCTTCTAAATTTACTTAACTGTTTCGTTTCATTAAGGCGATGTTTGTTTATCAGCTCAGGTTTATATTTCTACCGTCCATTACTGCATGCATGCATGACAAGGGACATAACTTTCGGGCGGTCATCTTCCCACAGAAGGGCTACCGTGGACATGCATGGGACCGAACCTCCAAGTTCCCGTGTTTGGCCATTACTAACATAAATTGAAACCTATAGTGACTTTCAATACAATTTTAGTCACACTTCATCAAGTTAGATATGACAGAATATATGAATGATAACAGCAGAATGATTCAGATATACACCATGGTATATGTGGTGTCCTATAAGTGTGCGTTATGATTTGTAGTGTTATCAGTGGTTCTTGGCGCCTTCTAGCAATTTAATCGAATCGCGTTTATTTGTTTAACTGACAGATGTTGGTGGAAAACCCGAAGCCAGTGTCTGCGCCTGTCATATAAGACCACCTCAGCAATCCAATAAAATGAACGAGGAACAAACGAAACTTCAAGAAACAGAACACAATCTTTAAATTCAAAGCTATATATAGGGATCACTAAATTACTCACCATTAATATGTAGTAACAGTGCCTATTCTATTTAATTGGTATACATAAACTATACTTATAAATTGAACGACCACTGATCTACAAGCGATATATCCGTGTTGAAAATAACTAATTGGAATAAAATTATCAAGAAACCAAACAAACTGCAATAAACTCATGCATGAGAATCTATATACGAACTCAAAGCTACTTTAGGGATGACTAAATTACTCAACACTAATACATGGTGTAAACATATTTATTTCTCTAAATCATGCACATTAATTAACAGAGTTGTATAATATACATAAAGACAATTATTTTAGAGAATGGGATTTGGCAGAAAGTGTAATGCTTATATTAGCCATTTCCCCATCTTTTTCATACACATGTGGTGGTGTCTTTATTGCTTTTTCATAATGTTCTTTTCCCAGTTAGATTTTGTTTTTGTTTAAATTTTACTATCTTATTATTATCATTGTCAGCCGTCTGGGGCATAGACTGTCCAACAGTAACCCATAATAATGGGTCACTGTTGGGCAGTCCACGCATCAGTTGAACTGAATTGTTACTACCTGTTTGTTTGTTTGTGACCAGACCATTGACCCCACTCGGTCAGTTTACAATAAGCATAGCATAATTAACGTTTCACGATCGATACGACAAGAGTGATGCATTGTATGTATATACTTATTACGAGCAACTCTAGGTTATCATGCCCGAAGACAGAATAGGAAATAAGAGATATTTTCTAGTTTTCTGAGTTGTGCTGTATATTTAGTCACTTCTATGTGATAATGGGCCTTTGTACACTCGCCTTGTTTCGTGTATGAGCAGGAATTACCATTTATTTATTTGTATTTATTTATACTTATTTAAACTTATTTAAACTTATTTATACGGAGAGCGACTTAGGTAAAGTTCAATTTGAGAATCGTTTACACTAATACATGTGTGCTGTAATCGTGTCAATTCTATTTGAAGAATCTTAACGTATATATAGTAACCGTGTCTATTCTATTTTAAAGAAACTCAAAATAATCTTTGACTATAAGTTCAAAGCTATGGATCACTAATTACAAACCACTAATAGTATGTAGTTGGTGCATATATTTCCATGTTAAAATGTAATACTATAAGCCTGGCCACGACAGTCTCGCTGCCGATATACATGTACGAGTGATATATCCATGTTGACGATAATTATTTGAAACGAATCAGACTTTTAAAGGGAACTGTACACTAAATCCGGCCATTCTGTGGGACCATCTCCTGTTATACTCAACAGAATATATGCAACAAATGAATGAATTTGAGCCATCGATTAGTGCAAAATACAATCATGTTCTCTATGAACGATGCAAACAACATGGTAAATATAACTAAAATGAATAAATGGCTGGAGTCATAAATTCATTTTCATTATAACTACCATGTTTTTACATGATTCATATAGTATATGAGTGTATTTTGCACTAATCCATGGCCCAAATTCATTCATTTGTTTCATATATTCTGTTGAGTATAAAAGGAGATGCCGAGATGGTCCCTTAAATGGCCGTATTTAGTGTACAGCACCCCTTTAAGAAACCCAATAGAATATGTGATTGATACCAGAGCTGATGATTACTAATTACTCACCAATATAGTATATACATCTATAGTCCGTATATTTAATTCTATGTTAGCAACGAAGTGTGGTCACTGGTCTCCGAGCGATATGTCCATGGTGAAGATAACATAATCCCTCAGAATTTAATAACACAACAAATCCCCAGCGTTGATTGAAAAACTGACTGACCGTCAAGAGGAGAAGCTATAAAAGTAACAACTGAGGAATATCGACGAAACACCGGACCACCTGTCCACATCTGACATTTAAACAGTGGCGGTTTAGTAAAATATCAGAGCTGGGGATCACTATAATTACTCATCACTAGTATAATTATGTAGTCCAAAATTCTATGTTAGAAACGCGGTGTGCACATGGCTATACTGGTCTCAGAGCGATATGTCCATGGTGAAGATAACAATAATCCCTCAGAATTTAATAACACTGTACAAAACCTTCAGCGTTGATTGAAAAACTGACTGACCGGCAAGTGGAGAGGCTATAAAATTAACAACTGAGGGATATCGACGAAACGTCCGGAGTCAACGGGTTCTGACACTCACACATGAGTGAAAGGCGGGCATGGCACCAGGGTCCGAAAGGCGGGCATGGCACCATCAGGAGTTGAGGAGCCTCGGCCGACCTTAAGTTAACCGGCTGGCACTGCACCCTCTTCCTAGCATTTAGCCAGTAGTACAAATTAAGCTCGGAATACAACAGACAAAGGCAACTGGAGTCCATGCAAGCACAAACCAGGACACCAGATTACAATTCACCACTCTAAATGATATCAATAACGATATATGCACGCAACTCACAATGTGATAAGGAAAGTCTTCATCGCCGGTCCTGGTTCAGAGTGGGTGGGGGGGGGCTTTGCTTCTTGTTACGATGGCATGCACCCAGTACACAGTAGGCACAAACCTGCTGTGTATGGGCGATTATGAATCTTCTCATCTCTCATTGACTCACAAACCCTATATATACAAACGCTCTTTAACAGCGACAGTGGCGGTTTAGTAAAATATAAGAGCTGCAATTATGGGGATAACTAATTACTCACCACTAGTATATAGTCCGTGTATTTAGTTCTATGTTAGAACCGTGATCTGGCTAATAGTCTCCAAGCGATATATCCATGTTGAAGACAACATATAATCCCTCAGAATTTAAACACACTACACAACCTCTAGTGTTGATTGAAAATCTGATTATCGGCTTTTCCATCAAGTGGATAAACTATAAAGTTAACAGCCGAGGGATATCAAGGAAACGCCGGACCACCTGTCCACATCTGGCATTTAAACATAAACAGTGGCGGTTTAGTAAAACTCTTCACTATCGCACACGGTGTTTCAATCTGTTGCCGGACCTAATGCAAGCACCGATAGTAGGAGCGTTTAACAAAGGAAAAATCGATAACTTCATTCTATGTGTGTTCTTTATGCGTGACACCTCTACTTCGATATCATTGCAATGAACAGAGACGTGAATCAAACAAATTGATAACGTGATGATGAATACGGTGAGCTCATTTTCAAAGGGTTTATAGTCACCGGATGAGAATGTCAACACGGTTATCGAATTGTATTGTTTTTGCTTCAAATCAATTCTTGTTTAGTTTGTATTCATATTTCCATTTACATAACTTGTTCCAGTGCTATTAACGTGGATTAGTAATCTAGGAATACGTTTTACATCGATAGTCTTGTATACACACCGACATTTTAGTTTGTTGAGTTATTTACGGTGAGTGCATACATGTACTACCATTTAACCCTTTACCCAACAGAACGGCCAAAACCGGCCAAATAAAGCTTCAACAGCCTAAAATATCTTCGGTCTGTCTCAATAGAACCATACAAATATGGATATCATTGGAACCGGCTCCTTGACCACATTGTGATAGTTACAGTTATGCCCTGTGCCAATGCATTCTCTTATATATGCGAGTCGACCATAGGTCGCCTCGCATATATAAGAGAATGCATTGGCCTAACACTTTTTACCATTTTTTCTTAAATTCTTTAACAATTTTATAATTTTTAATGTGTTAAGCCAATGCATTCTCTTATATATGCGAGGCGACCTATGGTCGACTCGCATATATAAGAGAATGCATTGGCACAGGGCCGTTCTGTTGGGTAAAGGGTTAATTGAACGTTGGGTGGTCCTGACAACTAAATGAAACAGAATAGAGCTAACGGGGACTAAGCTTCGCATGCTTATCAATAGAGACCTTTCGCAATATCATATATATAGTGTCTCTATTACAGTGAACACCCTCACAATTTAGCTACGATGGTTAATTGGTGAGACGGCATATATATGCCCCACTATATTAAGTTACACATATAGTTGATGGAAAAAGTAAAGTGTGTCTCTTTCAGATCCCATGTTCTTATCCGTGTGTTATATACGGATAATCCTAGTGCGTCCCCCAGCAGGACCGGTGGCACGTCCTTGACACATCTGCCCATAATTTAACTAAGTGGGGTATATTTCGACACAAGAACCCCATTGCGGCGTAAGGGTAGATTTTTTGGCTGTATACTGGCAGGATATTGTCCATATCCGTAATCGTAATCGTGATTTTGCGAAAGGTTTCTAAAGCCACCGCTTCATAATGACATGATTGTGTTGATTTAATATATATTCCTATATTCAGCAGAATGGTCCGCTTATCTATCCACGACAATATTCGTGTTTCCTGTAATAGTCCCCATATTGCCAGTTTAATGACAAGCTGGGCATGACGCTATATATGTCCAAATTTACACCATAAAACCACTATATGTGTATACGTCTTCTATACCACAAACTAATTATATCGGGCATAAGAACCCATTAATGTACGATGTTTCTGTATTATTGCAATGACCAGAGACGTGAATCGATGAAATTCGTAACGTAATGATGAATATACGATGAGCTCATTTTCAAAGGGATTATCGTCATAGGATGAGAATGTCAACACGGTTATCGAATTATATTGTATTTGCTTCAAATCAATTCTTGTTTAGTTTATGTTTCCATTTATGAAACTTGTCCCAAGGCAAATAAAATGCATTAGTAATCTACAAACTTACAGGAATGTTTCACACCGATAGCGTTGTATAAACCCCAACATATAAGTTGGTTAATTTATTTGCGGTGTTTGTACTACCATTTCAATGAACATTGGATGGTAGATGAGCGGTCTTGGCCCCAACAGGGCTTATTTTTCGAGTTTAATTTTTTTCTTTACACACGGAAAAATTATACATCATATGAAAGTAGAAGATGTAGGCTTCATGTTCTGCCCTGCTGTAAAATGTGAAAGTGGTGCTGTTGCCATGGAAACAGAATGTAACCAATGTAGACACAGTTGATATTAAACCATTTCCGCAAATGGTAAAAACTAATTTAAGCCCATTCTAGGACAGGAACAGACGTTGAAGATAATTTATTGATGATTTGTCCACTATAACTATGTTCCAACGATTCCAGTATTAAATAGGATGCACATATAGGTTATACGGGTCTTTATTGCCATTTTGGGGTGAAAAATGGTGATTTTTGCAAACAATGCGATAATTTTGGAATTGGGACATTTATTGAATACTACATTGGTTACAGTAATAATTTATGCATTATTATGATGGCATCATACGTGTACTTAAAATTAATTTGGATAAAGCTGCCGAAAAGGCCCAATAACAAGAGAAATACCTGTTACCATGGAAACGATATTTAAAAATACAAAAAATGCGTTATTGGAAAGAAATGAAGACCTATAACCCTTGCGACACAATATAACTTTTTGAAATTTGTTTTTTATGACATGCACTTTTAATCCGGACTTCTGTGTTGGGTAATTGATGCGGTTTATTCAGCTGTTGTCATGGAAACGGACCAAATTTCGCCAAATAATGATGTTTTTTCCCCATAGAGCTGACATTTAAAGCATGTAATTTTATGAAGCAAAGCGTATTATGACAACCCGTTATAGATGTCTCAAAACCTTTTTCAAAGATTACTATTTCCCAATTATCCCAGTAGTAGCTAGGATGCACATATAGGATATGAAGGTTTTATTGCCATTTTGGGGTAAAAACTGTTAATTTTTGCAAAAAATGCGATAATTTTGGAATTGAAACATTTATTTGATACTACATTGGTTACAGTAATAATTTATACTTATTATGATGGCTTCTTACGTGTCCTTCAATCTAGTTTTGATAAAACTGCAGAAAAAGCCCAATACCCTGAGAAATACCTATCACCATGGAAACGATATTAAAAAATACACAAAATTTCATTATTGGAAAGAAATGAAGTTCTATAACCATTGCGACACAAATTAACTTTTTGAATAATGAATAATGATGTTTTCCCCTATAAACCGGAAATTTAAATTGTGAATTTTATCAAGCAAAACATATTGTAACAACCTGTTATAGGTATCTCAAAATCTTCAACTCAATATATAATAGACAATAGGGGATAAGAGCACCCCTAAGACGACTTTCCTGCAGGTTTGCCAGACAAATTTACCATTATGTGAACGCACCCTGACATGGTACTCATCAGACTCAGAGTCCACGTGTTTTGATCATTTTATTCCCAATTTCTCAGCTGTTTCTGTGGATCTAGACGAAAATTGTCTAAATAGTGATTTAGTGTTTTGCAAAAAAATATTACGGGTATGTTTGAAAACCAACACCACGTAACTGGAAAATGCCATGATAGGATTTTAAAAGATTCGCTGTCTGGGATTATGAAACTGATTTGAAAGCAAATAGTTGATGATTATAAGCTACATCCCTAAATAGTAATTACCTGTACTTACTCAGAATAACGGCATAACAAGTTCCTGGAATATATCACAACCGAACCCCTTTGGGTCAAATGTAGACCTGCATGGTTAAAATGGGTCATGTAGTGTGATAATAGTGAGGATTGCTATGCAAATGCGGTGATATGGTACGCCATAGCTGCCTTATGTCAAGCTCAGGCAATATATCCGGTTAATATATCAATATATGTGGTTAGTTAGTCAATAGACGCAGCCTCTTTGCAATTATATGTGGCTACTTTGTCAATATTGGAGGTTAGTTAGTCAATATATGCAGCTAATTTGTCAATATATGTGGTTAGTTAAGTCAATATATGCAGCTACTTTGCAAATATATGCAGCTACGTTTCCAATATATGGTTAGTTCGTCGATACTTTGTCCATTAATTTGTGGTCAGTTAGTCATTATATGCATCTACTTAATCAATTAGTCAATATATGCGGTTAGTTAGTCATTATATGCAACCACTTAGTCAATATATATGGTCAGTTAGTCATTATATGCAGCTAATTAGTCAATATATGCGATCAGTTAGTCATTATATGCAGCTAATTAGTCAATATATGCGGTCAGTTAGTCATTATATGCAACAACTTAGTCAATATATGCGGTTAGTTAGTCATTATATGCAGCTACTTAGTCAATATATATGGTCAGTTAGTCATTATATGCAGCTAATTAGTCAATATAAGCGGTCAGTTAGTCATTATATGCAACCACTTAGTCAATATATGCGGTTAGTTAGTCATTATATGCAGCTACTTAGTCAATATATATGGTCAGTTAGTCATTATATGCAGCTAATTAGTCAATATATGCGATCAGGTAGTCATTATATGCAGCTAATTAGTCAATATATGCGGTTAGTTAGTCATTATATGCAACTACTTAGTCAATACTTGTGGTCAGTTAGTCATTATATTCATCTACTTAGTCAATATATGCGGTCAGTTAGTCATTATATGCAACTACTTGGTCAATAAATGCGGTTAGTTAGTCATTATATGCAAACACTTAGTCAATATATATGGTCAGTTAGTCATTATATGCAGCTAATTAGTCAATATATGCGATCAGTTAGTCATTATATGCAACAACTTAGTCAATATATGCGGTTAGTTAGTCATTATATGCAGCTACTTAGTCAATATATGCGATCAGTTAGTCATTATATGCAGCTAATTAGTCAATATATGCGGTCAGTTAGTCATTATATGCAACCACTTAGTCAATATATGCGGTTAGTTAGTCATTATATGCAGCTACTTAGTCAATATATATGGTCAGTTAGTCATTATATGCAGCTAATTAGTCAATATATGCGATCAGTTAGTCATTATATGCAGCTAATTAGTCAATATATGCGGTCAGTTAGTCATTATATGCAACAACTTAGTCAATATATGCGGTTAGTTAGTCATTATATGCAACAACTTAGTCAATATATGCGGTTAGTTAGTCATTATATGCAGCTACTTTGTCAATATATGTGGATAGTTAGTTACTATATGCAGCTACTTTGTCAATATATGCGGTTAGTTAGTCATTATATGCAACTACTTAGTCAATATTTGTGGTCAGTTAGTCATTATATTCATCTACTTAGTCAATATATGCGATCAGTTAGTCATTATATGCAAATAATTAGTCAATATTTGGTCAGTTAGTCATTATATGCAGCTACTTGGTCAATATATGCGGTTAGTTAGTCATTATATGCAACTACTTAGTCAATATATGTGGTCAGTTAGTCATTATATGCAGCTACTTTGTCAATATATGCGGATAGTTAGTCACTATATGCAGCTACTTAGTCAATATAAGCAGTTAGTTAGTCATTATGTGTAGATACTTAGTCAACATGTGTGGTTAGTTAGTCATTATATGCAGTTACTCAGTCAATATAAGCAGTTAGTTAGTCATAATATGCAGTTACTTAGTCAATATAAGCAGTTAGTTAGTTATTATATGCAGCTACTTAGTCAATATATGCGGTTAGTTAGTCATGATATGCAGTTTCTTTGTCAATATATGTGTTAGTCAGTCATTATATGCAACTACTTAGTCAATATATGTGATCAGTTAGTCATTATATAGTTTGCTACTTAGTCAATATATGAGGTTAGATAGTCATTATATGCAGCTACTTTGTAATATATGTGGTCAGTTTGTCATTATATGCAGCTACTTAGACAAAGTAGATGCATATATTGACTAACTAACCGCATTTATTGACTAAGTATCTACACATAATGACTAACTAACCACACCTATTGACCAAGTAGCTGCATATAATGACCAACTAACCATATATCTTGATAAATTAGCTGGATATATTGTCAATGCAATTGCACATTTTGACAAAGTAGATGTATATATTGACTAACTGACCACATTTATTGACAAAGAAACTGCATATTATGACTAACTAGCCACATATATTGACTAATTATCTACACATAATGACTAACTAACCACATTTATTGACTAAGTAGCTGCATATAATGACTAACTAACTGCATATATTGACTAAGCAGCTGTATATAATGACTAACTGACCACATATATTGACTAAGTAGCTGCATATCATGACTAACTGACACATATCTTGACTAAGTAACTGCATATAATGACTAACTAACCGCATATATTGACTAATTTGCTACATATATTGATCAACTAACCACATATATTGGAAACATAGCTGCATATATTTGCAAAGTAGCTGCATATATTGACTTAACTAACCACATATATTGACAAATTAGCTGCATATATTGACTAACTAACCTCCAATATTGACAAAGTAGCCAAATATAATTGCAAAGAGGCTGCATCTATTGACTAACTAACCACATATATTGATATATTAACCGGATATATTGCCTGAACTTGACATAAGGCAGCTATGGCGTACCATATCACCGCATTTGCATAGCAATCCTCACTATTATCACACTACCTGACCCATTTTAATCATGCAGGTCTACATTTGACCCAAATGGGTTCGAATGTGATATATTCGAGGAACTTGTTATGCCGTTATTCTGAGTAAGTACAGGTAATTACTATTTAGGGATGTAGCTTATAATCATCAACTATTTGCTTTCAAATCAGTTTCATAATTCCCAGACAGCGAATCTTTTAAAATCCTATCATGGCATTTTCCAGATATGTGGTGTTGGTTTTTAAACATACCCATAATTTTTCACACAATTTCCAATAATAAAAAAAATTGTGCAAAAAACAAATCACTATTTAGACAATTTTCGTCTAGATCCACAGAAACAGCTGAGAAATTGGGAATAAAATGATCAAAACACGTGGACTCTGAGTCTGATGAGTACCATGTCAGGGTGCGTTCACATACTGGTAAATTTGTCTGGCAAACCTGCAGGAAAGTCGTCTTAGGGGTGCTCTTATCCCCTATTGTATTATATATATGAGTTGAAGATTTTGAGATACCTATAACAGGTTGTTACAATATGTTTTGCCTTATAAAATTCACAATTTAAATTTCCGGTTTATAGGGGAAAACATCATTATTCATTATTCAAAAAGTTAATTTGTGTCGCAATGGTTATAGAACTTCATTTCTTTCCAATAATGAAATTTTGTGTATTTTTTAATATCGTTTCCATGGTGATAGGTATTTCTCAGGGTATTGGGCTTTTTCTGCAGTTTTATCAAAACTAGATTGAAGCACACGTAAGAAGCCATCATAATATGTATAAATTATTACTGTAACAAATGTAGTATCAAATAAATGTTTCAATTCCAAAATTATCGCATTTTTTGCAAAAATTAACAGTTTTTACCCCAAAATGGCAATAAAACCTTCATATCCTATATGTGCATCCTAGCTACTACTGGGATAATTGGGAAATAGTAATCTTTGAAAAGGTTTTGAGACATCTATAACGGGTTGTCATAATACGCTTTGCTTCATAAAATTACATGCTTTAAATGTCAGCTCTATGGGGAAAAAACATCATTATTTGGCGAAATTTGGTCCGTTTCCATGACAACAGCTGAATAAACCGCATCAATTACCCAACACAGAAGTCCGGATTAAAAGTGCAGGTCATAAAAAACAAATTTCAAAAAGTTATAATGTGTCGCAAGGGTTATAGGTCTTCATTTCTTTCCAATAACGGCATTTTTTGTATTTTTAAATATCGTTTCCATGGTAACAGGTATTTCTCTTGTTATTGGGCCTTTTCGGCAGTTTTATCCAAATTAATTTTAAGTACACGTATGATGCCATCATAATAATGCATAAATTATTACTGTAACCAATGTAGTATTCAATAAATGTCCCAATTCCAAAATTATCGCATTTTTTGCAAAAATCACCATTTTTCACCCCAAAATGGCAATAAAGACCCGTATAACCTATATGTGCATCCTATTTACTACTGGAATCGTTGGAACATAGTTATAGTGGACAAATCATCAATAAATGATCTTCAACGTCTGTTCCTGTCCTAGAATGGGCTTAAATTAGTTTTTACCATTTGCGGAAATGGTTTAATATCAAACTGTGTCTACATTGTTTACATTCTGTTTCCATGGCAACGGCACCACTTTCACATTTTACAGCAGGGCGGAACATGAAGCCTACATCTTCTACTTTCATATGATATATAATTTTTCCGTGTGTAAAAGAAAAAAAAAAAAAAATCTGGTCAAGACCGCTCCTCTATGGGTCAGACAACTATTTAATGTAACAGTATATGACTTCAAATGCTTATCAATGTCATCGCTTCTCAATTACATGAGTTGACTGTAACCTGTTCAACTCATTATTTTGGGAGAAGCGACAAGAATATATAAATACATAAGGTATGATAAAATATGCGTATGCATTGTATATAATGCAAATTACCCTTGCTCCCAGCAACTATTTTTCCCTTGCCCTTGAGATTCCAAACATTTCATGAGAACTCCACTTCGAATCTACGAATTCGGCCATACATGCTGACCACCCCATTCTATACCAATATCGTTAATGATATAATTACTAATATAGTTGATTTATAGCATGCATGCTCAGGAAATAATTTGAACTAACATAGTATTATACACAGAAACCTATTCATAGGATGTTTCGATATCAGAAGTCGACTTTCAAAAGCGGTAGTTTACCGGATTTTGACTTTTACGACCTCGCATGTTATAAACGTCAAATTATCACATGTCATCCAATTTACTTATGCTTTCGTTACTATGGTTAGATGCTGATGAGTATTCAAGAGCAGTCTTCTATATACATCCACTTGCTTAGCTTCATTATATAGTAGATATTTGTATTTTTATTTAGTATAATACCACTCATACTTGTATTTGTGTTGTTGTTGAACTTGAATGCAGGAAGTTGGTTTGTTGATATAGTGTCACATGGCGTGGCGCGCGAGCACCAACTTGTTTCAATATTGTCTGAATGCAACTTACTATCGCTAAAGCTGTATTAATTTGCTATATTTTAGAGTGCATATATAAGGAATGGGTTTTGTTTTCTTTTGTTGCGTACCATGGAGTATGGATGCAAGTTGGTCTGATATTTTGATGAGTGGAACGCTTTGTTCCACACAAAATGTCAGACCAATGTGCATCCATACCCCATGGATTGCAAGAAAATTGACACCCATGTCTTAACAGCTGAAAGTTATTAGCAGGGTCTTTGTGGCTCTGTTAGTCGCAACACGATTGGACATCTTCAACACAAGTTTGGACCCATTTCAGACTTTGGAAGCTGGACTTAGTTTACCCTCACATCTTCTTTGGTGCTATTAATTTATTAGCGCCGCCATTGGTTAACGATCTAAAAAAAAATGTGGTCATAGAGTCTACGTTTTGAGAGTGTCAGATTTACAACTGATTCCCTCTCCCTCCCCAGATAGGTTGAAATTTTTCAACATTGGTATATCAACCTTTTCAACTCTCGTAGAAATTCTCAAACCAATACCTCCTATACTTTCAGGCTGCTGATTAACCCTTTACCCAACAGAACGGCCCTGTGCCAATGCATTCTCTTATATATGCGAGTCGACCATAGGTCGCCTCGCATATATAAGAGAATGCATTGGCTTAACACATTATGTAAGAATGTAAGAAAAAATGGTAAAAAGTGTTAAAAAAAGTTTTTTTTTAGGCCAATGCATTCTCTTATATATGCGAGGCGACCTATGGTCGACTCGCATATATAAGAGAATGCATTGGCACAGGGCATAACTGTAACCATCACAATGTGGTCAATGAACCGGTTCCAATGATATCCATATTTGTATGGTTTTATTGAGACAGACCCAAGATAATTTAGGCTGTTGAAGCTTTATTTGGCCGTTTTTGGCCGGTTTGTTGGGTAATGGGTTAACACAAGTTACACTAGATATTTGTTGGAAAATCAAACTATCAGCAAATTTAACTTATTTTCCAGTCTCAAAGTCCAACCTTCCAGGGGCGCCGGAAGAGGGGGGCCAGAGGGGGCAGCTGACCCCCTGCCCTTGACCAAGGGGGGCGAGCGGGGGCAGGACTTGCCCTTTTTCTGGAGACAGAAAATGCTTTTTGTGTGTTTAATCTCGTGTTTTTATAGCAAAATGTGACTTTTTGGTCCAAATACCACCAATTTCACAAGGAATATTAATTTTTTGTCAATTTTATCACAAAACGGCCATAAAAACTGACAAATACCATTAAAATAGGGATTTTTGCCACAATGAATTTGTGGTTATTTTCCCGAGTTTGCGGAGAAAAGTGCCCTTTTTTGCGGAAAAGTGCCCTTTTTGTAGGCTCTGCCCCCCTGCACTTGGATGCTTCCGGCGCCCCTGCAACCTTCATAGGTTCGGACATCTTCATCGATGTAATCATATGTCTATACCTTTATAGCACAAGTGAATAATTTGAATTTTCCCCTTTAATTGCATGCTATGTTAATGTGATGAAGTGTTAGATCACCAGAATTCAGATCCATGCAGCAGAGATTATGAGATACGGATAATGAGTTTCAATGGTTGTTTTTGTTTAAATATACACCCGTCTCTGATAGCCTGACGTCGATCATGGGTGTGACGGTAACAGGAAACAGCAATAATTCTATCCAGTGTCAACGTGACCGTAACATTCTTTGACCGACATATGTCACAGCTCTGAATAGATTGCTGTTTACAATTTACAATGAAACTAGGGTTTCACAATTAAAGCTCCTTGACGGTGTAAAGCCTGGAAATGTGTTCACTTTTGTTACATCACTGTCCGAATCCTGCATGGAATCAAGATATGTCGTTCACCATCATAACCCTTTACCCAACAGAACGGCCCTGTGCCAATGCATTCTCTTATATATGCGAGTCGACCATAGGTCGCCTCGCATATATAAGAGAATGCATTGGCTTAACACATTAAAAATTATGAAATTGTTAAAGAATGTAAGAAAAAATGGTAAAAAGTGTTAAAAAAAGATTTTTTTTAGGCCAATGCATTCTCTTATATATGCGAGGCGACCTATGGTCGACTCGCATATATAAGAGAATACATTGGCACAGGGCATAACTGTAACTATCACAATGTGGTCAAGGAGCCGGTTCCAATGATATCCATATTTGTATGGTTCTATTGAGACAGACCGAAGATATTTTAGGCTGTTGAAGCTTTATTTGGCCGGTTTTGGCCGGTTTGTTGGGTAAAGGGTTAAGCTTCAAAAGCCTGACTTCTTATAGGTCTACTCTATTCCTAAAAAGTTATTAGAAAAGTTGAGTCACTGAATTTGTGTGATTTCATTTATTCGTTACGATACGGTGTTTCCAGACGAACAGATAAGAAGTAAGGGCCAATAATTTTATGCTGAGTTGTGGGGAGCTACACGTATACGTATTGAAACAAAATAGAAGAACTGCACTCTACATGCCTTAAAGGCACGGACGGCGTTCGTTGCAGAAATATTCATATTTGTTCAAATCGCCATCAACAGAAGGAATATTAAAATATATATAGTTTTGTTCATATGCCAAACATAATCAGCGCGTAATTAGTATATTGTCGTCAAGACGTACGATGGTGTACGTAAACAAGAACCTGCTCGTTTTACAGAAGTTTTGCTTCTGTTTACATAACACAGCGCAATTATATTGGTTAATCACACACAAATGATATAAACACTCTTTCTTAGTTACATATCAGGAAACACAGTAACAAATAACGCTCTTTGTGTTTACCATATCCGGATCTAAACAAAAGCCATGTTCTGTAACGTTTTTTGCTATTGTTTATATAACAAATGGAAACAAATTGACAATAACATACTGTTTATAAATGCCATATTTCTGATTGGTATAAGAATAAAGTCTGTCTATATTTTACTCTTCTTTCTGTTTATGGCGGTTTTTGACGGATGTGAATATTTTAACAGCATACCCACCGCCAACGCCGCCCGTATCTTTAATCTGATGGGTTGGTTGAGAGGTATAACCGAACATTGCAGTTTGATGTTGAGTATATATTCACAGGAACACGAACCAACTATAGGGTGAGAATCGGACTTGTGATTACAACATTCTACATGCGCGGTACACGAAAGTAAGGGTTGTTCTCCATACCATATCTTATATGACATTTAACATTTTGCTCCTGTTGGTGTCATTCTTTGTCAAACTCGAAATATTTAGAGTTCAGTTTCAACAAATCAACAATGTGAAATTGAAAGTAGTTTATACGTTTGTTAATCTGAATCTCAATTGGTATTTCAAATGCACCACCGCTCAAACCCTAGCTGGCTAATAGTTATTTCGGTCTAAAATTTGTCTGGAAGTTTAGAACTATTCGAATCTTAGTCTAATAAACCTATTTACACTAAATATCACAACTGTTGTATTCGATCAGCCTTCCAGGTTTCCGATTGTTGCAAATTTTGAGTTGGGGAGGTACATTCCGAACCCATGTCCCTACGTTCCTGGGTATGCATGTTACCATTGCATCGGAGCAGCAGTGACAGGATTTGCGTGCCCGCCCGAACGGCGGCACGAGGACGGTGTGGGCTCATCCGAAGATCGCCCTTAACCCTTTACCCAACAGAACGGCCCTGTGCCAATGCATTCTCTTATATATGCGAGTCGACCATAGGTCGCCTCGCATATATAAGAGAATGCATTGGCTTAACACATTAAAACTTATAAAATTGTTAAAGAATGTAAGAAAAAATGGTAAAAAGTGTTAAAAAAGAGATATTTTTTAAGCCAATGCATTCTCTTATATATGCGAGGCGACCTATGGTCGACTCGCATATATAAGAGAATGCATTGGCACAGGGCATAACTGTAACTATCACAATGTGGTCAAGGAGTCGGTTCCAATGATATCCATATTTGTATGGTTCTATTGAGACAGACCGAAGATATTTTAGGCTGTTGAAGCTTTATTTGGCCGGTTTTGGCCGGTTTGTTGGGTAAAGGGTTAAGCCCTGACTTGGATTTTCTTGGACTTGTAAGTACCATTCATCCGGCCGTGGCTCTGGTGGATCAGGTGGATCAGGTGGATCAGGTGGGACCAGGTGGGACTTAGCTACTGTTGGATTTTTTTCTTTTTCTTTTTGTTGCTTCCTTTTCGTTTCTTTTTAGATGGTGGAGCACAAGATGGTGATGTAGGTGAGGGCTCGTCTTCATCTGAGGAGTCTTCGGTGCCGCCGAAAAATTCCCTGCTCTTTTGCCTATGCTCTTTCATTTCTTGGGTTGTTGGTGAAGGCTCAACTTCTTCTTCCCAGTCTGAGTCGCTTCCTCTCATGGATCCGGCGGCTTCTTCTTTGGTTGAGGGCGAAGGCCCCGGCACCGTATATTCTGGAGTCTTCGGAACGAAGTCAGAGCGGTCCTCGTCTTCATTTTCAGTATCCACGTCTGGTCGTGTTGGTGGTGGTGATGGTGGTGGTGGTGATTCCATCCCCTGGGAACACTGGGCCGGTATCTCAGCTGTATGGGCGGAGTCGACTGGTGGAGTTCCCGTCGATTTTTTCGCTTTCCACGCAGCGAGTCTCTCGGCATCTCTCTTTTTCATCGATAGTGTTTTCTTCTTCTTCTTGTTCATCTTTTGTCGAGGCTTCCGAGCTGATCTGGTGTTATCCGATCCACTCTCGGTAGGGAGCCCTGAGAAGGGCTTTGCCGGGCCGGACTGGAATCCAGAATCAACTGGTATCCGCCTTTGTGAGCGTGGAGTGTCCAGCTCAGACAAGGCGTGACATGCATGGCGTCCAGCATATTGGTGACACTAATTGGTATTAGTGTTGGCGAGTTCACCTTGAGAGGTGGCGATCCAAGCTCTCTTGAGGTCCGACTGCGATAACGATGAAAAAACGATGATTGCATCAGAGCACTAACACGACTGTGACTACAGTAATGCTCTAAAACAAAACCTCAAGTGTTGAAGCTTTTTATAACAAATAATTTCAGATGTATGATATAGGATGTCAAATAATTCGTTTGGCAAACATTGATGACATAGAACCAACATGTCCCATTGTGGAACTACACCGCGTGTGTGCTGGATGCTGACTTGTATTCGTCGAAAACGATTCACTGTCATCGGCCATTCATAACCAAGGGTTACAATTAATACTTTCTTTACTGAATGGATTCTCCAGCTTAATTATAAAAGTATACATTGGAATGTTCTATTATTAAATTGGAGGGATAATTGGGTAGATAAATAGACGACATATACTGGGAACATATAATACAATTGCAGAAGGATCCATATTCATTGTTTTTGGAAATGACCGTAATTGGTTGAACTTATTTTCTGAACATTTCCTAAGGGAACTGCTCATCAATGAGCATTTTGAAGGGTTAAAGTGACGAATATGTGCATGATGTAGCAAGTCAAATAATTCGGTTAGTAAATATTGATCACGTTGTATACCAGCATATTTTCGGTCCCATTGTGGAGCGTTACCGCGGGGTGTTTTGGATGCTGACAGCACTCTCTGGTGTTATGTCAGAAGGAATAATCGGCTATTCATAACCCAATAGCACAAGTCTGTAGATAGCGTGTCTGTCATTTGCAGAGTGAGGTCACCAGAGGGTGAATTTAGTGACGCTATCCCACACGGTGGACTAGCGTCACCAAATTCACCGGCTGGGAACCTCATTCTGCTTAGGCCTCTGCTATGGGAGACCTAGGATCAGGTTGAAGTTCCCCAGTTGAAGTTGGCGCTGTTCACCAATCGGTCACCTCGATTATGCATTTTATAATTTGCAAATTAGGGGATATAGATACTTCCCCAGAAGGGACAAAGTCAAATAACAATGTTAATTTGAGACTATAGATACTTCCCAGAAGCTGAGCCCTAACTCATGTAAACATTTGAATTGATAATATTAAGGGGGAGGTCGTGACCAATTTTGAATGGGGATTTCCATGCAAATCTCCTGAGCAAAAGTTATGTACGAAACAGTTGTTAAAGAAACAAAGTAGGCATATCATTGAACAGTCATAATATGTAACTGACAGGTGAGCTAGGTAAATTTTAAATTTTTGCAATAAATACGTTGTTGAGAATTTCACATGACCTACATTTGAAAATCAATATAAAAATAAAAAATAAATGCACCAACATTATAATGGAACAAGTGCCAAGCGAACCCGCCAGACAAATGCATGTTGTTTCCAAATACCACATCAAGTCAGACTCAGGAGTATGTGAAATTGCCAACTGTTACTTTTGCTCCGCAGATTTGCATGGAAATCCGCATTCAAAATTGGTCACTTGACCTCCCCCTTAAATTGTCACAATGATTCACATGTTAGTAAGTTTATCGACCTTGTGGTCGATGTAAATTTTTTCTGCTCATTGACATGAAACAATCGATTTTGTCTATTCAGTCGAAGGTATGGAATTATTTATGACTGAGCCAGAATATATGACATTACTGGACCGATATATTATGTATGAAGAATTAGATCATCCCACATTATAATCGGCGACTGAACGGAACGAACCACGGTCTGAACGGAACGAACTGCGGACATACTGTCATTTTATAGCCTTCGGACCTTTTTAATGTTAACCAAATCAACGGCTCAATGTTTCCTGATATATGATCAGAATTCCCATTCATCTCAGAAGTTTAATCCAACAAGAAATTGTTGTGCGCAGGGACGTAAAGGATGTTGATCTGTTTTGACCGTGAACTGCATGTCTGTCCTGAGTTCCACATTAATAGTGCTCTCAACATTTGTAACCAGTGACGTGGAAACATGGTGCGGAGGATGGGATCGCGGTCGTCTTGCACCTACTTTGGTCAAGATTTTCAACAGTTGAAAATGTTATGCCTGACTCATTTTGAATATTGATCACGTGGTATACCAACATATCTTCTGTCGCATTGTGGATATTTAGCGCGGGGTGTTTTGGATGCTGACAGCACTCTCTGGTATTATGTCAGAAGGAATAAGATCGGCTATTCATATAAACCCAAGATCACGAGTGACGAACTCATGTAAACATGTGAATTGATAACCTTAAATTGTCACAATGATTCACATGTTAGTAAGTTTATCGACCTTGCGCTCAATGTTCGGTGAATTTGTTCTGCTCATTGACAGGAAACAATCGATTTTGTCTGCACAGTTGAATGGATAGGATATATATGTCTGAGCCAGAATATATGACATTACTAGACCGATATATTATGTGCGAAGAATTAGATCATCCGAGATTCTTCTGGGAAGTATCTATAGTCTCAAATTAATATTGTTTTTAGTTAATTTGTCCCTACTGGTGAATTTTCTATATCCCCTAATTTGCAGAAGATAAATTGCATATCGAGGTGACTAATGGGTGAACACCACCAACTTCAACTGGGAAACTTCAATGTGATCCTAGGTCCCATAGAGCAGTTGAGGTCTTAACAGAATGATGCATTTAATTTTCTGCAAATTAGGGGATATATAAACTTTCACCAGAAGGAGACAAAGTAACTAAAAACAATATTAATTTGAGACTATTATAGAAACTTCACAGAAGATGAGGCCTAATCAGAATGAGGTCCACAGAGCGTGAATATGGTGACGCTAGTCCGCTGTGCAGCCTGTGCGGGATAGCGTCACTAAATTCACCTTCTGAGAACCTCAATCTGCAAATGGCAGACACACTATTTGTAGGCTTGCAATAGCACAATTAAAGTGACGAACTCATGTAAATATGTGAATTGATAACCTTAAATTGTCACAATGATTCACATGTTAGTTAGTTTATCGACCTTGCGGTCAATGTTCGGTGTATTTTTTCTGCTAATTGACAGGAATCAATCGATTTTGTCCGCACAGTTGAAGGGATAGAATATTTATGACTGAGCCAGAAGATATAACATTACTAGACCGATATATTATGTATGAAGAATTAGATTATTGAACGGAATGAACCACGGACTAAAACGGAACACACCACGGACATAATGTCATTGTATATCCTTCAGATCTCGTTAATGTTAACCAAATCAAAGGCTCAAGGTTTCCTGATATCTGATTCGAATTTACATGCATCCCAGACTGTCCCCAGACATATAATTCTGTTAATTGTGCGGAGGAACGTAAAGGATGTTGATCTTTTTTTTTACGGTGAACTGTCTGTCACGAGTTCCATATATTAACCCTTTCGTGACTGGAGCTGTGCGGGTGCAACATTAAAGATCATGTGTCAATGCATTATCTTATATATGCGAGTCTCCCATGGGGAGCCTCGCATATAATATAAGCGAATGCACTGGCTTACAAGTTCAAGGTAAATATTGTTAGGCCAATGTATTAGGCCAATTTTTTTTTTTTTTTTTTCCTATTACGGAGCCAAAAAATTCCAGGTAGGTAGGTAGGGATTTTTTTTTTTTTTTTGGTAATATTTTTTTATTTTTTCCCCGAACAGTTAAGAAGTACATTAATGCTTACTCTTTATACTTGTGTTAAGGCTGTCCATGTATATTGCAAGTAACTGTTAATGTAGCACAATAATATGATAAGTATTGTCAATGTGGACAAACAAATGCCCCCCAGGCACTCAACTACATGTATGCAGCTCTATTGTAATTATTCTCTTAGTTTAGCTAATAGTGGCACATCTTACTCAGAGCACAATATGGATATATCAACAGGCCCAAGATGAACACCATAATAGGGCTTTTCTATGACTTTATAATAACATAACTTGTATGTTATTAATTCAAACCTCATTTAAATATTTGGTCATATATACGCCTCAGGACCTAAGACACACCTCCACTGTCAGGATATCTCACATGCGCCTCAGACACATTGCACAGGGTGTAAATATTCCTCAGACACCCCTCAATTGCATTGAAATATAAAGTCCCACACCACACTGAAAATGGTACCACAGGCCACACCTTGACTGAGATACCACACCTCAGCATTCAAATTGCCCCCTACTTTGAAGTTCCTTATACACACTGGCATATGCATGCTTGTAAGGTGTATACACCCAAACAAACCAGTAGTTAATTTCATGAGCTTTTTAGTGCCCATCCCAGAAGGGTGTTTAATATGGTAGACATGCAGTCAGCTTTATACTGTCTGTATACATACTAGTAACTATGCATGAACACTATGAATCCTTGATTGACTGGGAAGAGGAACTCTAAATTCTTATATAGAAAGTCTTCTACATGTACATTGCTCTCTAACAAATAAGACTTCTTCCCAAAAGACATGGGAGATCAGTTGAACAAACAATATTACCACAGGCAGGTTTTAAAGATTGCAGATTTATTGGTGTTGAATGTGGATTCACCTGCACAACCACAAATGGACATGTATTTTAAGTAAATTGTTTTTGAAAATTCCATCTAAAATTATTGCTGCTTAATGTAAACATAGCATATAGTATATATTTAGCGATATAGATGTGTTTACATGCCAATTACATACATTAAACAAAATTATATAAAAAAAAATATATATATAGATATATATATATATTTTTTTAATTTTTGGTTGAAGTTTGAAAAAAAAAGTCCAGGTCGGCCCAATTTCGGCAGGTCGGTCGGGTAACCGGAAACACAGATGTTTTTTGTTGGCCTTATCTTTACGTATATATGCGAGGCTCCAGACTCGGACATATAAGAGAATGCATTAAGGGTCAGACGCACGTTTTGCCAAAATTTCCTGGTATTTCAAAATGTATTTTCTCTAAATCTATCAGGAATATCTTTGTGAAATTTTGTACAAGAGATTATTGTGGTACCATACATAAGAACCATAGGACATTTGGTTATTATAATCTCATTTACTTTACTTTTATGGCATGAAAAATCTTTAAAATTTCACTGTGTTCAGTAGTCCAAGTCTTCTCGTACTAAAACCGGCTAAGATATTGGGATGGAGGTGCCGGTGGAGGTGCCGGTCTTTAAAGACCGGCACCTCCATCCCAATATCTTAGCCGGTTTTAGTACGAGAAGACTTGGACTATGTGTTCAGGTACCGAGAACTACTGTAAAACAGATTGTTTTCGAAAGTGCATTTCATATATACATGATATCATATCTGAAGATCATGAGAGGAGACTTAATTTTTCTTGATTCATGAAATTAAATGATTATTTTCATTCAGAAAGACAACTACCATTAATAAATTTTTATTATTGAGAATTTTCATGCCATGCTTGTTGGTCATTGGAAAATTAGGCTCAGTTGAGTTCTGGGTCATGGGTTCATAACCAAGTTAAATCTGACCACCATATCTCTTAACACTGTGGCCTAATTTCTGTTGATTGCTCCCTGCTTGAGTGGACAGCACCATATTTGAACATTTGTTTTCATTGGGCTGGCATATTTGTGACTGCTTTATTCTTCATTATAATACATGGGGTATGATGCTATAATATGCAATTAAAAAGCTAACTCAACATTATGATACAAATGAAGCCTCCTCTCATGGAGTCAAGACAATAAGCTATTTGATGGTTGACATGTTGTTTGAAATTATAAATTTTTCTGGCAGTTCTCGGTACCTAAAGGGACAGAAACGAAACAAATATTTTCAACCTCTCAAATGTATTAAAATCCATTATTGTTATTGTCTCTTTATAATTGCTCTGATTCTATATATAATGAAAATTATCATATGTAAAATTCAAGATATTTCACCGGATAGATCCAGAGAAATTCTTTGTTGAAAATCACTTGCCATTTCTGGCTGGATTTACTGTGATTTATGCAAAACGTGCGTCTCCCCCTTAACCCTTTACCCAACAAACCGGCCAAAACCGGCAAATAAAGCTTCAACAGCCTAAAATATCTTCGGTCTATCTCAATAGAACCATACAAATATGGATATCATTTGAACCGGCTCCTTGACCACATTGTGATAGTTACAGTTATGCCCTGTGCCAATGCATTCTCTTATATATGCGAGTCGACCATTGGTCGCCTCGCATATATAAGAGAATGCATTGGCCTAACAAATTATTTTTATAATTTTTAATGTGTTAAGCCAATGCATTCTCTTATATATGCGAGGCGACCTATGGTCGACTCGCATATATAAGAGAATGCATTGGCACAGGGCCCTTCTGTTGGGTAAAGGGTTAATGGCACGGGGTTTTCGAACCAAATTCAGAAAGCTCCAGTCATGATCGTCAAGGGTTCAAAGGGCTCTCAACATTTGTAACCAGTGACGTGATAAATGGGTGCTGGGGATGGGGTCACGCACCTACTTTCGTAAACCAAATTTCAACTGTTAAAAATGTTATGCCTGACTCAGTTGGACATTGCAGACAATTAACCCTTTTATACTAACGAGAGGCCGATCACGATCGGCAGATGTTTAACCCATACCTTGGCGACAGCGATGAGCTATTTTCATATATCCTTACCCCATCCTGTTCATGAGTGCAAAACTTTAAACAATTCACACCTTACTATTAATTCACAAGTGAAATCACACTTATTGGGCACCTTGCTCACATTAACACAATGTTAACAGACGTGGCTTTGATTTCAACCTATTAGTGACTCCAACACAGATACATGTATGTCTTATAGAGTTATAAGTCTAATTAAGCTCAATCCATAGTCGGAGAGAAGCACCATAGCTGTTAAATATCAAATAGTTAAGAAATTAGGTAGATAAACATCATAGCAACTCAATTTATCTATTTATTACATTGGAACATGAGACATTACATATTGTGTGGGTTTTTTATTATCATTGCTATTTTTTTGTTCATAATATCTTGTGTCAGCTGCATATTAAAAATTCATAGCAACCTATTAATATTTCACCACTAAAAACAATCAATACCTGATCAACTATAGAAGTGAGGGATGTATAGACCTGGATATAAAATATGATTGCTAATGATTGGATATAAATGTTAATTTTCTTGTAAGTTGATCGTTAGAAAGATATGTTTGTGAACAGTTTAAAATTTAATTAAAGTTAAGGTTTATAATATTATCACAACCATTCGATCGATACCAAAATCTATACAGGTGAATAATGTGTCATGATTATCACAGATGTGATTATTTATAGAGTAATCATGCAAAAAATATTTAGCTATCACATTGAGTCAACAGGATTGGTGAAGGATGTTAATATATTTAAGCAAATAAACCAAATGACCCTCACTATGCAGGTTAGAGGTGTGTTATCATAAACTGTGCCAGAACTATAAACATAATCAATGGAAATATTTGAGTTATCAAATTGGATAGTAAGGGGTTAATCTTACCCAAACTAATGAACTGATAAACACAGAGTAGTCAACAAAATGCATGTCATTGGATTTAGAAACCCATACAATAAGTCAGTCTCAAGAATCCCAGCACTGTTAATATTATCCTGTAGCCCAAATGCAATTGAGGGAATTTCAAAATAAGACATATCCTCTAATGATGAATTTCAATTGGTCATTTCTTGAAACACTGACTGAACCTGGCTCAAAGTTAAAGTGATAATTTAATATATGTCTATCAGATAATATGAGTCAATCGAATGGGTTAATTTTAATCCCAAATTCATGCAAATTAAAAGTGGATCACCATCAACATGTACATAGAATAGGAGAATGATCAAATAAAAAACATCAGAAGACCATATGATGTGTGCAGAGGGTTAATCATTTTCAATGACATCATATGATGGAACTAAGGAATGCTGTATTAATTATTTTCTAAGTTATAACAACAGTGTCTCTGTAAACAATAATGCCATGAACTGCATGGTTTCAACAGAGAACAGAACTGGAATAAAGAGTCTAACATCAATCAAAGTTTGACAGATGTTTATATTAAGTCTGCAGTCACCAGTGGAACTATCAGGTCACTGTTTCCAAAGCAATACATTATCTCCTTCCAATAACACAGGTGTGTGTTGTGTCTTGTTCTATTCAAATTTAATAGTGCATGGAAAAGATGTATGAATTATAAAGGGCCATAACTCTGTTAATATATACCGGATCAAACCCATATTCGCACTTGATCTGTATTTAGGGGTCAGAAATTCATATACCAAAATTGGTGTCGATCAGATGAAAAATGTTTGAGTCATCCTGGCTTGGATGAATTCTATTTAAAAACAAGAGTGGAAAGGGTTAACTAAACAATACCAAAATCCATACAGATGAAGAACGTGCTAAGAAAGACCTAGGTAAGAAATATGAGGCAGATCAGAAGAAAATTGTTTGACTTTGATGTATCAGATAGCATTTGTGAGCAGGGTTAATTATTTTCTAAACCGATCAACCAATCGATACCAAAAACTATACAGGTGAGCCATGTGTCATCATAAACCTACGTACAAAATATGAACACAATGAGTCAAACAAGGAGCTAAATCTAAAAAAAATCTAATTTTTTTTTATTTCTGGAAAAAGGGTCATAACTCCTTTAAAATTAATCGGATCAAACCCATATTCGAACTCGGTCTGTATTTTGAGTTATGGCAGAATGCGTGAATTCTAAGTCGAAAAAGGGCCATAACTCTGTAACAAAATCTCGGATCAAACCCAAATTCGAACTCGATCTGTATTTTGGGCTGAGAAACCCATATACAAAATTTGGTTTCGATCGGATAGAAAATGTTTGAGTTATCGCATTACTCGTAAAGTGTCTACGGACAGACGGACAGACGGACAGACGGACAGACGGACGAACGACGAGTGGTCAATCCGGGCAACGACACTATGTTTACCATACTATGGTATGGGTAAACATAAAAAGGATTCTCCCATTCAGTTATAAAATACATTGGAACGATATGTTATTCATTTGAAGTGTGTTCAGACATTAAAAGCAGACGACAGACATCCGAAATGATAAAAATTGAGCAGAATGATTCATAGTCATCAGTGGGAAATATTCAGATAATAAGTTCAACACACCATGGTCGTTTGTTGAACTTATTATCCGTACATTTCCTATGGGAAGTTATCAATGAACATTTAGTATAGAACGCGTTAAAATATGTCGAAACTTTTCTAGTATAATATAGTATAATATTTTAGTGTGAAATGTGTTGTGTTGTTTAGACAAATATCGAATAATTTCCTAATTTCTCTCAGTCAGGTGCCAGGTTTCAAATTTCCAATGTTCACCTAGAAAGCTTGTGCTCAAATTGGATAGTTCCAACACTATTCCAAAATGAGTTTTGCTATTTGAGGTTTGCCACGTTGGACCCCCCCCCACCCCATTTGGATCTACTTACTAATCCAAGTACATACGATAGACGTGTATCAGTGAAAATTTTTCGGCCAATTTGAGATATTTTCGGTCTAATTCGGGCAAATTAAATAGTATTTCAGGGTGAATTTGTGGCAAATTACAGTATTTTTCACATTTTTCCCCGAATTATACATATTTAAGGTTAATTTGAATCTATTTTGTTATATTTCTGTATATATACAAGGTATATATTCTACAAAATACTGTGTTACAACCACGAATACATGTATGCTCGAATCCCCAGTGGTTACTCCCTCATCATTTATTGCCTCCACATCATCATTTAATTGTCAATACTGTATATATTGGGAGACACAATTAACCCTTTACCCAACAGAACGGCCCTGTGCCAATGCATTCTCTTATATATGCGAGTCGACCATAGGTCGCCTCGCATATATAAGAGAATGCATTGGCTTAACACATTAAAAATTATAAAATTGTTAAAGAATGTAAGAAAAAATGGTAAA
Source organism: Siphonodentalium dalli (assembly GCA_032622095.1). Classification (NCBI taxonomy): domain Eukaryota; kingdom Metazoa; phylum Mollusca; class Scaphopoda; order Gadilida; family Siphonodentaliidae; genus Siphonodentalium; species Siphonodentalium dalli. The sequence continues at coordinate 50,308,801 of CP136069.1, read as the reverse complement.
AAGTGTTATTAATAAAAAAAAGATTTTTTTTAGGCCAATGCATTCTCTTATATATGCGAGGCGACCTATGGTCGACTCGCATATATAAGAGAATGCATTGGCACAGGGCATAACTGTAACTATCACAATGTGGTCAAGGAGCCGGTTCCAATGATATCCATATTTGTATGGTTCTATTGAGACAGACCGAAGATATTTTAGGCTGTTGAAGCTTTATTTGGCCGGTTTTGGCCGGTTTGTTGGGTAAAGGGTTAATAGATATGTTACACACAAAATGTATCAAGTAAACACATTCGAGCAAAAAGTCTCAGCCTTCCATAAAATACGGGCCCCGCGTACGGCTTTGTTCTCTATAATATGACACAACTGACGTGATTGCAGATTTCGACTAATCAATAAATCAGTCGAACGATATTAGTTTGAATAATGAACTACGTGAACACAATTATTCTAAGGACGTTATAAATTGAAGAGAATTCAGACCACTTATTCACCAATCTCCGGATGCTAAACAAAATAAAATTGAAACGTACCTCAATAATTCAGAACAAGAGAATATTCCGCAGTGCACTCTTAAGAAATATAAATCCTGTTAAACCCGGAAATAAACAACGACGCGTTAGAAGTGGCCGTTAGTCCGCTTAATGCCGTCAGTATGGTAATATGCTTAGGTAAAACAGGTAAGAATATGTAGGTTACTGGAGGTCATTCTTAATATAGTTCCTCGTCTACATTCCAGAATGAACTGTCGGTAGCTAGATATGATGCAGACACGGGTAACATCTGAGTTATCCAGACTCGGGTAGTTATGTAACGTCGAGCCAGCTTGCTGCGTTCTGTTGTGATACGATCGCCGAATTCGGGGGGGGGGGGGGATCAAGCCTGAGTTTAGTGTGCCTGTCATTTGCAGAATGAGGTCCCCGGAGGGTGAATTTAGATTCGCTATCCCGCATAGCGGGCTAGCATCACCAAATTCACCCTATTGGGACCTCATTCTGAATGGCCTCATCTGCTATGGGAGACATATATAGACTCAGACTGAAGTTCCCAAATGGTGAATATTGTGATGGACACCCATTGGGAACCTCGAAAATGAAATGTGTCGTCTGCCAATTTGGGGATATATAGAGAAACTAAACTAAAAATGAAATAGAATCTATGTGAAGAAGTTTTATAGAAATTTGATAATAAAGAAACTTTCCAGAGAAGATGAGGCCTAAGCAGAATTAAGTCACCAGAGGGTGAATTTATTGATGCTAGCCCGCTATGCGGTACAGCGTTATTAATTCAACCTCTGGCGACCTCATTCTGGAAATGACAGGCACACTAAACTCAGGCTTGAAAGGGATTGATGCATAAATCGGGCTTAGGAAATACATCTGGTTCTCGGCATGGTGCATACATACGTGCACAATGCCTGTTTGTGATCTATATTTTGTTTGTGGAACTTGGCGGCCGTGTATATGTTTCTGGTGGTGTATAGTCTTGAAAAGATATCGAGCCACAACCGAAAGCAACTATTTTAGCCATTCGTTGGTGTATTTTCCGAGCCTTTAAAGGTACTCAATCCGTAAAGAGGGTCCCCATCTCAACAGATTCCAACAACAACAATCCGATCAGAGGGTCCTATATTACTATTTCTTTGGCTTTGGGGGTAAAAAATATTTGATTCGAGTCGAGGAACCCATCAAACAAAGCTCAGAGTTATTAGATATTGATTTTTGAAATTTGTTAATTGCTCGAGATGAGTACTAATAACTGCCGTCAATTTGGTAACCTGCTCGAGATTTTACGCCAAAACTCTATTCAAACAGACAAGGATGGATACCTCTATAATCAAGTGGTAATAATAACGAAATTTTGACTGTCTTCTGGGCCAGAAAGAATTCCCGATAATGAAAAATAATTGATTTCTAAAATCGATATCTAACAAATCTGAGCTTTGATGGGTGACTTCCTCGACTCGAATCAAATATTTTTGACCCCCGAAGCCATTGAAATAGTAATTGAGAGGAGTTTTATCGGATTGAGTACCTTTAATCTGAGGAGACACCATGCAAAAGGCAGATATATTTCCCAAATATAGATCGAATTCGCCCACCATAATTTCCATTATGCCATATCGGTGACAATATTCGTCGAGTTGTCCACCACCAGATATAGCGAACTGAACCAGAAACCAAATCCGACTAGTTATAAGCTCAGAGACGTGGCGACAGGTGGGAGGGGTTGGGGGAGGGGGTGTCTCACCCCCACCAACTTTGGTCAAAATTTTCAACGGTTGGATATTTGCATATTTTCCTATTTATGGTCAAAATTTTGGACTGAAATGGTCATCCGTTGGAAATTTTCCAACCTTAAGGGGGGGGGGGGTGAGAAATTTCCAACACTTGGAAAGCTTGTGTCCTGGTCCCTCCCCCGTTGACAGTCAAAAACTGCTAGTTAATTTAAGAAAACAATATTGTCATACATTTGTTCAACATTGTCATTGGAATTGTCATTAGTTGGAAATTTTCCAACCTAAGTGGGGGTGTCAGGTTTGAAATTTCCAACTCTAGGAAGACTTGAGGCTAGTCTAGATGCTAGGATTTTGCGACTTTCTTGTTCAGATTAAAAAAATTTCGCACATCGGGCCGAACCATGCTCGGCCCGGTGTGTCATTGTCCCTCCCCCGTGGCCAATACAAAACTGCTAATTAGTTTAAAGGTACTCAACCCGTAAAGAGGGTCCCCATCTCAACAGATTCCAACAACAACAATCCGATCAGAGGGTCCTATATTACTATTTATTTGGCTTTGGGGGTGAAAAATATTTGATTCGAGTCGAGGAACCCATCAAACAAAGCTCAGAGTTATTAGATATTGATTTTTGAAAATTCGTATGTTCTCGAGATGAGTACTTATAACTGCCGTCAATTTGGTAACCTGCTCGAGATATTACGCCAAAATTCTATTCAAACAGACAAGGATGGATAACTCTATAATCAAGTGGGTAATAATAACGAATTTTTGACTATCTTCTGGGCCAGGAAGAATTCCCGATAATGAAAAATAATAGATTTCTAAAATCGATATCTAACAAATCTGAGCTTTGATGGGTGACTTCCTCGACTCGAATCAAATATTTTTGACCCCCGAAGCCATTGAAATAGTAATTGAGAGGAGTTTTATCGGGTTGAGTACCTTTAACAAAACAATATTTTACTACATTTGGTCAAATTTTCCAACCTGAGGGGGAGCATGAGGTTTGAAATTTCCAACACTAGGAAAGCTTCAGTTGATGCCAGTCTAGATGCTAGGATTTGCGATTTTCTTGTATAGTTTTCAAAATGTTCTCACACCGGGCCGGACAACCAGTCTCTTGTCCGCAGCTATGGGTATTTGTCTGGAGTTAGACCACTAGATGTTATGATTTATGCAATTTTCAGGTAAACATATCTGAATGTTCTCATATCGGGAATATAAAACCATGGTTTATGAATATATATAGGATATTACGCCTGAGCACAAGGGGAAGGGGGTGCAAATGGAATTATGCAAACTTATGTTTGGTTTGGTCTGATTCAAGGGGGGGGGGTGTGCAGTTGGAATTTCCTCAAGGTGGACACCCCCCCCCCCCACAACGGAGCCCCTCTAGCCACGCCCCTGTATAAGCTATCCGATGTATTGGCAGATGTGCACGAAGGGGCAATGCATGGACATGCAGGAACTTCAACCCCCTTGCTCTTGACTGACGACTATACAAATGAATAATTTGCTTTGAGAAAAGTGCCATTCTGAAGGTTGAGCCCCCATTACCATTCAGTGCGCCAACCGCCCCTGCTTGGTATTCGAACATTCGTTCACCATATTCTCCATAAACGGAGTAACTTTATGACATATCGCAATGCAATCGGTGACAATATTCCGTCAATTTCGAAGGGAGATTGTGCTCAGCATCATCTAAATACAAGGCCATGGCGACATAGGAGGTTGGAAATGTCATTATTGAAACAACAGCAGTTGGAATTGTCATACCACAAAAAATAGGCAGAATATATTTCTACTTTCAGTCAATGTTTAGACTAAAATGTGCTACATGTCAAAGTCCTGGTGGAGCATTCCATATACGGAATTCACGAATATTCAAAACTCCATATATGGAATGCACCTCCAGAACATGGATGGATCTGATAAGGCCGCGAGATTTCATGCTTTTTGTGACTTATTTAATTTACGAGCCGATATCGCAATAAACATTGAAGTGATTATACCTGATTATACGGGAGAAATTCCATAATTGTAATCAACGCAAACCTAATCGCTCACACAATCACTTAAATCGTGCAATTTCAATTTGGGACCTTCACCTACAGTGCAATGCATTATTACTATATTATATGCACTGTTTTTTTCAATGGTATACTTCCCTGACACAATATCACACAGTTTTGTACTGGTGGAATATGATCCATATACGGGCGTAAGCCTGAGCAGGGATTCGTGTCATGATCTAATATTCCACCTCTATATTGACGTTCTAAGCAACGAAATAATTGAAATTATGCCCCATGATATTTGTGTATAGGGAAACTCGAGTCAGCAAAACACAACTACCGGCAGCTGAACGGTGGATAATATCTTCGGTTGTTTAGTATGAAAGAAAAAAGAAATTCGTAGGCTATGTTAATTCATTTAAGTAAGTAATGCTTTATTCTCAGCCATTGTACATGGTACATGGTCGTACATGTGTGTGATTGATCGTTACGTTTGTCGCCAAATTGGGTATGGGGGTCAGGGGTGGGATTATTTTTCTACACTGATTTTTTTGGCACAAAAGAGGGTAGTTGTGGAAATGCCAATTTATTTCCAGAAATAAGTATGGTAACTTGGTAAGGCATCATTTCCTTTTTGACAACTTATGTCCGACGTAGAGTTCTAAACGCCAAAACATATCAAGTTTGGCTCAGTACTGTAATGAATCGTGGTCATGGCTTAACCCTAACACTGTCGCCTGTGTGAACTAATTAGTTGATTGTAAACTTGAGTGCGCGGGGTTGCCAGTAAATTGTATGGTGGTATATTCGGAGTAAGGTTTGAATGGCTTCGCAGAAGGTCCAACGTCAGCTAATTGGAGAAATCGAATATTCGCTCCAATATGAACCAAATCCGAATATTAGAATGTTGTCCCGAAAAGGTGGTCACACATATGCTACAACTCTAATTGAATCTATATATGTATGTTTCTGCGTAATCTACCTTCGGTACAAGGAAAATAACAACAGTTTCTGTCGGCCAATATTTTTTGTCTAAAGGTTGACTCTATTGCGTATATTCAGGGGTGATTGGTCTCGAAAACTAGTTAATGTCCCCTCATAAATTTGGATAATGGGCGCACTCATGAAACAAAGTTATATGTTTGTAGCCCATAAAGAATTAAAGATGCATTATCCGAATTAACGCTCCCAAATTACTATTTCTTTGGCTTCGGGGGTAAACAAATATTTGATTCGAGTCGAGGAACCAACCCATCAAAGCTGAGAGTGATCAGATATCGATTTTTCTCGAGATGTGCAATTATTTTTGGCCCAGAAAAATTCGTCCAACAGACGGTCTCGGAAGAAAGTTGCGGATAAAGATGGATAACTCTAAAATAAAGTGGCAATACGACCTAATTTCGTGATACTCAAGTGATAATACGGCCATATTTCGTTGAACAAAATGTTGATAAATAACAGGTATTGGGAATTTTGATACCATAGTTGGCAGTGCATGGTTAGAATTATTTTGTAGCAATTACTAGATTCTGATAACTAAAGAGTAATTTGAAGAAATATTGTTGTTGTATCTTGATGATATGGAGACCGTCTGATTGAGTAACTTTAACGTCATTTCAAGGAGATCCAGACAAAATCGAACTATATATATACATTTAATTAATACCATTCACCATGAGATGACAGCATTGGAAGTAGAAGCAACCATTTCTCCGAGGGAAACACTTCCATCAATCACAATGGCACATAACGATAGAGAGCCAGACTATAGTGGATTCTCCTGGGTACCGTTGTCATAAAATTTATTGTGACATTTGGTCATATCTGGCTTTATCGGTTGTGGTAATTACTCATGATTCAGAACATAGCAAATGTCGAAGTAGACTGTAAAGGTAGCAGGAAATTGACATTTATGGGTCTCTCTCTGATTCATTGCGGTTTAAGTGCGCGGAGCCTAGGAACCATTCGTGACGGTCGTCGAAGCGGCTTACATATCTCCGGCGGAATCCGGCGGAATCGGCGAAAATTATAGCGAGGATTCCAATTTACTCGGGACTGGCATCGCGCCTCGGCAGGGACGTAGCGGCTGGAGTAGCAGCAAGTTGACAATCGTGGAGTTCTCTCCCCCTCTCTCTCTGGCTCTCGTTCCCTCAATCTTTCTCTCAGTCTCTGTCTGCGTCAGTTATTCATTGCTTTCTTTCCTAAACATTGATTCTCGCATCAGTTATAAAAGTATACATTGGAATGGTCTATTTGTATCATGTCCGCTTGGTGATTGAATCACGTCAACAACGATGTGCCGAATTACTTCAGGAAAAATTCGAGCAGACAGACATATCCTGCTCTTTTATAGATATGCTACTTCAAAAATAGGTTCATATTGGACCTAAATATTGACATTGGTTCATATTGGACTTATTTGATTCTGAAATAAGCCCATGACTGAAACACGTTATTCCGTTGGGTGGCGCGGGCCACAGCGAAAACACATTATATAAAGAGCGTTATTCTGGTTCTGCAACAGATCATCGTACAAATAGGTTCATATTGGACCTAAGTATTCACATAGGTTAATATCGGACTTATTTGATTATAAAATCAGCCCAAAGTGAACTAAGTTAAAAAAAAATCATTTATTTATTTAATTAATGAATCTTTTAAAATCAAAATGTTGAAAACTAACGCCAATATAATCTCCGCCAGGGTACCTCGAGTCACCACACCAAATTTGGTTGAATTCGGTCCAGGGATCTAGGAGAAAAATCCGCACAGACAGACAGGCAGATCCTACTCTTGTATATATATATATAGATATATTGAGCTTCAGAACATATATACAGAACAGTGGATACAACAGACATACATGACGATTTCCGCACGACAAGTCTCCGATTTAGCTGATTCTCTCTTTTTCCCCCGCATCGAAAAATTCATGACATATATATATATATATACTATTCACGATATCCAACAATGCAAAAATCATTAACAATATAAATTGGCGTCATTACGACTTATCTGATTCTATAGGCGTTGATAATTTAATCCCGAGGCTTTAGTTTCCAGAAAGGCCATATATTGAAACAATTGCTTGACCTGAAGCTATATGAAATAAAAAGAGTACGCCATTTATAAGAATTTTAGAACAATATTAATTACTGATAATTAATTATGAACTGACCAAAATGACGCCAACATTTAGTGACAAATATGAAACGCACTTTATGCTATGAAAGCGAACAACACTAGTATATATTTCATTCACCTAGAGGGGTGTTCTAGAAATATAAGCAGACGACAGACAGAAAAAATGTATCTGCCGAAGCGATCGTGAAATGGTGCTACTTGTATCTATCTATACACCACGCCAGGAGACATAAACTGCATACACTAATGCTCTAATTAATCGACCCCTTAACCACAGAAGAATTATGGGTAACTTTTCAGGATTTAGTCGGAAGTATGGCTTGTTGCCATTCATCGGAAAGCTCTCATTACTGTATATGTATATGTCAGCACTATGCTCGATTATATATGTACTTTCAATACCATCGTATATATATGTCAGACTTTAAAAGATAAAGAATCCGAATTAACGCTTCCAAATTACTATATCTTTGGCTTTGGGGTACAATGTATTTCACTCGAGTCGAGGAACCCACCCATCAAAGTAACGAGTGGTCAGATATTTTGAAATCTGTTATTTTTCACCACCTGATATTTGTGGCGGCCTAGAAAATACCCGACGAGCCGACATACTCTCGATATCAAATTGCGTTGAACAAAATGTTTTATATACAACACGTTTTTGGAAATTTTATACTAAAGTTGACAGTGGTTAACATTAATTATTGGTAATCAATCGATTCTGATAACTAAAACGTCTTTTAAAGAAATGTTGTTGTTGTTGTTGTTGGCATCTGATGATACGGGGACCATCGAATCGCAGTGTGTACCTTTAAGTGAAAAGTGAGTGGCACCAGACGCTATACTATACTGTGATTTTTTTAAATAAAAATGGAAACATGTCTTCAAAACGAGATTCGTTTAATTTGTAATCCAATTTTCCAAATTGATGGCTATTTAGTTTCCGCCTAAACTGTTGTCAAAATTTAGACAAACATTCGTCGACTCGTGTTCTATAAACAACATATTTCACACTAAACATTGACTATAACATTTTCAATCTATTATAACAATTTCAACCTATCTCATGTTAGAAATTTCAACTGTATGCTGTTGCGTTAGGCGTTGGGTTTTCAACTATTGAACATCTCCAACCCACTGTGTGACCGGGAGGGAGTTGGACTTAGGTCAAAATTTGGAAATTTGGAAATTGTATATGCCTGACACAACATTAATTGGAAATGTTATACCACATATAGGTTTTAATTGTTCTCATTGTTTTATTTTTCAACGCGTACTTAGTGTGAAATTTGTTGTCGTTGGACAAATGACATCAGCATATTTTTCAACGTTTAGTCAAACGTTTGGTGTGAAATGTCTATCAGTTGAAAAATGTCCAACCTAATGCGGGGTGAAAATGGTATTTCTCGAACATGGGTGATTTGTCAGGTTCAAGCGGAGGGGGGGGGGGGGGGGTGCAGTTGAAAATTTCAATGTGGGCCCCCATGGTTACCATATTAACCACGTCCCTGACATGCCCCTCGTTCATGTGGAGAGACATTTCAACTAGCAATGCCCGCTTTCTAAGCTCCTTCATTACAACAATCCTTGACAAGTATAGGACATGTTCAGATGATACCTTGGGCCGTTTGTTGAACTTTTTTATTATCTGAACATTTCCCATACATGCATATATACCAATATTAGCCATGCATATGCATGCTTGCATAATTGGTTGCTGGATAACGATCGGTAATTTCAACGTAGATATATATACCATGGTGCAAGTGTGGAAACATTAAAATAACACACATTCTTGATTTCAGATCTTATTTCAGATTATGAAAGAAACTCAACTTAACCCTTTCACGACGGGAACACCGCTGGTTCAGCATTAACGATCATGTGCCAGTGCATTATCTTGTAATTGTAAGTCACACAGGGAGCCTAGCATACATAAGAGCATGTAATGGCTTACAATGTCAAGATAACTATATTGTTATGCCTTGTATTCTCTTATATAGGAGAGGCTCCCTATCTGGGAGACTCGCATATATAAGAGAATGCATTGACACAGGGTATTCGCAAAATTTCAGGAAGCTCCAGTCATGGAAGTGGTTAGAGTCAACGGTAGTCATACACAGTACTCATCCTATATCCCCATGCACTTGCAAAGATACAAATTAGCTACTCAAACTGGTTTAAAACCAAATCAAAATGACATCTACCGGATACATATTGAAATATCGCGTGATTTGCGTCCGTAATTCAATCGCGACTGTCTGACAGAATGGTGATTGCGACATCGCACCAATGAGGCCCGTCTAAGATTCCACATAATGTTTATGGAATACACATCAATCTACATCCCTCCTGGTAACGATCAGCTTTGGTTTTTCGCCTAATGGATAACGTGACTTTTTTCTGGCTTCTTCTTCGGGAAGATTTCCACAGGCAGAGTAATATATATATATTGTTTCGTGATTTATTATCCGTATCTCGATTCCAGTTAATTGGGTTCTCAGATAGAACCAGCTATCAATTAAAATTGACAAATTTCCCTTCGTTTTGCAGTCATTGACATTGGGCTATATAAAGATCACCGCTGATTAAGTGGTCCTGCTATGATGTTGGTGGGACATGCTGAATTGCTATGATGCTGGTAGGGCAAACATGTTAAGAACAAGACAGTCAATGACTGTGGAGTCGCTCACCTGACTGTATAGACTGGAACTCTGAAGACTACTAGAGTCAGTACTTGACAAATTTACTTCAAAATAAGTAGAGCAAATACATTCAGCTTAGAAATTAAAGTGTTCACGCTGACATACATTCTTAATTCAATTATTTGAGTATTAAATCTGCAATGTCTGACCCTTCTTGAATAACCAATCCCATTTGAGCAAAATCTTGAGTGGCGAGGATTAGCAAGCGCTATATCGGTATGTTGCAAATAATATGGTGGCAATTTTAATTAAAGTTCACATAGTGGGGACTCCCATGTGTTGAGTGTTTTTCGTGTTGCATACTCTTTACACATTGTACTGTATCACAATGGGGATTTGTTTACTACATGTAATACCGCGTACGGTCTTGACAATAACATGCTATTTGTGCAATTTGATATAGGAACAAAATCTGCCTATTTATTATATTCTTTCTGTTTATGGCAGTTTTAATGGATGTGACTTTTTAAACAGCAATACTATCGCGAAGGCCACCCCTTTAAAATAGTAGACCCATAACGCATTTAACGCGTTCGTTACTAAATAGTCACGAGGCCACCACCCCTGACCCTTTGAATACGGAACCCGGCTCTAAAAAGACATGTAATTCAGGATCCAGTTTAAGAATATAACAATAAGGCATACATGTATATTAATTACATGTACATTGTATGCTATTAATTTAAACCATTAACAGGGATATTTTTCTCCCCAATATTTAGTGTAATTCATGGAGCGCGTTGGTCATTCGTCAATATCACTATAAGCGAGATCACTGAGTCGCGGCCATATTGGATCCATCCAGCACCCGTCCGCGGTTTACGTGCTACAATCAATGTTCTGGAGTGCATCCCATATGGAATTTTGAATATTCATGATTCAATATAATGGAAATAATGAATATTCAAAAGCTCCATATATGGAATCAAGAATATTCTAAAGTTCCATATGTGGTATGCACGTCCAGAACTTTGACCTGTTGCACTTAAATCACAGAACGAGGCTGGATGGATCCAATAATTATGGCAGCGACTCAGTGATATCACTTATCCAACAGTGGCGGCGATGATACAATAGGTCCTGGTGTATATATGGGAACGAATTGCGTTACGTCAATGATCTTTTTATAAAAACCGGGGGGGGGGGGGCGGGTGGTAGCCTCAGTTGTGGGCGAGTAATTCATCCTGTTTGTTGAACTTATTATCTGAACATTTGAATATGAATCCTTCTGCACTTGTATCTATATCTATTCGCCAGTTTGTCATTTGCTCATATTCCCTGAACATCCCTCCAGGTGAATAATATACCATTCCGATCTATACACATATGGCTTGATGGGAGAATCCAATTAGTACAGAAAAGGGTTAAATAATCAGAATGGATATATTGTGCTCTCAAAACAATGTCTCTGTTGATAATTCAGGTTTTCTTGTCAGTGTACGGTGCATAAAAAGACACCTATAGTGTCTCTCTTTGATGTTGCAGAGCCAGGAACCTACGTCACCAATAAAGTCTCCAACCCAAAGCTGTTTTTATGTGAAGTCAGTACATCAATATTTCGTGTATGTATCAACCTATCTTATACCTCCTTCCAAAAGTAATGACGTCGACAAAATTGCCCCCCAGGGAAGCTTGATTCCAATTATGTCGCTCCGCTTTGGGGCCCCTAAGAATGCTGGATACCGAATCCAAATATATCAAAAAGATACACGAACACGTAAGGATAAACACTCGGAAGTAATATGATTGTAATCCTATATATGGACATGGGAACATATACGTCACCTATACATGTCCCACGCAGACAATGAAAACACAGGAAACACGATGAAAGCTTTTTAAATTGCGTGCCCGCTGATTTTGTATATTTAGAGACACAGTCTATCGGAGAATGACTGACTCTCAAGGACTGTCAGGGGAAATTGATTACGCGACAACCGCTGTGAGCGATGTCTCAGACTCGTGGATAATCGTTATCAAGGGCAGAATATGGCGTCATCGTGCTGACAGCTTGACAGGGTCATTAAAGAAAGATTCCACACTTACAGACCTCCTTAACCCTTTAATAACTGGGAATTCACCGACGAGTAGTTACTTGATTCCCGTTGGACACTTGCTTTAGGCACTACCGTAAATCTGCATGCCCTATACAACCAAGAGCGCAGGAATAATTTCACAGCTTTTATTAAATAGTCTTGCAAAATCACATTTATCAGTTAAAGGTACTCAACCCGATAAAACTCCTCTCAATTACTATTTCAATGGCTTCGGGGGTCAAAAATATTTGATTCGAGTCGAGGAAGTCACCCATCAAAGCTCAGATTTGTTAGATATCGATTTTAGAAATCTATTATTTTTCATTATCGGGAATTCTTTCTGGCCCAGAAGATAGTAAAAAATTCGTTATTATTACCCACTTGATTATAGAGTTATCCATCCTTGTCTGTTTGAATAGAATTTTGGCGTAAAATCTCGAGCATGTTACCAAATTGACGGCAGTTATAAGTACTCATCTCGAGAACATAAGAATTTTCAAAAATCAATATCTAATGACTCTGAGCTTTGTTTGATGGGTTCCTCGACTCGAATCAAATATTTTTTATCCCCAAAGCCAAAGAAATAGTAATATAGGACCCTCTGATCGGATTGTTGTTGTTGGAATCTGTTGAGATGGGGACCCTCTTTACGGGTTGAGTACCTTTAAAGTACGTACTCAATCCGACTCGATGGTCCCATATAACAACAAAAATTTTTAGAAATGCAGCTTCAGTTATCAGAATCGATTAATTGTCCAAAACTAATGATAATCACTGTCAACTATAGTATAAAATTGCCCGAAAAGTGTTATTTATCAACGAAATTTGGCCTTATTACCAACACGAAGCCTCTTGATTTTATAGTTATCCATCTTCACCCGTAATTTGGTCCGAGACCGTCGGCTCGTCAACTTTTTGCTGAATCACTAATAAGTCTCGATGGTGAAAAAAATATATATTTCAAAAATCTAATAACTGAGCTTTGATAGGTGGGTTCCTCGACCCGAATCAAAATAATGTTGTTTACCCTCGAAACCAAATAAATACTAATTGAGGGCGCTTAATCGGATTATGCATCTTTAAAGATGGTATATCTCTTCCGTGGACCACAATTAGAACAACATACTTTTTTTCTGTTTATAAAACCAGAATATTATACAAATAACTTTTTCCGTGAGTAAAACACTGACAAATTGAAGAGTGGATATATTATGTGTCTAACCAGGCTATGGTCTTACAATCTCGTCCAAATACGGATACGATAGGCGAGAATCGCATGCGTTTTGATATGTCGATGCCGTCTGGAGAGTTTGGCGGGACCAGCATCCCGTCTCGATTTGCTCAGTCTACCCTTGATGCTATAAAGTGGTAGCCGCGGGCGCTTATATATAGAGTTGTTTTTATGAGCCATCAGGCCCCCGCGGCAGCGGTCGCTGGCGCGACCTGACTGCCTCGATATCAATTTGAAAAAGGGGTGACGTTGCTTCAATAACAGTTTGAATTTTGTGTTTCCCAACAGGTCTTAGACGTGGGCCTGTATTTACCTGGTAAGGTAACGGACAAATTACGGACAAATTGCGGGTGTAAGATGGATAACTCTAAAATCAAGTGGTTATTATTGTTAATAGTAACCACTTGATTTTCGAGTTATCCATCTTACAACCGCAATTTGTCCGTAATTTGTCCGTTTGAGCACGTGGAAGTGGACCACATCTCCAAAAATTAACAAATTTCAAAAATCGATATCTGATCACTCTGAGCTTTGAAGGGTGAGTTCCTCGACTCGAATCAAATATTTTTTAACCCCCCCCCCCGAAGCCAAAGAAATAGTAATTTAGGGGTGCTTAATAGGATTGAGTACCTTTAATACATGTTCCTTATTATTTTGTTTTCAAAGACGGGATGGTCCCAGCTCGAGATTGCATGATGTTTGTGACTTGTTTTAGTCGATATCGCAATAAACATTAAATTGACTATACCCGGGAGAAATTCCATGATTCAATGCAATACAAATCAAAATCGGCTCGACAATGTCCTCTAAATGATGAAATCTCGAGCTACATGTAGGGTAGTCACATTTGCTGTGAAATGCAGTAATAAGGAACAGGTCTTACTAAAGAAATATATTACTATTTATCAGTGTTATGAACTTCCTTGTCAGAACTAGTCAGAACATCAAACCGTTCCCACGTTTTGAACCGATGGGTGATCTCGACGGGCGTATCGGTGGCAGCCAGAGTACAGAGATTCGTGACATGATCTATCCCTGTCGTGTGCACCTTTAACAGTCAAGCCAACCTTTCCATCTCCTTCGATCTAAAATGTATATACCCCTAAGTGGATTTCATCCTACATATATAGCGGGAACGAGAAATCTCCCGTCGGGGAGTGAGATTCGTGAGTCGGGCCTCCGAGGCGAAAAGTCGTTGCACGGGCGAGAGGAATCGATCAATATCCGACATTTCCGCCTCTGGAGGCGAAAAGCGTTCGAGAACCGGCCGAAGCTTGGAAGTAAAACTTTGACATTTCGGCCTCTAAAGGCGAAACGCGTGCGGGAAGCGAGCGACGAGATACCAAAATTATACTTGTCCTGTGAGTTATCAAGAAAATTAAGACTGATTTATTTTGTATATCTACATGCAAGTAACTCACGAGGCCTAAAAATGCCATACCCCTATATAAATCCGTTTTAGACATGTATCCAACCATATTTATACTTATATAACCGAACACATCATCTCTGTCATTGCACACGATGGGGTGGACACGAAGATAGTCATTTACATGGCTATGTACACTCCAGGCAAAATTGCCCTAAGTTGGGAGTAAGTGTGATGTAGTTTACAATATCACACTTACCCTCAAATTGACAAGAAACTGGTTTACAAGACAAATATCAAAATCCATTTGATGTATAGCCATACATGCTTCGTATTCAATGTACAATGAAGGCTATTTTGCCAATAAATCACATTTCGCCCAGACTCCTTCTCATTACTTTCAACTACGCGTAAGTTGATTGAAACGAAACAGGGTCTAATCTATATACAGACTGTCTCTCTCCCTGTGCCAGATCATTCACGATACATACAACTCTTGCTCAATCATAAACACTGACATTTGCCTCTTAAAGTGATGTGAACCACTCAGGTAGGGTGATCAAATAGAAATTGAGAATAATCTAGCTCAAAGTAGTTATTTGTTAGTAATATTAGTCCAAGTTGACGATACACACTGTCATTCTTGTATATTAATTAAATGCAATGACTCGCGATGGCGAAATCATTTGTGTTAGATTATCGCCGATAGTTGCGTCCCGAATCGAGATGTAAATATTTACAATTGGGCGTAGTTCAGGCGATGTTTTCTACGGAGTGGTATATATGATCGATTTCTTTGAAATTTTCGGCGATGTTACTAGAATGCTATATTCTACAGGTTTGCATAACTTCTAAGTACTAACTTATCAATTTCACGTTCCCGAACAAGTCCATAATAATATGTCTGTAACATTGCATGTATATTACGTATTGACATGATCATAACCGTGCACAATCATACTATACGCATACACTCCATTGATAAACTGTTATCGAATATATCTAAATAATGTGTGCGTGCATGTATAGTATGTTTGTGCATGCATGGTTATGATCATGTCAATATGTGCACGTATTGACATGACCACAACCATGCACAGCATATACGATACGTACACAATCTATAGATAATAAACGGTTATCCGGTACTTGGGAGCATTTATGCGTCTATGACCATCTCACGTGGAAGTACTAACTGATTACCTGCGATGTATCACATAATAACCCACACGTGCTGAGAGCATATATACGCCCGGCAGCCGAGAAGTATGCATGCTTCTGCAGATATTTAGTCTCCCACAGACGCGTGCCAGCAATGAGAGCTCCCATGATGCCGGGTGTCGACAACACTGACTCGGCTCACACTAATGTTTATAAGACGCTACATTATGATCTTTTCTTGCGCTTGAATTTCAAGTTGGAAGAATGTGAAATAATCTGGTGGGTGGCGAAAGCGATGCTTGGTCAGTTCGTTTATTTCTCTGACAAAATCGTTTTCCATTTAGCCATGCAGTATATGTTTATTCCATATTTTATTGAACATTACATAGATGTACCTTACTGGTATTTAATTTCGCCCAGTGTTATCGTCATCGTCGTCTTCGGTATAATCACCCCCCCCCCCCCTCCGATGAGCAGAACCCTCATGAACGCCTCGGAGAGTGCTTATCGCTTGCGATGGGTTGCCAATACACTGGTTATGTCACTGTATGTCTACATAGACTAATCACCATTTTATTACATTCCTACATGGATATAATTATGTGTGATTTATCTTGAATTCTCTAATGATTATAAACAATAATTTGATAAGTGAATTATGCCACTTTAACAAGTGCATTATGTATATTCATATATAATAAACAGAATAATCACTTGATTGAACTGGTGACGTCAAATAATTCATTCGAGGCAGGGACTATTTTGTAAAACACTCGAGCGCAATTCGCTCTCGCGTTTGTACAATATCCCTGCATCTCTTGAATTATTTCACGTATATATATAATCATTTTCATCCTCATCAACCTCCTTGACGTCAACGTGGTCGTTGTCACCCCCCCCCCCCCGATGAGCATAACCCCCATGCACCCATCGTATAGAGAGCTTATCGTCTGCGATGGGGTGATGATAAATTGGTTATGTCACTCCATGTCTGCATGTGCTAACGAGGATAACCTAATCGGTGTGTAGTCTTGTATACATCAGACTTAATACCCTTCCGCTGATCGGGCTCCTAGGAAATTACCTTTATTACAAATCGATAAACCGTATGTGTAGCAGAGAAGGGAGGGGGTAATTAGATTTATGTGTAAAGTGATACCATTATCGGATTCCGCAATGCAGGAGAACACACGGAGAAAAAACAACAAACAAAACTCTCTAACAGTAATTAGGAAATGAATGTAGTTTGAGTGTGTTTTATTGAAGAGTATATAGTGCTGTGGACTATAGCACATTGTGTGAACCCCGCACATTTTTCCTTATTAATTTTTTTATTATCAACAGTTACTGATTTATTTTTCTTAAATCTATCAGCAGTTTGGATATTAAATATACACACAATCAGCACTGTAAGTTAGCCCAATATTCTACCTGTGAATTATCGACTGATTGGTTTGTGGCCGCGCGCTTAAAAAACACGCCCTATTCAAATACCGCTTTTAGTCATCTAGGTCAACAAGATATGACGTCGGTTCGTGTTGTGTGTGTTTTATTGGGATATTAAACTGCTTGCATATTTTTTTGGCCTGGGAAACGGCAAATTGACTTGACATACATCGACTAACACTGATTAGTCTTTGCCGGTAAATTAGCACCTCATGCACCTGTGAATGTTTGGGCACCAACTGTGAATAATAATTAAGTGACTGGCTTCTTTGGGCCTTATAAATTATGTAGCACAGTCGATCAAGACATTCAAATCATAATCATGACTGATATTTTTTTTCTGACGTAAATTGCATCGAATTGCACTTTAACAATCACCCAACGGGATTTTGTGTTATACACGGACTACGTAATTATATTCCTTTGAACGAATTTCGGTTTAAACCGCCTGGTTAATTTAGGGCCCCTATATAGCAGGGAGTAATAGTGGCTGAGCCCTGATAAGTCCAAACGTATGTGGGGAAATAAGCAAATCTAAGGATTGTTTAGGACGCAAATCTGAGGTCTTTCTTGCAATACTGTTATGAGGCTTCTGCCACAATGCACCCCCCGCCAATAGAGGAGCAATTTAGTTTCTTTAATATATAAAAACAACATTGATGAAAGGTCAAAAGGTTCATCGTTGCTACATAAAGTGTTCGTAACTTCCAATTTCGAAGATACATATGATAATTTGTGATAAGAGAATACGAAGCCATAACAGTAAGAAGAAGACTGACCTTATACAAATAAATGCCTATTCCACGGACCACCGTCCAATAAAAATGTCGCCATATTTCCCGATAATCCAGTCCACCAGACCACGGACGCTATATGTTTACGTCACCCGCTCTGACTATACCTGACACATGGTCACTTATGTAACGAATCTGTGGACATAACTACATGGTTTTCACAGAAACCACTCACGCAAGGACATGTGGCACTCTGCATGTCAGAGTAGAGAAGCTAGTACGAAGTAAGGGTTAATAATTGCACGCAGTAGTATACTTCTGGGTATAGCAGTGGCTCCATTCAAATATAGTTGGCTTTACGTGGTACCCCTTTACCGGTTTGTCCACGAAACTCACTCCGAGTATAGTATATCTATTCAGTGAGTGGTTCTGGAGTATTCGGTTGGCGCGGGTGTGTCCGGGCGATATTTAGTCACACGTACCGTTAATTTAGCCAAGCAGGGCGTATATATTAAACCTACTCTGAGCAACAAAAAGATCGAATACATGACTATATATGCCAAAGTTAATGGCGTGTATGTAATTTAGAACGCTCTTTATTATCTATTGCGTTTTAGAGATATAAGCATGAACGCTCTTTATAAGAGGCGACCATTTAAATTTTTGCTAGGCTGACAAAAATTCAAACCGAATTAAAACTTCCTCCTTTGAAATTTGGCAATCAAAACCTAATATTAATGGGAAAATGGGATCGATCTAATTATGCTCTATGTAGTGGTAGAAAACGTTTGTATATGATTGTTTTATGGTGTCGAATTGGACAGGCCATCTTTAAATTACATTTAATTTATATTTGACAACATTTACACATTTATCACATAATTACCATATGAACACGGCCTCATAGTTTTAGTAGGACACGTGTGTATTATCGGCACGCACAGTGACGTAATAACTTAGCGTAATGATATCGATCAATGTTATTATTGTGGTAATTAGAAGATAATTATGATATTCAATTTATGTTGGGTTATTTATAGTGTTGACTGTGAGATAAACATGGGTGATAAGGATGGTCGAAAAGACACATTTAAAATGGAACTATATATTTTTTAAAGGTGTCTGTACTTCCTCTTTGGTTGTGATAAGGAAATCAATATTATTTTGTTTTTAACCCGAGCCGTTTCGAGATGTGATTATGCGACAAAAAGGATCTCAAATTGGTCGCAATTCTATAAGAAATGTATTAACCTCGTCCACTCGCTAAAGCTCGGCTCGAATCGAATCGAATTTAGTGCACTCGGTTAATAAATTTCGTATAGAGTCAGGGGGTGGGGGTCGGAAAAAAATTCAGGCACGTATGCTGATTTTTTTTTCCTTTCGACCCTTGTTGGGATCCACCCACTCCCGCGTCCAAATTTTTTTCCGTTTTCGGCAGTTTTTTTCGACCATTTTTGGACACCCTAGCTGTGCGTTGCGGAATTTTTTTTTCGTTGGTCCCATCGACCACACACCCACCCAGGCATATATGCCCGAAAAAATCCCCCCCCCCCTGATAGAATTGCAACTCATTAGAGATCCTCTCTATATATGTACGTGTTATACAAAACTGTTGTTTAACAGGAAGTGGAAACCCTGAAAACATGCACTTTGAATAACCCTTGAAGCATCGGGGAAACATAACATCGGTTAGTCTGCTATGTAGTCCACAGAAAACGACAATTTTACCGATAAAAGCCTGACCAAGTGCAAGTAACAAAGGTTTACTTGTAATATGCACAAGCCCTGGGTCAAGGTCAAGGACTTTTGGAAATACTAAATCACAAAATGTCGTCGAACGTCCGAAAGGCATCGGCGTTTCGCATAATATTTACAAATGAATTTACTCACGGAATGCTGTAGAAATTCAATGACACGTTAATCCTTTGGCTTGTGACCCAACTGTATGTGGCCATCGACCAAATTCTGAGAACCGTCGGTGGAGTAACACATTAAACAATAAAAGACGTGGAGAAATAATAATAATATATATCCCAACCTCTGTCCGCGGGGGAGATCGGCCTAATCGAGACATATTGAACTCATTTCTTCATAAGTGTTTTGCAGAGTTTCCATGCACATGCCACCGTATACACAGAACTTGAACTCTACGAGTGTAAACACGTGCGGACGCAGCATATGGTCAATGTTATAGATATCCTAGTTTGCCCTGCTGTTTATATTTCAGCATGTTGTTTCAAGAGCCATGTATACCGGCATATTACTCGACTCACCAGACTGCCCATTGACCCATAGGCGTACGGCGCCGAAATTGTTATGGGGGCTGAGGCTTTTTACATGATATATTAAAGGCACGTGAGGCCTTAGTTGTCGAAAATATTCATATTTGTTCCAATCACCGTAAACATTAAAACGCATACAGTTTCGTTCATATATACCATGGCCATCGCGTAAACAGCATGTTATCACAAAGACCTACTATATTTTACCTAAGCAAGAGCCTGATTGTGTTCAGAAGACAGCATAATGCTACTGGCTAAGCACACACAAATGGCAAACACGCTCTTTATTAGTTCCATATCAGGAATTCACCAACAAAGAACGCTCTTTATGTTTACCATCATAATATAAACAAACACCATAAAAGTTACTTTTTATGCTTTTGTTTACATAACAATGGTCAAACAGATGACAATAACATACTGTTTATGCGATATTTCTTATTTGTATACGGACAAAGTCTGTCTACATTTTGATGTTCTTTCTGTTTGTGGCGGTTTTTGACGGGTATAAATATTTTCACAGGATACCCACCGCCAAGGCCAACCGTACCTTTAATGGTTGTAACACAGTTTTTGTAGAATATATCGTGTATGTACACAGAAATTTAACAAAATAGATTCAAATTAACCTTAAATTTGTATAATTCATGCAGAAATATGAAAAATACTGTAATCTGCCATCATTTGCCCGAAAATTTTCCGAATTTGACCGAAAATATCTCCAATTTGCCCGAAAATTGCTCGAATTTTGAGCCTTCAAAAAGTTTGGGGGCTGCTACCCTCCCAGTCCCCTGGCCCGTACAGTTATATATGTATTGACCATGCATACCTTCAGCTATCAAAATGCACAATGTAGCGATAGTAAATTAAATTATCAACATGGTTTTAGATCGATTTATAGCTTAATGATTGCCCAGCTCTTTATATAGTTTCCTGGGCATAAAATTCGAGATTTGTATGTCTTAAAAATGAGTTTTGACTGGCCACGTGGGAGAAACCAGAACACACCGAGCCGACTATGGTTTGGTCCGGCGTGAGAAATATTTTTAATCTGAACCTGAAAATTGCAAAATCCTAGTATCTAGACTGGCCTCAAGCTTTCCAAGTGTTGGAAGTTTCCAACATAACACCCCATATATTGTTGGAAAATTCCAACTGATGGCAATTTCAGTTCACAATTTTCACTATTAAAGTAAGAAAATATGCAAATATTGGTCTAAAAACAACAAGTTATCCACTAATAAATTGTTGAAAAATCGAACTACGAGAACAATTTCAAATTATTGTTGGTGTGAAATTTGCAACTAATGTTGTGTCAGGTATGAAATTTCCAATTGTTGGAAATTTTGATCAAAGTTGGGGTCAGACACCAACCCCTTTGCCCCTATACAGAGCTAAGGAGTCTAGCTACTTTGTGCCATGGTTACCCGTGTTTCCAACTGCACCTACATTGAACCAAACTCCAATTCCAAAGTTCGGGCAATCTCATTGCACCCCTTTGGGTAGGAATGCCCAAACAGGTACCGCAAATCAAAACCTTCAAAACAATATCCTATTATCTACATTCGAAATTGTGGGAGGAGTTGATTACTAAATTGAAGGTGAATAACCAAACTCAAAATGGTCCAATTTTACTTTGTCAAGCAAGGGGAATAACTCGAAAAACAATATCATACGTCGTCCATATGCATATTGCACATCAGCAAACATATTTGTATCAAAATCCTAAAGTTTCAATGCTCTATACATCCGAAATTGTGGGAGGAGTTGATTACACAATGAATGTATTTACCCATATTGTGTGACAGTGACGGGCACACGAAGACTCGACGGAATTACGGGCGGATGTCTTTTCTTTTGGAACAAAAATATTCGACTTTTGGTCTAAAACAACACATTTCACAACAAACACTGGTTGAAAATCAAACTATCAGAACAATGTTGTTTTATGCCGAAACGGAATAATGTGGCAACCGTTTGGGGAACCATAAATCAAGCGCTAGCAACTGATGACGCTCTCTGATGTCATTTCGACATTTCTAAAATGTGGGAATCTTCTGTTCCAAATTATATATTTATCTAACTTAAATTTGGTATATATGTACGTTCAAATCTCTTTTCCAAATTTCTATAAACCGCTCCTGGTTCATGCCTCACAACTTTTATCATGACGGAAGAGGAAACCAGTATACCGGTACAAATTGGGCACAAGAACCTTAAACACCCCCATCTCTTTAATATGTCTTACAGCTATACCTTCCTCTTTTATCACGATATGCATGCATACACATATTTTATACTCTTATCATGTGAAAAATGATATGTATGACAACAGAACAACCAGCCGTTTTTCTATTTTGTATTCCTTTGTTGACGATAGCCGTCAGATAGACGTGGGTTCACACCTTCCGGTTGTCAGTTGACTTACCGTATATCATACCAAACTCCAGGCAGAGTTATCTCCCATCGCTCCGCTGAGATACCACTGCCATAAGGACATTAATTGGTAAGGATTTCTTACGTGTTTTTAGTTCTTATGTTTTAGGATTAAAATTGTCTGGCTCAGTTCATATTGTTCTTATCAATACCGAAAGAATTACCATTATTGCAAACTTTTAAATTTGGTGGTCAAAACAAGACTAAATATTGTTCCGCGACGATATGTAAAAATATATTTATCGTCTGCAAAGTACCATCCTTGTGGCAGTGCTATATCGCAGTGATAACGTAGAGGGCGATGTATGGAGTTTGATATCATACTGGTTTTTATCTGCCAGTCCTGTGAGCCAGTGTGGCGTCTGTGAACCGTTTTAAGTTACTAGATCCGACATCCACTTTGTCATAATTGGCATAAAACAAAAATATTAGATTTTTGATCTAAAAACAACACATTTCACAACAAGCACTGAGAATTCTGACCACAATTTTTTGGTGAGACTATAGAGATCGAAACCCCCTGTCGCCACATGTGAATGCTGTTATGTGGCGTTTACATATTGCATGACTGTTGCGTATATCATTTCTCTGCTGGTGGTTGGCAAGCTCGATATCTGGAATCGTTTGTGTACCAGCAGACAACAGAGCTACAGTTAGGTTTCCAATGAAGAAATTCGCGACTGCCAACCGAAATCAGTGGTTCTATTCATGCAGCATCGGTACCTGGCATTCACAAGATGATGATATATACTGTGGTGCACATAAACATCAAACACATATGCCGAGTATAACCTTGAGCTATATTATGCTATGTGTACACGATGACATGCAGCAATCAGAAGACTATAATGTAGTATCTTATGATATCACAATTATAAGATTGTGCTGGGTACATGCTCCGAATTGGGTACGAAGCAATCAAGTCGTGATGAGCACACATTCCACGTAGGTAGCATAATAATTATACAACGATAAGTTAACATCAGGTCGTAATATTTCCGCATTAGTTTATTTGGCACTGTTTTTGCATGCAGACTCAAATGAGCGCGTTGATACGACGAAATAATTATGCAGTTATACGACACAAGGACTCGGTGATCATAATATAACACAGTATCGAATCCGATTAGCAGAGTCTTGTCAACCCAATGGAAACGAAAAGAAATGATCGATAATATATGATCAATTATAAATAACAAACTGCGTTTTTAGACGTACACAGAGCAGAATGTTGACAAAATTTGTTGAAATTCGCCACCTTTGGTATGTTTTGATATTGTCTTTCCCCAAACATTCAAACGAATTATGTACAACTGGTTATAAATATATATACTGTATTAACCTCTGATTTACATATTCGATGCGATCGGGGGATATAATCCGACAGGGTACCGATCTGCATGTCTTTGTGTCGACATCTGCAATCTTAGTACTGAGAGAACCACAAATCGACCATCGGTGACACGAGCAAAATCAAATTGATACAAGACTTTCCGGACAGGTGACTTCGATTCATATCTATTATTTTATACACCCTGGAATATATATACAACTTGCTGGGGAGAGATAGAACATCTTTAAAGAACCCTATACCGCGGCCAAGAAATAACCGATAAATGGCAACTTTCCCTGGCAAAATTGTATGCACTCTTAAAACCCCATGCAGGTACCACGGAGTACTTACGTATATGTACTATATACCTGTCGCACGGGCAGTACCAAAAATGTGCACGGAGTGCCTGTCCAGGTACTTCGCAGACTCAGACTGCCTGTCCATGTACTATGGAGTACCGGTACCTGTCGATCCGGGTACTCTGTGGTACTCTGGTGTAACTGTCCGGGTACTCTGGAGTACCTGTCTGGAGTAACACATATCCAGGTACTACGTAGAGTACCTGTCCAGGTACTCTGGATATACTGTCTGGGTACTCTGGAGTAACATATATATAGTATGTGGATAACCTATTTCTACACAATCACCGGACGCACCGGACCACAACGGAAATGGGGCACTATTGATTAGTATACATATTCGAAATATATATGACGATTAAAGGGATAAAATGCACTCGCAGTGGGTAAAGGTAAAGGTAAAGTAGGTAAAGGTGTTTAATACTATTATCATGAGGAGAAACATGGAAAATAGATAGACTTTTTATCTTTCTTTTTTTTTATTATTGACAACTCTCCAGTGACGAGATTTCGTATGTTGAAACCATTGTTATGTAACATTACTGTTATAGTGAAAGTCTTTTTTATAACCAAATACAATTGCAAATAAAATGTTTTAGTTGAAAATATGTGGGGGTATTTTCTCCGGAATATTTTTTTTCTTTGTGATGGCCTTGTATAATGTAGACATTCACAATTTAATCAGACTTTGTTCAAACTGTTGGTTGTTAAATGGCCGGCACTGTAACAGACTATAACGGAAATATATACAGAATGCCCAAAGTAATTGACCACTTAACCACAGCAGAATTATGGATAATTTTTCAGGATTTAGTCAGAAATATGGCTTGTTGCCATTCATCGGAAAGCTCTCGCCCATAATTCTGTTGTGGTTAAGTGGTCAATTACTGTGGGCATTACTGTACATTACATAACAAAGGTTTTAACACGTCTCATCATTGAAGATTTGTCAATAATAAAAATAAGTACAAAGTTTATCTAATTTTCCATCCTGTTCTTACCGAACATGGTTGCGAAAAACTTTTCTTTTTTTAATATCTACCCAATGCGAGTGTCTTATTATGTCCCTTTTACTTGCTGAGATAAATACATCAAAACTACAATGCCACTCTAATGTCACTACTCGTTATAATTAATGAGAATTGGCCGATTTAGCCACAGAGACGGATTAACCAGCCATGAGGAATGGGTTCGACCGGTAGATGTGTCACCGTGTGTGACCTATAGTGGTATATGTGCTGGCGGACGGGAAATTGATTAAAAGACGACATTAACCTTTACCGTAAACAACATATACATGTAATTGCTTCTGTGAGTGCTGCGGAATACACCTCCATCATAACACCTGACAAATATTGAGAATTGGGTTTTCTAGCAAACATTAGCCGAGCAGATTCTTTCACCGACCACTGTGCATGCGTTCGTGTAAGATATTCTTGGAGTACACATGCCTGAGTATAAATGTCAGTGGGTGGTGCACTGTTAGCTCATTATTTCTCAGTTTGGTGCTCGGAGGAGAAGTATACATTATTCTGGGTTTTATTAGGCCAATTTGATGCATCGCACACAGGCATGACTCGCTTCGAATGTCAACTTTTCTCCACTGAACATCATGTTCAGTGGAGAAAAGTTGACATTCGATGAAAATTTACTCTGTATATACACGACTTAACCACCAATTAAGTAGATAATGGAATCATAACATAGTGTCATTGGTAAACATATGTGCACAATAAGCGTATGTATGTGTGTGGCTCTATATAAATGCCAAATATTTGGCATACCTTCACAATGCAAGTATATAAACATAGATACATGCGGTTACTGTCATACTGTTGGAGTGAATAATGATGGTGTATCTCGATGTGATTAAAATCCGCACAGCTCCGCCCGCACTCGTACGGCCCGGACCACTCCAGGAATATTTAGGAGCTAAATTAGTGACCATATCGACCGACATGCACAGGGATACACAGAGAACCGACCCATGTTAGGGGTACGTCCCCGCCGAAGAAAAATGACACTATTAACCCATAACTTACCAGAACAGTGACATTAAATTTTGATAAAAGAATTGACCGACCTGAACCTAGCATGAACCTCGCAGCGTACGGTATTCTACGAGGCGTGTGTGGAGTTCCCGGTGAATATATCCATGAATAAAACAAATAATATTTAAAAGTGCCACAAATGGCCAACATGTAACCGGCGGAATGCCGCTTTCGTAGAATAATTATGTCTGCCGGCAATACGACCTGTCACTAAATCGCGGCCATATATCGGACACACCAGGCCCGGTTCCGTGGTTTTATAGTGTTACATGTCAAAGTTCTGGAGTAGCATTTCCATATATGGAAGTCATGAATATTCAAAACCTCCATATGTGGAAATGCAAGTCCAGAACTTTGACCTGTATAGCACTAAAACCACTGAACCCGGCTGGATGCATGAATCTCTGAAACCACGGAACGGAGCTGGATGAATGCAATACGGCCGCGACTCAGTGATCTCGCTTATTGAACCGACACCACGTGGTTACATACCTTCACAATGGATACTACACATAATTAAAATGGAAAAGTCCAACCCGTGCTGTGTTTTCCGTCCATAATTTGTTAAAGTGGGGATGAAAATCCCCCGCTTCCTAAGAGCTATTTCACTACAAATCACTGTATATATGCACTATATACGGCTGTCCGAGAATTCTGAATTTGTTTTCGCATCAGTGATCGACGGACCACGGAAGCATGATTTGAATTCAATATTCGCGAACTTTAGCCATCCATAAACTACTATTACAACACCACAAGTGAAGCTTTTTATAATAAAAAAATTCCACAATTGTGTATGTCTTCCTTGAATTTTCTGCATATACATTTAGTGTATGTGTGTATGACATGATACATTTGAGTCGATCAGGGAGACCAGTCTAACATTGCGTTTCTATCAAACGAAAACACATAAAACTAAAGCCTTGGATGACCGGTGGGCTCCTTAAATCGTCTTTGCACAAAGATAAATTATATAGAAAGAAATTGAAGAACCCCACTGACGGTAATATTGAACTATATAAGGAGTATTGCAGATATTTTAATCGAATTAAAAGATACAGCAAACGGACATACTATGAGAATATTCTGAACTCTTGTAGATCTGACATGAAAAAAACTTGGAACATATTACGCGAAGTCATTCAAAAGAGCAATAAGAAACCTCAATACCCCCACATTTTTGTGATTGAAGGGAAACCTATCCACAATAAACAACAAGTGTCTGAAGAATTTAACAAATTCTTCTCAACAATCGGCGAACGCGAAGCAGATAAAATATCGACTAACTCTAATATGGATTTCTCAAGCTATCTTGGCCAACCTGAAATTAGAAGTATGTTCGTGCGGCCCACCACCGTAGAAGAATTGGGTTATATTGTTAACAAAATGAAGAATAAACAAAGCAAAGATAACAAGGGGATTTCAGCAGGTTTATTGAAACAAATTATTGAGGAAATTTCAATACCTCTATGTCATATAATAAATAATTCATTAGAGGCAGGCATTGTTCCAAAAGAGATGAAAATAGCTAGAGTTATTCCTCTATTTAAATCCAATGAAAGAAATATGATTCAAAATTATCGTCCAATTAGTATTCTTCCCACATTTTCTAAAATCCTAGAGAAAGTGGTATGTAACAGGTTAGTGGAATTTTTCCATGATAAATTCTATAAAGAACAATATGGCTTCCGGAGAGGCCATTCTACAGTTCACCCAATAATCCGACTTCTTAACGACATTGTGATTAATAATGACAAGAAATCAAAAGATTGTACATTAACCACTTTTATTGACTTCTCAAAAGCTTTCGATACCATAAATCACGATATACTATTATCTAAACTTGAATTTTATGGAGTTCGAGGCAATATAAAACATTGGTTCGAGAGTTACTTAAGAGATAGAGTGCAATATGTAGATTTAGACGGTTGTGTATCAAGTGAAATCCATATTACAACTGGTGTCCCTCAGGGATCTATCTTAGGCCCTTTACTTTTTCTTATCTATGTGAATGACATGCACCGGAGTACATCATTATCCCTTTTATCATTTGCAGATGATACCACTGTATATGCGTCTCATCATAATTTAGATTTACTTTTTAAGCGCACAAATATTCAACTTGAATTACTCAATCAATGGTGCAAGGCAAACAAACTGTCATTAAATGCCAAGAAAACCAAATATATTTTATTTCAACCAACTGGTGGAAACTATAATTGCACGAAACATACTCTACAGATAAATGGTCAAATAATTGAAAGAATAGGAAGCAACTGCAAAGAAAAATCCTTCAAATTCCTTGGTATTCATCTGGACGAAAATTTAACATTCAACAACCACACGGCTTTAATTGCAACAAGAATGTCTAGAGCTCTATATGCAATTAACAGAGTTAAACACATTCTTCCAGAAAGGAATTTACGACAGTTGTATTACAGTCTAATTCATAGTCACCTAACATATGGCATAGAAATTTGGGGAAATTCGAATACGTTTAATAAATTAATAGTATTGCAGAAAAAGGCAATTCGCATTATACATAATAAAAGATATAACAGCCACACCGATCCACTCTTTAAAAAAAGTAATATACTAAAAGCTCACGATCTTTATAAATTACGCACCTATCAATTCATGAACGATTGGTTCTGCAACCAACTACCTATCTCATTTCAGAACACTTATCGCATATATCACAACCCAACAATGGTAACAAGACAAAGTGGCAAATTAGGTGGAACAAAATCTAGAACATCCTTCACCGAAA
This sequence comes from Siphonodentalium dalli, assembly GCA_032622095.1. NCBI lineage: Eukaryota > Metazoa > Mollusca > Scaphopoda > Gadilida > Siphonodentaliidae > Siphonodentalium > Siphonodentalium dalli. Next base: position 50,279,486 of record CP136069.1, on the reverse strand, counting down.
ACCTCCCTTACCATATCTTCCCGAAACTTTGGAAAGAACTAGATACATCTTTACAGTTAGTTTTACCACGTTCCAAATTTAAACGAGACGTATCTGAAGATATCATAAGCAGCTATCTTGACAGTGTTCTTTGTAAAAACCTACACTGTTTCGACTGTTATCCGTTCATGGATGAATCAACTATATATATGTAAGAATTGTTAAGTGAATCCAACGCATGTACGCCCATTATGTGTGAAGAATACAACTATATCATCAGTCTTATATTATACCAAAATTTATATTATATATCATAATTGAACGATATTGCCACTTAGGCTATGGAAAAAACTAAACCACAAAAGTATCGTTGTCTACACTACTATAGATAAAAAAAAACTTGTATCACCATTATATGCTGTCATTTGGGATCAGAGTCGGAATATAATTATCTAAGTTTGGGAGTGTGCAGGAAGACGACCAGTAGGTCATGCCATCTCCCAGTAATATATACTATATTTTGTTTGATTTTTGTATTATACATTATCATGTTTGTTATATATTACTAAATAAAATTGAATTGAATTGAATAAATGAGCACTCCTCCAAATGAATAATAGACCGTTCCAATGTATACTTTTATAACTGAATGTAGATAAAATTGCCCAAAATATAAAATTAGAAATGGCCAAACAATTTGCCAAAAGAATTTTCGGACCAGCGTGAACCCTAAAACTTGGAATACTTCACAAGTAAATTGTTTTGTGTGAACATTTCCGATCGAAGCTCTGACGTCCCAAACTTCACACTTGTAATATATATAGGTCGAGAACAAGACCAGCGCAGCATATTAGATATGATTAATTAATTAGAGTGTTTGCTGCGGATGGGTGAATTAATTAGGAGTTCGACCGCAGTGTTTCAGACATAATTCGTGAGTGAAGCCCTGTCCGAACACACACACACACGGTCAATTAGTTTACCAGGGAGGTCGAGATAGTTGGAAATGTAGTCGAATTTATCGGGAATGGGTTTAAACGGACATGTTGATGAGTGGGTTTATTTGCCCCTAATGAAAGGCACTGGACGACACAAGAAAGAGTAGGTAACTCTCGAAATTTAGCCAGAGAAGCGGACGTACCACGAGGCGGATGTGTCGTATAGATAGGCATGATGTGTTGGAATGATAGCTGTGAGGTCACCCTTGGGTGGAATGATGATCTTCGTTCGGTTGGTGGGTACCACCCGCAACTATATACCCAGAAGTTCACCTCTATCCAATTCCGCACAACTCCCTTATTGCCATATTGGGTTCGAATTTTACGATTCTTCACTTTTTTGAGGGTTAAACAAAATTCAGCCAACCGTACACTGAATCAGCCGACCGTACACTGGATCAGCCGACCGTATACTGAAACAGACGACCGTATACTGGATCAGCCGACCGTACACATGATCAGTCGGCCGTACACGGAAACAGCTAACCGTACACTGGACCAGCCGACCGTACGCTGGATTAGCCGAACTTACACTGCATGGATCAGCCGACCGTAAACTGGATCAGCCGACCGCACACTAGATCATCCGACCGTACACTGGATTAGCGGACCGTACATTGGATCAGCCGACCGTACACTGTATCAGCCGACTGCACACTGGATTAGCCGACCGTACTTTGGATCAGCCGACCGTACACTGGATTAGCCGACCGTACATTGGATCAGCCGACCGTAAACTGGATCAGCCGACCGCACACTAGATCATCCGACCGTACACTGGATTAGCGGACCGTACATTGGATCAGCCGACCGTACACTGTATCAGCCGACTGCACACTGGATTAGCCGACCGTACTTTGGATCAGCCGACCGTACACTGGATTAGCCGACCGTACATTGGATCAGCCGACCGTACACTTGATCAGCCGACCGTATACTGGATCAGCCGACCATACACTGGATCAGCCGACCATACACTGGATCAGCCGACCGTACACTGAATCAGTCGACCGTATACTGAAACAGACGACCGTATACTGGATCAGCCGACCGTACACATGATCAGTCGACCGTACACGGAAACAGCTAACCGTACGCTGGATCAGCCGACCATACACTGGATCAGCCGACCGTACACTGAATCAGTCGACCGTATACTGAAACAGACGACCGTATACTGGATCAGCCGACCGTACACATGATCAGTCGACCGTACACGGAAACAGCTAACCGTACACTGGATCAGCCGACCGTACGCTGGATTAGCCGAACTTACATTGGATCAGCCGACCGTAAACTGGATCAACCGACCGTACACTGGATCATACGACCGTACACTAGAATAGCCGACCGTACATTGGATCAGCCGACCGTACACTGAATCAGACGATCGCACACTGGATTAGCCGACCGTACATTGTATCAGCCGACCGTACACTGGATTAGTCGACCGTACACTGGATTAGTCGACCGTACACTTGAGCAGCCGAACTTACACTGGATCAGGACACTTTATATATATAGCGGGGGCATTTTGCCTCGATGTAGTTAACTTTTCAAGACTTGATCTAACACACATTTTTGTTCTACTACGTATTGGTTAGAGTGAGAAAAATCAAACAATATATATATATATATATTAACATATAGTCACATCAACTGATGATAAAGATACATCCAGGGAAAAAGAGATTGCTCTGTCTCTCTCTCTCTCTCTCTCTCTCTCATAAAGGAGATCAAATGACGGCTTAGACACCCCAAGGAACAAAGAGATTTCTCTGTCTCCCTCATATAAAGCATATCATATACATGTAATGATGAAATACAAACAACTTGGGGAAAAGACATTGCTCTGTCTCCCTTAAAACAACACATTATCAATTGATGATATAAACACTTCGAACCGGACGTACAAAATAGAGCAGGGGAATAAGAGATTTCTCTGTCTCCATTGCAGACTACAAATTTATTGGATTTGGACAAAGAGGCGTGATCCTGTGCCCAGTTACTACATATAAAGTAACATATAGGTTAATATACCGTTCAGTCTCAAATGTTTCTAAGTCGCAACCCCCGCCCCCTCGACCGTGTCAGTTGGTGGCAACTATCCCCGAAGAGCATGGACGTAGCGGTGTCTCACCCCATGAGATGGGAAAGTCGCAATCCCCGCCCCATGACCGTGTCATATGGTGTCGACTATCCATGAACAACATGGACGTAGCAGTGTCTAGCTCACCCCACGAGATGGGAAGTCGCAACCCCACCGGCACGACCGTGTTAGTTGGTGACAACTATCACAGACCAACATGGACGTTGCGGTGTCTCACCCACCCCCACATTTGTCAAAATCTTCAACATGTTGGCAATTCCATGCTGGACACAACCTCTGTTGGACATTGCAGGCGGAAATTAGTTGAAATTGTTCCAATAGAGAACTGGGGATGGATGGCGATACCAAGTCCGACCGATACTAAGTCAGATTATAACCCTTGACGAAAGTTTAGCTAAGAGGTCGGTCCACACACCAATTGAGCTATCCGCGCCTCTATGAGTTATCCTATACATGTCATCATCGATATACACATGTACAATCTAACGCATGGTTATTGTGGCGGTTTGATTGAAATTACCGGGTAGTTAAAGATGCACTGTCCGAATTGGCACAACAAAGCCACTATATATATATGTAAGTCTTCTATATATTATATACCGTGAGCTGCATGAAATAATTACATCGGAGAAACGAGGCCATTAATGTGACGTTTTGATGGCCAGATATCTACTTTCAAAAGAGTAAGTTTTACACGTTTTGAATTATTGTCAGCCTAGCAAAATATTCCAATGGTCGCATCTTATGAAGAGCGGCCATGCATGTTGCTGTCGTCAAAAGCGGTAGACAACAAAGATGGTTATTAAATAGCGCTATTATAGAGCGTTATTAATTGGGAGTCTTTGTGATTGTTTTCGACGTATATTACTTATGGACGACTTAGCTTTTTCGCGACGCCTGTGTGATACTTGGTCGCGGCCGTATTGGATTCATAGAGCTCAGTTCTGTGGTTTCAGAGATTCTTCCAGCCCAGGTTCCGTGCATGATTTTAGTGCTACGGGTGAAAGTTTTGGAGTAGCATTTCCATATATATATGGAGCTTTTGAATTATTCATGACTTCCATGTATGGAATGCTACTCCAGAACGTTGATCTATAGCACTAAAACCACGGAACCGGACCTGGTGGATCCAATATATCAGCGAGTTAGTGACAGGGCGTATTACTTATGGACGACTTTGCATGGTTGCAAGTATATGTTTCCCCATATTATTTTGCCTGCATGGTATAAGATGAAATTGGGTTAGGAAATTCTCAATTAGTTGGTGTCATATCTGACCCTAGATTTTTAAAAGTGTCGTCTGCTGTAATCACCATCATCACCACGATGAACGCTCATTATTGTTACATGTATACATTCATGCTGTAATGAAAAGGGAAGCGTAGGTTTTTGATGATTTCTGGATGTCATTTTCACAGCATTTTTATAACATTTATTTATCAACCTATTTTTACCACCGGATCTTGGCAAAGACGTGCAATTACTATGGGTGCACTTTATGGATTGAAGGTCATATGTGTTGCTGTAACGTCCCATGCTAAATTGACTTAATGAGCACGCATAATTCCCGAGCACGCGTTCATGTAATGATTAACAGTCAGCATCTGCAGTTATTTTTTTCTGCAGTATCAGTCTTTGTAATGTTTGTGATTTGATACTAGACACACGATAACGTTTCGATACCTAACGATTGCAATCAGCAGGTGAACACGGAACTACCTAATAACACCCGGCGCTATCTAACTGGGAACTCGAAGAAGTGTGCACACCGTGTCGGCAAAATCAAAGATCTTTAATCTAATCCTCTTACCTGGTACAGGGAAGAATAACTCCTAATCCATGACACACTCGGAAGAAGAACAAGTTTGTCGATAGCCTCATATATATATATAGAAGCAATTGTCTGTTTTATTATAATATTCTCAGCAACAGAACTTTTTTCTGTAGTCAGAGCAACGGAGAATCTACTCAGTCACGTGACCGATAAGGTATTCCGAAATCTGAGCGTTTTCGCGATTGCTTCGCCGTTCTGTGAGAGCTCTGTGAGAGCACTTATTCACGTCGGCGATTGAACACGCTTTGCTTATTCTCACTGGTATACAGCGGCAACATGCCCGGGATTAATGGGAAGCCAGGGAAGAAAACGGATGGATCGAAACACATTTTAATGAGAATATTTCCGTGAAGCGAAGAACATTCCTCAGTTTACTAGTACAGTGCCATACATCTACAATACAACACATCCTTCGACATTAAATCAGAATAAGGCGCGTGGTGTACACGCGGGTTGTTCGTAGCTCACTGGTATTTGTTATCTGTCCGTGTGTCCATGCAGCTGTGAACTGCACTTTGAAAATTCGAAGTCTGGAAAACTTAATATCATACACCCCGTAGAGAGGGGGGGGGGGTGGAAATGACGAACTACCCCGTTGGATTTTTCTAACTGATATATATACCTCAATCTTGTTTAGTCGTTGGTATATTAATAGTCTGGTCGATAACAGGTTTGACATAGAACAAATTTATACTATGTTGGTTTGTATTCCATTTTGAAGAGGAATAGATCCTCTATAACAGATCCAAAATCCGCTTTGAACAATTTTATTTTACAGAGATTATTAGAATGCCCATTTTGCGGCCTTGAGAAGTAGGTTTTTCTACAATATCCCTCACCGGCGACACCAGAACGTCTTACTCCTCCGTCCGATATAAACCAGTTTGTGTGAAATTATATAGAGTGGCAAGGACAAAAAATAATGCAATCAAGGCCACGAAATGGCTGTCAAAATGGCCGCAACTCCAAGCCATTGCTACGACGAAAGCAACATTGGATTATCACATAGAAGTGAATATATTTATTGTTAATTTACAAGGATGTTCTCGAATATCTTTAAAGGTACACATATCATTAAAGTGATATGAAACACTCCGGTGGGGGTGATCAAATGGAAATGGAGAAAAAATCTTGCTCAAAGTTGTTCTCTTTACGAATATTGATCCAAATAAACAATACACACCGCAATTCCTATATATTAATTAAATGCAATGACTCTCGATGGCGAAATCATTTGTGTTAGTTTATCGATGATAGTTGCGTCCCGAATCGAGATGTAAATATTGATAATTGGGCGTAGTTCAAACGATGTTTTCTATGGAGTGGTATGGTCGATTTCTTTGACATTTGCGGCATTGTTGGTAGAATGCTACATTCACGGGGTTGGCATAGCGCCTGCGAACTAACTTATTAGGTTCCCACACTCGACCAAGTGCTTAATATGTCTTTAAAACAGATCCAACTGAAGGGTTTAGTGGTCACTGCAACGCAAGTTATACCAAATGATTTACGTCTTTAACGTTTGGGGTTTCAGCTTAGAATGCATCCAAAAGCTTGGTTAAAACAAATAATTTCGGGCATGCAACACATGAAGTAATGCGTGGTAGTTCCATTTGGAATGATTATTAATTATCGTATGTAACGCAGAAGCTGAAGTGCACGGCACCTTTGCGCTGTAAATGCTAGTAACATTCCTGAATTTTCAACAATCTCCGTGATAATAAAACATACACGTATGTCGTAATGCTGATTATATACTCTAAAGAAACACTCATTTCTTCAATGGATTAGCACACCCTCTCACCAGATCGAAGAGACGGTACATCGTACATTTTTTATTTGAGACTATGATTTTCATGCTGCTACCAAACCGGTTTCTTGGCAGAAAATTTTGTTCAAATTACTTCAGTGGGCACTTTACTACGAGAATATGCTACCACGCAATGCATGCACATTATTATCTTACCATTGCCATCACGTAAATGGGCTAAATATCAGGTCACCAGCGTTTAAAGTTATTATTTCTGCGTTGATCATTCACTCAATGTTGCTATTTATGGGTTTGTGTACAGCAGCTATGTGTATAAAATTAGGGAGAAGGGGTAACGCGGTGATGCGGTTGCAGAAATCGTATAAGTGCGTTTCGCGTATATGTGGCATTAGTGAATATATAAGCGAATATAACGTCCAAGTATAAAGACAGTCTCTTCCACAGAGTATGTAGGCAGATTTGGTTAATTTGAGAATTTATTGAAGATAGTCTATGATACTCCTTTGTATTTTGATAAATTGCGTTTATAGTATACCACCATGCATTATTGTGATAACAGCGAAATATTCGCTTTTCATCACTTGATCTTGCTGTGCAACTATGACTTCTACGTGTATTTTAAGATATGGACAATATAATATGATCTACACATTTTACCCAGTATATATACTCTACGAACAGCTCTCACACTGTTCTATAGTAGTGCATGTTGACATATTTGATGTTGTAGATATAAAACAAATGATGATCGGTCACATTCATCGCGATACCGATGTATCGTGTTTTAAATTTCACGATGTATTACATCGTATAGGGATGGTGTGCGCACTGTGAAGCGATGCAAAAACAATTTATGTATGCAGCGTTATCAAAGTCAAAGATCCAAACTTTTCCACTCAAAACGTAATTCCTATCTGGGCAGATGTAGGGACTGTGTAGCTGTTATAGTCTATTTCTAATACCTGGCCATTCATTTTGGTCTTTTAGTTAGGTGTTGTAATTTACTTCAATGAATAAACTGAGGTAATCACTGATTGGAATATACATACCGGTACTAAAAATGATCAAGTGGTTCATCTAATTACCATAGCCGCCATGCAGTTGCCAAAAATTTGCATCGCGATGTACATCGCATCGCATCGTGATAATAAAATCGCGATTCGCATCGCATTGGGAATCGTTGCAGCCCTATTGGTCTAAGTACACATATTTATGCTTCTAGAACAGGTCACAGAATCAATACATCTCTATTATAATAAATCCCATTGAATCTTTGTTTGACCTAAATCGACCAATGTGCCGAGAAATTGCATGGTCCCCTATTTGGACCACTCTTGGCGGCAGCCATTTTGGATCGGGTTAGGTATGTGGGTTGTGTGTAATGAGTGTCTTGGTCCCACTCTTCAACACCCTTTGTTTGAACAAAATCGGTCAAGGCGCCGATAAATGGTATTGGTCCCATATTTGAACCCCTCTGAACGGCGGCAATATCTGGAAAGAGTATCTGATAACATACAACACTCTTCGTTTAAACTAAATCGACCCAGTGGCCGAGAAATGGCATGGGTCCCCTATTTGGACCCCTCTGGACGGCAGCCATATTGGATCGGGTGTGTTTGGTGAATATCTGTGGTGTCTTCGGGGCCACCCTACACCCCCAATACTTAAGGGTCAGACGTACGTTTTGTCAAAATTTCCTGGTATTTCAGAATGGATTTTATCAAAATCTAATAGGAATATCTTTGTGAAATTTGGCACAAGCGATTATTTGAGAATCATCGACCAATTGGATATTAAGACTCATTTACTTTTCTTTTATGGATACATAAAATTTCACTGTTTTCAGGTACCAAGAACTTCTGTAAAATATATTGTTTTCAAAAGTGCAGTTCATATACCCATGCTATCATATCTCAAGATCATGAGAGGAGACTTAATTGTTCTTTATTTGTGAAATTTAATGATTGTTTTCATTAAGAAAGGCAACTACCCATAATTAATTTTCTGTATTTGAGGAGTTTTATGAGATGCCTGTTGATCAATGCACAATTGGGCGCAGATGAGTTGTGGGTCATGGGTTCATAACCGAGTTAAAGCTGACCACCATATCTCTTAACACTGTGGCCTAATTCATGTTGATTGATCCATGCTTGATTGGACCACGCTGCATATCAACATTTGTTTTCATTGGGCTGGAATATTTGTGACTGCTTTGTTCATTATAAAATACGGGGGTATGATGTTTATTATGCAATCAAATAGCTAACTCAACATTATGATACAAATGAAGCCTCCTCTCATAGAGCGAAGACAATAAGTAAGTTGGTTATTGGAGTTTTGTGTGAAATTATTAATTATTCTAGCAGTTCTTGGTACCGAAAGGGACAAAAAATTAAATAACATTTTCAGCCTCTCAAATGTATTAAAATCGATTGTTTTTGTTGTCTCTTAATAATTGCTCATATTCTACATACAATGAAGATGACGATATATATGTGCCGTAAGGAAACGAAAGTTTGCTCTTACCACCCACATCATTATTATTATTATTATATCTTTATTTTCCTCCATTTAATGAAGAGTCATAAATAATGATACAAACAATAGTACATGTAATATGAACATACAATGATCCAAGGTAAACAAGAAAATAATATAGTAAACAGAATTATACAATACGTGAGTATGATGTAGACGAGTGCTCGCACTCGAATGATTATATACATATGAGATTGTAGTGAGATTATGATAATAGTGATGATTAGTGATAATGCAAGTGGCAATGTTGGTGGTGATAATGGTAAGGAAGATGACTATGGCGTTTAACAATGGTGATGATTATTATGCCGACGACGACGACGGTGATGATGATGATCATGCTGATGGTGATGGTGGCCGTGATGATGATGATGATCACATCGAAGACGATGATGATGATGATGATGATGATGGATGACGATGACAATGGTTATGATGATTATGATGACGACGACGGCGATAATGATTAAGATGATGATGCAGATGGTGATGATGATAACATCGAAGACGATGACGAGGATGATTATGATGACGACGGCGATGATGATGAAGATGGTAATGCTGTTGGATGTGATGATAATGATGGCAATGGGGATGAAGACTTACGGTTAAGTATAGTATAGCTGTCGATGCTAGCTTCAGCCCACTTCATATAATATAGTCAAGATGTATATAATTGTATACCGACACACCGTGTTACCTCATATTTAATCATAGTAATGTCTGACTGATTTGGATTGTTCAATTGACTAGGGTGTATTTCTCTGCAGGAATGCGCTGTACCACAGCCATAATTTTGCAGTAATTGTTACCATAAAGTTGAGAAAGGCGTCAATATCATCAAGTGTTGTATATATATCGCTAGTACCATGAGCCAAATGAAGCAAGATCATTTCGTCCATTGAAAGACCGTCAATAATAACATAGCAGTCTACGCCATAACGATCAATGATATCAAAACACATATTGTTTCGTATTGTTGTCAGGGAACTGCATTCAATGAGAACGTGCTGTACTTTATTAAGAATAGATGGAAATTAAGAATAGATGTAGAATTGAACGGATAATTTACGATTTGAATGGTATCCAGTTATGATGGCAGTCAACGAAATGTAGTTATCATATGTGTAGTGTACGAATTTGCCAATGTCTCCCGCTAGATTTTTTTTTCCGCATACAAACAGAACATGAAACGGAACAATACTACTTCTTGATTTATTTTACTTCATGTCATTACAACCAACGCATGAGAATCGTCCACTAAGTTAACTGTTAAAAGAGCAGACTACGCGAATTTATCGTGAAAACAAATGAGCACCCCCACCACCCACCCAATCCCTTCTTTATATTTATGATTGATATTATCATGTTAACACATGGATCGTGTATCAGACTGTCAGTAACTTTATGAATGCATGACTGTATGTTTTTGTATCTTCAAGTTAATATGTAAATAAAGTTATTAATTAATAATAAAAAAAAAAAAATTATGTGCCGTAATGTTAATGTCCAATAATTCGTCTGTTCTATATATATATATAGTATCAGACTGTGTGATTGAGTTTGACGAAAGTTTGGGTTTGAAAGGCAAACTAATTTTTAGTCCTATACTGTATTTCCAAAAAAATGATTTCCACTTACTATCGCCTAATATAATATAATTTCTAAAACACGATACTATATATACGACCAAACAAGATAATCGAAAAATCATCAAAGCAGAATTCAGAATATTTATTTAACCTTCTTTACTGCGTGGATTCCACATGCATCAGTTACAACATGGCAAACTCCAGGCAGAGTTATCTCCCATCGCTCCGCTGAGATACCACTGCCATAAGGACATTTGGTAAGGATTTCTTACGTGTTCTTAGTTCTTATGTTTTAGGATTAAAATTGTCTATGTCTGGCTCAGTTCATATTGTTCTTATCAATACCGAAAGAATTACAATTTTTGCTAATGTTTTATGGTCAAAATTAGATACAGGTAATATGTGACTAAATATAGTTCCGACGATATGTACAAATAGATGTATCGGTCCGCAAAGTACCATATATCCTTGTGGCAGTGCTATATCGCAGTGATAACGTAGAGGGCGCTGCATGGAGTTTGACAAAATTGAGTGTAGGCCCACATTGGAATGGTCAGTCTATAATTTATGGCTGAAGGGGTCACTATTGTAAATAAAGACCCTGTTCAAATGGTAGGCCTACACAGGTTTTGAAATATCGTTCAAAATGAAGTTTTGTTTTCGCGTCTGTCGATGATGCGATAATGGTTTACCTTTCTATGAAAATTAAAATGAACTGAACACACTCTGCTGATATGGGCGCCAAACTGTCAGTAACGCAGTTGACATACTGACTTTTATCAGCACCGATATCAAGTCATGCGTACCCTTCATCACATTTTCAAAACCCGTGACATTATACCGGTACCCTTCAGCAATGTTTAGGTGAGAGTGACCCCTGCAGCTCTATTATGCTCTTGGTAGACAAACAGCCCTGGGTGTTAATGAAATTTAAGCAGACGACAGATAATTAATAGCCTATACACATATATATATATGTACAAATATATACAGATCGATTCCTTTTCATTATTGGGAAAAGTTCATTGGACTGAACGTTGCTCAAGGGAACTACTCTTCAATGAGTAAATTTGCGGTAAAGAAAATGTTAAGAATGAACTTTAATATTCACCGTTAATTGACAAGGAGGGCATGAACGCTCTTTATCACCATGCATGTTATCTTTTGAAGTAATTTGGCGCCCGATAAAAAAACTCTGAAAAAACTGCACCTTTTTTCTGGCCATCAATTTTTATATATTATCGATCTCATTATTTCTATACAGAAAATGTACAAATTATAGTTTTATGGTGTAACATCGGATGGGGCATCTTTAAAAAATGCATATTTCGATAATATCTCAAGCTGGTGAGCTTCGTATGCAGAAAAACTTTGTAATAATATAATAATAATGTTCTTTATTGTCTTGATTGATATATCGTGAATGGATTATGATCAAAATTTATCCAATTAAAGAGCAAAACTCTGACACAATTTGGTACGAAATTAACACAGTACGTTTCTTGGAACCCAATGTATAGCGAAGTTAGGTGAATCAAACTTGTCCTTCAATGTCAATGTCTACTGCTGTGGACGTTAGTGGTTTATAGACTAATTTTTCAGATATTCTTTAAGTAACATAGTGTATTTGTCAAGCATGTGTAAGTGTTTTCGTAATTCTATATTTAATTATAATAATCAACACAGGTCTTCAAATTTGCATTCAAAATCACACAACAATTTTTGACAAATTAATTTGATAATGTGTTTTGAATATTCAGGTGAATGTCAATGTTGAGATCTAATGGGCAATCTCATACGACTTCCACGTCAAGAACATTTTGGGCTGAAGTTTGTTAGACAGTGACAGCCAGCACGAATCTGGGATAATGTCAGTCACTCTAGTCTCTATATTCGATATTGTTCTGTCTGTCTAGATATTGGCATTATTGCAGTGCAGGAACCTTTCGGTTATATATGCACTGGTCCAGGTGTAAGTTGTAATTAGCCGAGTAACTTTACTAGTATAACCCTGTGGTGACTTCAGTAGCATTCTTTAATTAATGTCAGCACCCGATCGGACAGCTTACTGCACCCACGAAACATACCTGGACAAATGTTGCAATGGGGGAAGTCAGCATTTTGCATTCGGATCTTTATTCAGTGTTCTCGAATGAGACTATTTAGCCTGATAAACTTGGTATCTGAACGAGTTCTGATTTTAGTCAGAATATCCTTACCAGGTTGCGATCCCGGTCCGCTAGCATGAGAGACCAGTAGGCTACCTCTCGACTACCGACTTTCCTAATACAGTAAAACCTCCCTAAAACGAACACCCTTCGGACCAGCCCTTCTGTTCGGATTAGAGAGGTGTTCGGTTTATAGAATATAGCACTACGATCGGAATGTATTGACGTCGTTGTCGAAGCACAACCGATTCATTATTGATTAATTAAAATTTATTCAATAAAGTACTGAATCAAATATAAATAACAATAGATAAAACATCATGTTATAATAAGAATTAAAAACATGGTTTATTAAGACATAAAACATGTATAGATAAGGCCTAACAAAAAAGACCCGTGTTTGGGGTCACATGGTCTGAAAATATTAGGGTAGGTAGGGATTATCTTTTTTTTTTAAATATATATTTTTTTTAATAATTAAACATACCGCATAATAATTTAACGTTGTAATGATATTGTGAATGTATTAATTCCCCCATGTACTCTGACAGCCATATAGTATATGAGATGTGACATATTTCACATCAACTAGGCCTAGATGGATAATAATTTACACATACCATATTCATTTTAATATATTAAAATAATTTGATATAATTTCAGGCGGTTTTCAGACATTCCTGAACTGAAATATAAATGTATAAAATTGTTTTAATACCGGTACCATTTAACTGTGGGCATTTAATATATTAAATAAATAACAGTTTGTCATATTTGTTGTTTTAATATAATATAAAACAGATGCTTTCCTTTATTATATTTGGAAATTATAAGTGTCAAAACAAGGAGAATAACTTTAATATTATAGTAAACAGTAGTAAAAACTTATAAATAACTGCGGAATTTCCCATTCAACGAACGATCCGATTGGTACTAGCACATAATTATTTATAGCAGTCCAATGGGCGGAGATCTGACCAGAGTGATGCATTGGATGTCAGAAACACGGGGTCGTATTTTGTCACAATCATGTCGAAAACTTTTCAGCACGAAAAGGTGTTTTGCGAAATATTCGTATTGACAACAATATGTAGATATGTACTAGATCATACATCCAACTGCATTCACGCACAGCTTGGTAAAACACAGCGCCAGATTGCAGCAATATTGCCAATATAAACAAGTATTAAAGTAATACGCCCATCATAAACCAACTTCCCACTGTGAGCCCCGTGTGTTCAATCAATGATTCTATACGATCATTTGTCCGACCATTCCACGTATGGATAAAGGGACGCAGGTTGTAAACAGCGTGACAGGAACTCCTCTCGTGGGCCTCACTTTAGAGAAGCCGTGATAGCAACACGTTAGCTACGCCGCATTGAATGGATTGGTTTATTATTTACTGGGGGTGAAAGCTATACACGTGGTTTGTGAATGAATGTTACAGAACATCGCGGAACATGTTGTTGATGTTTAGAAATTCTCAAAATATGAACTATGCGGGCTGGATTAATTATTAAATAAACACTCTGTGCAGCAGGGCCTACGTATGTCGGCCTATTCATGTTTTAAAATATATTTTTGGCATTGATTGTTGAGTTTGAACAACCTCTGGATGGAGTAGACAAAGCCGTATATAAAAGATGTAAGATTGGAATTCAAAATATTTGGAAATCTCAATAAAAAGTTTAGGGTCGCATGGTTTTATTAGGCACGGTCGGGTGACCCCAAACACAGGTATTTTTTTGTTAGGCCTACCGGTAAGACAGGAAACATGGAAACGATCAATGTTACAGTGATTGAAAATGTCGCTTAAAAATGTCGCATCGTTTGTACAGTAGATTCGTACTCTTGAATAATAGTACAGATTAATTAGTGGTGTTTTGTACCGCGACATTTTGTTTTAACATCAATCGTTGTGCTGAATTGGACTCGTTATTTTTACGACCACTATCAAAACTAAACACTAATTAGCTAGACGTACACGATGGTAGTATATTGTCACCAGTACAGTTTTAATCAACATGTCATAACGAATGAGCTGTCATGAAAATGGCCACTCAGAGTTGAATGTATAGACTAGAAATTAAAACTTATAATGGATTCCCAGTCTAAACACTAAAGCCAACACGAGTTCAGCACCAAGTTTGTCCAATCTATCGCACAAGAGTTTGGTTGGTATCGCTTTCCGCGTTCGGATTTCAGAGGTAAAAAATAATGTATTTGACTATTCGTTCACTTTTGGACTAGAAAAACCGTCCGATATTCGGAATGGAGAGTTTCCGGATTAGAGAGGTAATTTTTAGTGACAATGCACTTGGGTGAATTCAGGACCGGCCAATTTGGTCGGTATGGAGAGGGATTCGGTTTATAGAGGGTCCGGTTTGGACAGGTTTTACTGTAGTTCTATAATTATCTTTCAAAAATACTTTGAAATTTTTTTTATTCTGATTTCTTTTGAAACTAATGAAATGCACTGAATAATTATATACTGAGAATATTCAATACAAATATGTACAAATCTTTAAACAAACAAAATTTCAATATTCAAGAAATTTAGAGTTCCCTCTCTTACAACAGTGAGCACTGTGCCAAGAAGACTAACCGTTCTATTTTAGCCCGGTCAGGCTATCATGGCTTGATATGTGGTTCACCCTGACCTGTTTAACACCCGTCCACACAGACAATCACTCATGTTTGTGTGTGTGACTTTGAGCGAGTTTATTCGGCCTCGTATTTTACTAGTCTGACAGGTAATTTTGACATTTACCCATGACTTCTTCACCATCACCATGGTTACGATGGTAAATATGGTACTTTTAAAAATATATTTGTTACACATGGGACAGTCAGTAGCGTTTGCTCCTGATCCAATCGTGTTCTTAGCATAACATCATCCATGGAAAACATGACACTATATTATGAGACTGAGAGAAGTGGAGGTACGAAATTCATCCAGAACATTTTAAAAACATTTTTAGATGTTTTTGAGATTCTTTTTGCTTCTGAAATGATTTCCAGAGCACTGATTGTGGCACTGGGAGTCATTCGTGACTCTCAGTACAAGGATTACAAAATTTGATACAAACCATTCAGAGCTTCATCAGATCATGCCTGTTACAGCCACTGATTACAAAATAAACCGGTTATAAAATGTCTGGGTGGGTGCCATCATAACTGCCATGTACATGTATCTTTTTCCAAATTCATTGTTTAAAGATGGTCTACCGGTATCTCTTCCTAAGGCCAAGGAAAAAAAAGGGTTTTTTTCAGGTAAAATGCTGAAAAAAATAGGGTCGGTCGGTCGCATATTATTTTATTTATAATATCGTACATTTCATACATCATAAATATTGCCCCAGTCCATGTCAAATTGGAAGTAGTCACCTTATTTCATGTATATATGATGATATTTAAACATTTGACGTGCATTTGTATTAAAACAATATACATGTATATGCCTTTATTTAGTTAATTCCAACCCATTAACGAGACCTGGGGATATCGCCAACACTGAGTCTAATGTCGTTAACGATGTGACCGTTGTTGTAGCGACCGGAGCGTAATGACATCGCATCCTGTTTCCTATTCTGCTCCATAGTAATTTTCAACTGGAAGTTATTGTTTACAAATACACAATGTCATGAAAAATTAATTATTGTTGTATATAATAGGTTGGCACAACAGAGTTTTAGCTATTTGAAAATCAGATAAAATCTTCATTTTTCATTATAGTGGGTGCCGTGATCTTGCTTCTCACAAATTCTCGGTTCGTGTTAGGTCATATTGCCATAAATGGCTCACAAGTGACCTAATTAGTAGAATTATGGGTAGAAACTTTAATGGCGTGTTCCTGAGGGATTTATAAATCCTGATGTGCAAAGAAATTCATGCTAATTTACATATTTCGTGCTACCGATTATCCAATATAAAAACATGTCGTACGAGTTTTGTTATTAAAATTAGGATGCTTTTAATACATTCAATCATTATTTTTTGGAAACAGTAAAATAAACACATCTTTACATGGTGATAAAGCCTAGTTTCTCCTCTTTCTTGTGGTATAAGCTTATCAGCTGCTCTGCACATTTTAATTAATGGTGGGGTATTTTGCCCAAAAAATAGGGTTGAACAAATACATTTTTTTCTTCAGCCTAACAAGTTTTACTGGTATATAGTTTCCGGGTATAACATATTAACCCGTTCATGACTGGAGCTTCCTGAAATTTTGCGAGAACCCTGTGCCAATGCATTCTCTAATATATGCATGTCTCACATAGGGAGCCTACCATATATAAGAGAATACATTGGCCTAACAATATTTACCGTGACCTTGTAAGCCAGTGCATTCTCTTATATATGCAAGGCTCCCTATGGGGGACCAGCATACATAAGAGAATGCACTGGCACAGGATCTTTAATGCTGCACCAGCGCATTTCCCGTCACAAAAGGGTTAAATATGAATCAAAGCAGTTCAAGACACACGTCCGGAAATGCTTCTATCAACTAATTTTTATTTTACATTCTTTTTAACAGTACTTGTAAATGACATACAACCTTTCAGGAGAATAGTAAGAGGAAGAACTCTATCTTGTTACATTAACACTCTCCATCAAGGCAAAATGCCATTTCACTTCAGATAATTTGCAGATATAAACCACTTTATTATGCCTTTATAGACAAATTATATATAAAATCTTCAGTTTTGTCTGTGTTATATTCACAGAAAAGTTACTAGTATTTGTAGTCTTGAAATCATGTTTTAAAAGGAGCAGAGTATTAATCAAGAGAAGAGAGCTCCCTGTTTCAATACTTACCCAATATTAAATTTGTACTTTCATAACACGATATCATGGTGCGGGTCAGGCTTCTGAGAAAATAAAAATGCACTGGAAAAAAAGTAATTCTCACACAGGCCTTAAGATTCGATGAGAATCACTGAATCGATTCTCGTAATGATTCTCGTGAAATTTTTCAAATTTCAGTGCTTTATGACTAACTTGATTCAGCATTTGATTTTTGCAAAAGTAAATTTATTTTGAGCCCTGCTCACAGTTCTCACAGTTCCTTTTGACCTGCCAATGTCAGCTCATTGAATACTTCGAGTATTTTATAAAAGTTAATCAAGTCCCTCAATGTTTGTTCATGTGAAACAACATATAAATTTGTAAAACAATTATCATCAACAAGTAAATGAAAATTTTTATTGAATTTGTTCTTATTTTCATTATTAAATGTTAATTAAAATCTCTCCAATATGAGATTTCGTATGTCAAAACCATTTTAATGTAAACATTACTGCTACAGTGGAATTACAATAAAAGTTCAATAGTTCAATAAGATACCAAAGTTTAATCTAGACTTGACGTCATATTTCTCCATCACATGGCATGCGCTCGATACAAAACTATGTGATGAGGTCAGCTCTTTAAAACTTTCTTTAACCCTTTACCCAACAGAAGGGCCCTGTGCCAATGCATTCTCTTATATATGCGAGTCGACCATAGGTCGCCTCGCATATATAAGAGAATGCATTGGCTTAACACATTAAAAATTATAAAATTGTTAAAGAATGTAAGAAAAAATGGTAAAAAGTGTTAAAAAAAGATTTTTTTAGGCCAATGCATTCTCTTATATATGCGAGGCGACCTATGGTCGACTCGCATATATAAGAGAATGCATTGGCACAGGGCATAACTGTAACTATCACAATGTGGTCAACTTGATTCAACTTCACATTCTCTGGTGTATGTTACTGCCTACTGGAGGTATTTTCATTGACGTGCTCAACTGATATAATCATATCTGACTGTAGTACATGTACTTGACTGTTGACAATAACTTCTTTTTACACTGTTACAACTGCATTCAGCACATACAAATGTAGTCTGTAGGGCGTATGTTTATTACAAGCTACCACAGCATGTTGGTCTTAGAAATTTGAACAGATATTTGTATTTTAAGCAATCAGCAAAAACCAATGTTCAACTGTGAGGACTGATTTATATTAATATATCATAATTATCTGATGGACTATTATCCACCGGTAGCCCATTCAGATGATTGGAACATCGCCAAACAGTCTATTCATTAGGCTAATAGGATCTTAAGTATACATGTACAGTAATGCCCTAAATTATTGACTCCTTAACCACAGAAGAATTATGGATAATTTTTTCAGGATTTAGTTGGAAATATGGCTTGTTGCCATTCATCGGAAAGCTATCCGATGAATGGCAACAGCCATATTTCCGACTAAATCCTGAAAAATTACCCATAATTCTGCTGTGGTAAAGTAATTGATTATTTAAGGCATCACTGTATATTAAAGTTCATTTTTACATGTGACTGTACTTTTCAAAATTTTATTTATCTAATATTTCTTTTTTCAGAAAAGAACACTCTCCTATACAGAAATGGGCAGCCAATCACAATTTTTACCTCATTGCAACGCAGCGTTAGAAAGTACCAATGGATGAAAACAAAAGACTGTTAATTTAAAAACATAATGTTTCCAACTATACAGTTCAACAAATTGTACAGCAGCTTTTCCTTTCCACATCTATCTTTAACAAGGCCACAGAAGATAACGTTACTCAGTGTCAGTTTAGGGTTTGCGCTCTTCAGTTTTATAGCTGCGATCCTGAGAAGGAATCGAAAGAAAGATGTGAAGAAAAGAGACAGATTAAAAGAGATTCGTGACAGATCAGGCAGACTGGGTTATCCGAACTATGTGTATATTGGCAATGCAACAGGTACCAGTATATTATAGTCTTCCCTCCAATTGCAGGCTTTAAAATCCAAAATGTTTGGGAGAAATAAAATATAGTGTGGAGCTCCATGGTCCAGTGGTTAGCTTTTTTGGACTTTTTTCACTGTAAACACATCGATATGGGTTTGCAGCGTGTCACCGGTCATTGAGTCTTCACACAGCAGTGGCTTGGCTGCTTTGAGTGATGTGCAATTGTCGGATTGCTCGCTATTTCAAAACCGATGCCAAGTTGTGACCCATGAGCAAGGTCACTCGTACTGTGTCAGCTTCACATCACTCATGTGTTAAACGACTACCAGTCAGCTTGTCATACTGATGAGTATCAGAGCATGTTCTGATCAAACTAGAGCAGCGCCTGCAATGGCCTCAGCTGATTCATTGGTTGGCTTGTACACACTGACTGGGGTAATATGTACCAAGCATGTTACTAGTAGAGCAAGTAATTGGTTAATCGGTACATAAAACTGGTCATTATTATTATATAGCAAATCAGCTGCTTTCAACGAGAATCAAACTAAGAATCATGATTGTGACTCTCGTCAGATTTTAAGCCTTGAAATGTAACCTTATACTCTATATATGTATGTGTGCATGTCAACCTAAAATACCAGAGCCTGTCTGTGTCTTGGTGCAGGTACTTGTATTCAATTAACACTGGCCATTAGTTATTTGTATTATCAGTCATTTGCTAATTTTTCCAGATATACCCCTCCAACCCTGTTAATTACTGTCGCTATCGGCTGAACCGAGGCAAATGCCTAAGCAAAAAGATTTTTTTTTTTTAAGTTTCAATCTAAAAATTAAATTACCATCTTAGAAAAAAATTTATAAAATTAATAATTAATTATTTTATTGTTCAACAGCAGATCAGAGATCAATCTAAAAAAAAAGAAGTAAAAATGAATTTAAATAATTATTTTTAAATCAAATTGTTAAATAGATCAAAATTTGCACGACTCATATACATTAGTCTGTTTCTGCTAGTTAACATAAGGGCAAATGCTGATGTGTTCACTTCGAAAGTTGATCATGGGTAACAGACAATATTTATATGGATAAAGTCTTATTACCAGTGGGCGCTACTACCGCTGTGGGTGTGGCCTCTGTGGAAAGCTTCATTGTTACAGGTCAAGTCAGTTATCATCGCAGCCGTCTCTTTTGGTAACAATTTGGAGATAAGCCTGAAGTTATTGTTTGGCATCTTTTATTATAAAAAAAAGCAATAAATTGATCATTACTTACTTTGAAGCAAACATTTGCAATTTACTGAGATATGATCGGTAAACAATGACACACTCTAGATTTGTGTGGAAGGTGAAAGGGTTCCACACATAAAAATGTCAGACCAACTTGGTTTCGAGTTGATGAGTATCACGCATCCAAAATGGCCGAGGCGATCGAAAACACGACCAGAAACTAGGAAAAAGATATTAAACTAGGATATTGATATATCACATACATGTAGTATTTTTGCGGCTGTGAGCATATGCTATATTATTTTTCAAACAGTCTAGCTGATACCCCATTTGTGACCAAACTCACAGTTGTTTGCTCTAACATTATGACCAAAGTTGTCAGTCGAAGGATTCTCCAAGGTGTATGCACTTGATTATTCCAAGGACCTCCGACTGGCAACTTTGGTCAGAATGTTATAGAACACTACTGGGTATTTCCGAACAAATAAGGTATCAACTTGTTTTTAAAATAATCTAGCATATGCTCGTAGCAGTCAAAAAGCTATGTTGTGTATGAGTTCCACATACATTATGTTTTTGTGCGTTTGCATATTTTGAATGCGTGGTACCCATCAACCTCGAAACCATGTGATTCCCCACCGTGCAACTGGCATCAATACTCTATGGAACACAACAAAATCAACATTACTGAGTCAACTGGCAGATAAAAGGGAATTAAGCACCCATTTCCAACATTATTCACATTGCAAGTTGCATCTACCCAAAAACGGAAGCAAGTAAGGGTCAGAGTGTGATGTCATGTGTCGTAATTTCAACCAATCAATGTGATTCATTAATGTTCCACAGTGTGAATGCATGTGGGAGTGTAACAAAACGTTGTGTCAGTTTCTCTGTCAATTACAGTAATGCCCTAAATAATCAACTCCTTAACCACAGCAGAATTATGGGTAACTTTTCAGGATTTAGTTGGAAATATGGCTTGTTGCCATTCATAGGAAAGCTCTCACTGAGAGCTTTCCGATCAATGGCAACAAGCCATATTTCCGACTAGATCCTGAAAAGTTACCCATAATTCTGCTGTGGTTAGAGCTTTCCGATGAATGGCAACAAGCCATATTTCAAACTAAATCCTGAAAAGTTACCCATAATTCTGCTGTGGTTAAGGAGTCGATTATTTAGGGCATTACTGTAGAGCCAACTCCTTGAGTTTGCTATCTGTTTTCAGGAAATGTTGCCAGGTGATCTTTATTGTAACATAGGGCCAATATAAAAAAATAGCTAGATTTACACCCCCTCCTGACCCTATATTAGTCCCCTCCTCAATTTTGTTTTTTATTTGGATATCTTTTTACATGTAAACTTTTTTCTATGCCTTAATCGTCAAATTACATTTCAATGACCCATTAATCAGTATATTTTGATGAAACTGGACAATCAAAATCACCTTGTATCATATAACTTCTGTAAGATAGGATACTGTTTAAATATCTAGAACTGTCCATTACCATTTATGTTAGGAAGAATAAAATAAAAACAAAATTTGCCCTCCCACCCATTTCTCTGAAAAAGTTGGATGTACATTAGGGGTGCCATGATTAATCGTATAATCGATGAACCGTTGATAAAGCCGATAATCGATTACCATTTCCGTCGTCGATTAATCTGCATTATTTATTTCAGACGTTGGAAAATGCGAGTTATTGTTGAATACCCTGAATGTTTTGCACAGTTTAATCTACAACCGAGGGGTTAATAACCTTTGATCATGTATCAAAGAGATTCCGACAACATGAGTACTACTAACTTATGTTGCAAACAGTCGGCAGTTCATTTGATGATGTGACATGGTTACTCTTCGGGTCATTGTATATTCTTCAAATTGGCGGCACTGCAGCTTTGAACTTATGCCGATGTTGTTGTATATTTCTACAAGAATGGCGGCACTATGTCTTTGAATTGGGCTGACTGTCAATGAACTGAATGCACTCGCCCTTGAATCTCATTGGACCAAAGGGGAGTTGATTGACATTCTCTCGAAACCAGGGAACCTACGGCATTTTAATCAGCGATATTCTCCGTGGTGTCATTTGCAGCAAGTATACTTTGTTTGTATAAGTATACTTAGATGTTACTAGTACAGGCTATCGCTTATTGTGTGGTGACTGCTGAATGAAATTGACCATTATCAAATACTTAACTTGTTCTGAGTCCTGAAATTTTCTGGGGGGGGGGAGGACCACCTTTGTGATTGTTATCCATGCTCTGGATGTTTGCTGAAACTTATAATTTCCGTAACATTAGATTCCTTCTTTTAGGGACCACCTTCGGTCTGTCGTGCATTCCTACTTTTATATTGCTTGTATGTTTGGCTATTACTAGTAAATTAATCGCTACGTTGGTTCCAATGAACTCCTAAATATTATAACCATGACATCGCCGAGAACAGTGCTCGTATTGAATACATTGTGCTCATTAGTCATTACCGGTGGTTTATGATGCACTTTATTAACATAATAATTACATCAGCCGATGTCGCAAACAAGCAGCGATAGCACTTAAGCAGCACCCAACCAATATGGCAATAGGCCTTCCACTGATGTTATTAATATTAGGTACGATTAATCGATTATAGTCGATTATTGACGACCGATTATCGATTATCAAAATCAATAATCGTGGCACCTCTAATGTAAATCTAGCAATTATTTTTATATTGGCCTAATGAAATTTTTTTTTATTGCAGACAATTCAATTCGAAATCGTAAAAGTGTAAGTCCGCTGTCAAATCTCTCAGCGTTGCAGAAAGGATCATTATCCAATTCATTACGAAGTATTGATGAAGCTTCTGTTGCTTCAACCATCACCAATATCGACACTGAAGCATTGACGCCACTACAGCTATGTGAATTGGGTATGTATTTCTCCCATTTTGCCTGATCTTAGAAATAATGGTGAAGGATAGCAACCAATTTTATCACATAATTACTAGTAGCCCCTAAACCCGGCCTCATGTCCTTTAGTATGACTCACGTGTATTATCGGCAATCACAGTGATGTAAGAGCTTACCTTACTTGTATTTAAATTGGTGCAGTACTATTTTTCGCACACCCGTCGGTGTGCAAATTTAAAACTGAGCGAAAAATAGCACAACTCTGAATTTAAAATATACCACAGGGAAAACGACTGATATAAAAAATCCAAAACCATTACTCAATGCCAAGTGACTTACAAATCATGGCAACGTATGAAATGCACATATTCTAGATTACATGTGCATGAAAGCATGCTCCCCCATTCACCACCCTGGAGTGACATCGTGACCACTCAGACTGAGTTAGCTATGTCATCACAACCCACAACCAAATGTTGATTTTTCTGAAGTCATTTGCCTTCGCGGTTGAGTTATTCTGTTTTCGAGTTCATTGCATTGATGTCCAGTCCATAACTATAATCAATATCAGAATCATTATTTGGAGCATACAGTAATGCCCTAAATAATCGACTCCTTAACCGCAGCAAAATTATGGGTAACTTTTCAGGATTTATGGCTTGTTGCCATTCATCGGAAAGTTCTCACTGAGAACTTTCCGATGAATGGCAACAAGCCATATTTCCAACTAAATCCTGAAAAGTTAACCATAATTCTGCTGTGGTTAAGGAGTTGATTATTTATGGCATTACTGTATAAACATCCATCATTGCAACACAACACATCGATGATGTAGTTATGTTTTACATGATGTAAATCCACTGTGATTGTGTTAAATATACAAATGTATCTTCAGAAACGACTGAGAACGGAAACTGTCATCGGATCCAAGACTTTTACGAAAATGTTTTTGTTAGTTTTGAATTCGCGCAGTTAGGTGTGCTAATTGAAAGTGCGCGAATTCAAAACTGAGCGAAAAATAGTTCTGCGCAAATATAAATACAAATAAGGTAGCACAATGATATCGATCAATGTTATTATTATGTTAATTGGAATATAATTATGATATTAAATTTGTGTTGTTTAGTGTTGACTGTGAGATAAACATGGGTGATAAAGGTGGTTGAACAATTTTGTCAACATGAAAAGACACATTTAAAATGGAACTATATTTTCCTTGAAGGTGTCTTTACTTCCTCTTTAACAACATCATCAACTCATCGATATCATCACGCTTGGTATGATCATCATCATCACATCATCGAGGTCGTCTTCATTGTCATCCTCATCATAGTCATCTTCACTGTTGTCATCATCCTATCATTTCTGCCATCATTATCATCATTGTTGTCATTATTTTCATTAGTATGGACATCTTCTTCACCGTCATCATTGCTGACATTATAAATCATTGTCTTTCCTACAAATGAATCAATGAGAATCAAGAAATTAATCATATACATGTATCTAAGTATTGCTCTTATTACTTCAGGTCTGCAGACTTTACAGGTGGCTATCACCCACTGGGAGGACGCTATAATGAAGCTCTCATACATCGACGACCAACCAAATCTTGCTTTACCTGTAGGTACATGTACAAAACGGCTTTGTCACATTATAAAATCATATCTTGTCTAAATGGATTCTCCCATTGTTATAAAAGTATACATTGGAATTATCTAAATTGCAACACATTTGATGCTTGGTTCACCAAAAAATATTGCGGGCTCTCAGTTTCAACGAAACAGTACTCAGTGATTACTTAATTCATATCAGACACACTGCCGGTATACATAATTTGTTTAATTTTTTTTTGTACCACTCTCTACCTGCCCAAGAAAAAGCCCCCTACTGGAAAAATTTAATCAGTCTGATGGACATGAATATTAATTTTATTGTTCAGCCACAGATTATAACTTCGATTTCACAAAATAGATGTGATTTTTAGCTAAACTTTACTTTGTAAAGTTTGAGCTATTGCTTAGTTTCCCCAAAATGTATGTTGCATTTAATGAATAGAGTTATTCCTCTTCCCATAGTACAATACAGATTCGTAAATTGTGCTCACAAATATGCACGATATACTGGGAAATCAATTCGGTTTTTGTATGTTTTTCTTGTTGGCTAGATGGTTGGGTCCGAATGGGTGATAACAAATGTTTGTTTTTATATTAGATTATGTTGATGGCATGCATTTCTTATAGGTATTGTATTGAATAAATTATAAATGTGTGCAGTATTTAGAATGAGGGGAAACTGAAAATAGTTTTATTCTTCAACATTTCTGCATTTTAGATAATGATATAATATCAAATAACATTAAATTGACACAAATTAATATAGATTAGGCTCTTTATATACCTATTTATTTTGAAACAAACAAAATTACCGATAATAAACGGCAACTACGGTACATAGAATTATCCCCCCTCTCATAACATGAAACAGACAAATATAGTATTTTTAATGGGAAACATTGTTTTTGCTACCAGTTCTTGGTAGCTATTTACTGATAGTTGGTGGGTAGTTAATGTTTGTTTATTTGTTTAATATTACATGTGTGTTATGCATTTCTAACTGATATTTTATTGGATATATTCTAAATATAAACATGTATGTAGTGAGTTTATTATCAATGGGGGTGGCTGTTCCCGGCAAGAACATCGTTTTATTCTTGAACATTTTACAATTGTAGATGATGATAATATAATATGGAATTAAATAAAATTAATATAGATGAAGCTCTTTATTATATATTATTATTTTTAAACAAACTAAATTGATGATGAAATTGAATGAATGAAACATAAACAATACACTGTATTTATAGACTAATGCTGGTGATAAAAAAAATGGCTTGTGTTTTGTTTTTGTGTGATTTCGGTGTTATGCATATTCGATTAACTGCATAAGAAAAGCCATGCACTGACGCTATGCAATAAAGCAAAATTGACTACATGTATAAAAGGGCTTTGTCACATATTAAAGTCATATCTTGCCTAAATGGATTCTCCCGTTGGTTATAAAAGCATACATTGGAATTATCTGAATTGCAACACATTTGATGCTTGGTTCACCAAAAAATATTGCTGGCTCTCAGTTTCAACGAAACAGTACTCAGTGATTACTTAATTTTTTTCCATATCTTTCTTTATATCAGACTCACTCCCGGTATACATCATTTAAATTTTTGTTTGTTTGTACCGCTCTCTACCTGCCCAAGAAAAAGCCCCCAACTGGAAATATTTTATCAGTCTGATATTAATTTTATTATTCAGCCACAGATTATAACTTCGATTTTTAGCTAAACTTTACTTTGTAAAGTTTGAGCTATTGCTAGTGATGAGCCGATTGTCAAATAGAGCCTTGCACTGATTGCCGATTATTTGAGATCACAATCGGCCGATTCAGGTGCCGATTCCGATTATTTCAATAATTATAGCAGAATATGTTATATGTGTTATATAATACTTAGAATTAGAAGCAAGCAACAAACGAAGTAATATGCCAGTACACAGTATACATAAGTATATGTTTGGGTAAGTATATAGGTGGGCATGGGCGTACTTGTGATCGAATACAGGCAACTTACCCATGTATTTTAGGCTATTCCACAACAAATTGTTTGAGACTTAGCCACGTGCATGATGACATGTCCACGGTTCGTTTTTGATAACAATTCATCAAACGGCATTTTTCTTTGATCCCAATTCAAAGACATCACATCAAAGGAAATGAGCCGACTGAACTAGTTGCAAGTTACACCATGTTCATGTCAATTTCACAGACACGATTCAATTTCGGCGTGGTCATCATAATAATCATTGGTGGTGACATATACGTGACGTCACACGAGGCTGACTGGATGGAATGACATTGTCTTTGACTATTTAAAGTCACGTGACATGCACTTTCGGTTTCTATAGTATAGTTTATACCTGTTACGCTGTATGTACTATATAGATAGCTCTGTTGTACATGTCTACATGTTGACGAACAATAAAGTTACCTATGGGCGTACATGAGTCCCATGATATGTACGTTGTGTACATCATAATGCTAACGAAATCAATCGACTGAAACGACTGTTCCGGTATGCCAATAATTAATGATTATTCGCAATCACGGCGTCATGCTTGCAGCATCACTCTAACACAAAGTCTCACGTGCTTCCCGGTGATCCCTACTAATATAACATAGACCCAGGTATGGCCGGGGTATTGAAGAGGACATGTCTGTATATCAAGTTTGTGTTTGGTATCACTTTCCCCATGTTTACTGGTCATTTATTCTACAAAACATCGTCATATTTAAAACAGTTTATTGAAGAAAAACAAGCACCTATTTATTATTTAGACAATCGGAAATCCCGATGTTCAAACCCGAGTACCGATTGTCATCCGATGGGCCACAATCGGCCGATTCCGATTGTCGTTCCCGATTATCGGCTCATCACTAGCTATTGCCATGGGTTGGTGTCCATCGTCTGTCCGTGCATCCATCAACAATTTCTTTGGCTCACCCTACAGGCCGCATCCCTCATCTGATCATCATCCAACTTCATATGGATCTTTGGGGTGACCTAGATAGGAGCCATCAATTTTTTCCGAAATTCGATAAAAAAACATGGCCGCCAGCAGCCATTTTGGATTTCAAATTTGAATCCATTAGCACACCCTGCAGCCCGCATTTATTGGCAAAATGTTTTGAAAATTTACAGGCATGTTTAGGATCACCTCTAGATGGGAGCTATCAAAGTTTAGCGATTTTCGATGAAAAACATAGCCATCAGCAGCCATCTTGAATTTTACTATTTGCATGACAAATCCTTTGGCACACCCTACAGACCACATTCCTCATCTAATCGCCACCAAACTTCATAAGGTTCTTCAGGATGACCTCCAGATGGGAGCCATTGATTATTTCCAAAATTCGTTAAAAAATCATGGCCTCCAGCAGCCATCTTGGATTTTACTCTTTATATGACTACATGTAAATGCTTTGGCACACCCTATAGGTCACATCTCTCATCCGATCATCACCAAACCGCATAAGGATCTTTGGGGTGACCTCTAGATGGGAGCCATCACCTTTTACAGAAATTCGTCCAAAAAATTGCCACCAGCAGCTATCTTGGATTTTAAACTTGAACCATCGGCACAGCCTGCAGCCCGGGATTTATCGGAGAACTGTTTTGAAAATTTGCAGTCATGTTTAGGATCACCTCTAGATGGGAGCTATTGAATTTGAATTTTTTTTTATGAAAAACATGGCCGCTGGCATCCATCTTGGATTTTACTCTTTGCTTGACTAAATCTTTGGCACTCCCTACAGACCACATCCCTCATCCAATCGTCACCAAACTACATATTCGGGGTGACCTCTAGATTGTAGCCATCGATTATTGCCGAAATTCGTTTTAAAACATGGCTGCCAGCAGTCATCTCGGATTTCAAATTTGAATCCAGCTGCACACCCTGCAGCCCACATTTATTGGTGAAACTTTTGAAATGAAAATAATTTCATACAAGAACTTTACTATAACTTTTTGGCTTTCCTTCTTCTTTATCATTCTATTCATTGCTCAGCAAAAAATAACACCTTCCCAAGTTGAGCTACAGTGTCATTGACACTTTGATTGTTAACCCTTTGCCCAACAAACCGGCCAAAACCGGCCAAATAAAGCTTCAACAGCCTAAAATATCTTCGGTCTGTCTCAATAGAACCAAACAAATATGGATATCATTGGAACCGGCTCCTTGACCACATTGTGATAGTTACAGTTATGCCCTGTGCCAATGCATTCTCTTATATATGCGAGTCGACCATAGGTCGCCTCGCATATATAAGAGAATGCATTGGCCTAAAAAAAACACTTTTTACCATTTTTTCTTACATTCTTTAACAATTTTATAATTTTTAATGTGTTAAGCCAATGCATTCTCTTATATATGCGAGGCGACCTATGGTCGACTCGCATATATAAGAGAATGCATTGGCACAGGGCCGTTCTGTTGGGTAAAGGGTTAAAGTTATCAGTTCCTATGAAGAGCTGAAAAATACCATTATACGTTGGGTAACTTGGGTTGCAAGACAATGCATTTATCTCATATGATGGGTTAATTATAGATGAAATTCAGGTTGAAGACAAAGAAAATAAAAACAAATTATTCAGACGACCTAACGACCCAAACTTTTTACTTTGTGTAGGGAATGGGTAAACATAGATTTTAATAATAGCAGCTAATCCTGAGTTTAGTGTGCCTGTCATTTTCAGAATGAGGTCCCCAGAGAGTGAATTTTGTGACGCTATCCTGCATAGCGGCAGGCATCACTAAATTCACCCTCTGGGGACCTAATTCTGCATGGCCTCATCTGCTATGGGAGACATAGACTTGAAGTTTCCAAATGGTGAATATTGTGATGTAGACCCATTGGGAACCTC
Source organism: Siphonodentalium dalli (assembly GCA_032622095.1). Taxonomy (NCBI): domain Eukaryota; kingdom Metazoa; phylum Mollusca; class Scaphopoda; order Gadilida; family Siphonodentaliidae; genus Siphonodentalium; species Siphonodentalium dalli. The sequence continues at coordinate 50,249,149 of CP136069.1, read as the reverse complement.
GATTGTGCAATGTGTCGTCTGCCAATTTGGGGATATAGAGAAACTAAACTAAAAAAGAAATAGTATCTATGTGAAGAATTTTCTATAGAAATTTGATAATAAAGAAAATTTACAGAGAGGATGAGGCCAAAGCAGAATGAGATCCCCAGAGGGTGAATTTAATGATGCTAGACAGCTAAGTGGGGACCTCATTCTGCAAATGACAGGTACACTAAACTCAGACTTGATTGCAGCCTTATTTGGACCATGTATGGTACACATAGTACTGATGTGGGATTAATCAGCCATCGTTCGTCTGTTGGGGCTGGCATATGTCTGTCTGTCCAAAAATATTCCATGTGATAATAAAATATTTTTCACCTATCATTGTCATAATTTCAATCGAGATTAATGTTTTACGAATAGATTCTTGTTTGTTTTATACAATGTAATGTCTCTTTCCAATCATCTTCACTTTTTGTGAACAGTTGTAAAAATGTTGTATATTCTGTTCTAGATTGATGGTTACGATTGTTGTTGTCAGCATGGTATTATCGGATAAACATCTGCCGATCATGATTGGCCTCTCGATATTTCAGGATTCAGCAACAGCAGCCCTTCAGCATAGACTGGAGAGTCTGCTTGATCTGTCGTATCGTATGCAGGACAAATATGAGAGAGAATGTGAGCATCATGCCGACATGTTAGCTTTCGACACGGCAATATCAGCATTTACAGAAACCGACAGATCACAGCAGAGCTTAGATCTCGTAGACTCCATGAGTGATCAGGACTCATTCGCTTCTTGCGTTGATGTAAGTTGATTAACCATGTGCTGGTGCAGCATTAAAGACCCTGTGCCAGTGCATTCTCTTATATATGTGAGTCTCCCATAGGGAGCCTCGCATATATAAGAGAATGCACTGGCTTACAAGGTCAATGTAAATATTATTAGGTCAATGTATTCTCTTATATATGCGAGGCAGAATGAGGTCCCCAGAGGGCGAATTTGGTGATGCTAGCCCACCGTGTTGGATAGCGTCACTAAACTCACCCTCTGGGAACCTCATTCTGCAAATGTCAGGCACACTATTTCAAGGCTTGCTGATCCTTGGGACGAGGCATGTTAAAGGGACCCAAGCAAGCCTGGATATAGTGTGTCTGACATTTGCAGAATGAGGTTCCCAGAGGGTGAATTTAGTGTCGCTATTCCGTTCGGTAGTGCTGGGCAGTATTTTGGCATAATCGGTAAGATTTTCAATACCGATACTGTTTTTTTCATAACCAGTAAACCTTGAAGACAGTATTATCACAGTTACAGGTCATACCAGCCCATTACCGGATACATTGTGGTTTATCTTTATCAGAATTATGAAGAAACCACTTGGTTTCTTTACACCAAATTTCATAATTTAATAAAATCATTATACTATTTCACACCCAGCAGAAAATTCCAATATCCAATGTCACAGCACGTGCTCTGGGGGATTATTTCAAAGCTCTTGGATGTATCTGACTTCGCTGAATGATGCTAGCATAAATTGTGATTATTACATGTATTTGAGTTCAGCATACCGGTACATTGTCCTGAATCCATACATGCAGACAAAAGATAAATTGTCACTGATCGGTAATCCATAATTTTATAAAACGAAGTGTTGGGTGTGTTTTTCATTATTTATTGTAAGCTGTATAGCTATTTGTTTCCTCCAATAACAACAGTTGACTTGTGCACCAAACGATCACTACTCAACAGGGGTTTTAAGGGAATAGTTGAAATAATCGGTAATACTGTATACCGTGGTGTGATTTTAGGATTACTGCAGTATTTTTATGCTTAAATATCGCCCAGCACTACCCTACGACAGGCTAGCATCACCAGACCTACCCTCTCTGCTTAGTCTTCAACTGCATGCTATTGGAGACCTGGGACCAGATTGAAGTTCTCCAGTTGAAGTTGGTGATTAGTCAAATTAGGGGAAAAAGCAACTGAGCAGAAAGGAAAAAGTACCCGGTAACTAAAAACAATGTTAATTTGAAACTATAGATACTTTCCAGAGAAGATGAGGCCTAAGCAGAATGAGTTTCCCTGAGTGCGAATTTAGTGATGCTATCCCGCACCGGGCTAGCATCACCAAATTCACCCTCTTGGGACCTCATTCTGCAATGACAGACACACTATTTCAAGGCTTGGATCCAAGGCACTCGCAGCGGGTAAATGTGCGAAAAGTCTTAAAAGTCTGTAAACCCACCACCACTAAGAAGAACATGGAGAAATAGATAAACTCTTTTCTTATATTAATTAAGGGATAACCAGGGTTTCCGCTATACCGGCAGTGGGTCCCCTTGACGGCCCCGTTCCCCTCGCCAAGTTTTCCCCTCCTGCCATACCCCAGGACATACTGCATGTCTATAAAGGTATATAGATGTTTAAAACTTCTGAATTTTGTTGGAAAAGTACTAAGGAATTTTAAAAGGTGAATTTATTTTATATCTTGTGAGTGTACACACTCTAAACGCGTTGTTATACAGAAAATTGAAACAGGAAGTGATCGGAACTGACATCGCTAGAAGCTATGCCTTTGAGGCTGGTTAGTTACGTTGCGGATAGTACCCGGTTATGTTATGCAAAACAGCAGTATTTTAATCATACCTGTCATGTTTTATACCGCAAAATATACTGTTCACTTTGTAATAGAGCGAGAGAGAAATGTGGGAGTAGCCGCACCGGGCATCAAGGCTTCTTACCACTGCCCACAAAGAATACTCATTGGCCAGATATGTAATCAGCCTTCTATATTTACACTGCAGCTGCTAAAATATATTCCGATACGTTATGCATCCGAAATATCTGCTAAAATATATTCCGATACGTTATGCATCCGAAATATCTGCTAAAATATATTCCGATACGTTATGCATCTGAAATATCTGCTCGATCTTCCACAGTGAGTCTTTTAACATTAACGAGCACGTTTAACTCGGGATCCACATTTAATACTGGTGTTCTGTACTTCGTAAATTAATTTATATCTAATAAATTTACTAGTTTTAAAGTTACAGGTACATGTATAAGGTTTGATAGCTTGGTACTTGGGCAGAAATGGAACAAAACAATCTGCCATTTCTACTCTCACAAAATTCTATTGGCCGATATAACGAAAGTAGTTCAACCAGTGCTAAAACAGGCTACTTTTACCTGGATTATTCCCCTTGACGGCTACCGGCCCCATTTCCCTACCCCCTAGCGGAAACCCTGGGATAACGGTGTGGTGTTTTGCGATTTCAGAAAGGTACAGGGCCAATATACTGTGGCAAATTTAGTTAATGGGCAATGGTGGAGCTAAAATTGATGCGTAAAATTGACGTGTAGGAATATTGAACATTGGAGCACGTGCTGTTGCCTTTGAACCAGACTACACTTTTCGACAGTTTATCAATAATAGTCCCCCTGCAAATCTTTGATGTTTCAGGCAGTATATTGGTGGCTAGTGCATTAATTCTCCAATAATGAAACTTTGCGTGTTGAAACCATTGTTATGTTAACAAAACTGTTACAGTGATTTGTCAGCAAACATCTATAAACGTGTAGTAAGTTTTAAGTATATTATAAATATATTATGATTTTTATAATATTTTTCAATGAGCACTTTTTGCAATGTTTACGGTCAAGTTTTGATTAAACATTGGTATCATATTTGACTGTAATCGGTAATTCCGCTGTAAGTTAACAGTAATATTTACATAACAATGGTTTGGCATGCAAAATCTCAATTATTTGGAGAGTTAATGATGAAAATAAGAATAAAGTCAATCTGTTTTTTCATGTATTTGTTGATGATAGTTGTTTTACAGACTTTTATGTTATTTCGCATGAACCCATTCGATGGCCTTAGTCACATTAAGTACATTCATCTTCCGTAATGCCCTAAATAATTGACTCCTTAACCACAGCAGAATTATGGGTAACTTTTCAGGATTTAGTCGGAAATATGGCTTGTTGCCATTCATGATGAATGGCAACAAGCCATATTTCCGACTAAATCCTGAAAAGTTACCCATAATTTTGCTGTGGTTAAGGAGTCGATTACTTTGGGCATTACTGTATACGTAGAGGATAAAATTACCACATTCTTGGACTTTTGTAATTTTATTGGCTAGATCTTCCATCCATTTTGATTTTTTAATATAGGCCTAACTTTCATACATAAATAGAGGATCTCTAATGAGTATCAATTCTATATGAAATTTATTAATCAATTTTAGTGGACAAGGTTAATAAATTTCGTATAGAATTATAACAAATTTGAGATCCATTTTATTACATGATTACATTTTAGCAAGGAAAAACGACCTCGAAATGGCTGGGGTTAAAAACAATTAACATTGATCACAACCAAAGAGAAGTAAAGACACCTACAAGAAAAATTATAATTCCATTTTAAATGTGTCTTTTCCTGTTGACAAAATTGTTCAACCACCCTAATCCCCCATGTTTATCTCACAGTCAACACAAAATAACCCAACACAAATTGAATATCATAATTATATTCTAATTAACATAATACTAAAGTTCCAGCATTGGCATCGATATCATTGCACTAAGCTCTTACGTCACTGCATGTGCTACCGATAATACACGTGTGTCTTACTAAAAATATGAAGCCGGGTTTAGGGGCTACAGTAATGCCCTAATTAATCGACTCCATAACCACAGCAGAATTATGGGTAACTTTTCAGGATTTAGTCGGAAATATGGCTTGTTGCCATTCATCGGAAAGCTCTCGGGGAGAGCTTTCCGATGAATGGCAACAAGCCATATTTCCGACTAAATCGAGAGCTTTCCAATGAGTGGCAAGAAGCCATATTTCCGACTAAATCATGAAAAGTTACCCATAATTCTGCTGTGGTTATGGAGTCGATTAATTAGGGCATTACTGTATGTGATAAATGTCTATCCACTTCTTGTTACAGCTTGCAAATCTTGCTGATTTGGATAGTCACAGAGAGCTTTTCAAGCATCTGGCTCTGTATGAAGCTGGTCTTCTCGAGCTGAAATTCGGTAACATACATTGCCGCACACTCAGGTATGGTCTATGAAGAGAAAAAAAAAAATTGTTTGTACTCTGGCAGCAAACTGCAAAGGGTGCCCCCCTCTATGAGTAGAACACTGCTGGAGAACTGGTACTGTTCCATGTATTAAAGATGCATAATCCGATTAAACGCCCGTCAATTATTATTTATTTGGATTCGGGCGTAAAAAATATTTGATTCAAGTCGAGGAACCCACCTATCAAAGCTCAGAGTTATTAGATATTGATTTTTGAAAGCTATTATTTTCACCATCGAGACTTATTAGTGGCTCGGTAAAAAGTCGACAAGCGGACGGTCTCTGACCAAATTGCGGATGAAGATGTTTAAATCTAAAATCAAGAGGCTGTATGTTGAAAATAAGGCCAAATTTCGTCGAACTACATGTTGATAAATAACACCTTTTGGGCAATTTTATACTATGGTTGACAGTGGTTAGAATTATTTTTGGGCAATAAATCGATTATGATAGCTGAAGCTGCATTTAAAAAAATGTTGTTGGAATCTGATTATATGGGGACCATCGGATCGGATTGAGTACCTTTAATTATCATTTGTTCTCCAAATTATCAACATTGACGAGGTCGCATGTAATCATCCCTTTATCTTTTATAACTCCTATTAGATAATTGCTAGGAGTGCTTGATCAAGTATAGCAAGGGCGAGAACTTTATCATGCAGTTTGACCTGGCAGCTCCATTGTCATATCATGAAATTATTATATTTGTATTTACAACTATCTATATGCAACTCAACATTTAGATTGTAAGATATTGTGATTGATGGCAGCATAGTGTGACATTGCCAATTTATTTGTGTCGCCTTGCGGACAATTCCATTCATTATGCTGGAATGGGCAAATTACCCACAGTAATACCATAAATAATCGACTCCTTAACCACAGCAGAATTATGGGTAACTTTTCAGCATTTAGTCGGAAATATGACTTGTGAGAGCTTTCCGATGAATGGTAACAAGCCATATTTCCGACTAAATCCTGAAAAGTTACCCATAATTCTGCTGGGGTAAAGGAGATTATTATTTAACGGCTGAAATGAATGGAACAGGCCTGAAAATATTGTGCTGGACATTTGCAATGAGGTCCCCAGAGGGTGAATTTAGTGACGCTGCCGTGCACAACGTGTTAGCGTCACTAAATTCATCCTCTGTGAACCTCATTCTGCATGGCCTCATCTGCTATGGGAGACTTAGACTCATATTTAAATTCCCAGATGGTGAAGATGGTGATGTACACCCATTGGTCACCTCAATTATGCATTGTGTCATCTGCCAATTTGGGGATATAGAGAAACTAATCTAAAAAAGAAAAAGTAACTTTCGAAAGAAGTTTCCAAAGAAACTAAAAACTTTTTAATTTGAAAATAAAGATACTTTCCAGAGAAGCTGTGCTGTGCACTAAATTCACCCTCTGGTGACCTCATTCTGCAAATTTCTGGCACCATAGCTGTAACAAGAAGTTGATACTCATGTACAAACATGAATGTACTTAACCCTTTGAACCCTAGAGACCGGAATATTGGTCCAATCCTTATATTCCTATATCCCGGGAGACGGGAATACCGGTCCGGAAATCATAAGATATTTGATGCACGAAATTACAGCATAATAAACGCACATAACAGTGTTGTACTTCTACTTTGCATGCATGCGTCACATGTTCACCCATGTGACTTTGACAGACAAACTGACGACAGAAGGTATGTTTCTTCGTGTATGTACAGACGGCTATTTTGAGAAAAATAAATGCTTTTTATTGTTGGAAAAGGAGAAGTATTTGTTAGAAACTTTGCAATCAAAGCGCAAATTAACTACAATTGTGCGTCTACTTTGCATGAATGAGTCACATGTACATAACTCTTTTAGCAGCCAAATTGGTGACATGGGTCTGTTTCGTCGCGCATGCACAGAGATGCATTTTGAGAAATGCCTTTTATCATAGATAAAGAATAAGAATTTCGTTATAAATATATAGCGCGACCAAAGGGAGTCGCAATATAATCTAGATGGATATTGAACGTAGAACAGAATGTCTCGTTGAAATACCTTGTGACATATTTCGCCACACACTATTGTTCGGTTAGCAAAGTAGATTGCCATATACAGTTGAGCGTGTTTACATGTATCGTCAGACACACTATATAACGTCAGATGCCTCGGGTGGGGACCATTTAACGTTTAGGGCGTCAGGGTTCAAAGGGTTAAAGGGACTTAAGGTCTTCAGAGTGGGTTCATGCGAAATATCATAAAAATCTGTAAAACAACAATCATCAACAAGTACATGAAAAAATAGTTGGACTTGGTTCTTATTTTCATTAGTAATAACTCTCCAATAAAGAGAGTTCGCACATCAAAACCATTGTTATGCAAACATTACACTGTTACAGTGCAAACACCGGTACCGATAAAAGTCCAATTAGTCCAATAAGATACCAAAGTTTAATCAAAACTTAGCGGTAAACATTGCAAAAGGTAAAACATTGAAAAATATTCTGAAAATCATATTCAGACTTAAATATTTGAACTTACTATACAATTACTGATTTTTGTTGACAATTCACCGTAACAATTTTGTTTACATAACAATGGTTTCAACACGCGATATTTCGTTATTGGAGAACTATGAATATAAGAACAAAGTTGATCTATTTCTCCATGTTGTTCTTAGTGGTGATGTTTTACAGACTTTTAAATTTTTTGCACATTTATCCACTGCGAATGCCTTGGGTCCCTTTAAATCACCATACACATTTAACTGTTGTGTATTTGTAGGACTGTTATGGCTAATTGTCTATCAGACATAGAATTCCTTGTGTTTCTTAAATCACCACACACATTTAACTGTTGCATGTTTGTAGGACTTTTATGGCTAATTGTCTATCAGACACAAGATTCCTTGTGTCGTTTAAATCACCACACACATTTAAAGTGATGTGAAACACTCCGGTTGGGTGATCAAATAGAAACGTAGAAAAATCTTGCTCAAAGTAGTTATTTTAAAGAATATTAATCCTAATTTACAGTACACACATCGTCATTCTTATATTGTAATTAAATGCAATGACTCTCGATGGCGAAATCATTTGCGTTAGTTTATTGCTGATTGTCGCGTCCCGAATCGAGATGTAAATATTGATATTTAAGCGTAGTTCAGACGATGATATCTATGGAGTGGTATGGTCGATTTCTTTGATAGTTTCGGTGATGCTAGTAGAATGCTACATTCTCATAGTTGACATAGCGCCTGAATACTAATTTATCAGTTTCTCGCACCCGAATAAGTCCATAATATGTCTTTAACTCTTGCATATTTGTAGGACTGTTATGGCTAATTGTCTATCAGACACAGAATTCCTTGCCAAACTTTATGGAATTAGGCTCTCTCTCCAGGTAAGGATAATGTTTCATAATGGTAAACAAATTAAACTCTCTTCCTCATCTGAATTCATAATGGTATACTAACTAACCCCCCGTCCTCATCTAAGTTCATAGTGTTAAAGGTACTCAATCCGATAAAACTCCTCTCAATTACTATTTCAATGGCTTCGGGGGTCAAAAATATTTGATTCGAGTCGAGGAAGTCACCCATCAAAGCTCAGATTTGTTAGATATCGATTTTAGAAATCTATTATTTTTCATTATCGGGAATACTATCTGGCCCAGAACTCAGTCAAAATTGCGTTATTCTTACCACTTGATTTTAGAGTTATCCATCCTTGTCTGTTTGAATAGATTTTGGTGTACACATCCAGAGCAGATTACGGCAGTTGAAGGCAATTATTAGTACTCATCTCGAGTAAATAACAAATTTCAAAAATCAATATCTAATAACTCTGAGCTTTGTTTGATGGGTTCCTCGACTCGAATCAAATATTTTTTACCCCCAAAGCCAAAGAAATACTAATATAGGACCCTCTGATCGGATTGTTGTTGTTGGAATCTGTTGAGATGGGGACCCTCTGTTCGGATTGAGTACCTTTAAACTAATTAACCGCCCTTCAGTCGTTTTGTTTGAGTTTTCTGTGGACAGTATCTTTATTATCAAAATAACAAGTTTATTAGTTTCTTTAGAAACTTTAAAAAAAAAGATTCTTTTTATTTTTTATTTTAGTTTCTCTATACATGTATCTCCAAATTGGCAGATGACACAGTACATAATCGAGGTACCCAATGGGTGGTCATCACTATCTTCACAATTTGGGAACTAAATCTATGTCTGGATCTCCCATAACAGATGAGGCCATGCAGAATGAGGTCCCCAGAGACTGAATTTGGTGATGCTAGCCCACTGTGCGAATGACCAGCACCCTATTTTAGGCCTTCCTATCATTGACACAAGCTTCTATGACTGAATTAATATTTATAGCATATTCTGTCATTGACCCTTCCATGACTGGAGCTTCCTGAAATTTTGCGAAAAAACACTGTGTCAATGCATCCACTTATATATGCGAGTCTCCCATAGGGAGCCTCGCTTATATAAAAGAATGCATTGGTCTAACAATATTTACCTTGACCTTGTAAGCCAGTGCATTCACTTATATATGCAAGGCTCCCTATGGGGGACCAGCATACATAAGAGAATGCACTGGCACAGGATCTTTAATGCTGCACCATCACAGCTCCCATCATTAAAGGGTTAAATAATAGTTAATCATTTGTATACCTAATGTTGATAATGCTAAATGACGTTATGACATCGTGTACTGGGCTTTTGACATTATTGCCATTTCTCAGTGGAAAAATATAATGGGAAAATCACAGGAACCATAAAACTGACTCAGTTGAAAGGCTATTATCGTTCTGAATCGTGGAACATCATACACTGTTTTAAACTTCGAGGTACAGTTATTCCTATGTACAAATCTCTGAGTTCCAGCTATGAATAATGGCCTAATGCTAGTGTGCTTAAGTAGGTTCATAGGTACTACGGACCGTATAGCACATGACATGCACTTTTACGTCCGTAATAGTTACGGACATCATAGCAGCGAAGAGGTTACAGTCTATCATTATTGCCCTCATACTTTATGATTTCAGGAAATCTTCCAATGTCCAAAGCACAAGAATTATTTTGTAAAAATGGGACGGCAGCTTCTTGGGAACTTGCTTATAAAAGCTGAAAGGGTGAGTGTTTATATCACTCTATGATTTGTAAGTTTTGCACCCATTTTGACCTTAGACAGAACCTTTATACAGCGGCCCATTTATGTGCTTTGCGCACTAAATATTTTGATTAAAAACAAAATTTAAATACCCCGAGTCACCACACCAAATTTGTTTGAAATTGGGTTTGGGAGAAAACTCCGAAACAGACAGACAGACAGATCCTACTCTTTTATATATATAGATATGCTTAACCCTTTCAAGACTGGAGCTTCCTGAAATTTTGCGAAAACCCTGTGCCAATGCATTCTCTTAAATATGCGAGTCGCCCATAGGGCACCTCCCATATATAATAGAATGAATTGGCCTAACAATATTTACCTTCACCTTGTAGACCAGTGTATTCTCTTATATATGCAAGACTCCCTATGGCAGACTCACATATATAAGAGAATATGCTGGCACATGGCCTATAATGCTGCACCAGCACAGCTCCTGTCATCAATGGGTTATACTATGTCATAGTGTTAAGATAGATCTGCTCTCTAAGTCAGTGTTTTATAAAAACACTGTGACGGGAGCTGCGCTGGTGCAGCATTAAAGATCCTGTGCCAGTGCATTCTCTTATATATGCGAGTCTCCCGTAGGGCGCTAGGCCAATGTATTCTCTTATATATGCGAGGCACCCTATGGGCGTCTCACATATATAAGAGAATGCATTGGTAGAGGGTTTTTGCTAAATTTTCGGAAGCTCTAGTCATGAAAGGGTTAAATTCCCCATTCAAAGAATATCTCTTGTTTTCTGAACAAATGGTATGACTTTCCATTCATTTTATGACAATTTTCTTTTCCTTTATTTGTGGTTTTGGAGAGGGTCCGGGGAGGTTTTGAAAGGGCAGTATGAAATTCCTTCAACCCATGTTGGTTATTTTGGAGGGGTCATGAAATTGTGATACATGTCAAATGAAAATTGATGAAAATGATCCAGACATGTTTTTTTTTTGTTATTTCTTTTTCATCTTTTTCTTTGGTCTTGTTGGTGATGTTGTTGTTGTGGTCAATAATGTTGCTTGCGCGATGATGGCTGATGACTAGGCGCATTGTTCATCTTTTTTTCGAAGTCTTTGGTGACTTTTTGAATTACAGATTTTGTCCCCGCCATCTGGTCCTCACATGACTTGGCCTGTCTGAGGTCTTCCTCACAGCACCTCTTCATCTCTGCCACTGATTTGTGGGATGGAGACGGCAGAGGTATTGCTGATGTTGTTGTGGTATGACAATTTTCAAATCATCACACTCCATTTATACAGTAATGCCCTAAATAATCGACTCCTTAACCACAGCAGAATTATGGGTATTTTTTCAGGATTTAGTCGGAAATATGGCTTGTTGCCATTCATCGGAAAGCTCTCAGCAACAAGCCATATTTCCGACTAAATCCTGAAAAGTTACCCATAATTCTGCTGTGGTTAAGGAGTCGATTATTTAGGGCATTGCTGTTCTATTAAATAGGAATAAACACGTTCAGCTCTTTGATTACACTGAGTTTTACAATGAAGATACCTGTTCCTATAGTCTCTATATATTCCCAATTGTAAGCTACTATGGTGCAAATTTTCCCAATGGAACGGGCCCTGGTCAATGACTAGATCTATTCTGGTAAAGACTTATTTGCATGCTCTGACCGACTTAGAGAGCAATTGACTTGAAATGCTTCTTTGGTGTGAGCCCCAGAAATAAAATATAAACATGCACACTCGCATGGTATTCAAAAGTTTTTTGACTTGAGAGACATGACATGGTCTTTACATGGCTTAAATAAAAGTAGATATAAAAAGTCCAATTTTTTTTATAGAAAATGAGAAATCCTGCTTTATAAAAATTACTTCTGCTCATGTATTACAATTACACAAATGGTGTGTCCTTCATACTTTTATTATTTGCTTTAGACTAGCTGATCCATAAACATGTAACAACCACTGAACACCAGTGTAATTTTTTTTAGATCAACCGTTTTGCATATAGAGTTGTCCATCTTCTGCTGTATACTGGACCAGCAGAGACCAAAAAGGGGCCTAAGTTTTCAAGTTAAATTATGTCGCTGATCACCAAGACATATTATATATCAAAATATTCGCACATATATGAGGAATCTGAAAAAAATTAATTAGCTAATTAGTTAATTAGTCAGAAACAAGCTGAGATTTGGGGGGAAAACCAATTGTTTCATAAATAAAATCAAGTGAAAACTAGAATCCAGCTCTCAGAGTAACATTTCACCCTATTTGTGGCGGGTAACTCACCTGATCTACCGAGTATAGTCATGTTTTGTAAGAGTTTTCTTGAGTAACTCAATATTCTATGGTTTAATTTTGTGTAAAAATCACCTTATTTGGTGAAAAATTTGAGAATTCTGGAATCCATCAAAACATAATATAAATCGTTAATGGTTGCCAGTAGTATTATTTTCTGTGAATATTATTTACATATGTAACAAACTATAATAGCAATGACCAATAAATCTGCTCCATGTTTTCTACCCAATTGATGGATTGAAGCCTATATTTTATGAGTGATACACTCAGTAGTGACTGAAGTTGGAAGTTCCCAGTTCTAAACATGTCAGTTGGAACCAAGTCTGAATGTAGTGTGTCTGACATTTGCAGAATTATGTCCCCAAAGGGCGAATTTAGTGATGATACCCCACACAGCAGGCTAGCATCACCAAATTTCTCCCTCTGGGGACCTCATTCTGCTTAGGCCTCATATACTGCGAAGTTTCCATAGTCTCAAATTAATATTGTTCTTAGCTACTTCTTCCCTTCTGTTCAGTTTCTATATCCCATAATTTGAAGATGACAACATGCATAATCGAGGTGAATAATAGGTGAATATAACCAACTTCAACTGGGAAACTTCAATCTGATCCTAGGTCTCCCATAGCAGTGGAGGCCTAACCAGAATGAGATTCCAGAAGGTGAGTTTGGTGATGCTAGAATTCACCCTCTGGGGACCTCATTCTGCAAATGTCAGACACACTATATCCAGACTTGATTGGAAGGCGAGTATTTTTTTATGTGAAATGTTTTTGTTATATATGTATACATCCATAAATGTCTGCTATTCACATTAACCTGTAGGATCTACTACAAACGTTTTACTGAATCCATTTGAGAATCTAAAGCTTCCTCCATATTAATGCGAAAATGTATATGTAAATGGGAATCTTCTACTCTCTTTTCAGGATTCAGATGAGTTCTATTCAGCATTCGATACTCTTATCGACTTCATTAGTAAAGGAGAAAATTGGCCACAAATGGAAGAAGAATTGAGGTGTAGAGGGGTCAGTATTATCATGTGTATCCAATTTGAACATTTGGTTTTTGAATAAACAAATGTATATGCAATTTTTCGCCAAAAAAAAACGTGTTTGGGGGAGAAGTAACTAAAACCTAATATCTCGCACATCATTCAAAACTTTGTTCGAAATTCTTTTGACATATTATGGTCCAATAACTTCTACATGGTAATACATGTATTGTACTCAAATCAAATATTTTTTACCCCCAAATCCAAATAAATAGTAATTGAGGGGCACTTAATCGGATTATGCATCTTTAAATAGTAGTCTTTTAGAAAAATATTTCTGTGAAAGAGAGAGATTTTTCAGTAAAAAGTACATTTTTCAGCTCCCAATGATTATGAAATCCCAACTAATCATTACCCTTTTTCAAGTAAAGTTATGGCAAGACAAAGTAGTTCTACCACCAAACCATTGATATTAAAATAAGTGAGGACTTAGCCACAGGGCTTCATATAGAAAATTGTGAATTTGTTTAAAAAATCACTGGTGGGTGTCTTTCATCGTTGATTTGACCATAGCCACCAGTAATTCTGTTACTTATTACTGTCATTTTCGTGAACCATCTATATTTCTTCTTCCAAAAATCTAATTTCTACTTGTTCTATCGTAGGTTCGGGTATCTCATAACCTCCAGACCTTTTTCAATCTGGTCGCTGCACTAATTAGAGAGCCTGCAGGATTAACCTGAAGAGGTTTACCTGCATGTTCCTTAAGCCATTACAAATATATGCCTGCGTTCTCAGGCATTTATATAGAGCAGATTGGATGAGGGAGGGAGGCTTTTACTTTTTATACCCCCCACAACGAAGTTAGGGGGGGGTATACTGGAGTCAGCTTGTCGTACCGTCCATCCGTCCGTCGTCCGTCCATCGTCCGTCCGTCCGTCCGTGGACACAAATTTGTCCGGAGTTTTTCTCAGTCGTTTTTGATCAATTTCCGTGAAACTTGGCACAGATTTCAACCACCATGGGAACCTGTGCACCTGCGATTATGACGTCTGTCGGACTTTTTTTGGTGGAGTTATCCCCCCTTTTTCGACTTAGAACATGTATATTTTTATCCGAGCTTTTATTCCTACATTTTTAGGTCAATTTTGGCACAGATATTTAGAACCGTGGGAACTTGTGGACCTGCGATTATGACGTCTGTCCGACATTTTTTGGTGGAGTTATCCCCCTTTTTCGACTTAGAAATATTTTTGCAACATGCATAATTTTGTCCGAGCTTTTATTCCTACGTTTTTCGGTCAATGTTTTTTAATCTTGGCACTGATATTTAGTACCATGGGAACCTGTGCACCTGCGATTATGACGTCTGTCCGATATTTTTTGTGTGGAGTTATTCCCCTTTTTCGACTTAGAATTTTTTTCGCAACATACATAATTTGGTCCAAGCTTTTATTCCTACATTTTTCAGTCAATAGGTTTAAGATTAGGGTTATGGTTGTACACCTGCAATGGGAACTGTTATTTTATTATTTTAACTAATTGTTTACTGACATGTGAAACATCTTAGTATTTTAAAAACAGGGGGGTATCCGTAGTCCCATTGGGACAGTCACACCTCTAGTTTCAAGAATTCTGGATAGTGATGTATATATGGATAATTTTAAGGAATAAAATCCTACCGTTTTCCAAGCAATATATTTTAGCCATTACATCATCAACAGAAATGTAGCTAAATTTATAACTGAGGATAAATCGTAATTTAGTTTTAAGAGCAATTCCATGAAAATGAGACATGGTAGCTAAAAATCCAATCATTTATACAGAGCATTTGTTACTTTTTTTTTCAAAGGACAGTATCTGAAGAGTAAGAATTCAATAAAATTATTCTTGGTAATTCTTTTGTTCAAAAATTACATATGGGGTAACCTTCGTCCAGTATTTAGTATTTCCAGGTTAATAATGCTATTCGCTGTAATACTGGTATGTTTACATAATAATAGTGGCCGTGTAATGTTACTTTAATGTTTAATTTCACAAATAATATGCTGAGTGTTACAAAAAAATGTTAAGTTTGATGGTTCTTCCCTTTTGTCGAAGAAAATTTATTTATCGTTCATGGAACTTTCATGTCCTGTTAGTCACGAAATTGTCCCCTCTTTTCACCGAAAAGGTGAGAACTTTTACATCAGTGAGATATCTATTTTAAGTCTCTATAAATTATCTCTCGATATGAAGTCAATTTACTACATCAATGGAAACTGGATTATGGCAAACAGAATTTGAGAATAGTGACTTGTGAAATTTGTCCCGTTAGTCACGCCACGGTAATTGTCCCGTTAGTCACGATTCTGAATAGCATAAAAAATAACCAATTTTTTTTGTAAAAAGTGATATTTGTCTTTAAATATAGCTGTTAGTTTCATTGCAAAAGCAAAATTTCATCTACATGTGTACATATATACTAGTATATAATGCTCATTGTCTCTTTGTGTGTCTATGCACGCATCCATGAGACAATGGTTTCTGGATGATAGCCTTAATTTGGGTTATCGGGTTGGGAAGGTCAATTTTGATTATGGGGTTCGTCAGATGATTTTTACCAGAGTTATGGCCCTTTTTTACTTAGAATTTTATCGTTTTGAGGTTTGATGATAACTTCATTCCAGATTGGGTCATCAAAATAGAACCAAAATTAGTATGCCAGTCCAAAATTCAGGTCATGTTCAAATATGGGTAATATGAATCTAACTTTTCTCTCTTATATTTGTTCTGGTTTCAGATCATTCACTACAATAACACTATTACCACTTTTCAAACCAGGACACATTTATTATATCTACAGCAGCCCTTGAATTTGTCATTTTTATTCTAAAGCATTTCTTAAGAATTGCATGAATTATTATATTGTCTTCTACAGCTTTTTTATGGCAATGCCTTTTGCCATGGCTAATTTTGAGATCTGACTGCAGTGTCTGGTTTGTCCCATGTGTGCTGGATAGCTAAATCCTCTGATTGACCTGGAGTGGTTTAACAAGGAAGATCCGACCTGGTATTAGTAGTAATCCCCCCGTACATGTGCAATGTTCAGAGAGCTTAATCCTTTGGTGAAATTGATGATGGTGGTTGAGCATATGAGGTCTGTTCTTGGTAATCCCCTAATATAATCCGTGAGACAATCAAAACACTGGACATCGCGGGGATAACATTGCATTCTGGTAGCAAACTGGGTTTTAAAAGTGATGAAAGGCTTCGAACATTTAGATTAAACATAAAAAAAATATAAACATGTATATCTTGACCGAATATTTGCTACACTGACACTATATAGTGTTGTGGATTGTGATCCTCAGAGCAAAGTAGCCTGATAAGTAAGTTTAGGTATGTGTACTGAGTTTACTTACTGCCCCTTAGCCCCCTTTATATCTCATGTTTTAATTATCAACAGCTGATTCAAGATTGTTTCCTGTTTGTGTTATGAAAATGTTTTAGTCAAAGTTAATATTTTCTTCTTAGTATTTGCAAGCTACAAACTCAAATTCCTATATAAAAGTTGGAAAAGCCTAATGCACTTTTTGTCCTGTTAGTCACGATTTTGGATGTTCCGTTAGTCACGCCACTGTTTGTTTATTTTTTTGCGTTCAGAAGGTGGTTGCAATATCTGTATCATTCCAGAGAGTGAGGGTTTAAACTTTTTATCATTTGAGATAAAACATTTGTTGTTTATTTCCAGCGGTTTAGATAAATTTGTATACCCCCTTACAGATATAAAATATCATGTCCACTTTCTGTCCCGTTAGTCACGGTCTGTTTTTATACGCCCTTTTGAAAAAAAGGCCGTATTATAGTATTGGTCTGTCCGTCCGGGCGGGCGTCCGGGCGGGCGTCCGTCCGTCCGTCTATCCGTTAACCTGTTGTCCGGATGATAACTTTAGTTAGATTGAACCAAATTTAATAAAATTTGGTATGTGGGTTTATTAGCCGAAAAGTAAGTTCAAGTTCGAATTTGTGTTCCGCCCGCCAATTTTCACCGGAGTTATGCCCCTTATTTGACGTTTTTTTACTTAGAGTTATGCCCCTTTTTCGACTCAGAAAATTCAGTTTTTCTTATGTTTTTTGGTTTCCGGATGATAACTCGATTTTGGAATGTTTATACGCAAAACCCGTTTTTTATGTTTACCCATACCATAGTATGGTAAACATAGTGTCGTTGCCCGGATTGACCACTCGTCGTTCGTCTGTCTGTCTGTCTGTCTGTCCGTCTGTCTGTCCATAGACACTTTACGAGTAATGCGATAACTCAAACATTTTTTATCCGATCGAAACCAAATTTTGTATATGGGTTTCTCAAAATACAGATCGAGTTCGAATTTGGGTTTGATCCGATATTTTGTTACAGAGTTATGGCCCTTTTTCAACTTAGAATTCACGCATTCTGCCATAACTCAAACATTGGTAAATCTGTTTGGAGCAACATTAAATCCAATTCACCAATTGCCTTTGGACTACTTAGCTATTGATAAGGCTATATTATTTTCTGATGTCTCTTATGCCAATGTGCAAATAATCTCATAAAGAAGGCTATGGTATCTAATTTAAAATAAAGATTCAACAATAAACATCACATGATATTAACAGTAGACATCTCTGCTGCAGAGTTATATCTTCAGATGGTCTGATATCATTATAATTGTTATTGGTTTAATAGAGGTCAGTGTTCAACATAAACAATTCCTGTGATATTTTGACAGCTCTGCTATATAATTGATATTAATGGGTCAGTGGTGAGGTTGCTTATCTGTATACTAGGACACATTATTATTGTAAACTTAAATTGGACTCTATTAACCCAAGTATTCCATGTCCAGGTCACACCTACACATTTAACCCATGGTGGTTTATCATTACAGATCTTGTACCAGTGCATTCTCTTATATAAATGCCAGTGACCCATAAATTCCAATAATTTGTGTTATGTACATTTGTCTATAATAGTACATAACAGTATACTCTATAATTCAACACCAAAACTCTCATTTATCCGATCATATTAAATTTTTATCGCCAAGGGATGGGTTAACATCTGCCGATCGTGATCGGCCTCTCGTTTGTGGATTACATATATCGAAATACAGCTCAAGTCCGAATTTCGTTTTAATCCGATAATTTTTGCGAGAGTTATGGCCCCTTTTTTGACGTAATTTGACTTAGAAAATCCCTGAAATTTGTTGTCCGGATGATAACTTTAGTTAGAGTGAACCGATTTCAATCAAATTTGGTATGTGGGTTTATTAGGAGAAAAGACAGCTCAAGTTCGAATTTGGGTTCCGTCCGCCAAGTTTCACCGGAGTTATGCCCCTTATTTGACGTAATTTGACTTAGAAAATCCCTGAAATTTGTTGTCCGGATGATAACTTTACTAGAGCTTATCGGATTCAATGATAATTTGGTATATTACTTTCTCCCACCAAAACACAGGTCAAGTTCAAATTTGAGTTCCGTCCGCCAATTTTTACCAGAGTTATGCCCCGTTTTTACCAGTTTCCGTATATTGCACGCCCAGCGTAGCTCTTGTTAGACCATATCATACAAAAGATTAAGCAAAAAACCACTGATCTGCCATCAGTAAAATATAGATCCCATGTAGTACCCATACCATCTTGAGAAATTAGCAATTGTATTATAGTAAGCTCAGGGTACCACAAAAATGGCAACAGGTTGTCCCGTTAGTCACTATGGAATTGCTCTTAAACTTTTAAAATATTTTGGATAAATTTTCAATTTATTTTATTTATGAGTCTCTCACTGTGGGTGATGATGGAGGTGCCGGAGAACACAGTATTTTTAGCTCAACTTGACAAAGTCAAGTTTGAGTTATTGCTATGGGTTGGCCATCCGTCGTCCATCGATGTGTCCACCCATCAACAATTTCCTTTTGATCATCCTACAGGCCGCATCCCTCATCCGATCACCACCAAACTTGTTGCCATTCATTGGAAAGCTCTCAGTGAGAGTTTTCCGATGAATTGCAACAAGCCATATTTCAGACAATACTGAAAAATTACCATTAATTCTGCTGTGGTTAAGGAGTCGAATATTTACGGCATTAATTTTTATCTCTTGTAGGTTAAGGCATTCACGTTCTATGACATTTTACTTGATTTCATACTCATGGATGCTTTTGATGATCTTGACAATCCACCATCATCAGTTACAGCTGTAGTGCAGAATCGATGGCTTTCAAATGGCTTTAAGGAAACGGTAAGAATTAACCCTTAATTTACTCCCATCAGTATTGAAAGTATACATTGGAATAGTCTACTATTCATCTGGAAGGGTGTTCATGAAATTTAAGCTGATGATGCAGAGACAGACAGATAATACAAGTGCAGAAGGATCCCTATTCATTCGTGGGAAATGTTTAGATAGTGAGTTCAAGAA
This sequence comes from Siphonodentalium dalli, assembly GCA_032622095.1. Classification (NCBI taxonomy): domain Eukaryota; kingdom Metazoa; phylum Mollusca; class Scaphopoda; order Gadilida; family Siphonodentaliidae; genus Siphonodentalium; species Siphonodentalium dalli. The sequence goes on along the minus strand of CP136069.1, from coordinate 50,229,205 downwards.
AATGCCGTTGGAGGTTGTTTGTTGAACTTATTATCTGATCTTATCCTAAGGGCACTACTCGTCAATAAGTATTTAGTAACGAAAGGGTTAATGAGACAGTGTTCACAACTCCAAATTGTGGTTTGTGGATTAATTCCGCCAAATACAGGTCAAAATGATTTCAGTTTATTTTCGCCTGTTATTCTATTTCACCAGTGATATGAGAAATGGACACTGACTTAACCTTTTCTATACTAAATGGAATCTCCTACCAAGTTAAAAAAGTGTACATTGGAATGTTATATTGTTCTTTTTGAGGATGTACAGGTAATATATGCTCAGGACAGATAATCAATTAAAAACATGGGCACTGGCAGCCATCTTTTGTTCTTTGCAAGACTAAACTATTCGTCACACCACAGGAGCTTGGAATTTGGTCAAAACCCCTCTTTTATTGGCAGAACCACCACCCGGGACCATAGGTCACGGAAGGAATGAAACAAGAAATCGTTGCCACCCATTTTGAACTCAACTGTATTCCTACAAAAAATATATTTTCACTAAAAACTTTTGGTACCTCTTACACCTTAGATGCCAATCTACAACATTCCATAGGTATATTTTTCCAGTTCTTCGAAAACCTCACTTTATTTTGGTAAGGTATTGTAAATTCACCAACGAAGACAAATCTGCGTATTCTTCATCGCCCGTTCTAGAATCTGAGTAGCGGAACTGGTACCGAAATATGCGGAAACTTTAAAACTATGATCCGGAGATGGATAGCATGAAAGTACCGTTTATAATTTCGAACATAGCTGCTGATTACATGTTTATTACATGCCCGTACCGAGATCATCATGAACTTTTTGATGGATGATAACATTGGCGTCTAGATGGGAACGAATCATTTTGGGCTCATTTGCATAAAAACATGGCCGCTGACAGTTTGCCGACAGAGAAAACAATAACTTTGAAATAAAGGGATATAATCATATAACAAGGCCCACGTGCATTTTCGCATAATTTTTTAGAGTTATATCCCTTCGACCATAGCGCTCAACACCACACATTAAGGACCACATTCGGTTTCAAATTTCCATTTGATTTATTCATGAGGAATTGGTCATTTGTGAGACTATTTATTAGTGGTAAATGGTAGTTGGTAGCACCGTGAGACTTCAATGCACATAGTATACGGCAGCCCTGGGAATTAGCATCGACAATGGGCAGTGCCGAGGCAAAAGCCGACGCGAAATGAATTTGCGTCAGCATTTTTTTAGCCGAGGAAAATAAATATAGACATGTTCAATTAGTTTGTGAATTTGACGTTCGTTGAAGTGATAGTGATGCCATGATCCGTACGGCACATGTCCACAAAATAATTTTACTCGCAATTTGCAATTGACACGATCAGCTAGTTTGGTCAATAAAAATCTGACATCGTTATTCGCCTCCAAGCAACCGGTTACGGTTGATAGTAGAGCCCGATGCCGCCATCACACGCCGCCGCCGCCAGCCATATTGGCCACAAGCCGCCGCCAGCCATATTATCTCTAACGCCAGCCGCATGAAACAATCTCCGCTGCCGGAATTGTAAAATGGCTGAGCCATGTGCATGGAGTTATATGTTAAGGACAACTGTACTGCGAATCGCAAATAACTAACCCGCATTGCCTAATATAATAATATTGGCATACTCGTATGGACACTGTATGGTTGTTACACTATCAGAATACCCGGGGCCTCTCATTGTGGAATAGACTATTTCAATGCATGCTTTCATATAACGGAGTGGGAACATCCATGCAGTATTGAAAGGGTTTAACGTATAAATTATTTATTTCGACACGATCTCAGTCTCAGACATCGCTGACATTTGTCAATATATGCACATAACCTGTAGAAGAGAATAGAAAATAGTTTGAAATATTATATATCAATACTATCGGATTCAGCATTCAATGATGCGTGCATATGTCGCAAGATGCCAGTGATGATATAGCCGTCGGAAGTCGACAGAAGTCCCAATGTAACTAATATGCCGATTAGATAGATGGGAAACTACATAGTACATCACTGCGAGTCCTTTACTGAGTCCTTCGTGTATTTCGCCATAATGGAAAAGCCCAACACCAAAAGAATACGCATGGTCTGGAATTATACGGGTTCACAACAAACGACAAAAACAAGCGGGTGTCTATAACCGGGGATTGGGAAAATTTCGGAAGCGAAATACGCAGAATGATAACGTCTCAGCCGGCTGAGCCGCCATATTTCGTCAGCCACGAACGTCGCGACTGAGCCGGCTTAGCTAGATAACCAGCCACCAAAATTGGTTGAGCCAGCCGTGAAAACTATTTGTCGTGGCTTCGGGGTCTAGTTGATAGAGCAAGCTGCACCAACTTGAAAGGAGGTCATTGTGCCAGTCGCATGCGCGCGACATACCAATCATCTCACAACGTCGCCAACTAATGCTAGCGCTTTGATGTTTCCGACGAAGCATATCCAACTTGACAAGCACGTGCTCCGATGTTTTTTAACTTTTTCGACTGCGTATTTCCGGGAAGTTTGGGACTATTATACATTTATACTTGCTCTAACTTCCCTGTTTGTTGGGACCATATGATGGGTTTCAACCTACATGGATAATATTATAACTTGGGACGGTATTACGATATTTTTATTTCAGACGATATTATTGACGATATCAAAATTAAAACCGGCTATACCCGATATATCGTCATATCGCCCAGCACTATTCATTGGGGCTCGCCTGAATATGAAAAGCTGGCTACGAATGTGATCGCCATAGAAAAGCTGGCTACATTTGTGATCGATTAAAAAACCTGGCTACGAATGTGATCGGATCGCGGAGCCTTGTGACAATGACCCCATCAGCGAAAGTTACATTAAAGGATTGCTATCCTGATGAAACAACAAAACACTATCGGAAAGCCACCCCTATTGTGATCACAATGATCCAAGTCCCATAACAATCGCGTAATAAATAAGCCTAGAAATAAATAAATAATACCCCCACCGTTTGTCGGCTATCTCCGTCGCAAATCCTCATATGACGTCAAATGAGTAAACTAATTAAAAACACGGAATCGGAGTCGGAGTAAAAATTGTGTCTACCTATATGACGTCATATGAGTGGCGATGGAAAATGCGGAATCGAGCGCGTGAGTGTAATGGAATTACTGCGGGGCATGGCATGTCAATAACATTGTGTACACGTGGTGAATTTTCAACGCCCGGTGAGTTATCTTCACTTGTGATTTGTCATAAGTGCTGCTTGGAAAGTTATTGTTTTGACAAGAAATATAGAAGGCCGATTGAGCGGGGCAGATAACACTTTCGTGACAAAAATAAAGCTTATAAAAACACGAGCCGACATGTGAACTCTATTCGGGTGCGTGTTCACGATGTTGTTTTAATTTTCCATATATATGCCCCGATTGTCCCGTATTTACAATTCATTCGTGACAATGCCAAATAAATGCAGTGTTTTCGGCTGTGGCCGGTATAGTGACTCGCAATTAGGTATAATTCTGCATTCATTTCCAAACGACGTTCGTTTACGTGACATTTGGTGGGATTTCTGTGGGAAACCCGTTACTCAAAATCAGAAACTATTGAAGTAGTTGCCAACGAAATAGTCCTGAATTTGTTCCGTCCACTTCGAAAAAATGTGTTTTGAGCACAACGCGAATACACTTGGCCCGAACAGTGGCTACCGACGACAACTCAGAGGAAATGCAACCCCCACGTTAAACAAATGGACCACCGACGAGAATGCCATCCCAAGTAAAACGTCAACTCCCGTAAAGAATATAAATTTGCCGGAGCTTCCAGTCGTGAGTATATCCAATCGAACCTATCGCTAAAAAGCCAATACATATTCCAAATAAAGAGCGTTTCATTTGACGAGTCAGTCATGGTTACGAATACATACCATTGCAGTTAAAGTGGGGTGAAGTATTCACGATGACAACTCGAGTCCCCATTTTCCTTCACTATGACTCAATACAGAGCGTTCCATGTTAAGAGTATTCCTTATATGGTGCGAATAAAAAGAGTTTAATAAACCGGAAATTGCTACGACTTTGACGGATATATAAAGCATGTATATCGCAAGTTCGTGTGCATGTATTTGCGTGTATTGGTGTAAACAGTAAATAATCACGATGACAACTGTTCTAAGTCGAGTCCCAATTTTCCTTTACCATGACTAAATAAAGAGCGTTCACTGTAAAATAAATCACAGATGAAGACTTTGATATATTAATAAGTATATTCTACCACGATGTATAAATAAATTATCGTATATTATTTCGGTTTAATTACGGTCAGTTATCTATATAAACATGTGCTCGTGTTTCTCTTTTTTTCGTTACCGGAATAGTCAAATTATATTATATATTCATATAAAGATTGCATATATGCAAAGACTTGCACAGTTAATACTAATAGACAATTATCATATCGTAAACATTCCAGTGTCCAGATCCTACGTAAAATGCGGCATGGCTTTATAATAACAACACATCGCGATACATATAATAATAACACGCTAAAGACGTTTAATTGTGAGAACACGATGTATTTGCATTCGCAGTGTTCTCCCATTATGCGACAAACGTCAAAAGCCGCGATGGAATTCATGATCGCTTTGCGCGTGCAAACTTATGGTATCGTTGAATATCTGTGCGTTGTCAATGAGTTACCACGTGATCGATCATGTGACTATGCTTCTGTTTACACGTGACAATCATGTGATGTGGCCGATGATCACGTGACTCGTCTACAACACAAAATCTTCGGCTAACTTCGGAATTTTTTTTAATCGTTATAAAAATAACGATTAGCGGCCGAATATTAGATTACATGCGCATAATGGACATTTTATGTATATATTATCGGTATATTGAAAGAAAATACTATTTTTTTTTCAGGATCATATTCCTTTAAGTAATGTTTTTAATATTTTTTTGGTATTTTTGATTTTGAGAAAATCAATGCCGATGGTGGCTAGCTGTCTTGAAATGAAAAATTGAATTTCCAATTCATGAGCACAGGCTATATAATCATATGCATAAAGCCATTCTTTAAGAGTTTTGGTGCTGATTCGTTACGACACACGAGTGACGTATACTATTTATAGATCCTGGTACCGGTGCAGTTAACAATACTTATAGTTGCTTATTACATAAAATTTATGTTAGCGAGTTTATCACTAACACAAATTTATAAACTAGTTATTCAGAGAGAGAGAGAGAGAGAGGAGAGAGAGAGAGAGGAGAGAGAGAGAGAGAGAGAGAGAGAGAGTTTTGGTCCCCTTATGACCAATAATTGCAACCAGTAGCATTACAAAGTCAAGTAGTACATATAGGCCTACCGGTACATAACGAACATAAAACAAGAAGATAAAAACAATACCACGTGGTCGTGCCATAAATAGAAATAAATTATATATGAAATATTTGTACAAATTACCATTCAGTCAAATGAAGAATATCTTCTTGGGTAGTCGTCATTTTCATGAGATGATAACAGCAGACACAGTAAAATACAGAAATTTTCAGGAAAATGCACAAAACATCAGGATTAGATCTTCAAAAACGAGCATAGTATGACGCAAACATAAACTGATTTAAGTTTTCTGGCGCCTAATTTCGAAAACCGCACGCACTTTCAAATATTTTTGAATTTCGCGGGCTTTAAATTTAGGTTTTCGATTTTATTTTGTTCCGACTTTGTTATTCCGGAAAAATGGTTTTGTGTCGTTTGTCATTCCGATTCTAGAACGGGTGATGAAGAATACGCAGATTTGTCTTCGTTGGTGAATTTACAATACCTTACCGAAATAAAGTGAGGTTTTCGAAGAACTGGAAAAATATACCTATGGAATGTTGTAGATTGGCATCTAAGGTGTAAGAGGTACCAAAAGTTTTTAGTGAAAATATATTTTTTGTAGGAATACAGTTGAGTTCAAAATGGGTGGCAACGATTTCTTGTTTCATTCCTTCCGTGACCTATGGTCCCGGGTGGTGGTTCTGCCAATAAAAGAGGGGTTTTGACCAAATTCCAAGCTCCTGTGGTCACACCCTATATTCATCAATTCCCATCTGATTGATCCCAAGCTTCATATTGCTCTCAAGATTGATCTCTAGTATTACATAAACATTTTAACTTTCCACATTCGTTATCTCTCCACTGACAGTAATGTATTACATTATCCCCTCTCCAAGTCGAGCTACACATATTCTCAAAATAAGTGTCCATTTTAACGTGGTCCTCAGCTGTTTATAACACGGTCGGAATGTCAATGCAAGTGTTGTGTTTATAGCTTGTTGAAGGCGCATTGAGATTGTGTTCAAGTTAAACGCGCTGCTTTGGGGAGGACTTTGGGGACACTTATTTTGAGAATATGTGCACAGTGACAATTTCATTATAATTTCTTGCTTGGTCATCCATGTATTAAAGTCACTTATATTTTTTATTCTAATTCAAATCTTCAGGCGCTGTCTACAGCTGTTTGGTCTGTGCTCAAAGCAAAGAGAAGGATGTTGAAGGTGAGTCTTATTAGTCTTATCTCATCCCATACTGACCATATTTTTCGTGGACTATTTTTTTTTATTTGAATAATTCTGGTGACAGTGGTGTAAATTGTCTTTCTCATGCCTAACAATATTTACCTTGACCTTTTAAACCAGTGCATTCTCTTATAAGTGTGAGACTCCCTATGGGAGACTCACATATATAAGAGAATGCACTGGCACATGATCTTTAATGCTGCACCAGTGCAGCTCCCATCATGAAATGGTTAAAGACCTATTATGTGATTACTTCTCTGGTTCAAACTGCTGCTATTCAGTATGAAGGCCATTAAAAATATATACCTACATTACTATCAGCTCTCTCAGCCTGTCTCAGATGTATTATACCCCCACTCGCGAAGAAAATGGGGGGTATACTGGATTGACTATCCATTCTTCCGTCCAGACATCTATCTGTCCGTTTTTCCATCCGTCCGTGCATCCGTCCATCCTTCTGTCCGGGCAGATATCTTAAACACCTATTGTCGGATCTGAATGAAATTTTGTATGGATGTTCAATACTATGAGGGAATTCAATTGAGTATTCCAGGGGGGGGGGAGGGGGTGGTCGAACAAATTTTCAGACACGCATGCTGATTTTTTCCTTTCGACCCTTGATGGGACCCACCCACCCCTGCATCCAACATGTTTTCCGTTTTCGGTAGTTTTTTCCTGACCATTTTTGGAAACCCACCCCCTTTTAACACTAAAACAGAGATTTCTGGGGGGAAATTCACTGTAAACAGCTGTATATGAATTTCTGTCCATACTATTTGTCATGGATGTTAACATTGACATGTAATTAGGAACGAGTCATTTTGTGGTCATTCGGCCAAAAAAAAACATGGTTGTCAGCGACCATCTACAGGCTATCCTGTTTGTCTGATCATCATGACATTTTTCATTTATGTTAATATTGACATTCTAAGGTGTTTTAAGCCAAACTCATTGCAAAAACAGCAAAAAGACTTGCAGGAAAAAAAAATTAGAGTTGCAGAAATTTTTTGTTGTTGGTCCCATCGAATACCCACCCACCCCGGCATACGTGCCCGGAAAAAAATCCCCGCATGGCCCCTGTATGAAGTGTATTTTGCACTCATCCATGACTCAAATTCATTCATTTGTTGCATATGTTCTGTTGAGTATAAAAGGACATGGTCCCATAAATGGCCGGATTTAGTGTGCAGTACCTCTTTAATCTCTAAAGCTCTTTCTATGCTAAATGCATTCTCACAGTCAGTTAAAAAGTGTACATTGGAAGGGTCTGTAATTCAATCGGAGGGATGCTAATGTGATACAAGCAGACAACAGATAAATAAATGTTGAGAAGGATCCCTTTTTATTGACGGAAATGTTTAGATAATTAGTTAACGATCTGTTGAACTTATTATCTGAACATTTCCATGGGATAACTACTCATCAATGATGCTTCAGTATAGAAAGGGATAAACTTATTATCAGAACATTTCTTATAGGATAACTACACATCAATGATGCTTTAGTAGAAAGGGATAAACTTATTATCAGAACATTTCCTATGGGAAAACTACTCATCAATGATGCTTCAGTATAGAAAGGGATAAACTTATTATCAGAACATTTCCATGGGATAACTACTCATCAATGATTCTTCAGTATAGAAAGGGATAAACTTATTATCAGAACATTTCCATGGGATAACTACTCATCAATGATGCTTCAGTATAGCAAGGGATAAACTTATTATCTGAACATATCCTATGGGATAACTACTCATCAATAATGCTTTAGTATAGAAAGGGTTAAACTTATTATCTGAACATTTCCTATGAGATAACTATTCATCAATGATCCTTCAGTATAGAAAGGGATAAACTTATTATCTGAACATTTCCTATGAGATAACTACTCATCAATGATGCTTTAGTATAGAAAGGGATAAACTTATTTTGTGAACATTTCCTATGAGATAACTACTCATCAATGATGCTTTAGTATAGAAAGGGATAAACTTATTATCTGAACATTTCCTATGAGATAACTATTCATCAATGATGCTTTAGTATAGAAAGGGATAAACTTATTATGTGAACATTTCCTATGAGATAACTACTCATCAATGATGCGTCGGTATAGAAAGGGTTAAACTTATTATGTGAACATTTCCTATGAGATAACTACTCATCAATGATGCTTTAGTATAGAAAGGGTTAAACTTATTATGTGAACATTTCCTATGAGATAACTACTCATCAATGATGCTTTAGTATAGAAAGGGTTAAACTTATTATCTGAACATTTCCTTTGAGATAACTACTCATCAATGATGCTTTAGTATAGAAAGGGTTAACTTATTATCATATTTTATCTGAACATTTCCTATGAGATAACTATTCATCAATGATCCTTCAGTATAGAAAGGGATAAACTTATTATGTGAACATTTCCTATGAGATAACTACTCATCAATGATGCTTTAGTATAGAAAGGGTTAAACTTATTATGTGAACATTTCCTATGAGATAACTACTCATCAATGATGCTTTAGTATAGAAAGGGTTAAACTTATTATCTGAACATTTCCTTTGAGATAACTACTCATCAATGATGCTTTAGTATAGAAAGGGTTAACTTATTATCATATTTTATCTGAACATTTCCTATGAGATAACTATTCATCAATGATCCTTCAGTATAGAAAGGGATAAACTTATTATGTGAACATTTCCTATGAGATAACTACTCATCAATGATGCTTTAGTATAGAAAGGGTTAAATTTATTATCTGAACATTTCCTTTGAGATAACTACTCACCAATGATGCTTTAGTATAGAAAGGGTTAAACTTATTATCTGAACATTTCCTATGAGATAACTATTCATCAATGATCCTTCAGTATAGAAAGGGTTAAATTTATTATCTGAACATTTCCTATGAGATAACTACTCACCAATGATGCTTTAGTATAGAAAGGGTTAAACTTATTATCTGAACATTTCCTATGAGATTACTACTCATCAATGATGCTTTAGTATAGAAAGGGATAAACTTATTATCTGAACATTTCCTATGAGATAACTATTCATCAATGATGCTTTAGTATAGAAAGGGATAAACTTATTATGTGAACATTTCCTATGAGATAACTACTCATCAATGATGCGTCGGTATAGAAAGGGTTAAACTTATTATGTGAACATTTCCTATGAGATAACTACTCATCAATGATGCTTTAGTATAGAAAGGGTTAAACTTATTATGTGAACATTTCCTATGAGATAACTACTCATCAATGATGCTTTAGTATAGAAAGGGTTAAACTTATTATCTGAACATTTCCTTTGAGATAACTACTCATCAATGATGCTTTAGTATAGAAAGGGTTAACTTATTATCATATTTTATCTGAACATTTCCTATGAGATAACTATTCATCAATGATCCTTCAGTATAGAAAGGGATAAACTTATTATGTGAACATTTCCTATGAAATAACTACTCATCAATGATGCTTTAGTATAGAAAGGGTTAAATTTATTATCTGAACATTTCCTTTGAGATAACTACTCACCAATGATGCTTTAGTATAGAAAGGGTTAAACTTATTATCTGAACATTTCCTATGAGATAACTACTCATCAATGATGCTTTAGTATAGAAAGGGTTAAATTTATTATCTGAACATTTCCTATGAGATAACTACTCACCAATGATGCTTTAGTATAGAAAGGGTTAAACTTATTATCTGAACATTTCCTATGAGATTACTACTCATCAATGATGCTTTAGTATAGATAGGGTTAAATCATTGTGTATTTAAAGGTTTGAACATCGGCAATCATTTGTCTCAATTTTATTCAGTTTCAGAATGGATTCATTCATCACTTCTATGATGTTTCTGAACACACAACGCCGGTGCTAGCCTGGGGATTTCTGGGGCCAGAATCTGATATTAAAACTCTCTGTTTAGATTTTAAGGTATGCTTCTCTCATATTGTCAGATCTTTCTGGTAAGGGATATTTGCAACCACATGCTCAGCCACAGTCCAAATTGGTTGTCTATACATTACACACAGGTGAATGACGTATATTATTTTTCTTTTCCATCAGCTCAAAATTTGAATTGCATGTATTGATTTTTAAATTTTATCACTTAACTTTCGGTTAGCAACTGTATGGAGATTGCTAAGTTGTGTAATCGGCAATGGACCAACAAAATGAAAATAAAATTGCCTACTTCACAACTTCCGAAGAATTCCTATGTGACTCAGGCCTATTAGTGTCATTTACACCAATATTGTTAGTTAGCTTATTAATAAAAACGAGCAAAGATGTCATGGCATGGTTTCATGATGTCATTTACGTCATTTGGCCCGGAACATGACAAAGAGCAAAATTACAAGGGTTATTTTGAGGACTGAAGTGTATGAGTCACCTTAACCCTTTACCCAACAGAACGGCCCTGTGCCAATGCATTCTCTCATATATGCGAGTCGATCATAGGTCGCCTCGCATATATAAGAGAATGCATTGGCTTAACACATTAAAAATTATAAAATTGTTTAAGAATGTAAGAAAAAATGGTAAAAAGTGTTAAATTTTTTTTTTTTTAGGCCAATGCATTCTCTTATATATGCGAGGCGACCTATGGTCGACTCGCATATATAAGAGAATGCGTTGGCACAGGGCATAACTGTAACCATCACAATGTGGTCAAGGAGCCGGTTCCAATGATATCCATATTTGTATGGTTTTATTGAGACAGACCCAAGATAATTTAGGCTGTTGCAGCTTTATTTGGCCGTTTTTGGCTGGTTTGTTGGGTAAAGGGTTAACAAGAGACATGGTGGCAGGGGGGGGGGTTATCAATTGAAAACAAAAGACATGCCACAAGCCATATAAGGTATGTGTTACGCCTTACATTGCTTTGAAAATTTTATATCTCTTGTGTGTGTTAATACAACATTTTTTTACCTGTGATTTACCTGTGATCTTCAGGCCTATTTTAAGCTTTCGCTTGTATTGGCCAATTGTCGTAGTATAACATCATATTTGCTCTATTTTACAGTGCGCTCAATTCAGAATACATAGCAGAATTTGTTTGGCTTGCCTCGCCACTGGTCATTTAAAATTGATTTAAAATCGTTCACCGAACCGGCCGACACCAAATGTTCAGGGAGACTGTTCCAATTGTTAGTACTTCTGGCTGTAAAATTGTTCTTGCATAAAGTGGTGTTATAACATAATGGATGCATTGCAGCCATCTGAGCGGACTTGTAAGAATGCCACTTAAATCATACAATAAATGCATTGCCAATTTTTTATGTTCATCTTTTACAACAAAATCTGACCTTTTTTGGATACTACATTTATTATTTATTTTACTTTTTAGGAACTAATTCGAGGATTCATTAAGGACATCTTTTCGTTTGAGAAAGTTCGATATACGACTGTTGATGACTTGACAGCTGATATTCTAAAAATAGCTCATGATAGGACAGAAGAAGCTTCTAGGAAATTAGCTGTTTAATAATGTGATCACAACAGGGGATCTCGTCCCGAAATCAACTCCATTCATGTGCCATATTACAGTTATGCTCCAAATAATCGACTCCTTAACCACAGCATAATTATGGGTAACTTTTCAAGATTTAGTCAGAAATATGGCTTGTTGCCATTCATTGGAAAGCTCTTGGCGAGAGCTTTCCGATAAATGTTAACAAGCCATATTTCCGACTAAATCCTGAAAAGTTACCCATAATTCTGCTGTGGTTAAGGAGTCGATTATTTAGAGCATTATTGTATGTTCATGTGGAGTCGCCGACGTCTATATACCATTGGAGAATGGCAGTTCAAAATCTATCATTTACTGTTCTTTAGTGAATCAGCGCAATTACAGATCCACCAACACCGCAGAATTATAGCATAACAAGTTAATCCTTTCTTTGCTAAATGGATTCTCCCCCAGCTAGTTATACATTGGAATAGTCTAATGTTCATCAGGAGGGGTGTTCAAGAAATATAACCAGACAACAGATAATATAAAGGCAGATGGTTCCTATTCATTGGTGGGAAATCAATGATCATTTGTTGAACTTATTATCTGAGCATTTCCTAAGGGAACTACTCATCAATGAGTATTTATTAACCCTTTCATGATGGGAGCTGCGCTGGTGCAGCATTAAAGATCCTGTGCCAGTGCATTCTCTTATATATGCGAGTCTCTCATAGGGAGCTTCGCTTAGATTAGAGAATACACTGGCTTACAAGGCCAAGGTAAATATTGTTAGGCCAATGTATTCTCTTATATATGCGAGGCTCCGAATGAGAGACTCGCATATATAAGAGAATGCATTGGCACAGGATCTTTAATGCTGCACCAGCGCAGCTCCCGTCATGAAAGGGTTAATAAATACTCATTGGTTTTTGGAAAATTTCAGGCAGCTCCAGTCATGGAAGGGTTAAAGTAAGGTTAAGTTTATTGGGAAGAACATTCTGTCCAGATGATAATAGGTCACCAATGAATTAGCTTGTCCCTTCAATTTATGATCTCATTATATTATGCATACATAATATGGCTTGTTGCCATTCATCGGAAAGCTCTGGAGAGCTTTCCGATGAATGGCAACAAGCCATATTTCCAACTAAATCCTGAAAAGTTACCCATAATTCTGCTGTGGTTAAGAAGTCGATTACTTAGAGCATTACTGTATATTATTGAAAATAACCATATCAATTTGAGCAGATTTTATGTACATTTGTGCATTGTTTACGATTTTTTGCCAATACACACCAAGTTAATCAAAATGCAAATTTTAACCCTTTCTATACTAAATTGGTTTACACACCCAGTTATTAAAGTTTACATTGGAGTGGGCGATTATTTGTCTGCTCTAGAATGAGTAGAAACACAACACATTCGTAGCAGATAGCCAGCACCGCGATTAACTCAGGTAAAATATCAAAACTGTAAAAGCCCTCCTGGATTTTCTAGACCGCCAGCCCTGAGCGGCTTTATTGGTGACAACGTGCAAACAGACATTCTAGCATTTGGCTGACACACATAATGCTTTTGTCTGAGCAAATTCACGATGAAAAAATATTAAAATATTAACCACATGGCATAAGCATTTACAGTCTCTTGCCAATGCTATGACTATTAGCCTCATACTGTCTTAATACTTAGTACATGCATTTATTGTCACTGGCCCTTCCACAGTGGGCTAGCCAGGCTAGCATCACTAAATGCACCATCTGGGGACCTCAATCTGCTTAGGCATCATCTTCTCGGGAACAAATTTTATTGTCAAATTGACAAATTTTTTAGTTTCTGTAGCAAGTTTCTTTTTCTTTTTTTTAGTTTTTCTATATCCCCATATTGGCAGACAACACAATGCATAATTGAGGTGCCCAATGGGTGCACATCACCATCTTCCCAATCTGGGAACTAATCTGAGTCTAGGCCTCCCTTAGCAGAAGAGGCCATGCCGAATTACGTCCCCCAGAGGATGAATTTGGTGACACTAGCCCGCTGCTCGGGGTAGTGTCACTAAATTCAACTTCTGGGGACCTCATTCTGCAAATATCCAGCACCATATTTTGAGGCCTGATTGTAGGAACGTTTTAATCAAGGTTGTATTCTCATTATTAACATTCAGATCTTAGGCCAAAAAAAAAAAGTTTTGGTTCTCAGGCCTCGCCACATTGAATAAAAAGGGCCACATTAGGTCTTTTTATTGCAATGGCTGATGTTATGACAAAAAAACTTACGAAAAAATACATTTGAAATTGTTTTTTTGTTTGTTTTTTTTTTGGGGATTTTATCAACATGTCCATAGCAGATATGTGTTGAATATTAGTGTGCATTGAGCTCTAACATGTAATGTGTTAAAAAGTGACTTGCAGGCTTACAACATGAAGTAGATGACTACAATTAAGAAAATGATTAGCTGATCCTCATGCTCTTCTTACAATTTGTCATTGTGAACAACTTACACTAATTGTAACTTTATACAATTGAAAGGCACAGGACTAAATTCAGGATCACATATTAGAATGGGGAGGTATCATTTTTTAGACAACAATAACAGTAGTTAATGTCAGGGGCATTATATATTGTTAGGTAATCCCAGTCATACACTGGTAGTACAATGTCATTTTTATATAAGACTAAATGAGTTTATATGCATAACAGTTCCCTCTACCTTTCTGGTTATTACTAGACAGAGGAAGGTATCTTTGTCCATGCTTAATATGCGCAGAAAAAAATAAAAAATAAAAATAAAACCCTCCCTCCCTCATTGATTTGAAAAAAAAATTGCCCGAGAACCAAAACACTTTTTTTTTTTGGCCTTACTATTATTTATTATTATCTATTCAAGAGGTTCATTGAAGAATGCTATATACAGGTCAGCCACATCCTAAATTCCAACTATTTATAGTTATATTTAACTACAGTAATGCCCTAAATAATCCACTCCTTAACCACAGCAGAATTATGGGTAACTTTTCAGGATTTAGTCGGAAATATGGCTTGTGGCCATTCATCGGAAAGCTCTCGGTGAGACTCAGTGAGAGCTTTCCGATAAATGGCAACAAGCCATATTTCCGACTAAATCCTGAAAAGTTACCCATAATTATGCTGTGGTTAAGGAGTCGATTATTTAGGGAATTACTGTATATTAGTTGAATTTGACAGAATCAAATCCACTGTTTCCCTGTTTTAGTTGAAACTTTAGGATCGTGCACAGTCACAGACTTAGTAATATTGAATGAACAGTCTCCAGATAAAAATTGTTGTGCAACCTTTTGTGTGAGCTTAGTTTCTTTAATAATGCCACACGTATGCATTTCGAAATGACATTGACATGCTACTGAATCGCTCCTTTGTTAAAATATTTAGACCAATTAATGTTTATTGACTTGACCGATCATGTACCATCATGATTAATCATTAACAATTGATCACGACATGTTATTTCATCACATAAACAAGCATGGTACCGAGTTAGTGGGGCGCTGATTTTTAATCATTGTTGTGAAATATGATTTTGGATTATCCCTCTTTTATCGCATTTACCAAAATGGCATATAATAGTTGCATTCAGGATGTAGCTGACCTGATATAAGCAGAGGTAATTATTACAATGTTTTGATAATCATTTATTTATTATTAGAGCTTCATGATACCTCATCTTTATTGCTCAACATGGTAAGGAATCTGAGTTAAAGTCTTTCTATGCTAAGTACTCATTGACGCTGATGGGGTCATTGTCATAACGTTTTATACATAGATGCACACTCTGCGCATTCCTGTATACATAAATGCACACCAGTCTTGTGTAATTTCACTTGACAGGGGTCATTGTGTTAGTGTTTTCTACATAAATGCACACATATTGTTGATCATATTTGCAAGTCCATGTTCTTCCATTCATCGATAAAACAACCATGCAGTTCTTTCCGTCCCTGTTTAATACTAAGATCAATATATGGCCAATGATCAATTTTATTGCAGTTTCGTCCTTGTGCTAAAAGAAATTTAACCGAATTTTGGAAGAAAAATAGTTTTGAATTGAAGCAGATGGCAATTATTATGACAACATTTCAATCTCGCGCCGACTGAGACTGGTGTGCATTTATGTATAAAACATTATGACAATGACCCTATCAGCCTCATTGACGAGTAGTTCCCTCAGGAAATGGTCAGATAAAGGAGTGTTCAGATGAGTCCATTACATACACTGCGTTGAAATTGGTTACAGAAAATAGCACTAAGGCATTGTGATGGATGCGATGCATCCGCTGCATTGTATCCATTAACGGATGCAACGTAAGGTGTCAACTCATATTTATATGGCTTGCATCATGATGTTTCTTGTTTTCAATCGATAAAAGGTGACGGCTGTCTTCGAATCAAAGGAAAATTGACTTGTATTTATGTCAATAAAGTGTTAGTTGTTGGGATTTGAGGTTTGACATTGTCGTAGAATTAGTTTATTACAGATAGATTGATTTGCATTATTGCAGTTATTCCAATATCAAACTTATTAATTGCAATTTTCAATCGGAAGCTCTGCATTATAGCGCAACGTACGCACCCGTTCGAATGGTTTATCACAGCCAACAGATCGGGTCAACGCACAGACCAAGAGGTTTGTCTGAACACTACTTAATAGCTTCAACACGCGACCATACTCTGTTTGTTGGAGTTATTATCTGAACGTTTTCCCTTATATTATCTTCTGCACTTCTATTATCATTTCATATGTCTGTCGTCTGCTTATATTTCCTGAAAATCCCCCCAGATGAATAACAGACCATTCCACTGTATACAATTATAACTGTATGGGAAAATCCATTCAGTAAAGAAAGGTTTAAATGGGTTGTAGTATAATCTGTTCGCTTAAACAATCAACCCTTTATTTACTGAATGAAGTCTGCCAATCAGTAATAAAAGTATCAACTGGAACGATCTATTATTCATCTGGAGGGGTGTTCAAGAAAGATTAACAGACCAGAGACAGGCGAAATGATAATACAAGTGCAGAAGGTTTTCTATTCATTAGTAGAAAATATTCAGATAATAAGTTCAACAAAGAACCTGGTCACTTGTTGAACTTATTATCTGAACATTTCCTAAGGGAATTACTCATCAATGAGTATTTTGTAAAAGAAAGGGTTAAAAAGGGGGTTTAGTTCAAAGCTGATGTGAACTATTTTCTATCACATAGTGAATAGGCACTTCAAGACCACAGATGTTCCATATCTAAGCGGAATATATATTCATTAGCGGGAGGAGCTGATGGTTGCCAGGAGACAAGGCATCTGCAGAAATAGTTTAATTAGTTTTACAGTAAACCCCCGATATGCTAAAATGCACTGAGAACATACATTCCTTTCATCTTTAATTGCAAAATATATGACTAGATTCATGCAAAATAACAAATATTGTTATAATCATCGATAAATTTCCAACATCCCAGCACAAATAAAACTTTC
The DNA here is from genome assembly GCA_032622095.1 of Siphonodentalium dalli. NCBI lineage: Eukaryota > Metazoa > Mollusca > Scaphopoda > Gadilida > Siphonodentaliidae > Siphonodentalium > Siphonodentalium dalli. Next base: position 50,211,643 of record CP136069.1, on the reverse strand, counting down.
AGTACATATGATTTGACAACAAAAAAGGATATCAAAATTATTGTGAACAAGAATATTAAATGCAGCAAATGACCGGCTCAGTCGCTGATTTGTAGAAAATATCTGCTAATTATTTTATTGACAGCTGAAAAGTCCCTTAACCAATCTCCTCATGGATTAAAATCACATGTAACATCCCAGTGATGCGGGACGAATTGTACGATATCAGTGTAGTCTTTCAATGACTGACAGCTGAAATTATGGTAAATGAATTAGACGTTATTATTTTGTTATTTTTATACTGTATTAGCCTGATCTAACTTCATATCAGCCTGAAGCCAAAGGTACAACAAAACACATCAAAATATTTGTGGGAAAACAGGATATTGACCAATCAGCTTGCACCTTGTATGCAATGTTTGGTGGGGTTGTATTGCAGATATAAATGTATTACAATAGTACTATGATACCCATTCAATATTAACTATCCAATCAAGCCTCGATTTAGTGTGTCTGACGTTTGGAGAATGAGGTCCCCAGAGCAGGGCACAAAATACATTTAATTTTGCAAGAATCAAATGCCGAATCAAGTTAGTCATAAAGCACTGAAAATGGAAAAGTTTCGCGAGAATCATTCCGAGAATCGATTCAGTGAATCTTAAGGCCTGCCAGAGGGTGAATTTAGTGACGCTACCCCACACGGCAGGCTAGTATTACCAAGTTCACCCTCTGGGTACATCATTCTGCTTACACCTCAACTGCTATGGGTGGGAGACCAATGATCAGGTTGAAGTTCCCCAGTTGAAGTTGGTGATGTTCACCCATTAGTCACCTCGATTATGCTATTTATTTTCTGCAAATTAGGGGATATAGAAACTGAACAAACGGGAAAAAGTAACTAAAAACAATGTTAATTTGATACTATAGATTAGATACCCCCAGAAGATGAGGCCTAAGTGTGAATTTGGTGATGTTAGCCTGCTGTGCAAGATAGCATCACTAAAATCGCCCTCTGGGGATCTCATTCTGCAAATGTCAGACACACTAAATTCAGGCTTGTATCCAATGCCGTGTGATAATTAGAATACGCAAGGTTGATTTTGTATTCGTTCTTCAACCAAACACTTCAGATAACATAAACTTAATTTTTTATCAATCACAACGAGCCACAACGAGCAAGCCTTGAAAGAGTGTGTCTGTCATTTGCAGAATGAGGTTCCCAGAGGGTGAATTTAGTGATGCTACCCCGCATAGCGGGCTAGCATCACCAAATTCACCCTCTGGGAACCTCATTCTGTTGAGGTGTAAGCAGAATGAGGTCCCCAGAGGGTGAATTTGGTGATGCTAGCCCACTATGCGGGGTAGCATCACTAAATTCACCCTCTGGGGACCTCATTCTGCAAATGACAGACACACTATTTCAAGGCTTGACAACGAGCGTATTAACATGTGCACTTGTTATTATTATTATTATTATTATTATTATGTGGTCTCACGTCTCATTAACTTGTTAATATTTACTGAGCAATTTTGATTTGTTTTTAACATCCATTTTCCTTGTTTGTTGTTTTCATAAAACCAACTCATTTGCAATAAAATAAATGCATCTCCTCATCACATGTATCTCAAGCTATTTTTATTCAGGGCAAGACTATTCTATGAACCAATTCTTTACTAAATGGATTCTCCCGTCAGTTATTAACACTTCCATGACTGGAGCTTCCTGAAATTTTGCGAAAACTCTGTGCCAATTCATTCTCTTATATATGGTAGTCTCCTATAAGGAGCCTCACAAATATAAGAGAATACATTGGCCTAACAATATTTGCCTTGACCTCGTAAGCCAGTGCATTCTCTTATATATGCGAGGCTCCCTTGGGAGAGACTCTCTTATATAAGAGAATGCACTGGCACAGGATCTTTAATGCTGCACCAGCAGAGTTCGCGTCATGAATTGGGCTGTAACAATTCATTGTGCATTCAATGTATCACAATACACTTTCAAACGATACACACATCGTATCATGTCATGTGAACAGTAATGTCCTAAATAATTGACTCCTTAACCACAGCAGAATTATGGGTAACTTTTCAGGATTTAGTCGGAAATATGGCTACTTGCCATTCATCGGAAAGCTCTCCCCGAGAGCTTTCCAATGAATGGCAACAAGCCATATTTCCGACTAAATCCTGAAAAGTTACCCATAATTCTGCTGTGATTATGGAGTCGATGAATTAGGGCATTACTGTATAAGGATACAGGAAATCAAGTAATTTCTGAAGATGCAATGTGTAGAAGAGCAAAACCTACAATGTTCTCTCAAGTTTACATGTATATTATTGGTACTTGACTCATCTAGCTAACAATTAAACTGTCTCCAGTTATAAACATGTTGGTTCTGATAACTCAGGTGCAAATATTTTGGAGACACTAAATTAGCGTATCATGATATGTATTGTATCATTGATCATGTATCATGATTTGTATCGTATCATGACAAGTGTATCGTTACAGCCCTAGTCATGAAAGGGTTAAAGTATATATTCTAGAGTTATCCTTTGTTCATCTGGAAATAATTGATTTCTGTCCATCTGTGCAGATATGTCATCCTCGGGTGTATTTATGTTCAGAAAATATAACCAGACGACAGACAGACAAACATAATACAAGTGGAGAAGTGTTCATATTTATTGGTGGGAAATATTCAGATAATAAGTTCAATATTTACACTCCCACATGCATTCACACTGGAACATGAATGCAGGACGTTGGTTGGTCAAAATTAAGTCACATGACATAGCACGCTGACCCCTGCTTGCTTCCTTTTTAGCTCACCTGAGACGAAGTCTCCGGTGGAGCTATAGTCATCACTCCTCTTCCGTCGTCCGTCCACCAAGAATCATCTTCTTCTCCAGTAGCATAAGGCCAAATGGGTTCATATTTGGTATGGATGTTCCCTGGGTGACTCAGACTCAGATTTGTTAAAATAAAGTCACCGAGTCAAATAGTTGAGAAGCCAGGGCCATAACTCTTTCCCACTATAGTAAAACAACTTCTTTTTAAGAACCATCAGGCCTATTTAGCTTATATTTGGTATGGAAGGTCCTTGGGTGACTGGGGGTCAGATGTGTTCAAATGGGGTCACTGGGTCAAATAGGGGCACAGCCAGGGACATAACTCTATTCCTCCTAGTAATTATTAGAACTACTTCTCAAGAATCATTGGGCCAATTTAGCTAATATTTTGTATGGTGGTCCTTGGGTGACTGGGGTTAAGATTTGTTCAAATGGGGTCACTGTGTCAAATAGGGGCCGAGTCAGGAACATAACTCTTGAAAAAAAAAAAAATATTTTAAAATTTAAATCCTTGCTCAATTAAAAAAAAAATCAAAATTCAAAATGATTTTTTTTTTTTTTTTTTTCATTTTAACCCTTGATTTTATTTTTTTTAGACACAAAACACCCCATTCCACCCCTTCCCCTCCACACCCCTGTCCCCCTACACCCCCCCAATCTGCGCTGCCCCTGCACCCACTGTAGTCAAGAACAAAATAAATTAGAAAAACTAACACCATTGTAACATCCATAGAGTATGGTATTAGCTCCAGACAGAGAGAGTTAATAACACAGTCATAAATTCAGATGTTATCTGGCTGACAGGTGTAAACATATGCTTAGCATTCATGCCCCATGTGTGTCATTAAAATCAAATCAAAACAAAATGCTGTGTGTCTGACATTTGCAGAATGAGGTCCCCAGAGGGTGAATTAGTGATGCTACTCTGCACAGTGGGCTAGCATCACCAAATACACTCTCCAGGGACCTCATTCTGCTTTAGGCCTCATCTTCAGGGAAGTATACAGGGTCTTAAATTGACATTTCTACTTACTTTTTCCCTTCTGTTCGGTTTCTATATCCCCTAATTTGCCGAATATAAATTGATAATTGAGGTGCCCAATGGGTGCACATCACCAATTAACTGGAGAACTTCAATCTGTTCCTGTCTCCATAGCAGTTGATGCCTAAGCAGAATGAGGTCCCCAGAGGGTGAATTTGGTGATGCTAGCCCATATTGCAGGATTGTGTCACTAAATTCACCCTTTAGGGACCTCATTCTGCAAAAGTCAGACACTATATTCAGGCTTGGCTGTTCCACTATTATATTCTTAACCACCACCTATCCAGTTGAACTCATTATACCCTGATTTGCAAAGAAAACTTGGGCGGTATATTGGATTGAATTTGTCTGTCTCTCTGTCAGTCTGTCCTCCCATCCATCCCTCTGTTGGGATGTCTCACCAAATACACTCTCCAGGGACCTCATTCTGCTTTAGGCCTCATCTTCAGGGAAGTATACAGGGTCTTAAATTGACATTTCTACTTAATTTTTCCCTTCTGTTCAGTTTCTATATCCCCTAATTTGCTGAAGATAAAAATGGATAATTGAAGTGCCCAATGGGTGCACATCACCAATTAACTGGAGAACTTCAATCTGTTCCTATGTCTCCCATAGCAGTTGAGGCCTAAGCAGAATGAGGTCCCCAGAGGGTGAATTTGGTGATGCTAGCCCACCTTGCAGGATTGCAGCACTAAATTCACCCTTTAGGGACCTCATTCTGCAAAAGTCAGACACTATATTCAGGCTCGGCTGTTCTAATATTATATTCCTAACCACCACCTATCCAGTTGTAGTCATTATACCCTGATTTGCAAAGAAAACTCGAGGGGGTATATTGGATTGAATTTGTCTGTCAGTATGTCCTCCCATCCATCCCTCTGTTGGGATGTCTCCCTCCGTCCATCAATTTTGTTCTTCTCCACATACATATTAAAGACCGAATGGGTTTATATATTTTGGTGTGGATGTCCCCTAGGTGACTAACATTCAGATTTGTTCAAATGAGTTCATCAGGTCATATAGGTGAGAAGCCAGGGCCATAACTCTTTCCCTCCATAGTAATTCTTCAAAAATCATTAGGCCTATTTAGCTTTTGGTATGGAGGTCCTTTTTAGGCAACTTTTGAGGAAAATCAGTTTTCTTCAACTCTTAAAATCTACCGTTTGAAATTTCTAGATGAATGGATCTCATAGATGGGGATTCACATTTGTTCAAATAGGGGCACAGATAAGAGATTTAACTCTCAACCACCCACCCTACCTGTATGTATGCTGTTTGATACTGGTATAATAATATATAGATTTCTATTGATTTCTAAGCTGCCTGGGTGGGAGCAATGAGGCGGAAGTGTATAGGAGGTGGGGTTTTGACCCCCTACTTTGATCATAATTTTAAACAGTTGGAAATTTCATGTCTGATACACCATTAGTTGTAGATAGGATAGGATAGGATATTTTATTTCCAATACACATACATATTACATAATAATGATGAAAATTATGGATAATTCTGTCGTATATTGTGGGGGATGGCATAATCTGGCAAGACTGTCTTCCTGCCATCCCCAGTATGGTAAATATTGAAAGTAATAACTTATTTCACCCAATTTGGGTGTTTATTTAATAGTGGATTTCCAACTGATGTGTGTGTCGGAAAAAAAGAGGTGGAGGATTTGTGCAAATGTTAGCCCAAACTACATTTCCAAGAAACGATGGTTTTGTTGTTTATTTCGAGGAATCATACCACATCAGATGAATTCAGCCCAAATATATTAACTGTTGTCATGTAAAACATTTGCAGTAGGTTAGCGTTATTTGGTATTTGCGGATGTTGTGTAACATGGGGAAAATAGATTGAACGGGCATGTGCATTTGTCGTTTTTTAATGTTTAGCAACATGATAATCAATAACAGATGCCTTCTCTGTCAAATACAGTCGCTCTATTTACGCTATTAATTGGGGAACTTTCCAAATTAAATTACGCAATTGTGGATACCTGCTGCAAATTAAGGAAGTTTGCTCACGATTATGGCGCCACCTATAGAAGGTGCCATTATCGCAATACGATAGGGGAACACCGTGTGTGTAACGTAACTATCACAAGTATAACGTACTCTGATAACAACTTATCGCCAATGTCATGCTTAAAACATTTCAAACATGATCTTCGGCTTGTTTTATTTTATTTTGATGGAAAGGAATAATAAATGAGGTGATCAATATATATAACAACAAATAGAATCAAATTAGCCAATGCTCCGTGAAACCAATGTTCAAATCAGATAGCTGCATCTCGGTAATCTTGATCGCCTTGAGCAGAGATATTTATAGCGTCGGTTCTGCGAACGAAGCGAAGAAATATTGTCAAGTTCCACGTCTAAATACGCGTCTTATTCTCACTTATACCGTGTTTACATCAGTTTTATTATACTTCCATATTTTAATATGGAAGTATATTGTTATTCAATTTATTATTTTTCTCCTCTATTATTATTATTCTAAGCAATTTTTCAACTCTTATATCTCCGGAAGTACAAGAGATAGGGAGCTGAAATTTCGTATGCATATAGACCTATACTATTTCTAACTAATAAGAGTATATAGGATGTTGTCCACGATTGGTTTACAGAGTTATCTCCCTTTTTGTGAAAAAATGGGGTTGCTGTATCTCGAAAAGTATGAGCAGCAGAGACTCAAAATTTGGACCATATGTAGAACTCAGGATTCCCTATTGAATCCATACATTATAATTTATGTCCGCGCTTTTTCTACAGAGTTGTCGCCCATGATTCGCAAAATTCGATTTATTTCATATCATGTAACCGCCTATAACATGCACGGTATCCATATTTGAGAGATTTTATGTAGTTACCCGTTATCAACTTGCTACGAAAACAAGTTTTGAACAGGGACGGACTTATATTTTTGGGTTTTGGGTGGGGGCAAAATTTTCGCAATTTTTTTTTTCGATGATTTAAACTATTTTTACTGTCGTGTATCTATAGGGTGTACTAATGATCCTCCTGAAAGAATTTTGTAAATCGGTTGAGAAATGTCCAAGTTACAGACCATCGAAAATTGTATTCATACATCGATTGAGGAGAAAGTGCTTGTGGTCAAAACTCCTCCTAGACGACGCACGCGAACTGGATTTGGTCTATGTGAGCGTGTTATCCATAGAAAGAAGACGAAATGGTGCAATTTTGACGAAGATCCAATAACATTGGTCCATATTAGGGAGGGGGCAAAAATTGTCATATTTGTTTGGTCTCCGATTTGAACCAAAATTGTTGTGAAGTATCTATAAGATGTACCGAGTGAAATTATGAGTGAATTTTGTGAATCGGTTGAAAAATGTAGAAATTGTGGCCCCTTCATTTTTTTCAAGTTTACAGAAGATGCACTATGAATTCAAATTCCTTCAACCAATCGTCAATTGTTTAGTGTCATTCGGTGGGGAATTTATAATACTTTTAAACGATTACCGACTTGCCTTATTATGTCGATGGAAGCCAGATATAATCGAAATGTATGTACTGAACAGCATTAATATAGGTCTATATAGTAGAATATCGCCACAATATCTTACTAGAACCCTACTAAATATTAAAGGGGCATCAAATGCGAACACAATGACGCAAAAATTAGCTCGATATCTCGAAGATTGGCCGAGATATGGCGACTTTTCTACACGCATCACCTAATTCCGAGGCAAGGGTGGGGGTCACACCAGAACGTTCCAACTGAACACAGAAATGTCAATAAACCATACTATCGACATACCAATCAATTCCGTGCGAATCCCTTATTATACTTCCATATTTTAATATGGAAGTATATTGTTATTCAATTTATTATTTTTCTCCTCTATTATTATTATTCTAAGCAATTTTTCAACTCTTATATCTCCGGAAGTACAAGAGATAGGGAGCTGAAATTTCGTATGCATATAGACCTATACTAGTTCTAACTAATAAGAGTATATAGGATGTTGTCCACGATTGGTTTACAGAGTTATCTCCCTTTTTGTGAAAAAATGGGGTTGCTGTATCTCGAAAAGTATGAGCAGCAGAGACTCAAAATTTGGACCATATGTAGAACTCAGGATTCCCTATTGAATCCATACATTATAATTTATGTCCGCGCTTTTTCTACAGAGTTGTCGCCCATGATTCGCAAAATTCGATTTATTTCATATCATGTAACCGCCTATAACATGCACGGTATCCATATTTGAGAGATTTTATGTAGTTACCCGTTATCAACTTGCTACGAAAACAAGTTTTGAACAGGGACGGACTTATATTTTTGGGTTTTGGGTGGGGGCAAAATTTTCGCAATTTTTTTTCTCGATGATTTCAACTATTTTTACTGTCGTGTATCTATAGGGTGTACTAATGATCCTCCTGAAAGAATTTTGTAAATCGGTTGAGAAATGTCCAAGTTACAGACCATCGAAAATTAAATAATTTGGCTAATGAAGGAGCATGGGAGAGAATGAAGCATAACCGGGGAGGCGACGAAACCATGCTGGGTAATGATACCAGGTCGGGGTGGTGAAACCAGGCCCAGGGTGGTGAGACCAGGCTGACCGGTGGCGGATGTAAACGGCAGATTTAGCAAAAAAAAAAAAAAAAACAAGTCCAGAGGTATAATATTTTTGTTGCATATTCCGAATGGGGAGAGTGGTGCGGACTGAATTTTTTCGCTGGCATGTTTTTAATTCCCAATCGTTACCGATCTACGGCATGTACAAGAAAATTACCTATTTTTGGCGCCAAATCCAAACGGGCTAATTGGTGAGCAAGGTTAATGCAGGAGCAGGTAGTGCGGTATCGCGTAGGTAGGCTCCCAAAGTTTGATAGCTCTGCTATAATAGCAAACTGTCAAACAGCGAGTGAGCTTCCGGTCGGTTCAGACTTTTTCAAATTCCAACGAAAATCAAAGGGGGAAAAATTGTCTAAAAATCAAACATCGAGATAAACAAAATTTGAATAGTGGATATGATAGATAGTACCCAAACGCAACTTATCGATGTCTGCTTAATTTTCGCTAAGGTACAAGGTTTACTCGTGGCGAGGCTTTATAATGTTAACAAGTATATTTAAGTGCTGTATCACTAAGCTATTTTTCTCGCCAAATCCGACCGAGTTAATGAAGGAGCGATGTAATGCAGGAGCGGGTACGTTGATATATTTTTGGTAACATCCCAACGTTTGACCGCTCTACTTACAAAGCAAACCGACCAACGGAAAGCTCGTGTTCAGGTGGGTACATATTGGCAAATTCCAACAAAAACCGAAAGTTCAAAAATTCTTGAAAAAAATAAAATATGGAGATAAAATTTTGCTGACGAGTGGATGTGATAGGGGATATCAACGCCCAAGACTGGTGCGATTGCTTAAGTTTCAGAACAAAGGATCCACTCGTGGCGACGATATATAGCGTAATGCGTACTACATGCATAGGAATACGCCTACATCGATATATGGCAAAAGTCGAAATTCAAGCAGACTAATGAAGGAGTGAGTGAAATGCGTGAGCATGTGTCTCAGTATACCATATATACATCCTGGAAGTTTGACTGTGGTATAAAAGCAATCCGTCTAACAGAGAACGCGCATCGGTTGATCGAGGCTTTTGGCAACTTCAAGTAAATCTTGCAAAGAAATAAATGAAGAAATCGAGATAACGCAAATTGGATGTGGTCGGTACTATCCACGTGCAAATTCGATGATTTTTTTAACTTTTCAAATGAATACGCAATTAGTTAATCAGGATTAAGTGACCGATAGATATTACATGTATTCACTTATCATGCAGAAAAATACTCCCAGATGACTGTATACACATAGGAAAATTAATGTGAAGGGTTAACAATATGACTATCTCTTTAAATAACAAGTTTGAAATAGTTTGTGGGTACAAAATAATAAATATGAATTGAAGATCCATGTCCAGTAAGACTTCTATCAGCTAATGTTGAATGTTTTCGAATATTTTATTATGAAATGAGATGTTTAATTGGGACAAGTTATTGATTTATTTTTAGAACATACCTGGTCGCTGGTAACAGTAACCACTATTGTTCGTTAGCTAAACAACCACACATTATTAGACCAGAAGATATTCGAAATGAAATCAATATTAATCAATAGACTCATTTCCGGACAGAATTCTTGACTCATATTTAATATTTTATACCCTGATAACTATACAATACATTAAGTATAGGCTTATAGATATGTGTAGATCAGGGTTAGGCTTAATGTTAACGTTATGGTCAGGATCTGGTTTATAAATTGGGTTAGAATTGTGGATATTGTTAATGTTAAAATTGTGACGGTGTCAGTTATGCAAAGGATTTGGTTGTGGGTACGATTGTATGTATGACTAGGCTCATCGAAAGAGTTTTGGTAATGGTCCAAGGTACGGCTATGAATATGGTTTGCAGGAGGGCAATGTATTTGGTAAGGATATTTTATTGGGTTAGAGTTAAGTGCTGTGGATAGGGCTGTAGAAATGGTTATGATTATGGATTGGCTGCCAATATTAGGGTTATGGAGTGGTTTATGTGTAAGGATTGGATAGTGGTGGGCAGATGATTAAATTATGGATGGTGGTCGGGGATGGGGAATTTATATGGAAGTATCAAAATTCTGCAGGCCAGAATTTTAACCCTCTAGTTCTATTTGTTGTTGTGTATTGCATTACTTTGATCAAGGTTGCCCTTGTGTTATTCTCACAAAAGGTTAATTTGATGCGTGTTTACATTTCACAACTCCGTCTGCCATGTACAGTCTGCGACGGAATTCCATATGTCCGAGCGCCATTGATTCCTTAATTACGAGACTAATTAATCGAATGAGGTCAAATTTTCGCATATAACATGACTCATATGTTATTCTGCACCATTCTGACGAGTGCCGACTTTCATTTCACATTATTTTCGATTTTATCGAAATATAACCGTTCTCTATGGAGATTCCCATGTAAATATCAAGCTAGTTTATAGCATGGTCAGGGCATAATTTGGCCTATCGAGTGATGGTAGACGTTCCTTGAGTGTCCACAACAAATTTTGGTCCCAACGAAGCAGGCTAAAATCCTGAAATTTGTCAATTTTACTTTGCAAGTGAAGAAACTATTCATTTAAACTTCCAAAATTGGTTGAATGGTGACATTATTTATAGTCACCGACTAACTTCCACGATGAATCAAATCTGTTTTTATTGGTGACAATTATTTCGTGAGAGATAAAAATGTTAAATTTCTGAAGAAAATGTGAAATTTTAGCTCATTTTAATTAATTTACTGATTAATATTTGTTCTGAAGGGTATCAGTGTGGGCAAGATTCTGGCCTGCGCCTTGGGGGGGAGGGGGGCGGAGTGCTGCTCAAATTTCAATTTATATTGACAAAATTGTCGCGAATAATTTGTCGATCGATCACATTTGCTTATTATCAATTCTGAAGGGTATCGGATGGGGCAAAATTCTGGCCTGTGCCTTGGTGGTGTGTGGAGTGCTACCCAAATTTCAATTATTGAAAAAATATTTATAATCACCGACTAACTTCCACGATGAAATAGATATGTTTTTATTGGTGACAATTATGTCGCGAAAGATTATTATATAGTCCCATCAATTACTATAGAATTCTGGCACCATCTCTAGAGATAATTCAGATTGTGACCCCCCCCCCCATTTTATAGCTTTGGTGCAACAGTACAGTACTACAGTTGTGATGCATTATAGGTCAACATTGGTCGTTATCGCTCTGCTAATTAATATTATTCCATCGGTATGAACTCCTAATTCCCCATAGAGCCCACCATACCCCCCCCCCAATTTATCGGTACTTAGGCTTGAACATACCAAGTTACGCTGCATACGGTACACACCAGACATTGCGAAATATAAACGCGCTTCAAGCTGGCATTTTCTGAGAAAAAAACAGGTGAAAACACGGCTACATAGGAAATGTTTGTACAGGAAGATATGTGAACTCGTATCTGTGAGGTGAACTTGTTCAAAAACAAAGAAAGAAAGGTCCCAAATCAAGGTCCCTGTCCAAATCCCCAAATACACTGATGTGAGGTTTAGTGATAACTCCATATATCTACATAACCAATACAAGGATGTGAGGTTTAATGATAACTCAATCTACATAACCAATATAATGATGTGAGGTTTAATGATAACTCCATCTACATACAGGTATCCAATATAAGTATATGAGGTTTAATGATAACTCCATCCACATAACTAATAAATATGAGTGAAATAAAACAAGTCAACTGGTTAAAAATGAAATTCCCTGCAATTTGAATATATACACAATTTTTGTGCCCCCCCCCCCAAATGTACTGTCTCCTTGTATGTATGTCTATCTGTCTAAATTGCTAGAAATGAAATTCCCTGCAATTGGTATATATAGACGATTTGTTGTGACCTCAACTGTCCTGTATGTATGTCTGACACACTTTATGCAACTTTAGGCATATTTTGGAAAAATCCATGATGGCATCCAATATGGTCGTGGGTGGGAAAGAACGGGAGCGACGATTATTTTAGGCCACAAATGTCCTGTCTGTCTGGTATTTATGTATGTCTATTTCTGACATCATGCTATTTTGGGCACATTTTTGGCAATTTGGTGGGAGGGATGGAACGGTGGCGACACCTTCGACGCCGACTGTATTTTACCTCTGGCTCTCGCAGAGTGTCTCTGGTCTTTCGAACTTTGAAGCTCAAAGATTGCGTGGGGGCCTTTGCACGATACATACATGTAATACATACATGTAAGATGCCACACAGGCACAACAACTTTATTGCTGCAACACGGATGCGAAAAGATTAAAGGTGCTCAATCTGATTCGATAGTGGACCCCATATAATCGGATTCAAAACAGATTTTTACAAATGCCACTTCAGTTATCAATTGATTAATTGTTAAAAAATATTCCTAAGGACTGTCGACTATAGTACAAAATTGCCTTATTATCCACATAAAGCCTCTTCATTTTAGTTATCCATCTGCATTCGCAATTTGGTCCGATATCAGCAACTTGTCAACTAGGGGAGGCCAAATTCACATTTGATAACCAATTACGCATAAAAGCTTCAGCGTAATTCAGATTTCCATTACACTTATAGGGGTACTGTACGCCATTTTCATTAAATTTCCGGTGACAACAACGATCTAATATCGATAATATATAGAATTGTAATACGACCCTGCCTAACTATGCTTAAAAGCCATGTCCTGATTGGCCAGTGGCCCGAGTTACCATGGCTATCTCGTTCCAGTTTTGTGGTACAATTCTACTTTTTCCAATTGTACCACGAAAAAAATCGGTTTATTCAGATCGACGCACGCGACTTTTCCCGTCTTTTCTAACTCCGCGCAAACGGGGCATCAACGGAGTACACCCGCACCCGTAACCCTTTGAATTTTGCTACATCTTGACAATCTTGCGAATTTTCTAGCGATTTGTCGCATGAAACCAGTTTGGTTGCCAATGAATATGGTCCAAATGATGTTATGGTATATTGATATATGTTACGACCAAAGAAAGTTACTTAATAAGTATATTAAATGACAAAATAAATCCATGGGGCCGGGCTGTGCATTCGTCGATTCGAATCTCGATCATATTCGTCGATTCGATATTTCGGAATCAAGTTGAAAATGAAAGCGTTTGTTCACCAGCACAGAAGGGGGATAAGATCATTTAGATCGCTTTGTGTAAGGAAAATGGTCCATAGTCGATGATCATATTCATGTTGTCCCAACAACGTTCAACACAGAAATGACCGCAATTCGTATTTCCTGTACAATTTAAATGAAAGGCACGGGCGCCGCTGAAAACACATCGTTTTTTAGCCAATCACAACGATTATTTTCTAGAAGAGGTGCCTCGAAAAGTCAATGGGGGAATTTCATAACAAGACAAGATTACCGGAGTATTCCATGCAAATAAATCGAGTACGCCCAATACGAATTACACCACGAAATGTTTTCTCACCTGAGACCGAAAAAGCGCAGTATTTCGTTGACTATTCAGTCGAATTGTGACCATAAACTTTCAGTCGTATTACAAAAGAAATAAATACACGGTGTATCGGTGTGTATGGTCAAGTTGTACCACAAAAAACTGATTGTAGGACTCCGCTACGCGTCGTCCTACAATCAGTTTTTTGTGGTACAACTTGACCATACACACCTCTACACCGTGTATTTATTTCTTAAACATAAGTAATTTGAGTCGAAGATGTATTCTGTAAACGCTCAGGTTAATAGGCTATCTTAAAATTTAATAATTTAAAAGTTAATAATTTGATATAAATTGAATTTATGACTGGAGCCATAAAATGGCGTCAATTAAATTACGAATTACCGTAATCAAAAATAGTAATTGAGGGATACTGGATTTTTAAACCGATCGCACACACGATTGCTTAATATATTATGATGATACGGGGAGAACACTCAAGCCACTCACTGACTAGCGACGATAAAATAACTTAAATGATTATATGGGACTAGTATGCATATAATATAACTTTTATTTGATTCATTTGGTTGAAAACTTTACAAAAATTACTCGACAACGACAATTTGTATTTTTGCATTCCGGTAAATTTGTCATCCGTAACATGACTTTGTACTCAACAGACTTTCAAATAATGGAAAAATTGTTACCTTATTCTCCGACTCGGAGACTATAGAAACCAACAACAACATGTGGCGTACAGTACCCCTTTAAGTTTAATAGCATTGCACTTTAGCATAATTCAAATTCCATATTTCAAAACTCCCTGGAGCTGAAATAGAAGCAGCCAATCACTGATGCTAGTAACTTTTAATATATATCTACCTTAGATGATACCATTATATGTAAGGTAGTAAGTCTATGAATACCTATTACATTTAAGCATAATGGCACTACACTTTTAGCGTAATAGAGTTGTGAGTGAGGTTATTATGCTTAAGTGTAAGTGTATTACACTTAAGCGTAATTAACTATTAAAATTTAATTTGTCCTCCCATAGTCGACTGCTTATTCGTACACTGATAATTCTCAATTGTGACAAACAACAGATTATTAAAATCAATCTGATACTTAAGATCGGTTATTTGGCTCGAATCTAACAGTGTTGCCCACCAAATAAATATAAATTGAGGGCCGTTTAATCCGATTATCTGTTTTAAAGCACTATCGAATATAAAATCTGAAATTGTTAAAAAAAAAAAAAAATAATATATATATATATATATATATATATATATATATATATATAACTGATAAACAACTTTTAAGTTACAATGTGCATACTGTATTTGCTAAACAAGCTACATAAAACATGATCATTGGTACTTTTCACACCCAAAACTACCAACGTATCCCTATTTTAACACATTAACTCAATCTGTCTTTAGATTCAATATAAATATTTGACATTTCCACAATGAAATATTTCATCGATATACGCAAACATTATTGAGAATGCACTTCCCCAACTGCACAATTCGGCGGGGGATACCGCCGTCTGCGACTGCTTGTTATCTGAACATAACTTAACCCTTTCAGTGCCAGGGGCCGATCTCATCGGCCCTAATTTACGGTCTGTAAAATCGGCCCTAAAAAAATTCAAACATTTAAAATAAATTTTTTTGTTTTTGTTTTTGTTTTTTTTTACTTTTTAGATTGTTTTGTTTTTGTTTTTTGGGTTGAATTATTTTTTGGGTATGCTTAAGCATGCTATAGCAAATTTAAAAACAAACTGGATAAAACCTTAGGGGCATGTTATAACTCAAAACTATCACCAAGTATTCATAGTAATAATTTTGATGCCCATGTAAAACGTAAGATTCCCTGGCACTAAACCTACAAAATAAGTCTGTTAAAGAAAATAAGAAAAAATTATTAAAATTGTAAAAAATTGTAAAAAATAATAACAAATGATGAAAAATTGTTAGGCAAATGCATTCTCTTATATATGCGAGGCGATCTATGGTCGACTCGCATATATAAGATAATGCATTGGCACAGGGTATATCAGTTGATACAAAAATCGGACCTGGCACTGAAAGGGTTCAGGTAACTACTCGTCCATGAGTGTTTAGTAAAGGAAGGGTTAATATAAAGATGGTCTATCTCTTCCCAGAAAGTTTTATATATATTCTCTGGTATAAATTAATAGATACAGTAATGCCCTAATTAATCGACTCCATAACCACAGCAATATGTACATTGGTGCATTGTTAAAGGAAATATGGCTTGTTGCCATTCATCGGAAAGCTCTCCATGAGAGCTTTCCGATGAATGGCAACAAGCCATATTTCCGACTAAATCCTGAAAAGTTACCCATAATTCTGCTGTGGTTATGGAGTCGATTAATTAGGGCATTACTGTATGAATAGAGCAGATCTCTCAGGAAAAGTATCTATCAATTATTATAAATTTTATTTAGAATTTTTTATCACTTCCACGGGACAGTTTTATTGGCTATTTGTAGAACAGAAATCCATGGGAAAACATTCAGAGCATCGCAATATAGATATAGAATATATATACTTCCCAGAATATGAGGCCTAAGAAGAATGATGTCTCCATATGGTGAATTTAGCGATGCTAGCTCGCTATGTGGGGTAGCACCAACAGTATGCTAGCATCACTAAATTCACACTGGGGGGGGGGGGGGGGGGGCTCATTCTGCAAATGTCAGACACACTATTTCAAGGCTTGAAAACGTCACGTGTGCGAATCCCGCTCTCAGCTATTGAACGCTCAAGACATATCTGGGAAGAAACTATAGTGTAACCGAAGAAACTATAGTGTAACCGAAGAAACTGGGTATTTCTTATGAGCCACCATTAATGTCATTGATGATGACACCCACACCCCCTGTATCCCGAATACCAGTTAAGAGAGGGGGTGAATCCTGCGTACCAATAAAGAAAGTATGGAATACATACTAGTGTTCACACATTTTATGTAGCAATATCCATAACTGTAACACATCAAGAGGTATTATAGACTGAATTACATCAAAATATGTCATTTGGGCCTGACAGAAATAAAAAATTGTGCCATAAAAGCTATGTACCAGCCTATTTGTTGAATCTTAAATACTGGTTTCATATTGGACTAACAGTTCTGAGTACCAGTTAACAGAGGGTTACGAATCCCGTGTACCACCCGAAAATGCCTTAATCCCGCATACATAAAGAGAGAGAGAGGGGGGGGGGGTCACTCCATCATATGACAAAGTTCGACCACCATATAAGTAGATCATGTCAGAAATCTCTACTCTGGCTAACGGCCGTAGAGATCATATTCCACCAGTACAAAATCTTAATTGGAACTTTTTGAAGTTTTAACAGGGAACCTTATACAGTCGAAACAATAACGCGGTGAACATATTTCTTAGTTATTATCTGTTCCCTAATAATGTACTTCACTGTATGTGAAGGTCCCAATTCGAATTTCACGATTTAAGTTACTTTGCTTTGCGTCTGCTTACAAATATGGAATTTCTCCTTTGTAATTAATTCAATGTTTTTTGGCGATATCGGCTCATAAAAGTCACAGAAAACCTTTCAATCTTGAGTTGGGACGCTCACCTACAGTGAAGTACATTATTAAGGAAAGATAATAACTAAGAAATATATTCCCCGCGTTATTTTTTTTCAACTTCAAAAAGTTCCCAGGTTTTGTACTTGTGGAATATGATGTCTACGGGTGTTAGCCAGAGTAAAGATTCATGGCATGATCTACCATATTAGCAGCCATCTTGACTTTTTACACCATTTGCGCAGCAAAATACATGCTCTTATTCTACATTAGCAGGTGACCCGGCGTTGCCCGGGTTAAATGACGTGGAGCCTTTGGTTTTGGTCATTGGGTGGTACAGAGAATGCCCTTGCTCAAATTGTTATTCTCATAAATTTTATATTGAATAAAATGGGCATCACAAAAACGTCATAACCATACATGGATTATAAGCAGTGGTTCACTTTGCCATTTTGTTTATCGCGATTAATTCGTCCCGCGATTAAAGAAGTATTAATTTTATTTACAACTGCCCTTACTTCAGACGTTATCTTTTTTGTAAAGTGTACAATCGACGTGGTTGTGTCGGCAATAGTGAATGATTGTCACATTCTTCCAGATTGGCTAATATATAATGCCTGGGTATACTCACTGATCAAGTTGTGTCGATTCACTAAATTGACACATAGTTTGCCTTTTATTGTAAAAAGTTCATCAAGAATTAGTATCTACAAAACACACTATTATTGCTGTGAAATTTGCAAATAATGTTCTGTCGGGTATGAATTTTCCAACTAGTAAAAATTGTGACCAAAGTTTGTGGTGAGACGCCCCACCCCCTGTCGCCATGTCCCTGATTTATATTGGCAATAGAAAAATCGGGGCAGGATTCCCGAACTATATTCCTGAACCCCACATATTGTCCCACCAGAGGGACTTATATATATTGCGCGAGCAACCACATTTTGGCAATAGCAAAAGATTTTGACTGAGTTATTCCCCTTTTCGACTTAAATTTTACCTGATTTGCGGTTTCCGGATGATAACTTTAGATTGAAGCAAGTGATCTGAACCAAATTTGGTATATTAGTTTACCACCCCAAAATACAGATCAAGTTGTCCGCATGATTTTGACTGAGTTATGTCCCTTTTTGTCCGCCGACCCAACGGGTTCGGAGGACTATTATAATCAGCACGTCCGTCCGTCCGTCCGTGCTGCGTGCGTACGTCCGAGGTTTCCGGATGATAACTTTAGTTAGAGTGAACCAAATTAAATTAAATTTGGTATGTGGGTTTACTAGCAGAAAAGACAGGTCAAGTTCGAATTCTGGTTCCGTCCGCCAATTTTCACCAGAGTTATGCCCCTTTTTCGACTTAGAATTTTACCGTCTGT
This sequence comes from Siphonodentalium dalli, assembly GCA_032622095.1. Classification (NCBI taxonomy): domain Eukaryota; kingdom Metazoa; phylum Mollusca; class Scaphopoda; order Gadilida; family Siphonodentaliidae; genus Siphonodentalium; species Siphonodentalium dalli. The sequence goes on along the minus strand of CP136069.1, from coordinate 50,192,813 downwards.
TAACATTTTTGGTTTCCGACCGATAACTCCAGTTTGGATTATTTGAGCTGAACCAAAGTTGGTATGTTTATTTCCCAGCTAAAGATACAGGCCAAGTTGGAATATGAGTTCCGTCCAATTATTTTTACATGAGTTACCCTTTTTCGACTTAGAATTTGACCGTCTGTTAACATTTTTGGTTTCCGACCGATAACTCCAGTTTGGATTATTTGATCTGAACCAAAGTTGGTATGTGTCTTTCTCCCAGCAAAACACAGGTCAAGTTCGAATTCGGGTTCCGCCCGCCCATTTTCACCGGAGTTATGTCCCTTTTTGACTTAGAATTTTTGCCAATTTGAGGTTTCCGGATGATAACTTTAGTAAATGTGTACTGAATGAAATTAAATTTGGTATGTAGGTTTACTAGCACTAAAGACAGGTTTTTATGCGCAAACAACTGTCGTATCAAGCCGACGCTTAGAGGCGGACATGAGGTCTACCGACCTTTTATTCGACTTAGAATTTACCTGATTTGCGGTTTCCGGATGATAACTTTAGATTGAATGAAGTGAACTGAACCAAATTTGGTATATTAGTTTACCACCCCAAAATACAGATCAAGTTCGAATATGGGTTTCGTCCGCACGATTTTGACTGAGTTATGTCCCTTTTCGACTTAGAATTTACCTGATTTGCGGTTTCCGGATGATAACTTTAGATTGAATCAAGTGAACTGAACCAAATTTGGTGTATTAGTTTACCACCCCAACATACAGATCAAGTTCGAATATGGGTTTCGTCCGCATGATTTTGACTGAGTTATGCCCCTTTTTCGACTTAGATTTTACCTGATATGCGGTTTCCAGATGATAACTTTAGATTGCATCGGGTGAACTGAACCAAATTTGGTATACAGATCAAGTTCAAATACGGGTTCTGTCTACATGATTTTGCAGGTCAAGTTTGAATTTGAGTCCGATCCAACCATTTTTGCCAGAGTTATTGGATTTGTTTTGTCTGAAAATAGCCGAAAATAAATATTTTTTCGGATTTTCAGTCATAAATACCACACTTGAAGTTATTGTGTTTTATTTTTGTTATTATTTCGTTTTAAGTCAAAGGTTTCAAACAAATGAATTAAACCTTGCCCCACTCTACTCCAGAAACGGGCGTATTATGCCCACGCCCCGACGGCGTGCTCTTGTTAAATCTATTATTTTTCATCACCTGGAATATTAAGTGGCCCAGTAAAAGTCGACGAGAAGACTGTCTCGGACCAATTTGCGGATGAAGATGGATAACTCTAAAATCAAGTAGCTTTTTTGTGTCAGCTATTTGACAAACCGGCAAAATTTCATTGAACAAAATGTTGGTAAATAACAGGTTTTGGGGAATTTTATACTATAGTTGAAAGTGGTTAGCATTAGTTTTGGGCAATTAATTGATTCTGATAACTGAAGCGGCATTTCAAAAAATTGTTGTTGTTGGAATCTGATGATATGGAGACCATCGAATCGGATTGAGTACCTTTAAGATCTAATTTATTCAGCGAAATTTAGAAACACGATAGTGAGTTCAATAATTTGAATGACGCAGATAACTTTGCACTGATTATGAGCGATGATACTATTAAATTAATTAACAAAGTTTGCAACGTGTTCTTCATTCGACGGAATCATAAAACTTGAAGAAATTGTTGAGGTAGCGTTGATAATAACTGTTTGTAATATTAATTTATTTATGTATTGCTTATTTATGTATATGATACTCATCAGTATCTTGCAACTGCCCATTGAGGTGTTTTGCAATAAATACTTGTATCTTGTATCTTAAATCCTAACATCTAGTGGTCTAACTCCATACAAATGCACACGGCTACGGGCAAGAGACCACGACACACCGAGCTGACCATCGTTGTTCGGCCGGTGTGAGAAAATTTTGTTTGAAATTTGAACAAGAAAATCACAAATCCTAGCATCCAGACTGGCCTCAACTAAAGCTTTCCTATGGTGTTGGAAATTTCAAACCTCATACTCCGCCTCAGGTTGGAAAATTCTCTAACTGATGACCACAAGTTTGATCAAATGTAGTAAAATATTGTTAAAATTATTAGCATTTTTTTATTGGCCACAGGGGAGAGACAATGAGATTTGTTTTTAATCTGAACAAGAAAATCGCAAAATCCTAGCATCTAGACTAGCGTCAAGCATTCTTAGAGTTGGAAATTTCAAACCTGACACACCACTTAGGTTGGAAAATTTACAACTGATGACAATTCCAATGCCAATGTTGACCAAATGTATGAGAATATTGTTTTCTTAAATTAGCTAGCATTTTTTGACTGGCCACGGGGGAGGGATCAGGACACAAGATTTCCAAGTGTTGGAAATTTCCAACCTGTCACCCTCCTGAGGTTGGAAATTTCCAACTGATGACCATTTCAGTCCAAAATTTTGACAAAAAATAGGAAAATATGCAAATATTGGTCCAAAAACAATTAATCCCCCCCCCCAATAAATTGTTTGAAAATCAAACTACAAGAACATTTCAACCTATTATAGGTGTGAAAATTTCCAACTAATGTTTTGGCAGGTATGAAATTTCCAACTGTTGAAAATTTTGACCAAAGTTGGGGGGGGGGGGGGGAGACCCCCCCCCCTGTCGCCACGTCTCTGTTTATGATGGCATGGTGGTCGAATATGCCCAAGAAGCTATTCTACCCACTCATTCATACATATAACTAGCACAAAATATTATTTTGCGCCATCAAAACCTGCGTCCAAGATGTTTTGCTTGAACCCGAATACCAGTTAATTCGGGGTATGAATCCCGCGTACGGCTTCAAAACACCCTGAATCCCGCGTACTGAAAGGAGGGGGGGGGGGTGATACCCTCCGGCGTGGACCGCACCTTTCAGACAAACATATAATTTATGGGGGAGATGTGCTGAGATATACCGTTGCAGACAATCTGTCAAAAATGCTGGAGTTCAGTCACATTCCAGAGCAAACAGAGCAATAATGACACCCCCCTCCACAAGGGAGCTAACAAAGTCAAAACAAAATTTGATAGCTACCGCACGATAACTTTACTACATGTCATGTGTGCCACGTGTTGCTCAATCCACGTATTTCCGTCAATTAATTTGATTACGTCTTGTCTGGGACTAATACATACAATTGTTATATTAGTTCCAGGTTGTATCGAACTTTGATCAGATCTAATTGAAATTTATTCGATGCGACGATGGGGAGACGTATCTGCTATTCGTAGTTCTTATTATTTGTAGTTCATAAGCAATGTCACTAACTCGCGGCCATATTGGATCCACCAGGTCCGGTTCCGTGGTTTCAGCGATTCATTCCGGTTCCGCGGTTTTAGTGCTATATACAGATCAAAGTTCTGGAGTAGCAATGCCATATATGGAGCTTTTGAATATTCATGACTTCCATATATGGAAATGCTACCCTAAAACTTTCACCTGTAGCAATGAAACCACGGAACCGGACCTGCTGGATCCAATATGGCCGCGAGTTATTGACACGGCGCATTATGCCTAAGTTGTCTATTACTTTAAACATATTTTATTCGTATATAAATATACAAAAGGGATCGGGGCACAAGTTATTTCAACTTAGGTAGTCCCTCTCCCGTACAAAATTTACAATACATTGTTATAAGATGACAAAAGGCGATAACAGAAACGTTTGTACATGGTGAGAAAACAATTTGAATTTGCATTATGTCGAATAACATCTTTCAGCGTATGTTTATGGATTACCAATTAGAACGAGCATAAATATGTGCATATCTATATCTATTGTGATATTTAAGGAAGATGTAAATATAGATTGCAAGGCTATGTATGTATCAAACATTTGACTGTAATGTTAAGCTAAATGTGTATAGTAGTGAATTTGGCGATTCGCCAGATGACGCCCTTGACAGTTACGCTGGAAGAAATTATCGATGTGAATACAAATGGTACATGGATGTGGCAATCCGAATGAGGGAGGGGTGTCTAGCAATGTTTGTAATTGGTGTATATTGAGCGATTTGTGGTTGACATTGGATTGTGGCTATATGTCAACGCAGCCAGGCGTTCATGAATCGAAGCGTTTTGTCGCAGCAATATACTGTTGCACTATTTGGAAAAACCTTATATTTTCCGGAATTGAGATGTACGATATCCCGAAAAGAAACTGATCGATGTCGGTTATAATGAAGCGTTCGCGGTTTAACTTATCGTCAAGTTCCAACCGTTCATTTTGGTACAAAGGGCACATAAAAAAGAAATGGTATGCATCTTCCAAAGGGTTCCCACAACTGCAAACAGGACTTTCGGCTATGTAGTTTTGATACATATCAGCACGAAGATCACTGCACCCGTTTCGAATTCGGGAATGTATCATATTATATCGTCTGAGACCTGAATAGAAATGAGGGCTCACGGGGTTTGGGGGTTGGTATACGAGTCGTAAATTGAATTTGAAGTCAGAGAAAGGGACAACGTCGCTCATTTCAGTTGGGATTTTGTTCCAATCAGCTATCGCCGAGGGCAAAAAGGACTTTTTGTAGTGCTCAGTGTGGCATCGGTAAGAATAGAATTTTCCCGGGCGTCTGAAATTATAACTTGAGACCTGGCTAGCTCTGGGTGGGAGGATGGTAGATAGGTAATTTGGCGATTCATTTTTCACTATTTTGTAAATCACTTCAAGCTTGTGGTATTGGCGCCGCGTTTCCAAAGAAAGCCAACCTACCTCCTGCAGGACAACAAAATTAGAAACCGATCGTGTCAGTCCAGAGACTATACGGCCAGCATCTGCATGGAGGCGGTCGAGCTTGTCTAATAGGTAACGCGGTGCGCAGTCCCATACAACATCAGAATAATCGAATAGTGGTAATATATAAGTTTTGTATATCTTTTCGAGCGTTTTTCTATCGAGTTGATATTTAAATCGCCTCAACTGGGCCAGACGAGAGGCGATCCTCTTCACTGTACTTTCTATATGAATGTTCCAGTTTAGATTTTGTTGTAGTTCAAGACCAAGGTGTTTATGAGATTCCACAAAGCTGATAGGGTCGTTTATAAATTTAAGGTTTGGTATTTCTGGAGAGGGTAGGGTCAGCGAGAAAGACATACCTACGGTTTTGGTTGGGTTAAAGCTCACGAGCCAGTTTTTTGACCAGGTCGTTATTTTCGTCAAATCGTTATTCATAATTTTAGAAAGTTCATCCAGATCCCAGTGGCTGCTCATAATACAAGTATCATCTGCGTACATTCTCGTGATGGAGTCAATATTATCTGCTAAATCGTTTATATAGACGAGGAATAAAAAAGGGCCCAGAATAGATCCCTGTGGGACTCCTGCGGAGATAACCTCGTAGCTGGAAAAGGTATTAAGTTGTCTATTAAAGGAAGGGAATTATTATCTGTTTCACATGTATACGTTTTAAACAACTGCGCATCACCGCGTAACCTGCACGATCATTGTTTCGGGGGTCTTGTTTGAATAATACAATATAGATTATAATCCAGACTTTGTTCTTAATCCAAAGGGACACGGGTTGCAAACTTGTATCGGTAAGATACCGGATTCCCTATTTTCCCAAAATAGGGTGGTGGCAGCTATAGTAAGTACATGTAAGGGGTGTATCTTATTGTGACACAAGAAGAGGTGACACGCTACCAAACACGAAAGCATATCCAGGTCAATCAATCCTTGGCGGGCCCACGTGTTGGGAAAATGTCCCTTTAATTGCGTGCATTATTTAGACCCTCGGCACTACCTTAATTACCCTCCCACGATCCCACGGTTGCACGTCACAGTACCAGTCTTTGGCCCGACCAGAATGCGAAAGGTGGGAGTCCGCGGCGGATGCTGGGCTAGTAGTCGATTTTTTGCTTTTTATGTGGCAACTCAAAACAAAAAAACACGATCTGATCGTAAGAATGATGACTCACTTATGATGGTGGGTTATTCCCTCAGTACTTAGTTTTTAGTTTCGACTCGACTCTGAAAAGACCCCCTGTACTTGTCATTAAGCTGGCTCACTCCCGATTCGATGTTGAAGTTACGTTCAATATGATGCTTTGTTGCAGTTAACAGCTATTGCACAAACACCAGTCACAACACATTGCACAGTAGCAGAGCAGTTTTGAGAGACCGCGATATCTCAGACCAAGAAGACACCACAGGGCGTTACTGGTGTGCGCAGATTTTCTAAGACAGAATGGAATAGAATATATTTTATTCCGCAACTTATATCAACAATAAGTTGATGGACTAAATAACAGTTCCTTTGCATAGTTATCGTTTGACTTTCAATCGGTGCGGGCATTGGAGGTTTGGACATAATGAAGATAGATTTGTCAACATATGTTTCAAAATCACTTACGATGTGTTAAATGTCAGGGATATGTTCATGGCCAGAAAAAAAACATAAGTGCACGCTGTTCTGTTTCTGATCATGATCATAAAGATTGTACTAAACTATAACAGTTCCCAATCAGCCAATGATCACATGCTACAATGGATCGTTCATGTCCAATATGGGACTATGAATTCAAAAATATTTCGATGCAAAGAAAATAATCGACCATCAATTAAAATAGTCACACACTCGGCTAACTTTTCTACAAACAAGTGTGCAGTGTATTATCGATGCCAGCATTCAGATAGACAACAGCAAGACTGACGCCATTGGTGCATCACAAGAGACACAACTTGACGTAGTTGATCTAACTGCTGTCCAAGAACATTTATCACATGCCATGGAGACATCTGCGGGCGATGCACCCGTTGCTCGTAAACAATCCACCCAAGTTGAGCCAGTTACTGTAACACAGTCTATTCGTGTTGATGGTATTGCTTCACAAAAAATCGCCTGTTGCTTCGAAAGAAAAATAGCCAAAGACACTCCAAGGTTTAGACTCTCAGAAACAGAGCTTCATATTTGAACTATCAACATTTGACCAGGTGCTTGACGAGAAACGGTCAACACTACAAGGCACCAAACAGTATTTGTGTATTGAGGCTGTCGGTTGGGTGAAAGATGAAATTCTTCTGTCTAACCCACCTGACCGTGAGCGTGACGCACTGTTAAAGGCTCGTGGGCGATTCATCAAATATAATAAATACCTTATCAATGTAAAATTAGTTGTTAAAAGCTACTTTTCATATTACGATGGTAATTTCTTGTTATTTATTTGCTATTTATTAGATATTTTGTACTACTTTTAAACGTTTGATAGTATGCTTGCACACTCGTCAGTTCCGGAAGTTATATTCCTGACTCCAAGTGGAAACATTCATCTTGGGTGCTTTTATTTGTATATAGCTCAATCCACTGTCTGGCTTATCTACACTTTTGCTGGCTCGGACATGTTTTGATACCTGATTCTGTTCTTAATCGTGATATGGCCTAGCGGCTAAAACGAATTAAACCCTCAATCAATAAATCAATTGATCAGTCAATCAGTCTATTTATAGCATGTGTTATGGTCGTTATCGCGATAACTTGAACAGACGTCAACCAATTTAATTCACATTTTGTATATGGTTCTTTCACAGTATCTCGACCGTGTTTGAAAACAACAGGTTTGCCATCCAATTTGTTTTAACCTGAGTTACGGCATATTTTTTAAGAAATGTTATGACCGTTAGCGAAATAACCTGAACAAAGTAACACCAACCGATTCCATTCATAAATGAATTGTACACAACAATATCTCGATCGAGTTCGAAAACCTGGTTTATCCGATATTTTAAATTTGACTTATGGCCCATTGTTTGTCCATATTTGGTATAGGCCTATGCATCTTTCACAAAACTACCTCGATATATCTACCTGAGTTATGGTCCTTATTTCTTAGATATGGTTCCTTAGTTCGTCATTTTTAGTGATTCTCTGTCAGACAGATTCACTCTTATGGGCAAAAACTCGACGAGCGCCATCTTAGAAGCGCAACCCTTGTTGTGGTAAGTACCTGTTGTTGTAAGTTGTACCCCATCATTTTGTAATTTCAAATGCACATAGCACATAACATGACAGTAACCAAACCAAACGGTGTCTTTTTAGGTCATGAGTGTACGACTGAATATGTGATGCACAGTTATTTCGACTGCGTTACCCCAACTGCAAGGGACGTGATTGGTCATGTGGGAGGTAACGCAATCACGGCCGACAGACTTCGAACCATTGCAAATATTTACTGCAGGTAAGCCAATCATGACATACGTGTTTCGAATCATTGGACGGCGCAGGACAATCGTACATCCGGTATCTGAGAAATCCCAGTTTCATAATGTAAACAAACGAGTTCACAACCTCATGGTTTTAAACCCCAATACCAGCATTATATAAGAATCAATTAGTTTGGTACAATTTATTATAGAATATAAACTACCAACATCAGTACTCAAAACTTTATTTCGATCAATCTAAAACATACGAGTCGGGTCGCCATTTTAAAATACAAAGGAACACAGCTATCACAGTTATAACTCATTTTTTCCCCAAAACTTGGAATACTTGTTGTGGGATGACATTCTCCTGTCACACCAGGGGGGGGGGGGGGGGGGGGTGAAAAAAAAAATTCCGGCACGTATGCCGGGGTGGGTGGTCAAAGCCACCAACAAGCAATTTTTTCCGCAACTAAAAAAAAAAATTCCTGCTTGTTTTTTAGTGTTTTGGCAATGAGTTGGGCTTCAAAACCACTTTGAATGAGATAAATAATGTAATTCTAACCGGTAAACTGACTGCAGGCAGTTATCGTGTTGTATTTTGTTGCAAATTATGAAATCCAAGATGGCCGCTGGCAGCCATGTTGTTTTGGCCGAATGACCTCAAAATGACTCATTCCTATTTACATGTCCATGTTAACATCCATGATAAATAGTATGCACAGAAATTCATATACAGCTGTTTACAGTGAATTTCCCCCCGCAAATCTCTGTTTTAGTGTTAAAAGGGGGGGGGTGGGTGTCAAAAAATGGTCGGAAAAAACTGCCGTAAACGGAAAAAAAATTGGCGGTGGGGGTGGGTGGGTACAAAAAATGATCGAACGGGAAAAAATGCCATACGTGCCTGAAATTTTTTTCCGACCCCCCTGGTCACACGCGTGAATTGTTCAGTCAGTCACTTCATATCCTAATGTATACTACCGCTACTAGAGGATGCATATATCATTCGTATAGCACGACACTATCAGTAATAGTCACATCTAGTTGGATTGAAACATTCAATACAATAGCAGACTAACATAACGCCATAGTTCTCCACTACGAAACAGCAGTCGAACGGGTACCGCACTGGAACACATAGGTTACAGCAGCACATGGGGAAACACAACATCTCTGTATAACAACTTGGTGATGACTTGGTGACCAGGTTATCAGTCACACATGTTTCGATAACAACACGATGCATCTGTCCGCGTAATAGTTGTATTGAACAAAGTCAAAGTATTGTAATAACAGCTTTTGTGACTGAATGGGGTGGAATTTGATCCGTGATCAATCGTCAGTCATTCTATGTTATTGGTGTTGTTTACGAGTGGGTGCACAATTCCATGTGTATATCACGACACTGTATCAGCGAGTCGCAGTCAGTTCGATAGAAATATTAAAAACAATACGTCAACAGCAGCAGACTCAGTAAGATACTGGGCGATGACTTGGGGGCAAGGTTCTCCACACAAGTTTCGTCGTTCGATGAAAATTGATAAACATGATGACAGTTTCGAGGTAATATTTGTGCTTGTAAAGTTGTAGTCAACACACTCGTAAAGTTGTAGTCAACACACTCGTGACCGCGGGCATCGGCGGCTCAATCGGTTAGGGGTATATGATGATAGGACGCCTGACTGGGGGATAAAGGGGCATATCCTAAACACCTCCCATTTCTATAGCCCTATTGTCTTACGAGGGCCCCTTTGTCTGGCCTATTTATATGACACTATTGTCCTCTTTGTCCGCGTATTTCTATGGCCCTATAGTCTTACGAGGGACCCTTTGTATGTCCAACTCCGCCCCCACGTTTTCCTATAATAATATCCCACTCCGTCGTGAGTCACACGAATCTCATGCGATCCCTCGGTGAACCGGGTCACTCACAGCTCATTGGCTTTGTATTGATTATTATCACATCCTGTCCTGTGATGCAATATTGGTGTGTGCATATTAAAGGAACACAATGCACTCTAAAGGGACTCATTATGAATGAATGTTAAAGAAACACAAGACACGCGCAGTGGGTGAAGTTTAAAAGGACACAGAAAAATATTTTCAAATTTTAGGGCTCTTAATGCACCTTTTATCAATACGTATCGTTTCTGTTTCTCATCCATCTTCTCTACTAATGTCAATATCATATCCAGTAACTGAATGCCATTGCCACAAGAGGTAACAACTACAAATAAGATTTTGTAAATAGGTAGGTTTAGGTTGGAAAACGTTTAACTTTGCCCATCAAGACTATAAGTTTATACCTTGACGCGACAGTATTATCCAGCTTAAGTTCTATTTCCAAACAATGTCTGTCTGCGCAACAATCCCCATCGCTATCATTAATCTGACATATAATGTAATTAATATGTATTATATAAAGCAACAACTCATGCACACTGTCAGTGTTATATGCTAAGTTTATCAAAAATATTATACTTCAGCGACTATACATGTATTATAGTCTTTTGATGCTTGACAGGCAAAGTTACAATTTTTCTAACCTAAACCTCTGTTTTTACTAAAATTATGAACTCCTTGAAACTTATATACTGCTCAAGCGCTGTCAATAATATTTCCAGGTGGTACACGAAATTTCCGTCTGTGTGTGGGGCTACTAGAATCATGACACAAGGGAGGAGACAGTCTCAGACAAATGAAACTTTGCATAAATGTGTTTATATGTACATATAAACAAGGCTGCAAATAATATGTCTGTTATTTGCAGAATGAGGTCCCCAGAGGGCTAGCATCACCAAATTCACCCTCTGGGGACTTCATTCTGCTTAAGCCTCAACTGCTATGGGAGATATAGTATCATTACGAAATTCCCCAATTGAAGTTGGTGATGTTCACCCATTAGTCACGTCGATTGTGCATTTTATCTGCTGCAAATTAGGGGACATAGAAACTGAATAGAAGGGGAAAAAGTAACTCAAAACATTATACAGTTGTTGCCCGCTGTCGAGAGAGACATCGATATTTGTCACCCGCTCGAGAACGGAATGTCTCCCGAGGAGCGCACCTCCGAGGGAGACATTCCGTTCTCGAGCGGGTGACAAATCTCGATGTCTCCCGAGAAGAAGGGCAACAACTGTTTTGTTATCCGATTATACCACAGAAAACAATCCTTGCCATCCAGACGCACGATGTTGCACTGAGTCACGAGTGCTTGCTTTCCCGATTATGTATATTTTCAGTAACTACTTATCGTCCTATAGGATTCCTTTTCCATACACGATAGTCAAGCCGTTAAGCGGTTGATAATCAGCGTGTATTTACGATCATTTTGGTGGTTAAATCGTCAATATCGGTCCATGCAATGTAAACCAATAAGCCATATAGGTATGTTATCACTTTTTGCAATGTGGAATATTCAATGTCGTCTTGTGCGCGGAATTTACTCGCGATGTTCATTTCATAACGGTCTTTTCCGAAAGCTATTGCATTGGGAAGTTGTCGATTTCATTAATGTACATTGATATGGGTCAGTGCTCCCAAGTACGTGGTGATCCTCACACAAAATACTTTATATGATCGCATTGCAGACATCGCGGAGCGGTCTGATATCATGGATAAGCGTACAGTACCATTCATTCGCGACAAACGTATGCATTATGTTGTCCACCAGCAAATATTTATAACCAACCAACCTCAAGGCATCCACTCTTTCAATCTTGTACCATAATGTCGACATGAACATATTGAATCAACGAGGTGTTTCGATGTAAAAAGTACATAACAACGCTTGTCCGACAAAAGTATCGACTTAAGAGTTCGAATATTAGTTTTCACTAAATATATGCAAATTAGCAAACACCACAATTGGTGTGTTTTGCGAATCCGTGGGGTATATAAGATTTATGATTTTAATACGTCGTAGTGATGTGAAATAGATGAGTCACTGCAATGTGTGTTTGGAGATATTCTTGCAATATAATATCAGGCGGGCGACAAAAACAATGTCTCTCGGTTCAGCGGGCGACAGTGTTATTTGTCGCCCGGCACGTGACAGGACATGGGCCAATCAGAAGGGTCGAAAATAGGGAGGAGGGTAACAATGTTAATTTGTGACTATAAATAATTCCTAGAAGATGGGACCTTAGCAGAATGAGGTCCCCAGAGGGTGAATTTAAATTTGGTGATGCTAGCCCACTGTGCGGGATAGAGTCACTAAATTAACCCTCTGTGGGGACCTCATTCTGCAAATGTCAGACACAATATTTGGTGTAAACAATATTTATTCCCAATACAAAACAAGATGAATATTTTACAAAAATGCTAATGGATGAGTATGGGTGATTGGAAAGGGATGAGACAACAAGCCTATTGTGGCTTTTTTGTAAGTCCTCTCCCAGATCGCTTAAATTTTCCGAACTACATAAGGCCGTTCGGGCGTGTCAGACGGGAATTTTTCTGGTTTGTACTTTAAATAACTTATTAGTGATTTTGATATAGATCGCACTCAACAAAAGATAACAAGAGATAAGATAAGAACTGGAGTGGGGTGTGATTAGGGAATTAAAGGTAACCAATAGGACGAAAGGAGAGTAGTTAGGTTTAAGAAAGGTCAGAAAGATAGGATGGTCAATGGGGGCGGGGTAGTTTAACATTCGGCTGTAGAATTATATGTCAATTGTGTATAACTTGGCGTACAGAGACTACATGAGTTAGCTGGGCAGTCAGGCTTTCCGAATTATGACATTATGTATGACTTTATATATGACTCAATGGCAGAAGACATGTGACATAGTATTACGTTTAGAATCGTTTTGTACTAATTATGTATCTTTGTGCGGCCTCGAAAATACTATGATTTTCCCTAATGGAACTTTCGGGTGAACCCTCGAGTAGGGTTCTTTCTGATAATATTATGTTTGGTAGAGATGATAGCAATTCCAATCTTGATGCCTGGTATAAATGGCATTCTAACAGGTAATGATGGGCTGTTTCAACGGCACCGCATGCACAATATGGGTCGGGCCTAACAAAATTGGTCATGAGGTCGAAGTTCAAATTACTACATTTCAGTCTCAATCGTGTGTGGTATACTTGGGATTTGCGACTATGGCAATGATAGTAGTATGGATGTGTGTATATACGATCGTCAGCAAGTGACTCTTTAAACTTGTTCAGGTTGGTACAATTTTTTACACACTCTGGCAGTCTATTCCAATCGCTTATTGTAGAGGGTAAAAATGTATCTTTATAAATATCCTTTGTGGCGTCCAATGGTAGTCGTATTGCATGATGTCTAAGATTATAACCGGTTTGGTTTTCAGAGTGACAAATATAATTTCGTAGGTACACGGGTGCTGTACTATTAACTATTTTGTGGAATTGTATAAGCTTTTGTTTTTTCCTCCTTGATGCCAGGGTCTCCCAACCAGTATCTAATAGTAGGCTCTCTTTACTGGCGCTGTTCGTCGCTCCAGTAACGATCCTTGCCATTTCAAATTGTATTTTCTCTATATCATTGCTGAGATAATTAGGACAATTATCCCATACTGGTGATGCATATTCAAGCACTGGTCTTACATAGGCAAAGTATATTCTTTCCAGTGTTTTACGGTTCAATGTAAATCTGTGTTTCCTAACTAGATTAACCCGTTTCCATGCCTTTTCGATCGTGATGCGGATGTGTGTGCACCACGTACCTCGGTTATTGAAGATCAGTCCGAGGTGTTTATGAAAAGGAACTTCGATTAAGGTGGTAGTTCCCATAGTTAGTGGGGGGTGGTGGACGTCTGTATCCCTTCTTGCTATTAACATTCGGTTTTTAGTGGATTGAACTCGACAAGCCATTTTTTTGACCATTGATCGAGCGTATATAGGTCATCATTTAGTACATTAGCGGCTAGCGCAGGACTTTCAACTGTCAGGTATATTGAGGTATCATCGGCAAAGAGGCGGATGTTACTTGTTATGTTTACTGCAATATCGTTTATGTAGACCAAAAATAAAAGAGGGCCAAGCACAGATCCCTGGGGTACACCGGCGGTTACTTGTTGCCATTCGGAAAAACTTCCTTCAATCCCTACTCTCTGCTTCCTGTTAGCAAGGTATGATTTGATGAGGTTAAGCAAATTCCCAGATACTCCGACTTTTTCGAGTTTATGGATTAGTCCCAAGTGCCAGACCTTATCGAATGCTTTGCTGATATCACAAATTATGCATCGGACTACTTTACCCTCGTTTAAAGAAATGCTTATGTAATCGTATATGTCTGTTAGCTGGAATACAGTTGAGTCACCCTTCATAAACCCCGATTGATAATTAGATAAGATATTGTTTTCTTTAAGAAATTCCGAGAGATATTTGTGAATGCACTTCTCGAATACTTTTGATACACAACTCAAAAGAGAGATTGGGCGGTAGTTGTTCACAAGACTGGTATCACCAGTTTTAAATATCGGCGTGACATTTGATATTTTCCATTCTGGTGGATAATAGCTATTCTTGATAAAAGAATTGAAATAAAATGATAATGGTTCACACAATGATGATGCACAATTCTTCAGGACTTTTGGGCTTACACAGTCTGGTCCGCTGGATTTTGCCACCTTGAGGCCCCTCAGTGCGGTATACACGTCGACAGATGTAAGTTTTATAAAAGATATTTGTGGGCGGTCAGGGTCAAGTACGGATTGGGGTAGGCTCTTCCCAGTATCATCAACTGACGAAATAGTAGAGAAGTATGTATTAAATGCGTTGGCTTTGTCAGTTGATGAGATCAGGAATTCGCCATTTGACGCGATCGGGGGAATAGATCTACTATCATTAGAAAAGAGATAGCTCTGGAGTGTTTTCCACCAGGATGATTGGTCGGTTGTATGATCATTGAGCAGCTTTTCATTTTTGCTATCAAATTGTCTCTTGCTTTTTCGAATAGCTGAAATGACCTCGTTACGTTTGTTTTTAAAGTTTACCCACGCGTGTGGAGTATTCTTTCCTTTAGCTAACCTATGTAGTCTATTCCTTTGTCTCATTAGTTTTCGGATATTGCATGTAAGCCAGGGTGGTAGTCCCTTACGGACGGTCACATTTTTGTTCGGGATATATTCTCGGCATGTCGTAATCAGTTTATCTGTTAAGATTTCAACATGTTTTGAAACTGGGGAGTTGCAAGGCTCCTTATAATTCCAATCGCTAAAAGTTTTATTCATATCATTGTAATTCGCCATATTATAATTCCATATCTTTCGCATTAAAGTTGTTGATGTATTAAACGTTTCTAGAGTTAGTCGCAGGACAACCGGACAGTGGTATCTCACGGTATTGTCGAAAAAGTTTCCATGTACATTACAAGATTCAATAATACTCTTATTATTTGTCAAGAAAAGATCTAACGTGGTTGATGTCCTCTCCGTATAATGGGTTTTGTCGCTAACTAGTTGGGTAAATCCCCGCTCGCTGCAGAGTTCATTAATTTTTCCATTACCGTCTACAAAATAGTTTTCATTAAAATCACCACCTATTACAATGTCAAGGTCTTCGTCGCGTGCAACTGTTATACTCTTGTCAATTTTTTTCCATATACTCACGGGTGTGTTTGGTGGTCTATAGAAAAAGCCGATTAATAACCTTTTTTTCTTAACCGTGGCATCTATCCATAATGCTTCAATGTCTGGGGAAAAGAGGTCATTTCTGATGTGGAATGGAATCGAGTCGCGCACATATATACAAACCCCACCCCCTGTTCTTCCATCGTCCCTATCATGGCGTACAGGGTCATGGTATCCAGGAAGTTTGATATCGCTGTCGGGTATAGATCGACTAAGCCAGGTTTCGGTGAATAAACAGAAATCATATTTGCCTTCAGTATTGAGAAGCATGAAAGAACAATTGGGTTCGGTATTAGTTGTGTTAAGTGGCCCTGGGTGAGTTTCCACATCACCCGCAAGTAATAAGAGCATAGACATGGCCCCAGCCAGTATCACTGTCATACATAAGACCGTATAATTTGAATTGGAAATGGGAATATTTTTAACGTTTTTTGGCATTGACACACGTTTCTGTGTGCTCAAATCCCTAATTCTAAGTAATGATTCCGACAAGTTTAGGTAGTTCCACATGACAAAGCACAATAATATGATACTCAGTGCTACATGGGGTCTTATTTTATTTGCCATCAGGATAGAAAGTACAAGAAGAGTATAGGACTGCCTCAAATCGAGGCGGCCCTTACTGGAAAGCCTGACTGCGATCCCATGAAAGACACCAACTTTGGCCCTATATATAGCAATTTCAATCATTTTCAAAGTGGGGAAATAAGTAGTGTATTTGTCCCGAGACTGGGCACTGTGGGTGTCTCATAGTGACTTCACAGAAAACTTTTGTCTGTATCTGTACAACTTTACAGCCATCTAACATAGTTATAGAAATTCTGGTGTTTGGGTTGGGAGCAGAAGAGAGAAATGGAAGTGAAAGAAAAAGGAAATGAAAGATAGGTTGAATGAACAAAGGCATTTTTTTATTAAACATCACAGAATCAGTACCAGTGAATGGGGTTGGGAGTTTGCAGCCTTACTTAGGGATAAATGGATGTTCACAAACATTGAACTAGTTCACATTATTTATTTGTGTTATATATACTGCGCGTCAAGCATCTATATGAACATTACTACCTATTGACAATTGTAACGTTTACCAAGTTGCGTAAATATGTACACAGAATATACTATAGGCCGAAATTATAAATATGTATGGATTATTTGTCTCATCCAGTTCCGGGTCAAACACGTATAGATACAGTGCAATGAAGACACAATATTTGCAGGCTTGCATCTAAGTATCGAGGAAAAACATCTTTGATTGGAATCAACTATTGTGAAAAGGAACACACAGCTTCATAAAATTAAAATTTTCAACATTTATTCAAACTTCTCCAGAACGCCGTTGCCTTTCTGCCGTAACATTGTCTCACCATGTCATCTGTAGGTATTCACCCCTTGCAACAAGAACATTGAAATAACCAGTACAGAATATCCACCTCTGGCACCTACTACTCTTCAATATTATCCAATTTGAAACTGTAAATTATCACAGGTATGCGTCAGCCCACTGACAGTTAAAATTACTCCAGTACTTTCAGTCACACAAAATAGTTTGACCACACATCCATTTGTATTGACCTGCCTCAGAATTAACAGCTTGGCACATTTGCCATAATTAAGTCAGTAGGAGAAAGGTACGGAGAAACTTTTCAACGATTATTGTTGAATATTCTTGATTGTTCAGCATAATGTTACTATACCATACAAAGTGAACATTACAGACTGTATCACACGCATATATCGCAGTACACTATTTATGTAGATAAAGTTGATGAATAACATATCGTTATTTCCATGATGAAGTACACACATGTACAATGTATGTAGTAGCTGCACAATCCCATACAAGTCGCCCATTCATACCACACATACTCTGGCACTAGAGTCCCTACTGCACGTTAGCACACACTGAACAGAAAAGTACATTGCATTAAAAAAATAGTCTAATATGAAGCATCAATTATACATTATAGAACAATTAATATAACAAGTTGCCGATAAGATTTACATGGTCATGTAATACAAGGTTCATTCTGTTTGACTCGCATGGGACCATCATATCTCAAATCTGTAATGGTAGCTATATGTACATTCGTACATTGATACATTAACCCTTTACCCAACAGAAGGGCCCTGTGCCAATGCATTCTCTTATATATGCGAGTCGACCATAGGTCGCCTCGCATATATAAGAGAATGCATTGGCTTAACACATTAAAAATTATAAAATTGTTAAAGAATGTAAGAAAAAATGGTAAAAAGTGTTAAAAAAAGATTATTTTTAGGCCAATGCATTCTCTTATATATGCGAGGCGACCTATGGTCGACTCGCATATATAAGAGAATGCATTGGCACAGGGCATAACTGTAACTATCACAATGTGGTCAAGGAGCCGGTTCCAATGATATCCATATTTGTATGGTTCTATTGAGACAGACCCAAGATATTTTAGGCTGTTGAAGCTTTATTTGGCCGGTTTTGGCCGGTTTGTTGGGTAAAGGGTTAATCATGCCACGAATCTCTACTCTGGCTTAAACGACATAGAGATCATATCATATTCCATCTGTTCAGAACCTGGAAACTGGTTGATATTCTGATGAGCTTTACAACAATGAACAAACAACACTGGGCATATAATGGTTTGTTAATTCTTGTTCCTTAATAATCTATTTCTAAGTAGGGGTTGGTTCCAACTTCCAGCTCGAGATTGCATGATTTTTGTGACTTGTTGGCCAATATCGCCATAAACATTGAATTAATTACCTGGGAGAAATTCCATGATTGAAAGCAACGCAAAGCAAAATCGGCTCATCAAAGTCACCTAAATCATGCAATATTGAGATGGGACATTCGCCTACTGTGAAATACATCTTCTGTAGAATCTCAATCATGTACAAATAATTTAATATCATCTCCGATGTTGTCGCTTGACGAATGGTAATATAAATGACACTAAATTTTCAAGTGTTTAAACCTTTCTTCCAACCGCCTTGCAGGGATGGTGCCAGATTTCCCAGGCATAAGGACAGTCAGAAGGACTACGACCCCATACATGGGATGGGCTACATTGCAGATTACCCTGATGGGGAGGGGACTAACCCTAGTTGATTGATCGATTGTTTATTCGAGTCATTGTCAAACGATTGGAACTAACATACATAGTATCCACCCATCAACAAAATAAACAATGCAAAAAAGAAACCACTTGCATATATAAGAGTCTATTAAGAGAATGCACTGGCATAATGTGTTTAACCCTTTCATGACGGGTGTTGCGCTGGAGCAGCATTAAAGATCCTGTGCCAGTGCATTCTCTTATATATGTGAGTCTTGGTACCTCGCATATCTAAGAGAATGCATTGGCTTAAATATTATTAGACTAATGCATTCTATTATATATTCGAGGTGCCCATGGGTGACTCGCATATACATGTATAAGAAAATGCATTGGCACATGGTTTTCGCATAATTTCAGGAAGATCCAGTCATGAAAAGGTTAATGCAGCACCAGAGCAGCTCCCGTCACATGAAAGGGTTAAGAATACATATGTAGGTCAACATAAGAAAATAACTAATTAAAAAATAAAAATTTAAGCCTATACCTGCCGACCCAATATTTTTCTGATATGTATAAGTAACCCGAACAAGACTTGGTGTGAACAAGAAGGTCTTTCAGTCACATCCTTGTCGTTAGACGCTTTGTGTGATTATCGGCTAGACATATTATGTACTTGTTCGGGTGCGTGAAACTGATAGATTAGTATTCAGGCTCTATGACAACTGGAGGAAAATGTAACATTCTAATAACATAGCCAAAAATATTAAGCAAATTGACCGTACCACTCCATTGAAAACATCGTCAGAACTACGCTCAATTGTAAATATTTACAATTCGATTCGGGACGCATCTATCGGCGATAAACTAACGAAAATTATTTTCGCCATGGAGAGTCACTGCATTTGATTTATATACAAGAATGACAGTGTGTATTATCAATTTGGATATACTATTTGTAAAAATTACTACTTTGAACAAGATTATTCTCCATTTCTATTTGATCACCATACCGGAGTGTTTCACATCACTTTAAAGTTTAAGCGAAGTCAAGCTCGGTTAGTCATCAGCCTGGTGATTACGGGTGTTGCCAACGTTCGGTGCGACTCTCGCACTTATCTCACTCGTTCTGTTACATATAAATACTAGAATAACGTTTGTTCTGTGAATTTGCTTAGAAACCCCCTATCATTCAAAATCAGTCACTTGAAAGTCGAAACTTGATTGAGGTCGAATTTTAAACAGGTCTTTAAATATTAGACCGATCGATATAAATTTAAACTAAAATAGACCATCGGTCTTTCATCGCCTGCATGTATCTGGTTCATTCTGGAATAAGGGTAGTCTAAAATTTTCTATACATTGAAGGTATCTTTATCCCATAGATTTTCGACTAGGTTAAGTGGAATCACGCTAAACTGTAATCACCGTGTGACTGCATGATTGTGAACAGAACTCAGAAGAAAGTTGTAAAAAAAATAAGTCAATAACATATCATGATTTTAAATTAAAAAAAATAACACACATCATCAGATCATTACAATACAAGGAACTCATCAGCCACCACCAATTAATTCATAGTATGCATACCTTCTGAATATTAAGAAATAGTAAGTTGTGAGAGAATTATCACAGAAAATCATGTTTTTTCCCCCCGTCAATCAATCTGCAAGAGAGACAAGGGTTCTCTCCCGCTCACATTTTAAATTTGTTTTCGTACATTAAATGCAGTGATTAAAAACTTCGTACTAATTACTGCTATATAGTACTCACAAACGAGTTGAAACATTCAAATGTAAACGTCTCAGAGTTCAATATGTGGTTATCCAAATTGAAAACCAAGATTAATCCATCAGATTAAAAAATTAAATGCGTTTGCAAATTGTCGATGTAAACTAGCGGACAGGGCATCATGACCTATAGCTTTATGTAGGTAGAAATTATATTAACAGCGACTATTTTGGGTACGTATATCTCTTTCTAAACATGTCCATCTGAACCTATTCTTTTATATTGATGCGTTCTCATAAGGCATCAATTATTACCTTTAAAGGATTCGTCCAGATCCGAAAATCCCCATTCAGAGTCGTTCACCTTTACAAAATGGTCAATATATTGAAACTTTCCGGCAGACGACGCACGCATCACCACGTGATACCGCGTGCGACTCACCAATCGGGCGGCCGATTTGGGTCTAACAATGTCTATTGTTTGTTACGAACAACTACATACATGTATCTTCTCACGCCAAAAGCTGGTGTCATTTGGTTCCACAAAAAATATGGTTTAGTGCAAAAAATATCACGTTTAACAATTCAATTGGTTAAAATTTAAATAATTTATTTTCCCAGTGATAATTATAGAACCCGGGGTATACCGCGGTACTAGTACCGGGGTGTACCAGTACCGCGGTATACCCAGGTACTAGTACCGGGGTGTTTGTCCAGAATAACGGGGGTACCAGTACCGCGGTATATCCAGGTACTAGTAGGGTGCATCAAATTGATTCACACCTGGGTATACCAGGGTACAACTACTCTATTTATAATGAGCTATGGTATATACCGGTACCCAGGTATACCGGGGGATGTTCCCTGTAGTTTTTTTTTATATGGGAAATTATGTCATATATTACTTGGATCAAAGATTATGGCATTGTGATGCGATATATGTATAGGGGAGAGGGTAGTCTGTAAACCCGACCATTCTAAACAGAGTTATCGCTCAGAAGGTCTGGCCAGCAGCTTGAGCGCCATTTCCCTAAAAGTGATTTATCGTACCGGGGTATACCAGGGTGCAAAAAAAAATCTACAACCCCTGAAGTATTCTTGGGTTTTCAGCTTTGCACTAATCTTCACATAGGCTGAATTAGCCAGACATTTGTAACTTTATGCTTTGTGTCAAGATTGTACCGGGATACAACCAGGGTTGTACCTGGGGACATACAGGGTTGTTCCATGGTGCAACTGGGAATATACCGGGGTACAATCCTGGTAAACCATGGTATACCCCGGTATACCGGGGGATGTACCCTGGGTTTTTTTTATATGGGATTAGCCGTAGGTGTGCGGATTTCCTCCACCACTAAAACTGGCAATGTCATAAAGTCCATGTATACATGTAGCTACGGAGGGGTAACTAAAACTGGAGGATATAATGCAGTCGGAATTAATTTTTCGCTGGATAAAAGATCATAACAACCGAAATGTTTGAACTGGAGTAGGAAATTCCAAAAATATCTAGTCTAATATTGACGACAAGTACTCTATGTGCTGTTATCGTAGTATTTACTTTTTTTTTATTTTAAAGTTATATTTTTAATCAGCCCAGCTGAGCCCAGTTGCTGTTTCATAGTTTAGTGATGAGCGTTCCACTTATTTTCTTTTATAGTAAATTTTATGCTAAATGTTATCTTTGTTTGTTTTATATGCATATTATGCAAAAACAAGTTATATTTTTATGAAAATTGTTGTTGTTTATACAGCTGGTTTATATGAGAATTCCATTCAGTGCTGTAATACAAAACTGTAATACAAAACTGAATAAGTCTTCTGTCAGTATATTTCATTACAGGTGTGTATATTTGATTAGCTTGGTTTAATATAAGATATTAAGACAGTCTTTATTTAAAAAATTGTCGTTACGAAATTTATGTTTGAATTTACCTTGGAATGACAGCTGGGACTGACACCCATTTGCAACAAAATACAACACGATAACTGCCTGCAGTCAGTTTAGCAGTTAGAATTACATTAATTCTCTTATTCTAAGGTGTGTTAAGCCAAACTCATTGCAAAAACAGTCAAAAAGACTTGCAGGAAAAAAAAATTTGAGTTACGGAAAAAATGTTTTATTGGTCCCATCGACTACCCACCACCCCGGCATACATGTACATACCCGGAAAAAATCTCCCCCCGTTCAAAATGGAATAAAATAAAATAAATTTTATTCTAGGTTGACCCTACACTTTTAGTTTCTCTGTTATTTTTGTTAGCAGTGCCTGATTATTCAGATTTGTCTCTAGTTCCAGAGATGATATAGCCAGATGTCAACTCATTGGATGTTTCAGTGAGGCACCAGTGGCCTCTGGTCTGTGTGATGACAGTGGTGATCTGGCCCCGTGGATCGACGAACGTAAGTAAGGATTATGATATTGCATGCAATTCAAACTAATTAAAGATGCATAATCCGAATAAACGCTCCCAAATTACTATTTCTTTGGCTTCGGGGGGTAAACAAATATTTGATTCGAGTCGAGGAACCAAAGCTCAAAGTGATCAGATATCGATTTTTGAAATTTGTTATTTCCCGAGATATGTACTTTTTGGTGGGTTGGAACAAAGTTTTTAAGCCGACGGTCTCAGACCAAAATTGCGAATGAAGATGCATAACTCTAAAATCAAATGGTTTTGGGTGTTACATATTTTACAATCTCGCCAAATGTCGTTGAACAAAATGTTGATAATAACACGTTTTGGCCAATCTTATACTATATTTGACTGTGGTTAGCATTATTTTTGGGCAATTAATCGATTCTGATATAACCGAAGCGGCATTTAAAAAAAATGGTTGTTGTTAGAATCTGATGATATGGGGACAATCGAATCGGATTGAATACCTTTAAAATATTTCTGCAAAAGCCTTGTCTCCTAGCAACCGTAAGCTCCCCCCACTAACTAATAGGTATGTAAACCTCCATTAATTTGATATATTTATACTTACAAACATCCCACTCGCGCTGCATGATATTTCATAACCCATAAACTTCCTATATAGTCCATGAGCTGGTAGGACACCCTGGTGCACCCCCATATAACTTAACTTCTTTGGTATTTTCATGTACCCTAATCTGTATTGTTCAGGAAAAATTATGTTATAGCAAATATTTTGGGTCCTAGTGTACCTACTGGGTCAAAGTTTAACCATACTCAGTTATCATTTTGTTCCGATTATGATGGGGTGGTGGAAACGGTATCCCATATATGGGATGTCAATGTGATTGGTTTTAACAGGTAATATGTCAGTTTGTAGGTATTGGATTACTCTATCCACCGGTAGCCAAAGATATTTGATGTGTTCACTGATGCTGTCAACAGAGGTCAAAAGGTCACGTGACGGCAATGAAAACTCAAATATAATAGTCTGGAAGCTGATAGGGTACTCCTACACCCCACACAGTAGGACTTAACTTCACCCCACTCATTTCTTCCTCATTATGTACCTAAACTTTTAAGCAATGTTAACACGAAAAGAGAGTGGCCGTGTAGACACGAAACAAGATGGCGTCCAACATCGCCGCCGTGTTTTAAGACGAGCCACTATCACACGGAGGAACCGATCCCGGGAAAACAAGGATATCCCGGGAAAACAAGGATGGCCAACGCGGCAACAAGTAAAATTTGTGTTTTCCGTGGCGGTGAAATTGAGTTTTCGCCGCCAAAGTCCGTTTGTTATGACAATGGAACGGTACGTATCACCTATCATTGATTTAACCCAGTGAACTGGTTATTGTGAAGGGTGCTGGCAGTGGTTAAATGTCTGAGCAAACGATACACGCTGCTGTAGTGGTGCCACCAACCGGATACCCTTGGCCAAAATACCGGCATTGTTGACAAAACATCCATAATTTTTTTCAAAAATATACACTTATCGGTGGGTGTGATTGAGCCGATTCGAAGCCAAACATCTCCCAAGCATTTCCACAAAATTTCAGTGCAAATGTCCCACAAATAAGCATTTTATTGAGCATAACGTGAAGGTGGTGCAACGATTATTTGACAACGCGGGTGACGAGGAAGTGCCAACGCGGAACACAAGATACGAATGTATTCAAATATGATGTTCGAAAATAGCTTGAAAAATTGAGTACTTGGTGTAGAGCAAACTATCATTAAATACAAATAAGACTAAATATATGGTGATACAACCAATAAATGGCCCGTATTTAGTTGCAAATAGAATGTTGAATATAAATAAACAGCCGATTGAAAGGATAGGATCCGATTGTCAAGAAAAATCTTTCAAATTTTTAGGTATTCACATAGATGAACATCTGACATTTGAATACCATGTGAAAGCTGTTTGTGCGAAAATGTCTAATTCTCTTTATGCTATAAATCGAGTAAACAATTTCCTTTCTTTCGATTGTCTTAGAATGCTATATCTTACCTTAGTACATTCTCACATTCTTTATGGAATTGAGTTATGGGGAAATGCGAGTACTCAAAATCAAGTTATTGTACTTCAGAAAAAGGCAATTCGAGCTATTAATAAAAAACGCTACAATAGTCACACCGAACCATTATTTAAATATAATAACATTTTGAAGTTGCAGGATGAGTATATGCATAGGATATGTCTATTTATGCACGACTGGAAATATGTAAATGTTCCCAAATCATTTGTTAATAGTTTTAGAATATATAAACATCCGAGTATGAGTACTAGGTCCTCAGGAAAAATACAGGAAACAAGGGCTCGCATTAAATTCACTGAAAAACTACCCCTCCATGTATTTCCAAAAATTTGGAACACTCTTGACGTTACTCTACAGAATATCCAATCGAAGCCAGGCTTTAAGAACAAATTTACCAAATCAATTATTGACAGTTATTCTTCGACTATTAAGTGCAAAAACAAGTTTTGTCCAGATTGTACTAAAAAGATAGAATTAACTCTAACTTTTGGAATTGAACTTCCAATAAGGAAAGAAATTATAACTATAGAACGACCTTCTCTCATTAGTAAAATGAATTTAAAAAAAATGAGAAGATGTGCCTGATGAATATATATATATATATGTAAATGCATGTATGTATGCGCTTATGTGTATATATGCATGTATATATATTTTTTTTTCAATCTTCTGTGTTGTTGAGTGCCTATATGCAGTGCAAATATTAACTATTTGGTGCAAACTGATTAGAACATTGTCTAGTTTGAACAGTTTTATTTTTGAACTTTATAGCTAAAGATTAAATTTTTTTAATCAAATTGTAAACAACGCAGACACACACAAAGCCTCGTGTCATTATTATTTCATTATATTATATGGTTTGAACCCCACCCAGTATGTCAATTTTGCATAAATGCCAATTTTGTATAAATTTGTATATCTTCCATATTTTTGTCCATATTTTCCGTTTCCAAATGGTGGCGGCAGGAAGACGACCATATGGTCATGCCACCACCATATGACATATTATTGTTTATTATTTAATTATATATGTGTAACACATTTTATGATGATATGCCATAATAAAATATTTACTTACTTACTTAGGTCTGTACAGCTATGTGGTACATATATCACTATTGTTGTTGATATATATGCCGTAAGATGCAAATCAAGTATCATATGATTATTCAGCTATGGAAATGTAGTAGTGCCCTTCCGATCTCTCAAAATATTAAGCTTACATAATTCAGTATAAAATTTTACCAAAAATCACCATTGGGATTCTTGTCATATTACAAAAAGAAATGAGCAGAACTGTGCAATAAGTGAGGTATACTTGTATATACGCGGTCACTTTCTTTTCGTGTTAACATTGCTTAAAAGTTTAGGGACATAACAAGGAAGAAATTGAGTGGGTGAAGTTAAGTCATGTAGTTTGGGGTGTATGTGTACCCTATCAGCGTCCAGACTATTATATTTGCGTTTTCATTGCCGTCACATGACCTTTTGACCTCTGTTGACGTCATCAATTAACACATCATATATTTTTTACTACCGGTGGATAGAGTTTTCCAATACTTACACAATGACATATACCTGTTACAATGACATCACTTATATCACCACCCCATCATAATCGGAAAAAATGGTAACTGGGTAAGCTTATAAACTTTGACCCAGTAGGTACACAAGGGCCCACAATATTTGCTGTTAACATCATTTTTCCTAAACAATACACATTAGGGTACATGAAAATACCAAAGTTATATGGGGGTGCACCAGGGGTCCTACCAACTCATGGACTAATATGCATTATTATAACATCTATCTATCTATTATATATTTTGAAAGATCTGTGTGTGTGTGTGTGTATCTGTCTGTGTGTGTGTGTAATCGATGGACTCGAAAATGGCCCAGCCGATTTCGACGAAACTTGGTATGTGGGGGTATTTTCGGCCGGGGACGAACATAGGCATATTAATTTGTCCGTGCGACGTGACCTTGACCTTGAAATCGGGTCATTTCAAGGTCAAACGCCCGAATATCACGGGATTTCGACGAAACTTGGTATGTGGGGGTACTTTCTTATGGCGAGTCTCATAAGCATATTCATTTGCCCGTGCGACGTGACCTTGACCTTGAAATCGGGTAACTTCAAGGTCAAATCGCCAATTTTGATGGGATTTCGACGAAATTTGATACGTGGGGTTACTTTTGTCCACTGATTGTTTTGGACGGGTCCAATCGTGACCCCGACCAGACATTGACCTTCAAAATGATCAATTCAAGGTCAAATCGGGTAAAACCGGATGGATTTCGACGGGCACGTTTGTCGGGTACTTTTGTCCGGGCAGTGTTTTTGGACTGGTCAAATCGTGACCCAACTTGACCTTGACCTTCAAAATGGACAATTCAAGTCAAAGCCCGGACGAAGTCGGGTCACCTTCTAGTCTATTATATATTTTGGAAGATCAGGGTGTGTGTGTGTGTGTTCGCGATGGACTCGAACACGACTGGACCGATTTCGACCCAACTTGGTACGGACACGTAATTCGACCCGGGAACGAACATGGGCCTATTGATTTTCAGATCCGAGGTCAACTTTTCAATTGCTGAGGTCAAATCTGTTTTTACGCTGTGTTACGGGACTTTCATTTGAGTTCGGTGCTTACAAATCGATTCGAAACAGCGCGAATAATAAATACCAGTCATAATAATGACACTGTGAGAATCTTTCGTGTTTCCTCTTTCCAACGATATATAATGCGTATGTATCCGTTTTAGTTATCTGCCTCAATTATCAAGAAGAAGTGGTACTATCTTCCATCAGGATAAAAACAATGCGTAACTTCTATGACGTCGTTAGAGGTCATAACGTTAGAT
This sequence comes from Siphonodentalium dalli, assembly GCA_032622095.1. Taxonomy (NCBI): domain Eukaryota; kingdom Metazoa; phylum Mollusca; class Scaphopoda; order Gadilida; family Siphonodentaliidae; genus Siphonodentalium; species Siphonodentalium dalli. Next base: position 50,164,933 of record CP136069.1, on the reverse strand, counting down.
CACGTTAACGCTTAACCGGCCGATGCATATGACTGTTTCAGACGTCTTGGCGATATCTCGGGCACCGATGGTAATTTATCTTTACGTTGAAACTTGATAATTAATGAGCGTGTGTATATGAGGCGCGTTTATATACTTGAGTGGAAATCAAATCGGGTTAAACTGGCGGATTTTTAGGGACGAAATTTGATGCATAGGGTATCTCGGTATCCGCTGGGCCGATTTCCCGGTATCCGCTGGGACGATTTCCACCATTTTTGAGGTGTTGGTGTTTGACCACACCTGACCTTGACCTTCAAAATGGTAAATTCAAGGTCAAAGCCCGGACGAAGTCGGGTCACCTTCTACAAGGTCAAATCGGGTAAAACCGGATGGATTTCGACGGGTACTTTTGTTCGGGCAGTGTTTTGGACGGGTCAAATCGGGACCCCACTTGACCTTGGCCTTCAAAATAGACAATTCAAGGTCAAACCCCGGACGAAGTCGGGTCACCTTCTAGTCTATTATATATTTTGGAAGATCTGTGTGTCTGTCTGTGTGTTCGCGATGAACTCGAATACGGCCGACCCGATTTCGATGAAACTTGGTATGTGGGGGTATTTTCGGCCGGGGACGAACATAGGCATATGAATTTGTCCGTGCGACGTCACATTGACCTTGAAATCGGGTCATTTCAAGGTCAAACGCCCGAATATCACGAGATTTCGATGAAACTTGGTATGTGGGGGTACTTTCTTATGGCGAGTCTCATAAGCATATTCATTTACCCGTGCGACGTGACATTGACGACCTTGAAATCGGGTAACTTCAAGGTCAAATCGCCAATTTTGATGGGATTTCGACGAAATTTGATACGTGGGGTTACTTTTGTCCGCTGATTGTTTTGGACGGGTCCAATCGTGACCCCGACCAGACCTTGACCTTCAAAATGATCAATTCAAGGTCAAATCGTGTAAAACCGGATGGATTTCGACGGGCACGTTTGTCGGGTACTTTTGTCCGGGCAGTGTTTTTGGACTGGTCAAATCGTGACCCCACTTGACCTTGACCTTCAAAATGGACAATTCAAGGTCAAAGCCCGGACGAAGTCGGGTCACCTTCTAGTACTATATATTTTGAGACTTCCGTATATATATATATATGTATGTGTATATATATGTATGTGGGTACTTTATAGAATCGAATACGGCTGCTCAAACTTCCTATCTAAGGGTAAAATCCCACGGACACCGTCGGCGTCGCGTTTTGGAGAAGCTTAGAGCACCCGTTCTCCACCCTCAGTCATAAAACACGGCACTGCGGTGGTTAATCAAGTGATAATTTAATGAGCGTTATATATGACGCGTCGCTATAAAAGAGCGTTTGTTTACAATTCAACGCAACGTTATCGCTCGAAATTTAGCATCGAAAAAATTTAATTTCTTTTATCAAAAACATAATTACGTGCTGGACTTTTTAAAGAATATGTAAGTATTATACACATACACACCAAGTCTCAGCTTAAAATTTTGAAAAATAAGAGCTTTATCGACATAAATCGATTTTAATGGGAAATCCTATGTTAAAATTTAGCATCAAATTTTTTTAATTTCTTCCATCTAAAACATAATTACGTGTTCGATTGTGTCATTTTAAGAATATATAAGTATTACACGCAGTCGCACGAAGTCTCAGCTTGAAATTTTGAAAAATAAGAGTTTTATCGACATAAATCGATTTGAATGCGAAATCATGTGTTAATAAATTTTGGGGCTCAGCTGTTCTTTGTGTTTTCTAAGCTGCTTCATATTGGGCCCCAGGGTTATTATTTTCGAGGTCAACTCGAGACGGGTCAACGATTGAGCCCAAACTTGCTACCTATGTGTACATTTGTCCCGAAAGTGTCACGGATGGGTCAAATCGTGACCCCGATGTGACATTGACCTTCAAACTGGTCAATTCAAGGTCAAATTGGGTAAAACTGGTCGATTTCTGTACTTTTGTCCGGGGAGTGTTTTGGACGGGGCAAATCATGACCACGACCTGACCTTGACCTACAAAATTGTCAATTCAAGGTAAAATCGGATAAAACTTGCTGATTTCGACGAAATTTGGTGCAAATGCAGCACAAGTGTCTCGGAACCTGTTACAATTGCTTTTTCGAACAAAGCCATGGGACGAATGCCGCCAGTGGCGGGCTAACCTGCTAGTCTACTATATATTTTGAGAACTACGTATATAAATATATATGTGTTATATATGTGTGTACTTCTTAGAATCGAAAACGGCTGGACCCATCGAGACCAAACTTCCTATATAATGGTAACAAACCACGGGAATGGCCGTCGCGGCGTTTTGGAGAAGCTCAGAGCACCCGTTCTCCACCCTCAGTCACAAAAAACGGCACTTCGGGGTTAATAGCATTGACAGGCGTTTGTTTACGTTATCTGGAACTCGCTTCCTAGGAACGGGGACATTTTCATCGGATTAGACCCCCACGGCATCCCCACGGCAATTTTAATTCACATTCCCAAGACATAACAGGGACAAATATCGATAGCCAGCATCAAGGCGAGTCTTGTGACGTATTAATTCAAATGCTTTCGATCATACAATATTCTCTGTCGCACTCATATTTCGTCATCTACGAATCCACTGCAATCGACCTATTTTTAGAACGCAACACATGGTACCAAAATTACGTCTCGTTGGTGTTGGGGTTCATGGCGGGATTAATTTAAATATGTCATGTTGGTAACAATATCTAGCCGAGAATTCCTCAGACCTACAGACGAATGCGACCAGCAAATTTCAAAATTGGTCACTTGAACTCCCCATGAATATCTTCTGGGAAATTCCATGGAATGCCGATTGAGCCCAAACTTGCTACCTACGGGAAGTGTCATATATATGTGTGTGTCCTTTATAGACTCGAACCGATTGAGCTCAAACTTGCTACCTACGGGAAGTGTCATGGACGGGTTAAATTGTGACCCCGACCTGACCTTGACCTTGAAAATGATCAATTCAAGGTCAAATCGGGTAAAATTGAAAAACAAAAATTTAATTAAAAAAAAGAAAAAATCGGGTAAAATTGAAAGAAAAAAAAATTAAATTAAAAAATTAATTAAAAAAAGAAAGAAAAAAAGTCATGTTTCTGACGATCGCCGCCAGTGGCGGGCTAACCTGCTAGTACTGTATAAAACAGCGGTTGATATAAATAAACCCACATATATGTGCACAATATAGTGGAGATATAAACACTTGATATAAGTACCTTTTAACGTCGCAGGAACATTTGCAAATTTTTCGTAGCACCCTAATTTTAAACTTTTTAATTAAATAAATAAAAAAAAGACACAAAAATTTAAATAAGTTATGGGCCTATTTCAGAATCAAATAATTCTAATATGAACCTAAGTGAATATTTAGGTCCAAATGTGCGCGAAGCTCACACAGTGGCCACAGGCACCTCACATACAACGGGTCGCAGGGCCCACCGACGTTGAATAAAGTATCACTATAATCTGATTATTGAGAATATGCCCGAGTTATATGTACGAGGGAACAAATTTAAGTTATTTCCCATGGGATCTGGGGGGGGGGGGGGGGTTCCGGGCACGTATGTCGGGGTGGGTGGTCGATGGGACCAACAAACAATTTTTCCGCAACTCAAATTTTTGTTCATGCAAGTCAACGAAAAGATTTACATGGCGACGTTCCCGACCACTAAAATTGGCCCGGCTCGACTTTTTCTTGATATCATCTGATATTTTGAATCTGACATCCGATACTCCGGACATACTCACGGGATATAGAAGCGACCACTCAATTATCTCACTCGATCTAATATAAAGCATGGCCGCGGTTTCTGGAGTTCAACAATTCTCTTTTATTCAGACTGGATTACCAAAATATCGTTAGAGACACAATACAGGAAAATGTTAGTAGATACAAAATATCGCATCGATTTTCAGATCAATCTCCACACATGTTCGCAATATCCGACGCATTATTTTTAGACGCTGTGCTGTTAGATTTACGTGGGAAAACAATTCAATATTCTTCGCGTTTGAAAAAGCAGAACGAAAAGAAAGATCACGCTCTAATAGATAGAAAATCGGATATCGAACGACTCGAAAGACACAAATAATAGCGAATTATTGAATGAAATTTCTAATATAGACATGCAACTAACCGCTAGTAGAAAGGATAAAATTGCCGGACAAATGATTCGCACCAAAGCCAAGTTCATTGAAGATGGAGAGAAACCGACGAAATATTTCCTAAACATGGAGAAGCGACAGTATATTTCAAAAACCCTAGCTGAAGTAGTGGACCAATCGAACCGCATAGTTACTGACCCCGACAAAATTATGGAAACTACCAAAACGTTTTATGAGGATCTTTACTCAACAAAAACAAACAATGGTGTTAAGTACGAAATCCCACAAGACATAACTTACCGATCTCTAACATCGAATGACGCTGCGCCCATAGAAGGCGAAATAACATACACGGAACTTACCGAAACACTTAAAACATTTAAAAACGGAAAATCACCAGGCCCAGACGGTTAGAGTGTAGAATTTTTCAAATTCTTTTGGAAAGATATTGGAATGTATGTATTGCACTCGTTAAATGATGCTTTAAAAAAAAGGAAATGTCAATTACTCAAAAGCAAGGTATCATCACCCTCATTCCAAAGAAAGACAAAGCTAGACAACATCTTAAAAACTGGCGTCCCATATCCCTCTTAAATATCAACTATATATATTTGGGACTTCTGTCTGTTTGTTTGTTTGTTTGTTAGCAATGGCCGGGAAAACTGCCGGACGGATTTCGACGAAATTTGATAGCTATAGCTACTTTTGTCCGGGGAGTGTTTTGGACGGGTCAAATCGTGACCCCGACCTGACCTTGACCTTCAAAATGGTCAATTCAAGGTCAAATCGCATAACATACCCGGGATGCTTCTATTAATTGACTTAGAAAAAGCATTTGACACAGTTGAATGGTCATTCATTAACAAATGTCTATCGCAATTCAATCTAGGTGACCCAATAAAGAGATGGGTGAAAACATTCTGCACAAATATACAATCTGCAGTTCAAGTAAATGGTAGCATATCTTCATATTTTAATCCATCCAGAGGCTGTAGACAAGGGGACCCACTCTCACCCTATATATTTTTGCTTTGCGCTGAGGTACTGGCCACTATCATAAGACAGAACACACATATTCATGGTGTAACACTCGGTAGGACAGAGTACAAGATTAACCAATATGCTGACGACACCACAACAATTCTTGACGGGAGCGATCCTAACTTCCAGGAAGTTCTTAATGTATTGGACTTGTTTGCCAGAATGTCTGGTTTGAAAGTTAATATTGGTAAATGTGAAATTGTTTGGTTGGGGACAAAAAAGAACTGTGGATTGGCACCAATCATAAATTGTCACATTAAGGTATCAAATTCTTTCACGTTGTTAGGTATAAAATTTTGCACTAATCCGACAGAGACTCTGCAACTCAACTACATGGGGAAGATTGATGAATTAAAGAAATCGATAAATAAATGGAAATATAGACTCTTAACACCACTTGGTAAAATAATTTTGATAAAATCTATTCTAACACCAAAATTTGTTCACTTACTTATGGCTTTGCCAAATCCAGATAAAAAGTTCATAGACGAAATGAATACCATTTTGTTCAGATTTATTTGGAATGGAAAACGTGATAGAATAAAAAGAATGCAACTGCGCGCAGAATATGAAAACGGTGGTTTAAGAATGTTGCACCTAAAATATTTCATCGACTCATTAAAAATGACATGGATTCGAAGGTGCATAACGAAAACAACTCAATGGAGAAATTTGGCACCAAAACAAATAATAAATGACATATGCTACATATGGTTCAAAATATATAAAAAGATGCGAGTCGACTATTGGGAATCTGGCGCGACGTCTTTGTAGTCTGGCGTAATTTTCTGGACATAAAAAGTAAAGAGCCTCGATACGGCATGACGCAGACAATCTGGAACAATGATGAATTGTTGATCGACGACTCAATGAAGACGTCGCTGAGTGGAAGGACAAAGGCATAATATTAATAAATGATATGTTCACCGAAGACAATAAGCTACATTCCATCGAAAATCTTAGAACTAAGAACAACATCACCACAAACTTTATCACTTTACACGGCTTAAACAGACAAATTAATAGGTTATTAAAACCGACCGATCAAACTATCGTCAGGGTTCAAAATCCAATCATTCCTGAAAATATAGTATCACTACTTCAGAATGAGCGAGGTTGCAGAAATGTTTACGATGAATTCATAAAGGCGACTAATATAGGACAATCATCGTCGCAAATGAAATGGGAAAATGAATTAAGGTGTTCCCTTCACTGGAAACATATTTTTATCACCCTTCAAACTATTAGTCGACACAAAACTACGCTGGTTTCAATACCGAATACTAGAATTATAGGCACGAATCTGGGAGCGGGGACATTGTAAGTTGTCAAAACTTGTACACCAATCCCGTTGTAAATTAATTTACAATAAAATATGTTTAAAGTAATAGGCACGAACAGACGTTTGAACATAATGCGAATGCGGTCAGACGTCTATGTCTCAGATGTAACGTCGCAAATGAATCAATATCGCATATTTTCTTTGACTGTCCATTTGTAAGAACGTTTGTATCTCGCTTTCTCGGAAAAACATTCTTTTTGGGATTGGTGCTCAAAATAAAAACAACAAACTAAACTTTCTTATACTATCAATTCTGAAATATTTAACCCCAACGAACTCTCTCTGAAATTGCTCATTCGAGAATTTGAATTACGATATAAGTCGTATCGATATATTGCACTGAACTCCGACGATCTGAACCATTTCCAACTCGAGTGTGGGGACCTAATGAAAGCCATGCAACAAACAATAGGGCACACACATAACTATAACTTAACAGGGAACATAATTATCTTGAATAGTAAACAGTCCGAGTTTACAATCTGAGATTCGGCAAACCAGTCCAAAGTTCATGAACAAATTTAAGACAGAATATAACTAGCATAACAACATATATATATATATATACGTGAATACATGTACGCATACAATGTTATTAATATATCAAGGTGTATGCAAGGTGCGTGTGAGTTGTGTACGAATGTCGAACCCCCACCATTCCCGTCTATATGTCTATATATCAATGCAATCGTTGTTATCAGATATTGTTCTGCACATAAATGTGTAATATAATGAAAAAAAAGAAGAAAAAAAAAAGGCTTTTTGACTGTTTTTGCAATGAGTTTGGCTTGAAACACATTAGAATGAGAGAAATAATGTAATTCTAACTGCTTAACTGACTGCAACAGTTATCGTGTTGTATTTTGTTGCAAATGGGTGTCAGTCCCAGCTGTCAGTCCAAGGTAAATTCAAACATAAATTTCGTAACGACAATTTTTTAAACAAAGACTGTCTTAATATCTTATATTAAACCAAGCTAATCAAATTTACACACCTGTAATAAAATACAAATTTCATGATGATCCGACCAAAGGTACGACATGTAGCCCATGCCAAAGGATTTAGTCATGCAAAGACTAAAATACAAGATGGCTGCTGGCGGCCATGTTTTATAGCCGAATGACCCCAAAATGACTCATGCAGATCAGACAAACAGTATAGCCTGTAGCCCATGCTAATGGATTGAATTTTAAAATCCAAGATGGCCGCTGGCAGCCATTTTGTTTTGCTGAATGACCCTAAAATGACTCGTTCCTATTTACATGTCAATGTTAACATCCATGACAAATAATATGCACAGCAATTCATATACAGCTGTTTATAGTGAATTCCCCCCGCAAATCTGTGTTTTAGTGTTAAAAGGGGGGTGGGTGTCAAAAAATGGTCGGAAAAAACTGCCGAAAACGGAAAAAAATTTGGTCGCGGGGGTAGGTGGGTCCCAACAAGGGTCGAAAGGAAAAAATCAGCATACGTGCCTGAAATATTTTTCCGACCCCCCCCCCTGATGAGATAGAGTTTTGCAGTTTTGAGATACGTATTGTATATGTAATAGGTTAACTGTTATATCTTGTTTTGGTTACGTTTAAGATAGTTATGTTGAATAAACTTTTGCATCTATATCTTCAACAGTTCTAGAAGACTTTGACGGACTGGCAGATTATTGCTTTGATCGGGTTAATATCCAAATGTGTAGTGCAACTTTCATTGATGATTTGAGAGGAAGACATGTACAAGAACAACCATTCCAAGAATTTGAACAGACCATCCCATCGTGAGTATCATATTCGGTACCTCTGTATATTATGAATCCCGATAGATGATTTAAAAACAATATTTTTATTTTAATAATTAATTTACGCAACATATTGTAATGGCATTGCAACAAAGCCACGAGGAGTAGGATGCGCGCGCGCACCGACCGGACGTGAACATTGTTTCGCTCGTTCAAATTGTGCAAAATATTCTTACAAACACCGTTTATTGGCAAGATAGTGCCAATATTTCTCTACAGAAAGGACAACCACGACCACCACGACCACCACCACCAACGTTTTGAAGATATATATTATTTATGTGGTTGTTTCTATTCTCTTAATTATGAATTATCTGACCTACTTTTTTCCAAATCTCCGATTTTCGTGCTACGTAACCACGGCCGCTCGACTCGTTCATTCTGTTTTGTGTCATAAACTCTCATAACTATTTCACCTGAAATAATTATGATAGTCCCCTGCTTATAAACACATATAGGGCTGCAATTACCCTATTATACTATTCATAAAGATAAAGCCACTTTTCAACACCAACAAATTAAATGTCACGGCACAAACGTCAACAATGAAACTATTGTCAGAAATTGTAACGCCCTCAATATCATATCATTAAGCATATATAAAACTAGCAGGGTAACCCGACTTCGTCCGGGCTGTTTCCCCTCTGCTTTCATCCGGACTTCAGATACCAATTTTCAAATAGTTGGTTTTGAAAACCTCCGTGGATATAACAGCGAAATCCGTCGAAAGGCGCGATTTGACCTTGTATTGATCATTTTGAATGTAACGGTCAGGTCGGGGTCACAATTTGACCCATCCAAAACACTCCCCTGACAAAAGTACACCTAGGTATCAAATTTCGTCCAAATCCCGTCGTTCGGCGCGATTTGACCTTGAATTGACCATTTTGAAGGTCAAGGTCAGGTCGGGTCACGATTTGACCCGTCCAAAACACTCTTCGGACAAAAGTACCCCTAGGTATCAAATTTCGTCGAAATCCGTCCTGCAGTTTTCCCGGCCATTGCTAACCAACAAACAAACAAACAGACAGACAGAAGTCCCAAAATATATAGTAGACTAGCAGGTTAGCCCGCCACTGGCGTGGTTCGTCTCATGGCTTTGTCAGAAACATGACTTTTTGTTTTTCAATGAGTTAATTCTGCCTTTTTAATCAAGAGAAATAATGGTCTCACCATGGACCAATAACAATTCAAGTACAACATTTGGTAATTTTTCCCCACACCAATTCAATTTCTGTACAACATTTGGGAATTTTTCCCCACACCAATTCAATTTCCTGAGTAACTGGATTTGCATTTTTCTGTCTATACATTCACTCATTTAAGAGTTTCTTAATGCATTAATTATAGTTGTTGATTGATTCGTTAATTGAAATGAATGGTCAGAATACAGAACTGAAAACGTGAGAAGACAAATGAGATAATCAATGAGTTAATTCTGCCTTTTTATTCAAGAGAAATGATAGTCTCACCATGGACCAATAACAATTCAAGTACAACATTTGGGAATTTTTCCCCAGACCAATTCAATTTCCTGAGTAACTGGATTTGCATGTTTCTGTCTATACATTAACTAATCTAAGAGTTTCTTAATACATTAATTATCGTTGTTCATTGATTCGTTAAATAAACTGAGTGGTCAGAATACAGAACTGAAAACGTGAGGATAATCAATGAGTTAATTCTGCCTTTTTAATCAAGAGAAATGATAGTCTCACCATGGACCAATAACAATTCAAGTACAACATTTGGGAATTTTTCCCCACACCAATTCAATTTCCTGTGTAACTGGATTTGCATTTTTCTGTCTATACATTCACTCATCTTACATTAATTATCGTTGTTCATTGATTCGTTAATTAAACTGAGTGGTCAGAACACAGAACTGAAAACGTGAGGAGATAATGAGTTAATTCTGCCTATTTAATCAAGAGAAATGATAGTCTCACCATGGACCAATAACAATTCAAGTACAACATTTGGGAATTTTTCCCCACACCAATTCAATTTCCTGAGTAACTGGATTTGCATTTTTCTCTCTATACATTCACTCATCTAAGAGTTTCTTAATACATTAATTATAGTTGTTGATTGATTCGTTAATTGAACTGAATGGTCAGAATACAGAACTGAAAACGCGAGATGACACATGAGATAATCAATGAATTAATTCTGCCTTTTTAATCAAGAGAAATGATAGTTTCACCATGGACCAATAACAATTCAAGTACAACATTTGGGAATTTTTCCCCACACCAATTCAATTTCCTGAGTAACTGGATTTGCATTTTTCTGTCTATACATTCACTCATCTAAGATTTTCTTAATACATTAATTATCGTTGTTCATTGATTCGTTAAATAAACTGAGTGGTCAGAATACAGAACTGAAAACGTGAGGATAATCAATGAGTTAATTCTGCCTTTTTAATCAAGAGAAATGATAGTCTCACCATGGACCAATAACAATTCAAGTACAACATTTGGGAATTTTTCCCCACACCAATTCAATTTCCTGTGTAACTGGATTTGCATTTTTCTGTCTATACATTCACTCATCTAAGAGTTTCTTAATACATGCATTATCGTTGTTCATTGATTCGTTAATTAAACTGAGTGGTCAGAATACAGAACTGAAAACGTGAGGAGATAATGAGTTAATTCTGCCTATTTAATCAAGAGAAATGATAGTCTCACCATGGACCAATAACAATTCAAGTACAACATTTGGGAATTTTTCCCCACACCAATTCAATTTCTTGAGTAACTGGATTTGCTTTTTTCTGTCTATAAATTCACTCATCTAAGAGTTTCTTAATACATTAATTATAGTTGTTGATTGATTCGTTAATTGAACTGAGTGGTCAGAATACAGAACTGAAAACGTGAGGAGACACATGAGATAATCAATGAGTTAATTCGGCCTTTTTAATCAAGAGAAATAATGGTCTCACCATGGACCAATAACAATTCAAGTACAACATTTGGGAATTTTTCCCCACACCAATTCATTGATTCGTTAATTGAACTGAGTGGTCAGAATACAGAACTCAAAACGTGAGGAAACAATGAGATAATCAATGAGTTAATTCTGCCTCTTTAATCAAGAGAAATAATGGTCTCACCATGGACCAATAACAATTCAAGTACAACATTTGGTAATTTTTCCCCACATAAATTCAATTTCTGTACAACATTTGGGAATTTTTCCCCACACCAATTCAATTTCCTGAGTAACTGGATTTGCATTTTTCTGTCTATACATTCACTCATTTAAGAGTTTCTTAATGCATTAATTATAGTTGTTGATTGATTCGTTAATTGAAATGAATGGTCAGAATACAGAACTGAAAACGTGAGAAGACAAATGAGATAATCAATGAGTTAATTCTGCCTTTTTAATCAAGAGAAATGATAGTCTCACCATGGACCAATAACAATTCAAGTACAACATTTGGGAATTTTTCCCCACACCAATTCAATTTCCTGAGTAACTGGATTTGCATTTTTCTGTCTATACATTAACTAATCTAAGAGTTTCTTAATACATTAATTATCGTTGTTCATTGATTCGTTAAATAAACTGAGTGGTCAGAATACAGAACTGAAAACGTGAGGATAATCAATGAGTTAATTCTGCCTTTTTAATCAAGAGAAATGATAGTCTCACCATGGACCAATAACAATTCAAGTACAACATTTGGGAATTTTTCCCCACACCAATTCAATTTCCTGAGTAACTGGATTTGCATTTTTCTCTCTATACATTCACTCATCTAAGAGTTTCTTAATACATTAATTATAGTTGTTGATTGATTCGTTAATTGAACTGAATGGTCAGAATACAGAACTGAAAACGCGAGAAGACACATGAGATAATCAATGAATTAATTCTGCCTTTTTAATCAAGAGAAATGATAGTTTCACCATGGACCAATAACAATTCAAGTACAACATTTGGGAATTTTTCCCCACACCAATTCAATTTCCTGAGTAACTGGATTTGCATTTTTCTGTCTATACATTCACTCATCTAAGATATTCTTAATACATTAATTATCGTTGTTCATTGATTCGTTAAATAAACTGAGTGGTCAGAATACAGAACTGAAAACGTGAGGATAATCAATGAGTTAATTCTGCCTTTTTAATCAAGAGAAATGATAGTCTCACCATGGACCAATAACAATTCAAGTACAACATTTGGGAATTTTTCCCCACACCAATTCAATTTCCTGTGTAACTGGATTTGCATTTTTCTGTCTATACATTCACTCATCTAAGAGTTTCTTAATACATGCATTATCGTTGTTCATTGATTCGTTAATTAAACTGAGTGGTCAGAATACAGAACTGAAAACGTGAGGAGATAATGAGTTAATTCTGCCTATTTAATCAAGAGAAATGATAGTCTCACCATGGACCAATAACAATTCAAGTACAACATTTGGGAATTTTTCCCCACATCAATTCAATTTCTTGAGTAACTGGATTTGCTTTTTTCTGTCTATAAATTCACTCATCTAAGAGTTTCTTAATACATTAATTATAGTTGTTGATTGATTCGTTAATTGAACTGAGTGGTCAGAATACAGAACTGAAAACGTGAGGAGACACATGAGATAATCAATGAGTTAATTCGGCCTTTTTAATCAAGAGAAATAATGGTCTCACCATGGACCAATAACAATTCAAGTACAACATTTGGGAATTTTTCCCCACACCAATTCATTGATTCGTTAATTGAACTGAGTGGTCAGAATACAGAACTCAAAACGTGAGGAAACAATGAGATAATCAATGAGTTAATTCTGCCTCTTTAATCAAGAGAAATAATGGTCTCACCATGGACCAATAACAATTCAAGTACAACATTTGGTAATTTTTCCCCACACAAATTCAATTTCTGTACAACATTTGGGAATTTTTCCCCACACCAATTCAATTTCCTGAGTAACTGGATTTGCATTTTTCTGTCTATACATTCACTCATTTAAGAGTTTCTTAATGCATTAATTATAGTTGTTGATTGATTCGTTAATTGAAATGAATGGTCAGAATACAGAACTGAAAACGTGAGAAGACAAATGAGATAATCAATGAGTTAATTCTGCCTTTTTAATCAAGAGAAATGATAGTCTCACCATGGACCAATAACAATTCAAGTACAACATTTGGGAATTTTTCCCCACACCAATTCAATTTCCTGAGTAACTGGATTTGCATTTTTCTGTCTATACATTAACTAATCTAAGAGTTTCTTAATACATTAATTATCGTTGTTCATTGATTCGTTAAATAAACTGAGTGGTCAGAATACAGAACTGAAAACGTGAGGATAATCAATGAGTTAATTCTGCCTTTTTAATCAAGAGAAATGATAGTCTCACCATGGACCAATAACAATTAAAGTACAACATTTGGGAATTTTTCCCCACACCAATTCAATTTCCTGTGTAACTGGATTTGCATTTTTTTGTCTATACATTCACTCATCTAAGAGTTTCTTAATACATTAATTATCGTTGTTCATTGATTCGTTAATTAAACTGAGTGGTCAGAATACAGAACTGAAAACGTGAGGAGATATTGAGTTAATTCTGCCTATTTAATCAAGAGAAATTATAGTCTCACCATGGACCAATAACAATTCAAGTACAACATTTGGGAATTTCCCCCACACCAATTCAATTTCCTGAGTAACTGGATTTGCATTTTTCTCTCTATACATTCACTCATCTAAGAGTTTCTTAATACATTAATTATAGTTGTTGATTGATTCGTTAATTGAAATGAATGGTCAGAATACAGAACTGAAAACGTGAGAAGACACATGAGATAATCAATGAGTTAATTCTGCCTTTTTAATCAAGAGAAATGATAGTCTCACCATGGACCAATAACAATTCAAGTACAACATTTGGGAATTTTTCCCCACACCAATTCAATTTCCTGAGTAACTGGATTTGCATTTGTCTGTCTATACATTGACTCATCTAAGAGTTTCTTAATACATTAATTATTGTTGTTCATTGATTCGTTAAATAAACTGAGTGGTCAGAATACAGAACTGAAAACGTGAGGAGATATTGAGTTAATTATGCCTATTTAATCAAGAGAAATGATAGTCTCACCATGGATCAATAACAATTCAAGTACAACATTTGGGAATTTTTCCCCACACCAATTCAATTTCTTGAGTAACTGGATTTGCTTTTTTCTGTCTATAAATTCACTCATCTAAGAGTTTCTTAATACATTAATTATAGTTGTTGATTGATTCGTTAATTGAACTGAGTGGTCAGAATACAGAACTGAAAACGTGAGGAGACACATGAGATAATCAATGAGTTAATTCGGCCTTTTTAATCAAGAGAAATAATGGTCTCACCATGGACCAATAACAATTCAAGTACAACATTTGGGAATTTTTCCCCACACCAATTCATTGATTCGTTAATTGAACTGAGTGGTCAGAATACAGAACTCAAAACGTGAGGAAACAATGAGATAATCAATGAGTTAATTCTGCCTCTTTAATCAAGAGAAATAATGGTCTCACCATGGACCAATAACAATTCAAGTACAACATTTGGTAATTTTTCCCCACACCAATTCAATTTCTGTACAACATTTGGGAATTTTTCCCCACACCAATTCAATTTCCTGAGTAACTGGATTTGCATTTTTCTGTCTATACATTCACTCATTTAAGAGTTTCTTAATGCATTAATTATAGTTGTTGATTGATTCGTTAATTGAAATGAATGGTCAGAATACAGAACTGAAAACGTGAGAAGACAAATGAGATAATCAATGAGTTAATTCTGCCTTTTTAATCAAGAGAAATGATAGTCTCATCATGGACCAATAACAATTCAAGTACAACATTTGGGAATTTTTCCCCACACCAATTCAATTTCCTGAGTAACTGGATTTGCATTTTTCTGTCTATACATTAACTAATCTAAGAGTTTCTTAATACATTAATTATCGTTGTTCATTGATTCGTTAAATAAACTGAGTGGTCAGAATACAGAACTGAAAACGTGAGGATAATCAATGAGTTAATTCTGCCTTTTTAATCAAGAGAAATGATAGTCTCACCATGGACCAATAACAATTCAAGTACAACATTTGGGAATTTTTCCTCACACCAATTCAATTTCCTGTGTAACTGGATTTGCATTTTTTTGTCTATACATTCACTCATCTAAGAGTTTCTTAATACATTAATTATCGTTGTTCATTGATTCGTTAATTAAACTGAGTGGTCAGAATACAGAACTGAAAACGTGAGGAGATATTGAGTTAATTCTGCCTATTTAATCAAGAGAAATTATAGTCTCACCATGGACCAATAACAATTCAAGTACAACATTTGGGAATTTCCCCCACACCAATTCAATTTCCTGAGTAACTGGATTTGCATTTTTCTCTCTATACATTCACTCATCTAAGAGTTTCTTAATACATTAATTATAGTTGTTGATTGATTCGTTAATTGAAATGAATGGTCAGAATACAGAACTGAAAACGTGAGAAGACACATGAGATAATCAATGAGTTAATTCTGCCTTTTTAATCAAGAGAAATGATAGTCTCACCATGGACCAATAACAATTCAAGTACAACATTTGGGAATTTTTCCCCACACCAATTCAATTTCCTGAGTAACTGGATTTGCATTTGTCTGTCTATACATTGACTCATCTAAGAGTTTCTTAATACATTAATTATTGTTGTTCATTGATTCGTTAAATAAACTGAGTGGTCAGAATACAGAACTGAAAACGTGAGGAGATATTGAGTTAATTATGTCTATTTAATCAAGAGAAATGATAGTCTCACCATGGATCAATAACAATTCAAGTACAACATTTGGGAATTTTTCCCCACACCAATTCAATTTCTTGAGTAACTGGATTTGCTTTTTTCTGTCTATAAATTCACTCATCTAAGAGTTTCTTAATACATTAATTATAGTTGTTGATTGATTCGTTAATTGAACTGAGTGGTCAGAATACAGAACTGAAAACGTGAGGAGACACATAAGATAATCAATGAGTTAATTCGGCCTTTTTAATCAAGAGAAATAATGGTCTCACCATGGACCAATAACAATACAAGTACAACATTTGGGAATTTTTCCCCACACCAATTCATTGATTCGTTAATTGAACTGAGTGGTCAGAATACAGAACTCAAAACGTGAGGAAACAATGAGATAATCAATGAGTTAATTCTGCCTCTTTAATCAAGAGAAATAATGGTCTCACCATGGACCAATAACAATTCAAGTACAACATTTGGTAATTTTTCCCCACACCAATTCAATTTCTGTACAACATTTGGGAATTTTTCCCCACACCAATTCAATTTCCTGAGTAACTGGATTTGCATTTTTCTGTCTATACATTCACTCATTTAAGAGTTTCTTAATGCATTAATTATAGTTGTTGATTGATTCGTTAATTGAAATGAATGGTCAGAATACAGAACTGAAAACGTGAGAAGACAAATGAGATAATCAATGAGTTAATTCTGCCTTTTTAATCAAGAGAAATGATAGTCTCATCATGGACCAATAACAATTCAAGTACAACATTTGGGAATTTTTCCCCACACCAATTCAATTTCCTGAGTAACTGGATTTGCATTTTTCTGTCTATACATTAACTAATCTAAGAGTTTCTTAATACATTAATTATCGTTGTTCATTGATTCGTTAAATAAACTGAGTGGTCAGAATACAGAACTGAAAACGTGAGGATAATCAATGAGTTAATTCTGCCTTTTTAATCAAGAGAAATGATAGTCTCACCATGGACCAATAACAATTCAAGTACAACATTTGGGAATTTTTCCTCACACCAATTCAATTTCCTGTGTAACTGGATTTGCATTTTTTTGTCTATACATTCACTCATCTAAGAGTTTCTTAATACATTAATTATCGTTGTTCATTGATTCGTTAATTAAACTGAGTGGTCAGAATACAGAACTGAAAACGTGAGGAGATATTGAGTTAATTCTGCCTATTTAATCAAGAGAAATTATAGTCTCACCATGGACCAATAACAATTCAAGTACAACATTTGGGAATTTCCCCCACACCAATTCAATTTCCTGAGTAACTGGATTTGCATTTTTCTCTCTATACATTCACTCATCTAAGAGTTTCTTAATACATTAATTATAGTTGTTGATTGATTCGTTAATTGAAATGAATGGTCAGAATACAGAACTGAAAACGTGAGAAGACACATGAGATAATCAATGAGTTAATTCTGCCTTTTTAATCAAGAGAAATGATAGTCTCACCATGGACCAATAACAATTCAAATACAACATTTGGGAATTTTTCCCCACACCAATTCAATTTCCTGTGTAACT
The DNA here is from genome assembly GCA_032622095.1 of Siphonodentalium dalli. NCBI lineage: Eukaryota > Metazoa > Mollusca > Scaphopoda > Gadilida > Siphonodentaliidae > Siphonodentalium > Siphonodentalium dalli. Next base: position 50,147,218 of record CP136069.1, on the reverse strand, counting down.
GGATTTGCATTTTTCTGTCTATACATTCACTCATCTTACATTAATTATCGTTGTTCATTGATTCGTTAATTAAACTGAGTGGTCAGAATACAGAACTGAAAACGTGAGGAGATAATGAGTTAATTCTGCCTATTTAATCAAGAGAAATTATTGTCTCACCATGGACCAATAACAATTCAAGTACAACATTTGGGAATATGTCCCCACACCAATTCAATTTCTTGAGTAACTGGATTTGCTTTTTTCTGTCTATAAATTCACTCATCTAAGAGTTTCTTAATACATTAATTATAGTTGTTGATTGATTCGTTAATTGAACTGAGTGGTCAGAATACAGAACTGAAAACGTGAGGAGACACATGAGATAATCAATGAGTTAATTCGGCCTTTTTAATCAAGAGAAATAATGGTCTCACCATGGACCAATAACAATTCAAGTACAACATTTGGGAATTTTTCCCCACACCAATTCATTGATTCGTTAATTGAACTGAGTGGTCAGAATACATAACTCAAAACGTGAGGAAACAATGAGATAATCAATGAGTTAATTCTGCCTCTTTAATCAAGAGAAATAATGGTCTCACCATGGACCAATAACAATTCAAGTACAACATTTGGTAATTTTTCCCCACACCAATTCAATTTCTGTACAACATTTGGGAATTTTTCCCCACACCAATTCAATTTCCTGAGTAACTGGATTTGCATTTTTCTGTCTATACATTCACTCATTTAAGAGTTTCTTAATGCATTAATTATAGTTGTTGATTGATTCGTTAATTGAAATGAATGGTCAGAATACAGAACTGAAAACGTGAGAAGACAAATGAGATAATCAATGAGTTAATTCTGCCTTTTTAATCAAGAGAAATGATAGTCTCACCATGGACCAATAACAATTCAAGTACAACATTTGGGAATTTTTCCCCACACCAATTCAATTTCCTGAGTAACTGGATTTGCATTTTTCTGTCTATACATTAACTAATCTAAGAGTTTCTTAATACATTAATTATCGTTGTTCATTGATTCGTTAAATAAACTGAGTGGTCAGAATACAGAACTGAAAACGTGAGGATAATCAATGAGTTAATTCTGCCTTTTTAATCAAGAGAAATGATAGTCTCACCATGGACCAATAACAATTCAAGTACAACATTTGGGAATTTTTCCCCACACCAATTCAATTACCTGTGTAACTGGATTTGCATTTTTTTGTCTATACATTCACTCATCTAAGAGTTTCTTAATACATTAATTATCGTTGTTCATGATTCGTTAATTAAACTGAGTGGTCAGAATACAGAACTGAAAACGTGAGGAGATATTGAGTTAATTCTGCCTATTTAATCAAGAGAAATTATAGTCTCACCATGGACCAATAACAATTCAAGTACAACATTTGGGAATTTCCCCCACACCAATTCAATTTCCTGAGTAACTGGATTTGCATTTTTCTCTCTATACATTCACTCATCTAAGAGTTTCTTAATACATTAATTATAGTTGTTGATTGATTCGTTAATTGAAATGAATGGTCAGAATACAGAACTGAAAACGTGAGAAGACACATGAGATAATCAATGAGTTAATTCTGCCTTTTTAATCAAGAGAAATGATAGTCTCACCATGGACCAATAACAATTCAAGTACAACATTTGGGAATTTTTCCCCACACCAATTCAATTTCCTGAGTAACTGGATTTGCATTTGTCTGTCTATACATTCACTCATCTAAGAGTTTCTTAATACATTAATTATTGTTGTTCATTGATTCGTTAAATAAACTGAGTGGTCAGAATACAGAACTGAAAACGTGAGGATAATCAATGAGTTAATTCAGCCTTTTTAATCAAGAGAAATGATAGTCTCACCATGGACCAATAACAATTCAAGTACAACATTTGGGAATTTTTCCCCACACCAATTCAATTTCCTGTGTAACTGGATTTGCATTTTTCTGTCTATACATTCACTCATCTAAGAGTTTCTTAATACATTCATTATCGTTGTTCATCGATTCGTTAATTAAACTGAGTGGTCAGAATACAGAACTGAAAACGTGAGGAGATAATGAGTTAATTCTGCCTATTTAATCAAGAGAAATGATAGTCTCACCATGGACCAATAACAATTCAAGTACAACATTTGTGAATTTTTCCCCACACCAATTCAATTTCCTGAGTAACTGGATTTGGTTTTTATTCTGTTTATACATTAATTCATCTAAGAGTTTCTTAATTCATTAATTATCGTTGTTCAGTGATTCGTTAATTAAACTGAGTTGTCAGAATACAGAAGTGAAAACGTGAGGAGACACATGAGATAATCAATAAGATAATTCTGCCTTTTAAATCAAGAGAAATAATGGTCTCACCATGGACCTATAACAATTCAAGTACAACATTTGGGAATTTTTCCCCACACCAATTCAATTTCCTGAGTAACTGTGTTTGTATTTTTCTGTCTATACATTCATCTAATAGTTTCTTAATCCATTAATTGTCGTTGTTGATTAATTCGTTAATTGAACTGAGTGGTCAGAATACAGAACTGAAAACGTGAGGGGACACATGAGATAAATAATCAAGTGAATGAACCAGATTGTGTGCAGAGCGATAATGTGGAATGTACAACGAATGAAAATGTTGGAAGAGATATCAATATAACCACTAAGCGCACCCACATCGAATGAAAGGCGAGGTCTCAAAAATCGAAGACAATGTTTTGGTTTTTCAATGAGTTAATTCTGCCGTTTTAATCAAGAGAAATTGGCCGTCGGCAGTTCGGAAGGAGTTAAACGATGTTGGATCTTCCACTTCAGCAGCATTCTCAAGAAAAACAAACATTGCTGTTGTGTAGGATGAACAGTGTAGACCATACCGAGAGCATAGTCTTTGAACACGCCCATTACTCCTTCGACGGGTTCACCATTTCGCTTTTGAAAATTTACCTCAGTGCTTCTGGGTAGACAACGTTCCTAGTTTTCCCGTCTGGTGCATAAACGAACAGACTGGAGGGGGAGCCGACCCGTGAGCATGCAACGTATAGCTGTCCATGTGAGAAACAGGGACTCTGAAGTTGGAGGCCAACAACTTTAAGTGTCTGTCCTTGTGATTTGTTGATTGACATTGCAAAGCTCAATCGAACTGGGAACTGAAGCCGGCGGAACTGTATTGGCGACTCAGTGGGAATCAATGGAATCCTAGGGAGAAAAACATGCTCCCCTTTCGCACATCCAGTGAGTATAGTTGCCTCAATGATATGAGGTTATATTTTCTTCATAGAAAGTCGTGTACCATTACACAACTTAGGTGGTTCAAGATTTCGGAGCAACATGATTGGTGCACCTACCTTCAACTGCAACTGATGAGGTGGCATGCCTGGGGGTTTCAGTGAATTGAGAAACTCGATCGGGTAACTTACAATTTCTATGACTATGACTATGATTATTTATTCATAACTCATTCATATGATATATACAATTATATACACAGCATAACCAAGAAGGTTGTCTACCTGTCGTTTCTGATTGGTCTGGAATGGTATCAATGGAGTGCATAGCATGAAGCTGTCCAGGGACTTGTTCCAACAACTTCAAGTTAACCTCGTCAACAATATCATTTGTAGGAGCTAGGATGGCTCTCTCACAGAGCCATGTGTGATCCGAGAGCTTGCTAGGAAGATCTCTGAAAACATTCACAATAAGCTCACAAAGAGAGGAAACAATCGAGCTCAAAGCAGATAGATCTATTCGTCCTTCGGCATCAAAATTGCACTTGCCATCGCCAATTCTGAGTAACTGGTCGGAAAAATATGCAGCCACGTCAATACCGAACTGATGCGCCCTCATGTTTAATTGTCAGCTTGAGTATTCGAACACTCTTCCAAAGGTAAGATGATTTGATGCAAGCTTTTAATTCATCAGCCTTTGTGCCTTTTGGTAAAATAGGCAGAGTTTGTCGGAAGTCTCCAGACAATAGTAAGGTTATGCCACCCATAATATTGTTACAGCCCCTTATATCTTGCAGTGTTCGATCCAGTGCCTCGAATGCCCTCTTATGTGACATAGTACACTCATCCCAGACAATCAACACATCCTCTCTCAACAGGTGAGCAAGACCAGTACCCTTGCTTATATTACATGTTGGAGTATCGCTCGCATTCAAATTGAGTGGCAGTTTGAATGTTAAATGTGCAGTTCTACCTCCAGGAAGAAGTGTTGCAGCTATGCCAGAGGACAGAGGATGCAACTGCAACAGCGATTTTCCTTTCTTCCCTGACTGTCGCCAATATAAGGTTGGTTACAAACGTTTTCCCAGTGCCCCCTGGGGCGTCGAGAAAATAAATACCACCAAGGTGATTGGCAACACTCTGCAGTATGGTCACATAACAGTGTCGCTGCTCTGGGAGAAGATTTGGTTCGCCCGATGACAGAGTTTGTTCGATGGTATCTAAATCATACGACAGTTCACGTAGCACCTCTCTGGGCAGTGCAGACGTGCGAGAATGTTGAGTGTGAGGGAGACCGAAAGTGTGGAGCTCTGGTCCCCCAAGAGCCAGGATTTTGTTTTCGATCTCGATGAGAGAAGCATTGAAAATATCATCGTTGAATGAAACGTCAATGCCAGGATTTGCAACCTGCAACCTGTACGTAAGATCCTCCGAGAGGTTTTCTCTGAATTGGAGCCACAATTCAAGAGGATTGGCAATACCACATATGTGTCATCGTTGCCTCCCATTGATGGTCGTCTTCCAATAGTCCCCTTTTGAAGCACGCTTCTCTGTAGCTAAGACATAATTGGCCGTCGACAGTTCGCAAGGAGTTAAAAGATGTTGGACCTTCCACTTCATGCAGCAGTATTCTCAAGAAAAAACATTCCTGTTGTGTGGGATGAACAGTGTAGACCCTACCGAGAGCATAGTCTTTGAACACGCCCATGACTCCTTCGACGGGTTCACCGCGCTTGCGGCGGACCCATCGATTATTGACAACGGTGAAATAAGATGGGAGTTCACAGTACAAAATTGTGTTGGCAAAATCATCATCTTGGCAAAGTTTGAAAAAGGCAGTGAGTGTCGTCTCTTTTGGTGCCGATACAACGTGTGCCGCTGTTTGTTCGGTGAAGTACACTCTCTGTCCATTTTCTAAATGCACAGCAAGTCGAAAAACGGCTGGGTGTCTATCGTGGATGGGGAAGTCAAAAATGCGCCAAAAACGCTTTATTGGTACTGATGTACCTACCCATTTGAAATTGAATTAACTCGTCCTTTGTTCTCATGTCTCGTAGGGCGAACATCGCCGCATCTGATCCCTTATTGATGTATTTGCATACATACTTTATAGCTTTTACAGAGTTGCAAAACTCAACGTTTATGTGTGCGTTGAAGATTTTTGATAACATGGGACAATATGGAACAACCCACCTATTGTCTGCAACAAGATCCTGTCCATTTTTAAGTTTTATATTGGCGACATTTCCACCATCATCTGGCGATCTCCTCCTGTAAAGTGGATAGCCATCATGGCCAGTTTGCGTTTCTAAGAGGAACGCCCGAGGGTACCGCTTCGTACACTTTCGATCTTTCATGCAGGGCGAATTAAAATTGAATGGACCACATGGACCGTGTATCATCTGAGCCTTCACAGTCTCGAACAATTCTGGATCGTCATCAGGATCAGGAAATTCGGCAGAAATGAAGCTGTCGATCTGCACAGGGCGTATTTTCTGTTTAAGCCAAGTTAAAATGTGTGCATGTGGTAGTCCTCTCTTTTGCCATTCAACCGTATACATATCGCACACAGGTTGGCCGAAAATGTGCGATTTCTTCAAAAGTTTCATGAGCTTCGTCAATTTCAGACGGAACACTCTAGCTGTCAAGTCATGCCTGTCTTTAGAAACCTGGCCCTCGAACAATTCAACATTCAACTCCTGCCATGCAGGGTTGCACGTGAATGTGATGAAAATGTCCGGACGACCGAAGTGCCTGACAAATGTCATAGCATCCTGCGTCTTCTCCTGCATATATCGCGGGCTACCTGTGAATGTCGACGGGAGGATTACCAGTTGGCCGACTCCGGCTCTTTCCTGATCATTATTTATGCTATCACAGAGGTGTATATATGAATCTGCACGGAGTTTCTTTTGGTTGTTCCGAATATAGAGGAGTCTTTCACCCTCCACTTTGGCGTACATATCCACAGCAAACTGACTGAACAGGTTCCGGCTTCTGTGCAATTGGTTGAAGGACCCATCACGAACCATGAAATGATACGAATAAAAGTCCTTGCATGACACATTCTTGTTGCCGATTGAGTGTGGTATATCGAACTTATATCCGTCTTCACCGAAGACACATAGGAGGGGATTAAAACAATATCACGCTTACCATGCTCTGCGCCTGCTAAAACGACCGCTATCTCATTGGACGCAGGTTCATTAAATCGACCACTGTGTTGATTGAGTGGTCTTCTGTCAGCGTCTATGACCACCTGCAAATTTGGTGTGTTGTGGGTTTCTAGCGCATATTTAAAACTAGACACATAAGAGTTGTGTTGATGGATCATTTGCTGGAGAGTGTATATAACTTCAGGTCTGGTGCCATCAGACAAAGCGGAACGGAGTTCTACCTCTCTATTAAAATCACCAACAAAGTATATCTGCATGTATTGAGGTTGTGCATCATCAGTGGGTTGTAGAGGGCCGATGCGATGGTAAACCTGACCTTGAACTTTGAACGTTGGCATATACACATCTTCAGTTATGATATCTGCCCCAAAAGAAGTCATTTGGAATGCGGCATTATATTTCTGGATGTTCTTGAGAAAATGTTTAGATTCTGGGGTTGAACCACGAAGCAGGTCTTGAAGAGGTTCAGGTGGGTCAGCATGTTGTTCAATCATAACTTTGGCATTCAAGCAGCACATCCCTGGTGGTTCACCTTGCCATTTGAAAGCGCGACAATGTTGACACAATTCGGTCATTCGGGCAATCTGCAAAATTCTGTGCGACTTGTAGTCGATGTGAGGGTCATAAACGAAAGCAGAGTTTTGCCACTCCCCGATCGCGTGTGCATGTCGCCGGCGACTATCAGCCTCGTGATGCCGCTGCTCATCGGTTTCAACGGCTCGAGCATGAACAGCCCTCTCTCGGAGATCTAATAGGCGCTGTTCACGCTGCTGCCCAGTTTCCACTTCTCGAGCCTGAACAGCCCTCTCCCGGAGATCTAATAGGCGCTGTTCACGCTACTGCCCAGTTTCCACTTCTCGAGCCTGAACAGCCCTCTCCAGTTTATCTGATAGGCGCTGTTCACGCTGCTGCCCAGTTTCAACTTCTTGAGCCTGAACAGCCCTCTCCCGTTTATCTGATAGGCGCTGTTCACGCTGCTGCCCAGTTTCAACTTCTCGAGCCTGAACAGCCCTCTCCCGTTTATCTAAAAGGCGCTGCTCACGCTGCTCCCCAGTTTCAGTAGCCTTTTCTATTATCTTACGTTTGGCACCTGAAAGTGTCCGGCCAATGATTGGTCTCTTCTTGGGCGGCATGCCAAAATGAGAAATAATAAAGTAAGATTACAAAAATTCAAAGACACAATACCAAGCAGGACTCAACAATGGCAGTCTGATTGTCACAATACAAAATGATTCAAAGTATTATGATGAATACACAATAATGTTTGCAGTCTGATAACAATGGTCAGAATGCGGGAGATACAATAGAATTATTTTGGCAGTCTGTATTCACAATGCACAAAGCAAGAATGAACAATGATCGAAATTATAAGATTACAAAAATTCAAAGACACAATACCAAGCAGGACTCAACAATGGCAGTCTGATTGTCACAATACAAAATGATTCAAAGTATTATGTATATTATGATGAATGCACTATAATGTTTGCAGTCTGTTCACAATACACAAAGCAAGGATGAACAATGATCGAAGGCAGTCTGACTTTCAGAATGCGGAAAATAGGAATGCACAATAATGTAGGCAGTCTGATTCGTATGGTCAGAAAGCAATGCAATATAATGATTTTGGCAGTCTGATTGTCACAATACAAAATGATTCAAAGTATTATGAATGCACAATAATGTTTGCAGTCTGATAACAATGGTCAGAATGCAGAAAATACAATAGAATTATTTTGGCAGTCTGTTTTCACAATGCACAAAGCAAGAATTAACAATGATCGAAGGCAGTCTGACTTTCAGAAGCGGAAAATAGGAATGCACAATAATGTAGGCAGTCTGATCAATAATGTAGGCAGTCTGATTCGTATGGTCAGAATGCAATGCAATATAATGATTTTGGCAGTCTGAATGAATGACAGTAAAGCACTGATCGAATTAATGGCCGTAGGAATGAATGCGACAAACGCACTGAGGCCGTCGGCGCTCGGTAAACAAATCCAAGCAAACTGCCGATGGCAATAAAGAGCGTTCGTCGTTAACAACTCCGTATATGGTCAATATAAAGATGGTTGATGCCTTAACCCCCGAAGTGGCGTTCGCGGTAATTTTGATGATTGGGATGGGAGAAGAGGTGCTCTGAGCTTCTCCAAAACGCGACCACGACGGTGTTCGTGGGATTTTACCCTTAGATAGGAAGTTTGAGCTCAATCCGCTCAGCCGTTTTAGATTCTATGAAGTACCCACACACACATATATATACGGAAGTCTCAAAATATATAGTACTAGCAGGTTAGCCCGCCACTGGCGGCATTCGTCCCATGGCTTTGTTTCAGAAACATGACATTTTTGAATATGAATTTAATGTTTTTTAAATTTAATATATTTTGTTTCTGAATTGTTTTTTTATTGTTAATTTTTTTTAATTTTAAATTGTTTTAATTAAATTGTAAATTGTTTTAATTATTTTTTTTGTTTCTGGCGGAAAAATTTACCCGTAGAAATCCCCCCTTCCTAGGAACGACAGACAACGCATTCTTTGTTTCGTGAAATCTCTCTACGATAACATTGCATTGAATTTAAAACAAACGCTTCCCGTCGGGAAATCTGTCTTCGGGTCGTTGTTGTTGGCATCACGGCTCCCCGAAAACTTTCACATTGCCGAAAACGTGTATTTAGTAATATCGTTGTTGTTGATATTTACGGCTTGGGGACTATTTTCTTATTTAGCAAGTTTGAGCTCAATCGGTTAGAGTCTATAAAGGACACACTCAAATATATGACACTTCCCGTAGGTAGCAAGTTTGAGCTCAATCGGCATTCCCTGGAATTTCCCGTAGATTGGCAGATTCCAGTAGCTTTATAACGGTATATCTGGGGAGAAATCTGATGCTATATTCGTGATTATCTGGGATGATTTCGGTATATACCGAAGGTATATACTGTAAAAACAGAGCGCGCCATCCGTGCTCGCAGGGAATAAATTTCGAGCGATAACGTTTGCGTTCCCGTATAACTCTGCAGATGCGAATAACGTTGAATGGGAAACAGACGCTCTTTATAGAGATGCGTCAAAAACAAACGCTCATTAAATAATCACTTGATTAACCCCCGCCGTGCCTTTGCGGTGATTTGAGATTGGAGAACGGGTGCTCTGAGCTTCTCTAAACCGCGACTACGGCGGTGTCGGTGTGATTTTACACTTACATACGAAATTTGATCTCAATCTGTACACGCGTTTTGGATTCTATGAAGTACACACACACACATATACGAAGTCTCAAAATATATAGTACTAGCAGGTTAGCCCGCCACCGGCGGCTTGTCCGAAACATGACTTTTTTTAAAATATTTTTTTTTAATTTTTAGCTCCACGCGTTTCAATAAGAAAAAATTGTACCCGGTAGCTCCACCCGTTTCCGAGATCTGGTCTGCGCATGCGCGAAGCTGGCGTCGCACGGACTAGGCGACCCGATAAAATTCGTACCCGGGGCAAGATACATTCACATACCAAATTTCAAGTCGATAGCTCCACCGGTTTCCGAGATCTCGTCTGCGCATGCACGAAGCTGGCGTCGCACGGACTCGGCCACCCGATAAAATTTGTATCCGGGGCAAGATACATTCACATAGCAAATTTCAAGTCGATAGCTCCACCCGTTTGCGAGATAACGCATTCTTTGTTTTTCAATGAGTTAATTCATGGTACCCGTCCTCCCCGTCCTAAACTTCAGAGCGGACAGTCAATTAATCCCGTCGTGAAATCCCTCTGCATAATATTTCGAGCTCTTAGATCAATTCTACCTTTTTAGTTGCATTTCGTCCGCATCCGTATTTCGGACGCATGGGGTCAGTCGTTTAGCCACGTCCATTGGAATCCGCATCGGACGCATGGGGTATCGTTTAGCCACGTCCATTGCAATAAAGAGCGTTGATTGTTAAAACCTCCGTATAAGGTATAGATAAAGAGCGTTTTTGCCTTAACCCCCCCGCCGTGCCTTTGCGGTGATTTGGGAGTGGATAAAGGGTGCTCAGAGCTTCTCGAAAACAGGACTACGGCGGTGTCGGTGGGATTTTACACTTACATACGAAATTTGATCTCAATCTGTACACGCGTTTTGGATTCTATGAAGTACACACACACACACACACACACACACATATATACGAAGTCTCAAAATATATAGTATAGATAGACTAGCAGGTTAGCCCGCCACTGGCGGCATTCGTCCCATGGCTTTGTTTCAGAAACATGACATTTTTGAATATGAATTTAATGTTTTTTAAATTTAATATATTTTGTTTCTGAATTTTTGTTTTAATTTTTTTTTTTTTTTAATTTTAAATTGTTTTAATTAAATTGTAAATTGTTTTAATTAATTTTTTTGTTTCTGGCGGAAAAATTTACACGTAGAAATCCCCCCTTCCTAGGAACGACAGACAACGCATTCTTTGTTTCGTGAAATCTCTCTACGATAACATTGCATTGAATTTAAAACAAACGCTTCCAGTCGGGAAATCTGTCTGCATAATATTTTGAGTCTGCCGTACCCGTCGTAATGTCGTGAAATCTCTCTGCATAATAGATAGCATTGCATTGAATTGGGGAGTGTTTTGGACGGGTCAAATCATGACCACGACCTGACCTTGACCTACAAAATTGTCAATTCAAGGTAAAATCGGATAAAACTTGCTGATTTCGACGAAATTTGGTACAAATGCAGCACAAGTGTCTCGGAACCTGTTACAATTGCTTTTTCGAACAAAGCCATGGGACGAATGCCGCCAGTGGTGTGCTAACCTGCTAGTCTACTATATATTTTGAGAACTACGTATATAAATATATATGTGTTATATATGTGTGTACTTCTTAGAATCGAAAACGGCTGGACCCATCGAGACCAAACTTCCTATATAATGGTAACAAACCACGGGAATGGCCGTCGCGGCGTAATAATATCCCAAAAAGAAACGGTGACACAGAATCGGAAGTGGACCAACGGGATGGTTATAAAATTAACAACTTTAGTTTTTCTGAACAATTCCTACGTGATTTTGGCCTATAGATTAGTTTCGTTTTGGAGAAGCTCAGAGCACCCGTTCTCCACTCTCAGTCACAAAAAACGGCACTTCGGGGTTAATAGCATTGACAGGCGTTTGTTTACGTTATCTGGAACTCGCTTCCTAGACCCCCACGGCATCCCCACGGCAATTTTAATTCACATTCCCAAGACATAACAGGGACAAATATCTATAGCCAGCATCAAGGCGAGTCTTGTGACGTATTAATTCAAATGCTTTCGATCATACAATATTCTCTGTCGCACTCATATTTCGTCATCTACGAATCCACTGCAATCGACCTATTTTTAGAACGCAACACATGGTACCAAAATTACGTCTCGTTGGTGTTGGGGTGCATGGCGGGATTAATTTAAATATGTCATGTTGGTAACAATATCTAGCCGAGAATTCCTCAGACCTACAGACGAATGCCACAAGCAAATTTCAAAATTGGTCACTTGAACTCCCCATGAATATCTTCTGGGAAATTCCATGGAATGCCGATTGAGCCCAAACTTGCTACCTACGGGAAGTGTCATATATATGTGTGTTTCCTTTATAGACTCGAACCGATTGAGCTCAAACTTGCTATCTACGGGAAGTGTCATGGACGGGTTAAATTGTGACCCCGACCTGACCTTGACCTTGAAAATGATCAATTCAAGGTCAAATCGGGTAAAATTGAAAAAAAAAAAATTTAATTAAAAAAAAAAAAAAAATCGGGTAAAATTGAAAAAAAAAAGATTAAATTAAAAAATTAAAAAGGCACAATTAATTCATTAAAAAAAAAAAATTAATTTAAAAAAAAAAAAAAAAAAAAAAAATGTTTCTGACGATCGCCGCCAGTGGCGGGCTAACCTGCTAGTACTGTATAAAACAGCGGTTGATATAAATAAACCCACATATATGTGCACAATATAGTGGAGATATAAACACTTGATATAAGTACCTTTTAACGTCGCAGGAACATTTGCAAATTTTTCGTAGCACCCTAATTTTAAACTTTTTAATTAAATAAATAAAAAAAAGACACAAAAATTTAAATAAGTTATGGGCCTATTCAGAATCAAATAATTCTAATATGAACCTAAGTGAATATTTAGGTCCAAATGTGCGCGAAGCTCACACAGTGGCCACAGGCACCTCACATACAACGGGGTCGCAGGGCCCTCCGACGTTGAATAAAGTATCACTATAATCTGATTATTGAGAATATGCCCGAGTTATATGTACGAGGGAACAAATTTAAGTTATGTCCCATGGGATCTGGGTGGGGGGGGGGGGGGTTCCGGGCACGTATGTCGGGGTGGGTGGTCGATGGGACCAACAAACAATTTTTCCGCAACTCAAATTTTTGTTCATGCAAGTCAACGAAAAGATTTACATGGCGACGTTCCCGACCACTAAAATTGGCCCGGCTCGACTTTTTCTTGATATCATCTGATATTTTGAATCTGACATCCGATACTCCGGACATACTCACGGGATATAGAAGCGACCACTCAATTATCTCACTCGATCTAATATAAAGCATGGCCGCGGTTTCTGGAGTTCAACAATTCTCTTTTATTCAGACTGGATTACCAAAATATCGTTTGAGACACAATACAGGAAAATGTTAGTAGATACAAAATATCGCATCGATTTTCAGATCAATCTCCACACATGTTCGCAATATCCGACGCATTATTTTTAGACGCTGTGCTGTTAGATTTACGTGGGAAAACAATTCAATATTCTTCGCGTTTGAAAAAGCAGAACGAAAAGAAAGATCACGCTCTAATAGATAGAAAATCGGATATCGAACGACTCGAAAGACACAAATAATAGCGAATTATTGAATGAAATTTCTAATATAGACATGCAACTAACCGCTAGTAGAAAGGATAAAATTGCCGGACAAATGATTCGCACCAAAGCCAAGTTCATTGAAGATGGAGAGAAACCGACGAAATATTTCCTAAACATGGAGAAGCGACAGTATATTTCAAAAACCCTAGCTGAAGTAGTGGACCAATCGAACCGCATAGTTACTGACCCCGACAAAATTATGGAAACTACCAAAACGTTTTATGAGGATCTTTACTCAACAAAAACAAACAATGGTGTTAAGTACGAAATCCCACAAGACATAACTTACCGATCTCTAACATCGAATGACGCTGCGTCCATAGAAGGCGAAATAACATACACGGAACTTACCGAAACACTTAAAACATTTAAAAACGGAAAATCACCAGGCCCAGACGGTTAGAGTGTAGAATTTTTCAAATTCTTTTGGAAAGATATTGGAATGTATGTATTGCACTCGTTAAATGATGCTTTAAAAAAAAGGAAATGTCAATTACTCAAAAGCAAGGTATCATCACCCTCATTCCAAAGAAAGACAAAGCTAGACAACATCTTAAAAACTGGCGTCCCATATCCCTCTTAAATATCAACTATATATATTTGGGACTTCTGTCTGTTTGTTTGTTTGTTTGTTAGCAATGGCCGGGAAAACTGCCGGACGGATTTCGACGAAATTTGATAGCTATAGCTACTTTTGTCCGGGGAGTGTTTTGGACGGGTCAAATCGTGACCCCGACCTGACCTTGACCTTCAAAATGGTCAATTCAAGGTCAAATCGCATAACATACCCGGGATGCTTCTATTAATTGACTTCGAAAAAGCATTTGACACAGTTGAATGGTCATTCATTAACAAATGTCTATCGCAATTCAATCTAGGTGACCCAATAAAGAGATGGGTGAAAACATTCTGCACAAATATACAATCTGCAGTTCAAGTAAATGGTAGCATATCTTCATATTTTAATCCATCCAGAGGCTGTAGACAATGGGACCCACTCTCACCCTATATATTTTTGCTTTGCGCTGAGGTACTGGCCACTATCATAAGACAGAACACACATATTCATGGTGTAACACTCGGTAGGACAGAGTACAAGATTAACCAATATGCTGACGACACCACAACAATTCTTGACGGGAGCGATCCTAACTTCCAGGAAGTTCTTAATGTATTGGACTTGTTTGCCAGAATGTCTGGTTTGAAAGTTAATATTGGTAAATGTGAAATTGTTTGGTTGGGGACAAAAAAGAACTGTGGATTGGCACCAATCATAAATTGTCACATTAAGGTATCAAATTCTTTCACGTTGTTAGGTATAAAATTTTGCACTAATCCGACAGAGACTCTGCAACTCAACTACATGGGGAAGATTGATGAATTAAAGAAATCGATAAATAAATGGAAATATAGACTCTTAACACCACTTGATAAAATAATTTTGATAAAATCTATTCTAACACCAACATTTGTTCACTTACTTATGGCTTTGCCAAATCCAGATAAAAAGTTCATAGACGAAATGAATACCATTTTGTTCAGATTTATTTGGAATGGAAAACGTGATAGAATAAAAAGAATGCAACTGCGCGCAGAATATGAAAACGGTGGTTTAAGAATGTTGCACCTAAAATATTTCATCGACTCATTAAAAATGACATGGATTCGAAGGTGCATAACGAAAACAACTCAATGGAGAAATTTGGCACCAAAACAAATAATAAATGACATATGCTACATATGGTTCAAAATATATAAAAAGATGCGAGTCGACTATTGGGAATCTGGCGCGACGTCTTTGTAGTCTGGCGTAATTTTCTGGACATAAAAAGTAAAGAGCCTCGATACGGCATGACGCAGACAATCTGGAACAATGATGAATTGTTGATCGACGACTCAATGAAGACGTCGCTGAGTGGAAGGACAAAGGCGTAATATTAATAAATGATATGTTCACCGAAGACAATAAGCTACATTCCATCGAAAATCTTAGAACTAAGAACAACATCACCACAAACTTTATCACTTTACACGGCTTAAACAGACAAATTAATAGGTTATTAAAACCGACCGATCAAACTATCGTCAGGGTTCAAAATCCAATCATTCCTGAAAATATAGTATCACTACTTCAGAATGAGCGAGGTTGCAGAAATGTTTACGATGAATTCATAAAGGCGACTAATATAGGACAATCATCGTCGCAAATGAAATGGGAAAATGAATTAAGGTGTTCCCTTCACTGGAAACATATTTTTATCACCCTTCAAACTATTAGTCGACACAAAACTACGCTGGTTTCAATACCGAATACTAGAATTATAGGCACGAATCTGGGAGCGGGGACATTGTAAGTTGTCAAAACTTGTACACCAATCCCGTTGTAAATTAATTTACAATAAAATATGTTTAAAGTAATAGGCACGAACAGACGTTTGAACATAATGCGAATGCGGTCAGACGTCTATGTCTCAGATGTAACGTCGCAAATGAATCAATATCGCATATTTTCTTTGACTGTCCATTTGTAAGAACGTTTGTATCTCGCTTTCTCGGAAAAACATTCTTTTTGGGATTGGTGCTCAAAATAAAAACAACAAACTAAACTTTCTTATACTATCAATTCTGAAATATTTAACCCCAACGAACTCTCTCTGAAATTGCTCATTCGAGAATTTGAATTACGATATAAGTCGTATCGATATATTGCACTGAACTCCGACGATCTGAACCATTTCCAACTCGAGTGGGGACCTAATGAAAGCCATGCAACAAACAATAGGGCACACACATAACTATAACTTAACAGGGAACATAATTATCTTGAATAGTAAACAGTCCGAGTTTACAATCTGAGATTCGGCAAACCAATCCAAAGTTCATGAACAAATTTAAGGCAGAATATAACTAGCATAACAACATATATATATATATACGTGAATACATGTACGCATACAATGTTATTAATATATCAAGGTGTATGCAAGGTGCGTGTGAGTTGTGTACGAATGTCGAACCCCCACCATTCCCGTCTATATGTCTATATATCAATGCAATCGTTGTTATCAGATATTGTTCTGCACATAAATGTGTAATATAATGAAAAAAAAAAAGAAGAAAAAAAAGGCTTTTTGACTGTTTTTGCAATGAGTTTGGCTTGAAACACATTAGAATGAGAGAAATAATGTAATTCTAACTGCTTAACTGACTGCAACAGTTATCGTGTTGTATTTTGTTGCAAATGGGTGTCAGTCCCAGCTGTCAGTCCAAGGTAAATTCAAACATAAATTTCGTAACGACAATTTTTTAAACAAAGACTGTCTTAATATCTTATATTAAACCAAGCTAATCAAATTTACACACCTGTAATAAAATACAAATTTCATGATGATCCGACCAAAGGTACGACATGTAGCCCATGCCAAAGGATTTAGTCATGCAAAGACTAAAATACAAGATGGCTGCTGGCGGCCATGTTTTATAGCCGAATGACCCCAAAATGACTCAGTATAGCCTGTAGCCCATGCTAATGGATTGAATTTTAAAATCCAAGATGGCCGCTGGCAGCCATTTTGTTTTGCTGAATGACCCTAAAATGACTCGTTCCTATTTACATGTCAATGTTAACATCCATGACAAATAATATGCACAGCAATTCATATACAGCTGTTTATAGTGAATTCCCCCCGCAAATCTGTGTTTTAGTGTTAAAAGGGGGGTGGGTGTCAAAAAATGGTCGGAAAAAACTGCCGAAAACGGAAAAAAATTTGGTCGCGGGGGTAGGTGGGTCACAACAAGGGTCGAAAGGAAAAAATCAGCATACGTGCCTGAAATATTTTTCCGACCCCCCCCCCCCCCCCTGATGAGATAGAGTTTTGCAGTTTTGAGATACGTATTGTATATGTAATAGGTTAACTGTTATATCTTGTTTTGGTTACGTTTAAGATAGTTATGTTGAATAAACTTTTGCATCTATATCTTCAACAGTTCTAGAAGACTTTGACGGACTGGCAGATTATTGCTTTGATCGGGTTAATATCCAAATGTGTAGTGCAACTTTCATTGATGATTTGAGAGGAAGACATGTACAAGAACAACCATTCCAAGAATTTGAACAGACCATCCCATCGTGAGTATCATATTCGGTACCTCTGTATATTATGAATCCCGATAGATGATTTAAAAACAATATTTTTATTTTAATAATTAATTTACGCAACATATTGTAATGGCATTGCAACAAAGCCACGAGGAGTAGGATGCGCGCGCGCACCGACCGGACGTGAACATTGTTTCGCTCGTTCAAATTGTGCAAAATATTCTTACAAACACCGTTTATTGGCAAGATAGTGCCAATATTTCTCTACAGAAAGGACAACCACGACCACCACCACCACCACCACCAACGTTTTGAAGATATATATTATTTATGTGGTTGTTTCTATTCTCTTAATTATCAATTATCTGACCTACTTTTTTCCAAATCTCCGATTTTCGTGCTACGTAACCACGGCCGCTCGACTCGTTCATTCTGTTTTGTCATAAACTCTCATAACTATTTCACCTGAAATAATTATGATAGTCCCCTGCTTATAAACACATATAGGGCTGCAATTACCCTATTATACTATTCATAAAGATAAAGCCACTTTTCAACACCAACAAATTAAATGTCACGGCACAAACGTCAACAATGAAACTATTGTCAGAAATTGTAACGCCCTCAATATCATATCATTAAGCATATATAAAACTAGCAGGGTAACCCGACTTCGTCCGGGCTGTTTCCCCTCTGCTTTCATCCGGACTTCAGATACCAATTTTCAAATAGTTGGTTTTGAAAACCTCCGTGGATATAACAGCAAAATCCGTCGAAAGGCGCGATTTGACCTTGTATTGATCATTTTGAATGTAACGGTCAGGTCGGGGTCACAATTTGACCCATCCAAAACACTCCCCTGACAAAAGTACACCTAGGTATCAAATTTCGTCCAAATCCCGTCGTTCGGCGCGATTTGACCTTGAATTGACCATTTTGAAGGTCAAGGTCAGGTCGGGTCACGATTTGACCCGTCCAAAACACTCTTCGGACAAAAGTACCCCTAGGTATCAAATTTCGTCGAAATCCGTCCTGCAGTTTTCCCGGCCATTGCTAACCAACAAACAAACAAACAGACAGACAGAAGTCCCAAAATATATAGTAGACTAGCAGGTTAGCCCGCCACTGGCGTGGTTCGTCTCATGGCATTGTCAGAAACATGACTTTTTGTTTTTCAATGAGTTAATTCTGCCTTTTTAATCAAGAGAAATAATGGTCTCACCATGGACCAATAACAATTCAAGTACAACATTTGGTAATTTTTCCCCACACCAATTCAATTTCTGTACAACATTTGGGAATTTTTCCCCACACCAATTCAATTTCCTGAGTAACTGGATTTGCATTTTTCTGTCTATACATTCACTCATTTAAGAGTTTCTTAATGCATTAATTATAGTTGTTGATTGATTCGTTAATTGAAATGAATGGTCAGAATACAGAACTGAAAACGTGAGAAGACAAATGAGATAATCAATGAGTTAATTCTGCCTTTTTAATCAAGAGAAATGATAGTCTCACCATGGACCAATAACAATTCAAGTACAACATTTGGGAATTTTTCCCCAGACCAATTCAATTTCCTGAGTAACTGGATTTGCATGTTTCTGTCTATACATTAACTAATCTAAGAGTTTCTTAATACATTAATTATCGTTGTTCATTGATTCGTTAAATAAACTGAGTGGTCAGAATACAGAACTGAAAACGTGAGGATAATCAATGAGTTAATTCTGCCTTTTTAATCAAGAGAAATGATAGTCTCACCATGGACCAATAACAATTCAAGTACAACATTTGGGAATTTTTCCCCACACCAATTCAATTTCCTGTGTAACTGGATTTGCATTTTTCTGTCTATACATTCACTCATCTTACATTAATTATCGTTGTTCATTGATTCGTTAATTAAACTGAGTGGTCAGAACACAGAACTGAAAACGTGAGGAGATAATGAGTTAATTCTGCCTATTTAATCAAGAGAAATGATAGTCTCACCATGGACCAATAACAATTCAAGTACAACATTTGGGAATTTTTCCCCACACCAATTCAATTTCCTGAGTAACTGGATTTGCATTTTTCTCTCTATACATTCACTCATCTAAGAGTTTCTTAATACATTAATTATAGTTGTTGATTGATTCGTTAATTGAACTGAATGGTCAGAATACAGAACTGAAAACGCGAGAAGACACATGAGATAATCAATGAATTAATTCTGCCTTTTTAATCAAGAGAAATGATAGTTTCACCATGGACCAATAACAATTCAAGTACAACATTTGGGAATTTTTCCCCACACCAATTCAATTTCCTGAGTAACTGGATTTGCATTTTTCTGTCTATACATTCACTCATCTAAGATTTTCTTAATACATTAATTATCGTTGTTCATTGATTCGTTAAATAAACTGAGTGGTCAGAATACAGAACTGAAAACGTGAGGATAATCAATGAGTTAATTCTGCCTTTTTAATCAAGAGAAATGATAGTCTCACCATGGACCAATAACAATTCAAGTACAACATTTGGGAATTTTTCCCCACACCAATTCAATTTCCTGTGTAACTGGATTTGCATTTGTCTGTCTATACATTCACTCATCTAAGAGTTTCTTAATACATTAATTATTGTTGTTCATTGATTCGTTAAATAAACTGAGTGGTCAGAATACAGAACTGAAAACGTGAGGAGATATTGAGTTAATTATGCCTATTTAATCAAGAGAAATGATAGTCTCACCATGGACCAATAACAATTCAAGTACAACATTTGGGAATTTTTCCCCACACCAATTCAATTTCTTGAGTAACTGGATTTGCTTTTTTCTGTCTATAAATTCACTCATCTAAGAGTTTCTTAATACATTAATTATAGTTGTTGATTGATTCGTTAATTGAAATGAATGGTCAGAATACAGAACTGAAAACGTGAGAAGACAAATGAGATAATCAATGAGTTAATTCTGCCTTTTTAATCAAGAGAAATGATAGTCTCACCATGGACCAATAACAATTCAAGTACAACATTTGGGAATTTTTCCCCACACCAATTCAATTTCCTGAGTAACTGGATTTGCATTTTTCTGTCTATACATTAACTAATCTAAGAGTTTCTTAATACATTAATTATCGTTGTTCATTGATTCGTTAAATAAACTGAGTGGTCAGAATACAGAACTGAAAACGTGAGGATAATCAATGAGTTAATTCTGCCTTTTTAATCAAGAGAAATGATAGTCTCACCATGGACCAATAACAATTCAAGTACAACATTTGGGAATTTTTCCCCACACCAATTCAATTTCCTGTGTAACTGGATTTGCATTTTTTTGTCTATACATTCACTCATCTAAGAGTTTCTTAATACATTAATTATCGTTGTTCATTGATTCGTTAATTAAACTGAGTGGTCAGAATACAGAACTGAAAACGTGAGGAGATATTGAGTTAATTCTGCCTATTTAATCAAGAGAAATTATAGTCTCACCATGGACCAATAACAATTCAAGTACAACATTTGGGAATTTCCCCCACACCAATTCAATTTCCTGAGTAACTGGATTTGCATTTTTCTCTCTATACATTCACTCATCTAAGAGTTTCTTAATACATTAATTATAGTTGTTGATTGATTCGTTAATTGAAATGAATGGTCAGAATACAGAACTGAAAACGTGAGAAGACACATGAGATAATCAATGAGTTAATTCTGCCTTTTTAATCAAGAGAAATGATAGTCTCACCATGGACCAATAACAATTCAAGTACAACATTTGGGAATTTTTCCCCACACCAATTCAATTTCCTGAGTAACTGGATTTGCATTTTTCTGTCTATACATTAACTAATCTAAGAGTTTCTTAATACATTAATTATCGTTGTTCATTGATTCGTTAAATAAACTGAGTGGTCAGAATACAGAACTGAAAACGTGAGGATAATCAATGAGTTAATTCTGCCTTTTTAATCAAGAGAAATGATAGTCTCACCATGGACCAATAACAATTCAAGTACAACATTTGGGAATTTTTCCCCACACCAATTCAATTTCCTGTGTAACTGGATTTGCATTTTTTTGTCTATACATTCACTCATCTAAGAGTTTCTTAATACATTAATTATCGTTGTTCATTGATTCGTTAATTAAACTGAGTGGTCAGAATACAGAACTGAAAACGTGAGGAGATATTGAGTTAATTCTGCCTATTTAATCAAGAGAAATTATAGTCTCACCATGGACCAATAACAATTCAAGTACAACATTTGGGAATTTCCCCCACACCAATTCAATTTCCTGAGTAACTGGATTTGCATTTTTCTCTCTATACATTCACTCATCTAAGAGTTTCTTAATACATTAATTATAGTTGTTGATTGATTCGTTAATTGAAATGAATGGTCAGAATACAGAACTGAAAACGTGAGAAGACACATGAGATAATCAATGAGTTAATTCTGCCTTTTTAATCAAGAGAAATGATAGTCTCACCATGGACCAATAACAATTCAAGTACAACATTTGGGAATTTTTCCCCACACCAATTCAATTTCCTGAGTAACTGGATTTGCATTTTTCTGTCTATACATTAACTAATCTAAGAGTTTCTTAATACATTAATTATCGTTGTTCATTGATTCGTTAAATAAACTGAGTGGTCAGAATACAGAACTGAAAACGTGAGGATAATCAATGAGTTAATTCTGCCTTTTTAATCAAGAGAAATGATAGTCTCACCATGGACCAATAACAATTCAAGTACAACATTTGGGAATTTTTCCCCACACCA
This sequence comes from Siphonodentalium dalli, assembly GCA_032622095.1. Lineage (NCBI taxonomy): Eukaryota > Metazoa > Mollusca > Scaphopoda > Gadilida > Siphonodentaliidae > Siphonodentalium > Siphonodentalium dalli. Next base: position 50,124,999 of record CP136069.1, on the reverse strand, counting down.
ATTCAATTTCCTGTGTAACTGGATTTGCATTTTTTTGTCTATACATTCACTCATCTAAGAGTTTCTTAATACATTAATTATCGTTGATCATTGATTCGTTAATTAAACTGAGTGGTCAGAATACAGAACTGAAAACGTGAGGAGATATTGAGTTAATTCTGCCTATTTAATCAAGAGAAATTATATTCTCACCATGGACCAATAACAATTCAAGTACAACATTTGGGAATTTCCCCCACACCAATTCAATTTCCTGAGTAACTGGATTTGCATTTTTCTCTCTATACATTCACTCATCTAAGAGTTTCTTAATACATTAATTATAGTTGTTGATTGATTCGTTAATTGAAATGAATGGTCAGAATACAGAACTGAAAACGTGAGAAGACACATGAGATAATCAATGAGTTAATTCTGCCTTTTTAATCAAGAGAAATGATAGTCTCACCATGGACCAATAACAATTCAAGTACAACATTTGGGAATTTTTCCCCACACCAATTCAATTTCCTGAGTAACTGGATTTGCATTTGTCTGTCTATACATTCACTCATCTAAGAGTTTCTTAATACATTAATTATTGTTGTTCATTGATTCGTTAAATAAACTGAGTGGTCAGAATACAGAACTGAAAACGTGAGGAGATATTGAGTTAATTATGCCTATTTAATCAAGAGAAATTATAGTCTCACCATGGACCAATAACAATTCAAGTACAACATTTGGGAATTTTTCCCCACACCAATTCAATTTCTTGAGTAACTGGATTTGCTTTTTTCTGTCTATAAATTCACTCATCTAAGAGTTTCTTAATACATTAATTATAGTTGTTGATTGATTCGTTAATTGAACTGAGTGGTCAGAATACAGAACTGAAAACGTGAGGAGACACATGAGATAATCAATGAGTTAATTCGGCCTTTTTAATCAAGAGAAATAATGGTCTCACCATGGACCAATAACAATTCAAGTACAACATTTGGGAATTTTTCCCCACACCAATTCATTGATTCGTTAATTGAACTGAGTGGTCAGAATACAGAACTCAAAACGTGAGGAAACAATGAGATAATCAATGAGTTAATTCTGCCTCTTTAATCAAGAGAAATAATGGTCTCACCAAGGACCAATAACAATTCAAGTACAACATTTGGTAATTTTTCCCCACACCAATTCAATTTCTGTACAACATTTGGGAATTTTTCCCCACACCAATTCAATTTCCTGAGTAACTGGATTTGCATTTTTCTGTCTATACATTCACTCATTTAAGAGTTTCTTAATGCATTAATTATAGTTGTTGATTGATTCGTTAATTGAAATGAATGGTCAGAATACAGAACTGAAAACGTGAGAAGACAAATGAGATAATCAATGAGTTAATTCTGCCTTTTTAATCAAGAGAAATGATAGTCTCACCATGGACCAATAACAATTCAAGTACAACATTTGGGAATTTTTCCCCACACCAATTCAATTTCCTGAGTAACTGGATTTGCATTTTTCTGTCTATACATTAACTAATCTAAGAGTTTCTTAATACATTAATTATCGTTGTTCATTGATTCGTTAAATAAACTGAGTGGTCAGAATACAGAACTGAAAACGTGAGGATAATCAATGAGTTAATTCTGCCTTTTTAATCAAGAGAAATGATAGTCTCACCATGGACCAATAACAATTCAAGTACAACATTTGGGAATTTTTCCCCACACCAATTCAATTTCCTGTGTAACTGGATTTGCATTTTTTTGTCTATACATTCACTCATCTAAGAGTTTCTTAATACATTAATTATCGTTGTTCATTGATTCGTTAATTAAACTGAGTGGTCAGAATACAGAACTGAAAACGTGAGGAGATATTGAGTTAATTCTGCCTATTTAATCAAGAGAAATTATAGTCTCACCATGGACCAATAACAATTCAAGTACAACATTTGGGAATTTCCCCCACACCAATTCAATTTCCTGAGTAACTGGATTTGCATTTTTCTCTCTATACATTCACTCATCTAAGAGTTTCTTAATACATTAATTATAGTTGTTGATTGATTCGTTAATTGAAATGAATGGTCAGAATACAGAACTGAAAACGTGAGAAGACACATGAGATAATCAATGAGTTAATTCTGCCTTTTTAATCAAGAGAAATGATAGTCTCACCATGGACCAATAACAATTCAAGTACAACATTTGGGAATTTTTCCCCACACCAATTCAATTTCCTGTGTAACTGGATTTGCATTTTTTTGTCTATACATTCACTCATCTAAGAGTTTCTTAATACATTAATTATCGTTGTTCATTGATTCGTTAATTAAACTGAGTGGTCAGAATACAGAACTGAAAACGTGAGGAGATATTGAGTTAATTCTGCCTATTTAATCAAGAGAAATTATAGTCTCACCATGGACCAATAACAATTCAAGTACAACATTTGGGAATTTCCCCCACACCAATTCAATTTCCTGAGTAACTGGATTTGCATTTTTCTCTCTATACATTCACTCATCTAAGAGTTTCTTAATACATTAATTATAGTTGTTGATTGATTCGTTAATTGAAATGAATGGTCAGAATACAGAACTGAAAACGTGAGAAGACACATGAGATAATCAATGAGTTAATTCTGCCTTTTTAATCAAGAGAAATGATAGTCTCACCATGGACCAATAACAATTCAAGTACAACATTTGGGAATTTTTCCCCACACCAATTCAATTTCCTGAGTAACTGGATTTGCATTTGTCTGTCTATACATTCACTCATCTAAGAGTTTCTTAATACATTAATTATTGTTGTTCATTGATTCGTTAAATAAACTGAGTGGTCAGAATACAGAACTGAAAACGTGAGGAGATATTGAGTTAATTATGCCTATTTAATCAAGAGAAATTATAGTCTCACCATGGACCAATAACAATTCAAGTACAACATTTGGGAATTTTTCCCCACACCAATTCAATTTCTTGAGTAACTGGATTTGCTTTTTTCTGTCTATAAATTCACTCATCTAAGAGTTTCTTAATACATTAATTATAGTTGTTGATTGATTCGTTAATTGAACTGAGTGGTCAGAATACAGAACTGAAAACGTGAGGAGACACATGAGATAATCAATGAGTTAATTCGGCCTTTTTAATCAAGAGAAATAATGGTCTCACCATGGACCAATAACAATTCAAGTACAACATTTGGGAATTTTTCCCCACACCAATTCATTGATTCGTTAATTGAACTGAGTGGTCAGAATACAGAACTCAAAACGTGAGGAAACAATGAGATAATCAATGAGTTAATTCTGCCTCTTTAATCAAGAGAAATAATGGTCTCACCATGGACCAATAACAATTCAAGTACAACATTTGGTAATTTTTCCCCACACCAATTCAATTTCTGTACAACATTTGGGAATTTTTCCCCACACCAATTCAATTTCCTGAGTAACTGGATTTGCATTTTTCTGTCTATACATTCACTCATTTAAGAGTTTCTTAATGCATTAATTATAGTTGTTGATTGATTCGTTAATTGAAATGAATGGTCAGAATACAGAACTGAAAACGTGAGAAGACAAATGAGATAATCAATGAGTTAATTCTGCCTTTTTAATCAAGAGAAATGATAGTCTCACCATGGACCAATAACAATTCAAGTACAACATTTGGGAATTTTTCCCCACACCAATTCAATTTCCCGAGTAACTGGATTTGCATTTTTCTGTCTATACATTAACTAATCTAAGAGTTTCTTAATACATTAATTATCGTTGTTCATTGATTCGTTAAATAAACTGAGTGGTCAGAATACAGAACTGAAAACGTGAGGATAATCAATGAGTTAATTCTGCCTTTTTAATCAAGAGAAATGATAGTCTCACCATGGACCAATAACAATTCAAGTACAACATTTGGGAATTTTTCCCCACACCAATTCAATTTCCTGTGTAACTGGATTTGCATTTTTTTGTCTATACATTCACTCATCTAAGAGTTTCTTAATACATTAATTATCGTTGTTCATGATTCGTTAATTAAACTGAGTGGTCAGAATACAGAACTGAAAACGTGAGGAGATATTGAGTTAATTCTGCCTATTTAATCAAGAGAAATTATAGTCTCACCATGGACCAATAACAATTCAAGTACAACATTTGGGAATTTCCCCCACACCAATTCAATTTCCTGAGTAACTGGATTTGCATTTTTCTCTCTATACATTCACTCATCTAAGAGTTTCTTAATACATTAATTATAGTTGTTGATTGATTCGTTAATTGAAATGAATGGTCAGAATACAGAACTGAAAACGTGAGAAGACACATGAGATAATCAATGAGTTAATTCTGCCTTTTTAATCAAGAGAAATGATAGTCTCACCATGGACCAATAACAATTCAAGTACAACATTTGGGAATTTTTCCCCACACCAATTCAATTTCCTGAGTAACTGGATTTGCATTTGTCTGTCTATACATTCACTCATCTAAGAGTTTCTTAATACATTAATTATTGTTGTTCATTGATTCGTTAAATAAACTGAGTGGTCAGAATACAGAACTGAAAACGTGAGGATAATCAATGAGTTAATTCAGCCTTTTTAATCAAGAGAAATGATAGTCTCACCATGGACCAATAACAATTCAAGTACAACATTTGGGAATTTTTCCCCACACCAATTCAATTTCCTGTGTAACTGGATTTGCATGTTTCTGTCTATACATTCACTCATCTAAGAGTTTCTTAATACATTCATTATCGTTGTTCATCGATTCGTTAATTAAACTGAGTGGTCAGAATACAGAACTGAAAACGTGAGGAGATAATGAGTTAATTCTGCCTATTTAATCAAGAGAAATGATAGTCTCACCATGGACCAATAACAATTCAAGTACAACATTTGTGAATTTTTCCCCACACCAATTCAATTTCCTGAGTAACTGGATTTGGTTTTTTTTCTGTTTATACATTAATTCATCTAAGAGTTTCTTAATTCATTAATTATCGTTGTTCAGTGATTCGTTAATTAAACTGAGTTGTCAGAATACAGAAGTGAAAACGTGAGGAGACACATGAGATAATCAATAAGATAATTCTGCCTTTTAAATCAAGAGAAATAATGGTCTCACCATGGACCTATAACAATTCAAGTACAACATTTGGGAATTTTTCCCCACACCAATTCAATTTCCTGAGTAACTGTGTTTGTATTTTTCTGTCTATACAATCATCTAATAGTTTCTTAATCCATTAATTATCGTTGTTGATTAATTCGTTAATTGAACTGAGTGGTCAGAATACAGAACTGAAAACGTGAGGGGACACATGAGATAAATAATCAAGTGAATGAACCAGATTGTGTGCAGAGCGATAATGTGGAATGTACAACGAATGAAAATGTTGGAAGAGATATCAATATAACCACTAAGCGCACCCACATCGAATGAACGGCGAGGTCTCAAAAATCGAAGACAATGTTTTGGTTTTTCAATGAGTTAATTCTGCCGTTTTAATCAAGAGAAATTGGCCGTCGGCAGTTCGGAAGGAGTTAAACGATGTTGGATCTTCCACTTCAGCAGCATTCTCAAGAAAAACAAACATTGCTGTTGTGTAGGATGAACAGTGTAGACCCTACCGAGAGCATAGTCTTTGAACACGCCCATTACTCCTTCGACGGGTTCACCATTTCGCTTTTGAAAATTTACCTCAGTGCTTCTGGGTAGACAACGTTCCTAGTTTTCCCTTCTGGTGCATAAACGAACAGACTGGAGGGGGAGCCGAACGTGAGCATGCAACGTATAGCTGTCCATGTGAGAAACAGGGACTCTGAAGTTGGAGGCCAACAACTTTAAGTGTCTGTCCTTGTGATTTGTTGATTGACATTGCAAAGCTCAATCGAACTGGGAACTGAAGCCGGCGGAACTGTATTGGCGACTCAGTGGGAATCAATGGAATCCTAGGGAGAAAAACATGCTCCCCTTTCGCACATCCAGTGAGTATAGTTGCCTCAATGATATGAGGTGATATTTTCTTGATAGAAAGTCGTGTACCATTACACAACTTAGGTGGTTCAAGATTTCGGAGCAACATGATTGGTGCACCTACCTTCAACTGCAACTGATGAGGTGGCATGCCTGGGGGTTTCAGTGAATTGAGAAACTCGATCGGGTAATTTACAATTTCTATGACTATGACTATGATTATTTATTCATAACTCATTCATATGATATATACAATTATATACACAGTGTAATAGTATAACATTCAATGAGCTATCGGGGACAGCATAACCAAGAAGGTTGTCTACCTGTCGTTTCTGATTGGTCTGGAATGGTATCAATGGAGTGCATAGAATGAAGCTGTCCAGGGACTTGTTCCAACAACTTCAAGTTAACCTCGTCAACAATATCATTTGTAGGAGCTAGGATGGCTCTCTCACAGAGCCATGTGTGATCCGAGAGCTTGCTAGGAAGATCTCTGAAAACATTCACAATAAGCTCACAAAGAGAGGAAACAATCGAGCTCAAAGCAGATAGATCTATTCGTCCTTCGGCATCAAAATTGCACTTGCCATCGCCAATTCTGAGTAACTGGTCGGAAAAATATGCAGCCACGTCAATACCGAACTGATGCGCCCTCATGTTTAATTGTCAGCTTGAGTATTCGAACACTCTTCCAAAGGTAAGATGATTTGATGCAAGCTTTTAATTCATCAGCCTTTGTGCCTTTTGGTAAAATAGGCAGAGTTTGTCGGAAGTCTCCAGACAATAGTAAGGTTATGCCACCCATAATATTGTTACAGCCCCTTATATCTTGCAGTGTTCGATCCAGTGCCTCGAATGCCCTCTTATGTGACATAGTACACTCATCCCAGACAATCAACACATCCTCTCTCAACAGGTGAGCAAGACCAGTACCCTTGCTTATATTACATGTTGGAGTATCGCTCGCATTCAAATTGAGTGGCAGTTTGAATGTTAAATGTGCAGTTCTACCTCCAGGAAGAAGTGTTGCAGCTATGCCAGAGGACAGAGGATGCAACTGCAACAGCGATTTTCCTTTCTTCCCTGACTGTCGCCAATATAAGGTTGGTTACAAACGTTTTCCCAGTGCCCCCGGGGGCGTCGAGAAAATAAATACCACCAAGGTGATTGGCAACACTCTGCAGTATGGTCACATAACAGTGTCGCTGCTCTGGGAGAAGATTTGGTTCGCCCGATGACAGAGTTTGTTCGATGGTATCTAAATCATACGACAGTTCACGTAGCACCTCTCTGGGCAGTGCAGACGTGCGAGAATGTTGAGTGTGAGGGAGACCGAAAGTGTGGAGCTCTGGTCCCCCAGAGCCAGGATTTTGTTTTCGATCTCGATGAGAGAAGCATTGAAAATATCATCGTTGAATGAAACGTCAATGCCAGGATTTGCAACCTGCAACCTGTACGTAAGATCCTCCGAGAGGTTTTCTCTGAATTGGAGCCACAATTCAAGAGGATTGGCAATACCACATATGTGTCATCGTTGCCTCCCATTGATGGTCGTCTTCCAATAGTCCCCTTTTGAAGCACGCTTCTCTGTAGCTAAGACATAATTGGCCGTCGACAGTTCGCAAGGAGTTAAAAGATGTTGGACCTTCCACTTCATGCAGCAGTATTCTCAAGAAAAAACATTCCTGTTGTGTGGGATGAACAGTGTAGACCCTACCGAGAGCATAGTCTTTGAACACGCCCATGACTCCTTCGACGGGTTCACCGCGCTTGCGGCGGACCCATCGATTATTGACAACGGTGAAATAAGATGGGAGTTCACAGTACAAAATTGTGTTGGCAAAATCATCATCTTGGCAAAGTTTGAAAAAGGCAGTGAGTGTCGTCTCTTTTGGTGCCGATACAACGTGTGCCGCTGTTTGTTCGGTGAAGTACACTCTCTGTCCATTTTCTAAATGCACAGCAAGTCGAAAAACGGCTGGGTGTCTATCGTGGATGGGGAAGTCAAAAATGCGCCAAAAACGCTTTATTGGTACTGATGTACCTACCCATTTGAAATTGAATTAACTCGTCCTTTGTTCTCATGTCTCGTAGGGCGAACATCGCCGCATCTGATCCCTTATTGATGTATTTGCATACATACTTTATAGCTTTTACAGAGTTGCAAAACTCAACGTTTATGTGTGCGTTGAAGATTTTTGATAACATGGGACAATATGGAACAACCCACCTATTGTCTGCAACAAGATCCTGTCCATTTTTAAGTTTTATATTGGCGACATTTCCACCATCATCTGGCGATCTCCTCCTGTAAAGTGGATAGCCATCATGGCCAGTTTGCGTTTCTAAGAGGAACGCCCGAGGGTACCGCTTCGTACATTTTCGATCTTTCATGCAGGGCGAATTAAAATTGAATGGACCACATGGACCGTGTATCATCTGAGCCTTCACAGTCTCGAACAATTCTGGATCGTCATCAGGATCAGGAAATTCGGCAGAAATGAAGCTGTCGATCTGCACAGGGCGTATTTTCTGTTTAAGCCAAGTTAAAATGTGTGCATGTGGTAGTCCTCTCTTTTGCCATTCAACCGTATACATATCGCACACAGGTTGGCCGAAAATGTGCGATTTCTTCAAAAGTTTCATGAGCTTCGTCAATTTCAGACGGAACACTCTAGCTGTCAAGTCATGCCTGTCTTTAGAAACCTGGCCCTCGAACAATTCAACATTCAACTCCTGCCATGCAGGGCTGCACGTGAATGTGATGAAAATGTCCGGACGACCGAAGTGCCTGACAAATGTCATAGCATCCTGCGTCTTCTCCTGCATATATCGCGGGCTACCTGTGAATGTCGACGGGAGGATTACCAGTTGGCCGACTCCGGCTCTTTCCTGATCATTATTTATGCTATCACAGAGGTGTATATATGAATCTGCACGGAGTTTCTTTTGGTTGTTCCGAATATAGAGGAGTCTTTCACCCTCCACTTTGGCGTACATATCCACAGCAAACTGACTGAACAGGTTCCGGCTTCTGTGCAATTGGTTGAAGGACCCATCACGAACCATGAAATGATACGAATAAAAGTCCTTGCATGACACATTCTTGTTGCCGATTGAGTGTGGTATATCGAACGTATATCCGTCTTCACCGAAGACACATAGGAGGGGATTAAAACAATATCACGCTTACCATGCTCTGCGCCTGCTAAAACGACCGCTATCTCATTGGACGCAGGTTCATTAAATCGACCACTGTGTTGATTGAGTGGTCTTCTGTCAGCGTCTATGACCCCCTGCAAATTTGGTGTGTTGTGGGTTTCTAGCGCATATTTAAAACTAGACACATAAGAGTTGTGTTGATGGATCATTTGCTGGAGAGTGTATATAACTTCAGGTCTGGTGCCATCAGACAAAGCGGAACGGAGTTCTACCTCTCTATTAAAATCACCAACAAAGTATATCTGCATGTATTGAGGTTGTGCATCATCAGTGGGTTGTAGAGGGCCGATGCGATGGTAAACCTGACCTTGAACTTTGAACGTTGGCATATACACACCTTCAGTTATGATATCTGCCCCAAAAGAAGTCATTTGGAATGCGGCATTATATTTCTGGATGTTCTTGAGAAAATGTTTAGATTCTGGGGTTGAACCACGAAGCAGGTCTTGAAGAGGTTCAGGTGGGTCAGCATGTTGTTCAATCATAACTTTGGCATTCAAGCAGCACATCCCTGGTGGTTCACCTTGCCATTTGAAAGCGCGACAATGTTGACACAATTCGGTCATTCGGGCAATCTGCAAAATTCTGTGCGACTTGTAGTCGATGTGAGGGTCATAAACGAAAGCAGAGTTTTGCCACTCCCCGATCGCGTGTGCATGTCGCCGGCGACTATCAGCCTCGTGAAGCCGCTGCTCATCGGTTTCAACGGCTCGAGCATGAACAGCCCTCTCTCGGAGATCTAATAGGCGCTGTTCACGCTGCTGCCCAGTTTCCACTTCTCGAGCCTGAACAGCCCTCTCCCGGAGATCTAATAGGCGCTGTTCACGCTACTGCCCAGTTTCCACTTCTCGAGCCTGAACAGCCCTCTCCAGTTTATCTGATAGGCGCTGTTCACGCTGCTGCCCAGTTTCAACTTCTTGAGCCTGAACAGCCCTCTCCCGTTTATCTGATAGGCGCTGTTCACGCTGCTGCCCAGTTTCAACTTCTCGAGCCTGAACAGCCCTCTCCCGTTTATCTAAAAGGCGCTGCTCACGCTGCTCCCCAGTTTCAGTAGCCTTTTCTATTATCTTACGTTTGGCACCTGAAAGTGTCCGGCCAATGATTGGTCTCTTCTTGGGCGGCATGCCAAAATGAGAAATAATAAAGTAAGATTACAAAAATTCAAAGACACAATACCAAGCAGGACTCAACAATGGCAGTCTGATTGTCACAATACAAAATGATTCAAAGTATTATGATGAATACACAATAATGTTTGCAGTCTGATAACAATGGTCAGAATGCGGGAGATACAATAGAATTATTTTGGCAGTCTGTATTCACAATGCACAAAGCAAGAATGAACAATGATCGAAATTATAAGATTACAAAAATTCAAAGACACAATACCAAGCAGGACTCAACAATGGCAGTCTGATTGTCACAATACAAAATGATTCAAAGTATTATGTATATTATGATGAATGCACTATAATGTTTGCAGTCTGTTCACAATACACAAAGCAAGGATGAACAATGATCGAAGGCAGTCTGACTTTCAGAATGCGGAAAATAGGAATGCACAATAATGTAGGCAGTCTGATTCGTATGGTCAGAAAGCAATGCAATATAATGATTTTGGCAGTCTGATTGTCACAATACAAAATGATTCAAAGTATTATGAATGCACAATAATGTTTGCAGTCTGATAACAATGGTCAGAATGCAGAAAATACAATAGAATTATTTTGGCAGTCTGTTTTCACAATGCACAAAGCAAGAATTAACAATGATCGAAGGCAGTCTGACTTTCAGAATGCGGAAAATAGGAATGCACAATAATGTAGGCAGTCTGATCAATAATGTAGGCAGTCTGATTCGTATGGTCAGAATGCAATGCAATATAATGATTTTGGCAGTCTGAATGAATGACAGTAAAGCACTGATCGAATTAATGGCCGTAGGAATGAATGCGACAAACGCACTGAGGCCGTCGGCGCTCGGTAAACAAATCCAAGCAAACTGCCGATGGCAATAAAGAGCGTTCGTCGTTAACAACTCCGTATATGGTCAATATAAAGATGGTTGATGCCTTAACCCCCGAAGTGGCGTTTGCGGTAATTTTGATGATTGGGATGGGAGAAGAGGTGCTCTGAGCTTCTCCAAAACGCGACCACGACGGTGTCCGTGGGATTTTACCCTTAGATAGGAAGTTTGAGCTCAATCCGCTCAGCCGTTTTAGATTCTATGAAGTACCCACACACACATATATATACGGAAGTCTCAAAATATATAGTACTAGCAGGTTAGCCCGCCACCGGCGGCTTGTCCGAAACATGACATTTTTATATATTTTTTTTTAATTTTTAGCTCCACGCGTTTCAATAAGAAAAATTTGTACCCGGTAGCTCCACCAGTTTCCGAGATCTGGTCTGCGCATGAAAATTTGTACCCGGCGCAAGATACATTCACATGCCAAATTTCAAGTCGATAGCTCCACCGTTTCCGAGATCTCGTCTGCGCATGCGCTGCACGGGCGTCGCACGGGCTCGGCGACCCGATAAAATTTGTACCCGGCGCAAGATACATTCACATAGCAAATGTCAAGTCGATAGCTCCACCCGTTTCCGAGATTTCGTCTGCGCATGCGCTGCACGGGCGTCGCACGGGCTCGGCGACCCGATAAAATTTGTACCCGGCGCAAGATACATTCACATAGCAAATTTCAAGTCGATAGCTCCACCCGTTTCCGAGATCTCGTCTGTGCATGCGCTGCACGGGCGTCGCACGGGCTCGCCAATACGACAACGACCACCGCCTGGTCAAACTACACACACGTACCAAGTTTCGTCTCGATCGGTCGAGAATCGTAGATTTGTATGAAGTACAACACACACACAAACATAAATATATAAGAGAGATATGTAAATTAGATAGATTGTATCAAAATATATAGGAGAGATATGTAAATGATCTACACACCATTACTGGTGTTTGTCAAAGTTTAGTGGGGTATATCAATACTCATTCACGATCATATCATTGAGGTCCGGAGGGTGTGGGCTATCTCTCGAATACAAGGAGTTCTCAAAATATATAGAAGAGATAGACTAGCAGGTTAGCCCGCCACTGGCGGCATTCGTCCCATGGCTTGGTTTCAGAAACATGACATTTTTGAATATGAATTTAATGTTTTTTAAATTTAATATATTTTGTTTCTGAATTGTTTTTTTATTGTTAATTTTTTTTAATTTTAAATTGTTTTAATTAAATTGTAAATTGTTTTAATTATTTTTTTTGTTTCTGGCGGAAAAATTTACCCGTAGAAATCCCCCCTTCCTAGGAACGACAGAGAACGCATTCTTTGTTTCGTGAAATCTCTCTACGATAACATTGCATTGAATTTAAAACAAACGCTTCCCGTCGGGAAATCTGTCTGCATAATATTTTGAGTCTGCCGTACCCGTCGTAATGTCGTGAAATCTCTCTGCATAATAGATAACATTGCATTGAATCTGTTGTTGGCATTCAGGGCTTCGGGTCGTTGTTGTTGGCATCACGGCTCCCCGAAAACTCTCACATTGCCGAAAACGTGTATTTAGTAATATCGTTGTTGTTGATATTTACGGTTTGGGGACTATTTTCTTATTTAGCAAGTTTGAGCTCAATCGGTTCGAGTCTATAAAGGACACACTCATATATATGACACTTCCCGTGGGTAGCAAGTTTGAGCTCAATCGGCATTCCCTGGAATTTCCCGTAGATTGGCAGATTCCAGTAGCTTTATAACGGTATATCTGGGGAGAAATCTGATGTTATATTCGTGATTATCTGGGATGATTTCGGTATATAACTATATACTGTAAAAACAAAGCGCGCCATCCGTGCTCGCAGGGTTGGTCAGAAACAAATGTTTTTTAAATTTAATGTATGTTCCGTATATCTCTCTGCAGATGCAAATAACGTTGAATGGCAAACAGACGCTCTTTATAGAGATGCGTCAAAAACAAACGCTCATTAAATAATGACTTGATTAACCCACGCCGTGCCTTTGCGGTGATTTGAGATTGGAGAACGGGTGCTCTGAGCTTCTCTAAACCGCGACCACGGTCGTGTCGATGGTATTTGACACTTACATAGGAAGTTTGAGATCAATCTCTACACTCGTTTTGGATTCTATGAAGTACACACACACACACACACATATATACGAAGTCTCAAAATATATAGTATAGACTAGGAGGTTAGCCCGCCACTGGCGGCATTCGTCCCATGGCTTTGTTTCAGAAACATGACATTTTTGTAATTATTTTGTTTTTATTTATTTTTGTTTTTTATTTTTGAATATGAATTTAATGTTTTTTAAATTTAATATATTTTGTTTCTGAATTGTTATTTTATTGTTAATTTTTTTTAATTTTAAATTGTTTTAATTAAATTGTTTTAATTAATTTTTTTGTTTCTGGCGGAAAAATTTACCCGTAGAAATCCCCCCTTCCAAGGAACGACAGACAACGCATTCTTTGTTTCGTGAAATCTCTCTACGATAACATTGCATTGAATTTAAAACAAACGCTTCCCGTCGGGAAATCTGTCTTCGGGTCGTTGTTGTTGGCATCACGGCTCCCCGAAAACTTTCACATTGCCGAAAACGTGTATTTAGTAATATCGTTGTTGTTGATATTTACGGCTTGGGGACTATTTTCTTATTTAGCAAGTTTGAGCTCAATCGGTTAGAGTCTATAAAGGACACACTCATATATATGACACTTCCCGTAGGTAGCAAGTTTGAGCTCAATCGGCATTCCCTGGAATTTCCCGTAGATTGGCAGATTCCAGTAGCTTTATAACGGTATATCTGGGGAGAAATCTGATGCTATATTCGTGATTATCTGGGATGATTTCGGTATATACCGAAGGTATATACTGTAAAAACAGAGCGCGCCATCCGTGCTCGCAGGGAATAAATTTCGAGCGATAACGTTTGCGTTCCCGTATAACTCTGCAGATGCGAATAACGTTGAATGGGAAACAGACGCTCTTTATAGAGATGCGTCAAAAACAAACGCTCATTAAATAATCACTTGATTAACCCCCGCCGTGCCTTTGCGGTGATTTGAGATTGGAGAACGGGTGCTCTGAGCTTCACTAAACCGCGACTACGGCGGTGTCGGTGTGATTTTACACTTACATACGAAATTTGATCTCAATCTGTACACGCGTTTTGGATTCTATGAAGTACACACACACACACACACACACACATATACGAAGTCTCAAAAATATATAGTACTAGCAGGTTAGCCCGCCACCGGCGGCTTGTCCGAAACATGACTTTTTTTAAAAAAAATTTTTAATTTTTAGCTCCACGCGTTTCAATAAGAAAAATTTGTACCCGGTAGCTCCACCCGTTTCCGAGATCTGGTCTGCGCATGCGCGAAGCTGGCGTCGCACGGACTAGGCGACCCGATAAAATTCGTACCCGGGGCAAGATACATTCACATACCAAATTTCAAGTCGATAGCTCCACCGGTTTCCGAGATCTCGTCTGCGCATGCACGAAGCTGGCGTCGCACGGACTCGGCCATCCGATAAAATTTGTATCCGGGGCAAGATACATTCACATAGCAAATTTCAAGTCGATAGCTCCACCCGTTTGCGAGATAACGCATTCTTTGTTTTTCAATGAGTTAATTCATGGTACCCGTCCCCCCCGTCCTAAACTTCAGAGCGGACAGTCAATTAATCCCGTCGTGAAATCCCTCTGCATAATATTTCGAGCTCTTAGATCAATTCTACCTTTTTAGTTGCATTTCGTCCGCATCCGTATTTCGGACGCATGGGGTCAGTCGTTTAGCCACGTCCATTGGAATCCGCATCGGACGCATGGGGTATCGTTTAGCCACGTCCATTGCAATAAAGAGCGTTAATTGTTAAAACCTCCGTATAAGGTATAGATAAAGAGCGTTATTGCCTTAACCCCCCCGCCGTGCCTTTGCGGTGATTTGGGAGTGGATAAAGGGTGCTCAGAGCTTCTCGAAAACAGGGCTACGGCGGTGTCGGTGGGATTTTACACTTACATACGAAATTTGATCTCAATCTGTACACGCGTTTTGGATTCTATGAAGTACACACACACACACACACACACACATATATACGAAGTCTCAAAATATATAGTATAGACTAGCAGGTTAGCCCGCCACCGGCGGCTTGTCCGAAACATGACTTTTTTTAAAATATTTTTTTTTAATTTTTAGCTTCACGCGTTTCAATAAGAAAAAATTGTACCCGGTAGCTCCACCCGTTTCCGAGATCTGGTCTGCGCATGCGCGAAGCTGGCGTCGCACGGACTAGGCGACCCGATAAAATTCGTACCCGGGGCAAGATACATTCACATACCAAATTTCAAGTCGATAGCTCCACCGGTTTCCGAGATCTCGTCTGCGCATGCGCGAAGCTGGCGTCGCACGGACTCGGCCACCCGATAAAATTTGTATCCGGGGCAAGATACATTCACATAGCAAATTTCAAGTCGATAGCTCCACCCGTTTGCGAGATAACGCATTCTTTGTTTTTCAATGAGTTAATTCATGGTACCCGTCCTCCCCGTCCTAAACTTCAGAGCGGACAGTCAATTAATCCCGTCGTGAAATACCTCTGCATAATATTTCGAGCTCTTAGATCAATTCTACCTTTTTAGTTGCATTTCGTCCGCATCCGTATTCGGACGCATGGGGTCAGTCGTTTAGCCACGTCCATTGGAATCCGCATCGGACGCATGGGGTATCGTTTAGCCACGTCCATTGCAATAAAGAGCGTTGATTGTTAAAACCTCCGTATAAGGTATAGATAAAGAGCGTTATTGCCTTAACCCCCCCGCCCTGCTTTTGCGGTGATTTGGGAGTGGCTAAAGGGTGCTCAGAGCTTCTCGAAAACAGGACTACGGCGGTGTCGGTGGGATTTTACACTTACATACGAAATTTGATCTCAATCTGTACACGCGTTTTGGATTCTATGAAGTACACACACACACACACACACACACATATATACGAAGTCTCAAAATATATAGTATAGATAGACTAGCAGGTTAGCCCGCCACTGGCGGCATTCGTCCCATGGCTTTGTTTCAGAAACATGACATTTTTGAATATGAATTTAATGTTTTTTAAATTTAATATATTTTGTTTCTAAATTGTTTTTTTTATTGTTTTTTTTTTTTAATTTTAAATTGTTTTAATTAAATTGTAAATTGTTTTAATTAATTTTTTTGTTTCTGGCGGAAAAATTTACACGTAGAAATCCCCCCTTCCTAGGAACGACAGACAACGCATTCTTTGTTTCGTGAAATCTCTCTACGATAACATTGCATTGAATTTAAAACAAACGCTTCCAGTCGGGAAATCTGTCTGCATAATATTTTGAGTCTGCCGTACCCGTCGTAATGTCGTGAAATCTCTCTGCATAATAGATAGCATTGCATTGAATTGGGGAGTGTTTTGGACGGGTCAAATCATGACCACGACCTGACCTTGACCTACAAAATTGTCAATTCAAGGTAAAATCGGATAAAACTTGCTGATTTCGACGAAATTTGGTACAAATGCAGCACACGTGTCTCGGAACCTGTTACAATTGCTTTTTCGAACAAAGCCATGGGACGAATGCCGCCAGTGGTGGGCTAACCTGCTAGTCTACTATATATTTTGAGAACTACGTATATAAATATATATGTGTTATATATGTGTGTACTTCTTCGAATCGAAAACGGCTGGACCCATCGAGACCAAACTTCCTATATAATGGTAACAAACCACGGGAATGGCCGTCGCGGCGTAATAATATCCTAAAAAGAAACGGTGACACAGAATCGGAAGTGGACCAACGGGATGGTTATAAAATTAACAACTTTAGTTTTTCTGACCAATTCCTACGTGATTTTGGCCTATAGATTAGTTTCGTTTTGGAGAAGCTCAGAGCACCCGTTCTCCACTCTCAGTCACAAAAAACGGCACTTCGGGGTTAATAGCATTGACAGGCGTTTGTTTACGTTATCTGGAACTCGCTTCCTAGACCCCCACGGCAATTTTAATTCACATTCCCAAGACATAACAGGGACAAATATCTATAGCCAGCATCAAGGCGAGTCTTGTGACGTATTGATTCAAATGCTTTCGATCATACAATATTCTCTGTCGCACTCATATTTCGTCATCTACGAATCCACTGCAATCGACCTATTTTTAGAACGCAACACATGGTACCAAAATTACGTCTCGTTGGTGTTGGGGTGCATGGCGGGATTAATTTAAATATGTCATGTTGGTAACAATATCTAGCCGAGAATTCCTCAGACCTACAGACGAATGCCACAAGCAAATTTCAAAATTGGTCACTTGAACTCCCCATGAATATCTTCTGGGAAATTCCATGGAATGCCGATTGAGCCCAAACTTGCTACCTACGGGAAGTGTCATATATATGTGTGTGTCCTTTATAGACTCGAACCGATTGAGCTCAAACTTGCTATCTACGGGAAGTGTCATGGACGGGTTAAATTGTGACCCCGACCTGACCTTGACCTTGAAAATGATCAATTCAAGGTCAAATCGGGTAAAATTGAAAAAAAAAAAAATTTAATTAAAAAAAAAAAAAAAATCGGGTAAAATTGAAAAAAAAAAGATTAAATTAAAAAATTAAAAAGGCACAATTAATTCATTGAAAAAAAAAAAATTAAATTAAAAAATTAATTTAAAAAAAAAAAAAAAAAAAATGTTTCTGACGATCGCCGCCAGTGGCGGGCTAACCTGCTAGTACTGTATAAAACAGCGGTTGATATAAATAAACCCACATATATGTGCACAATATAGTGGAGATATAAACACTTGATATAAGTACCTTTTAACGTCGCAGGAACATTTGCAAATTTTTCGTAGCACCCTAATTTTAAACTTTTTAATTAAATAAATAAAAAAAAGACACAAAAATTTAAATAAGTTATGGGCCTATTCAGAATCAAATAATTCTAATATGAACCTAAGTGAATATTTAGGTCCAAATGTGCGCGAAGCTCACACAGTGGCCACAGGCACCTCACATACAACGGGGTCGCAGGGCCCTCCGACGTTGAATAAAGTATCACTATAATCTGATTATTGAGAATATGCCCGAGTTATATGTACGAGGGAACAAATTTAAGTTATTTCCCATGGGATCTGGGTGGGGGGGGGGGGGGGTTCCGGGCACGTATGTCGGGGTGGGTGGTCGATGGGACCAACAAACAATTTTTCCGCAACTCAAATTTTTGTTCATGCAAGTCAACGAAAAGATTTACATGGCGACGTTCCCGACCACTAAAATTGGCCCGGCTCGACTTTTTCTTGATATCATCTGATATTTTGAATCTGACATCCGATACTCCGGACATACTCACGGGATATAGAAGCGACCACTCAATTATCTCACTCGATCTAATATAAAGCATGGCCGCGGTTTCTGGAGTTCAACAATTCTCTTTTATTCAGACTGGATTACCAAAATATCGTTAGAGACACAATACAGGAAAATGTTAGTAGATACAAAATATCGCATCGATTTTCAGATCAATCTCCACACATGTTCGCAATATCCGACGCATTATTTTTAGACGCTGTGCTGTTAGATTTACGTGGGAAAACAATTCAATATTCTTCGCGTTTGAAAAAGCAGAACGAAAAGAAAGATCACGCTCTAATAGATAGAAAATCGGATATCGAACGACTCGAAAGACACAAATAATAGCGAATTATTGAATGAAATTTCTAATATAGACATGCAACTAACCGCTAGTAGAAAGGATAAAATTGCCGGACAAATGATTCGCACCAAAGCCAAGTTCATTGAAGATGGAGAGAAACCGACGAAATATTTCCTAAACATGGAGAAGCGACAGTATATTTCAAAAACCCTAGCTGAAGTAGTGGACCAATCGAACCGCATAGTTACTGACCCCGACAAAATTATGGAAACTACCAAAACGTTTTATGAGGATCTTTACTCAACAAAAACAAACAATGGTGTTAAGTACGAAATCCCACAAGACATAACTTACGATCTCTAACATCGAATGACGCTGCGTCCATAGAAGGCGAAATAACATACACGGAACTTACCGAAACACTTAAAACATTTAAAAACGGAAAATCACCAGGCCCAGACGGTTAGAGTGTAGAATTTTTCAAATTCTTTTGGAAAGATATTGGAATGTATGTATTGCACTCGTTAAATGATGCTTTAAAAAAAAGGAAATGTCAATTACTCAAAAGCGAGGTATCATCACCCTCATTCCAAAGAAAGACAAAGCTAGACAACATCTTAAAAACTGGCGTCCCATATCCCTCTTAAATATCAACTATATATATTTGGGACTTCTGTCTGTTTGTTTGTTTGTTTGTTAGCAATGGCCGGGAAAACTGCCGGACGGATTTCGACGAAATTTGATAGCTATAGCTACTTTTGTCCGGGGAGTGTTTTGGACGGGTCAAATCGTGACCCCGACCTGACCTTGACCTTCAAAATGGTCAATTCAAGGTCAAATCGCATAACATACCCGGGATGCTTCTATTAATTGACTTCGAAAAAGCATTTGACACAGTTGAATGGTCATTCATTAACAAATGTCTATCGCAATTCAATCTAGGTGACCCAATAAAGAGATGGGTGAAAACATTCTGCACAAATATACAATCTGCAGTTCAAGTAAATGGTAGCATATCTTCATATTTTAATCCATCCAGAGGCTGTAGACAAGGGGACCCACTCTCACCCTATATATTTTTGCTTTGCGCTGAGGTACTGGCCACTATCATAAGACAGAACACACATATTCATGGTGTAACACTCGGTAGGACAGAGTACAAGATTAACCAATATGCTGACGACACCACAACAATTCTTGACGGGAGCGATCCTAACTTCCAGGAAGTTCTTAATATATTGGACTTGTTTGCCAGAATGTCTGGTTTGAAAGTTAATATTGGTAAATGTGAAATTGTTTGGTTGGGGACAAAAAAGAACTGTGGATTGGCACCAATCATAAATTGTCACATTAAGGTATCAAATTCTTTCACGTTGTTAGGTATAAAATTTTGCACTAATCCGACAGAGACTCTGCAACTCAACTACATGGGGAAGATTGATGAATTAAAGAAATCGATAAATAAATGGAAATATAGACTCTTAACACCACTTGGTAAAATAATTTTGATAAAATCTATTCTAACACCAAAATTTGTTCACTTATTTATGGCTTTGCCAAATCCAGATAAAAAGTTCATAGACGAAATGAATACCATTTTGTTCAGATTTATTTGGAATGGAAAACGTGATAGAATAAAAAGAATGCAACTGCGCGCAGAATATGAAAACGGTGGTTTAAGAATGTTGCACCTAAAATATTTCATCGACTCATTAAAAATGACATGGATTCGAAGGTGCATAACGAAAACAACTCAATGGAGAAATTTGGCACCAAAACAAATAATAAATGACATATGCTACATATGGTTCAAAATATATAAAAAGATGCGAGTCGACTATTGGGAATCTGGCGCGACGTCTTTGTAGTCTGGCGTAATTTTCTGGACATAAAAAGTAAAGAGCCTCGATACGGCATGACGCAGACAATCTGGAACAATGATGAATTGTTGATCGACGACTCAATGAAGACGTCGCTGAGTGGAAGGACAAAGGCATAATATTAATAAATGATATGTTCACCGAAGACAATAAGCTACATTCCATCGAAAATCTTAGAACTAAGAACAACATCACCACAAACTTTATCACTTTACACGGCTTAAACAGACAAATTAATAGGTTATCAAAACCGACCGATCAAACTATCGTCAGGGTTCAAAATCCAATCATTCCTGAAAATATAGTATCACTACTTCAGAATGAGCGAGGTTGCAGAAATGTTTACGATGAATTCATAAAGGCGACTAATATAGGACAATCATCGTCGCAAATGAAATGGGAAAATGAATTAAGGTGTTCCCTTCACTGGAAACATATTTTTATCACCCTTCAAACTATTAGTCGACACAAAACTACGCTGGTTTCAATACCGAATACTAGAATTATAGGCACGAATCTGGGAGCGGGGACATTGTAAGTTGTCAAAACTTGTACACCAATCCCGTTGTAAATTAATTTACAATAAAATATGTTTAAAGTAATAGGCACGAACAGACGTTTGAACATAATGCGAATGCGGTCAGACGTCTATGTCTCAGATGTAACGTCGCAAATGAATCAATATCGCATATTTTCTTTGACTGTCCATTTGTAAGAACGTTTGTATCTCGCTTTCTCGGAAAAACATTCTTTTTGGGATTGGTGCTCAAAATAAAAACAACAAACTAAACTTTCTTATACTATCAATTCTGAAATATTTAACCCCAACGAACTCTCTCTGAAATTGCTCATTCGAGAATTTGAATTACGATATAAGTCGTATCGATATATTGCACTGAACTCCGACGATCTGAACCATTTCCAACTCGAGTGTGGGGACCTAATGAAAGCCATGCAACAAACAATAGGGCACACACATAACTATAACTTAACAGGGAACATAATTATCTTGAATAGTAAACAGTCCGAGTTTACAATCTGAGATTCGGCAAACCAATCCAAAGTTCATGAACAAATTTAAGACAGAATATAACTAGCATAACAACATATATATATATATACGTGAATACATGTACGCATACAATGTTATTAATATATCAAGGTGTATGCAAGGTGCGTGTGAGTTGTGTACGAATGTCGAACCCCCACCATTCCCGTCTATATGTCTATATATCAATGCAATCGTTGTTATCAGATATTGTTCTGCACATAAATGTGTAATATAATGAAAAAAAAGAAGAAAAAAAAGAGGCTTTTTGACTGTTTTTGCAATGAGTTTGGCTTGAAACACATTAGAATGAGAGAAATAATGTAATTCTAACTGCTTAACTGACTGCAACAGTTATCGTGTTGTATTTTGTTGCAAATGGGTGTCAGTCCCAGCTGTCAGTCCAAGGTAAATTCAAACATAAATTTCGTAACGACAATTTTTTAAACAAAGACTGTCTTAATATCTTATATTAAACCAAGCTAATCAAATTTACACACCTGTAATAAAATACAAATTTCAAGATGATCCGACCAAAGGTACGACATGTAGCCCATGCCAAAGGATTTAGTCATGCAAAGACTAAAATACAAGATGGCTGCTGGCGGCCATGTTTTATAGCCGAATGACCCCAAAATGACTCATGCAGATCAGACAAACAGTATAGCCTGTAGCCCATGCTAATGGATTGAATTTTAAAATCCAAGATGGCCGCTGGCAGCCATTTTGTTTTGCTGAATGACCCTAAAATGACTCGTTCCTATTTACATGTCAATGTTAACATCCATGACAAATAATATGCACAGCAATTCATATACAGCTGTTTATAGTGAATTCCCCCCGCAAATCTGTGTTTTAGTGTTAAAAGGGGGGTGGGTGTCAAAAAATGGTCGGAAAAAACTGCCGAAAACGGAAAAAAATTTGGTCGCGGAGGTAGGTGGGTCCCAACAAGGGTCGAAAGGAAAAAATCAGCATACGTGCCTGAAATATTTTTCCGACCCCCCCCCCCCCCTGATGAGATAGAGTTTTGCAGTTTTGAGATACGTATTGTATATGTAATAGGTTAACTGTTATATCTTGTTTTGGTTACGTTTAAGATAGTTATGTTGAATAAACTTTTGCATCTATATCTTCAACAGTTCTAGAAGACTTTTACGGACTGGCAGATTATTGCTTTGATCGGGTTAATATCCAAATGTGTAGTGCAACTTTCATTGATGATTTGAGAGGAAGACATGTACAAGAACAACCATTGCAAGAATTTGAACAGACCATCCCATCGTGAGTATCATATTCGGTACCTCTGTATATTATGAATCCCGATAGATGATTTAAAAACAATATTTTTATTTTAATAATTAATTTACGCAACATATTGTAATGGCATTGCAACAAAGCCACGAGGAGTAGGATGCGCGCGCGCACCGACCGGACGTGAACATTGTTTCGCTCGTTCAAATTGTGCAAAATATTCTTACAAACACCGTTTATTGGCAAGATAGTGCCAATATTTCTCTACAGAAAGGACAACCACGACCACCACCACCACCACCACCAACGTTTTGAAGATATATATTATTTATGTGGTTGTTTCTATTCTCTTAATTATGAATTATCTGACCTACTTTTTTCCAAATCTCCGATTTTCGTGCTACGTAACCACGGCCGCTCGACTCGTTCATTCTGTTTTGTGTCATAAACTCTCATAACTATTTCACCTGAAATAATTATGATAGTCCCCTGCTTATAAACACATATAGGGTTGCAATTACCCTATTATACTATTCATAAAGATAAAGCCACTTTTCAACACCAACAAATTAAATGTCACGGCACAAACGTCAACAATGAAACTATTGTCAGAAATTGTAACGCCCTCAATATCATATCATTAAGCATATATAAAACTAGCAGGGTAACCCGACTTCGTCCGGGCTGTTTCCCCCTCTGCTTTCATCCGGACTTCAGATACCAATTTTCAAATAGTTGGTTTTGAAAACCTCCGTGGATATAACAGCGAAATCCGTCGAAAGGCGCGATTTGACCTTGTATTGATCATTTTGAATGTAACGGTCAGGTCGGGGTCACAATTTGACCCATCCAAAACACTCCCCTGACAAAAGTACACCTAGGTATCAAATTTCGTCCAAATCCCGTCGTTCGGCGCGATTTGACCTTGAATTGACCATTTTGAAGGTCAAGGTCAGGTCGGGTCACGATTTGACCCGTCCAAAACACTCTTCGGACAAAAGTACCCCTAGGTATCAAATTTCGTCGAAATCCGTCCTGCAGTTTTCCCGGCCATTGCTAACCAACAAACAAACAAACAGACAGACAGAAGTCCCAAAATATATAGTAGACTAGCAGGTTAGCCCGCCACTGGCGTGGTTCGTCTCATGGCTTTGTCAGAAACATGACTTTTTGTTTTTCAATGAGTTAATTCTGCCTTTTTAATCAAGAGAAATAATGGTCTCACCATGGACCAATAACAATTCAAGTACAACATTTGGTAATTTTTCCCCACACCAATTCAATTTCTGTACAACATTTGGGAATTTTTCCCCACACCAATTCAATTTCCTGAGTAACTGGATTTGCATTTTTCTGTCTATACATTCACTCATTTAAGAGTTTCTTAATGCATTAATTATAGTTGTTGATTGATTCGTTAATTGAAATGAATGGTCAGAATACAGAACTGAAAACGTGAGAAGACAAATGAGATAATCAATGAGTTAATTCTGCCTTTTTAATCAAGAGAAATGATAGTCTCACCATGGACCAATAACAATTCAAGTACAACATTTGGGAATTTTTCCCCAGACCAATTCAATTTCCTGAGTAACTGGATTTGCATGTTTCTGTCTATACATTAACTAATCTAAGAGTTTCTTAATACATTAATTATCGTTGTTCATTGATTCGTTAAATAAACTGAGTGGTCAGAATACAGAACTGAAAACGTGAGGATAATCAATGAGTTAATTTTGCCTTTTTAATCAAGAGAAATGATAGTCTCACCATGGACCAATAACAATTCAAGTACAACATTTGGGAATTTTTCCCCACACCAATTCAATTTCCTGTGTAACTGGATTTGCATTTTTCTGTCTATACATTCACTCATCTTACATTAATTATCGTTGTTCATTGATTCGTTAATTAAACTGAGTGGTCAGAACACAGAACTGAAAACGTGAGGAGATAATGAGTTAATTCTGCCTATTTAATCAAGAGAAATGATAGTCTCACCATGGACCAATAACAATTCAAGTACAACATTTGGGAATTTTTCCCCACACCAATTCAATTTCCTGAGTAACTGGATTTGCATTTTTCTCTCTATACATTCACTCATCTAAGAGTTTCTTAATACATTAATTATAGTTGTTGATTGATTCGTTAATTGAACTGAATGGTCAGAATACAGAACTGAAAACGCGAGAAGACACATGAGATAATCAATGAATTAATTCTGCCTTTTTAATCAAGAGAAATGATAGTTTCACCATGGACCAATAACAATTCAAGTACAACATTTGGGAATTTTTCCCCACACCAATTCAATTTCCTGAGTAACTGGATTTGCATTTTTCTGTCTATACATTCACTCATCTAAGATTTTCTTAATACATTAATTATCGTTGTTCATTGATTCGTTAAATAAACTGAGTGGTCAGAATACAGAACTGAAAACGTGAGGATAATCAATGAGTTAATTCTGCCTTTTTAATCAAGAGAAATGATAGTCTCACCATGGACCAATAACAATTCAAATACAACATTTGGGAATTTTTCCCCACACCAATTCAATTTCCTGTGTAACTGGATTTGCATTTTTCTGTCTATACATTCACTCATCTTACATTAATTATCGTTGTTCATTGATTCGTTAATTAAACTGAGTGGTCAGAATACAGAACTGAAAACGTGAGGAGATAATGAGTTAATTCTGCCTATTTAATCAAGAGAAATGATAGTCTCACCATGGACCAATAACAATTCAAGTACAACATTTGGGAATTTTTCCCCACACCAATTCAATTTCTTGAGTAACTGGATTTGCTTTTTTCTGTCTATAAATTCACTCATCTAAGAGTTTCTTAATACATTAATTATAGTTGTTGATTGATTCGTTAATTGAACTGAGTGGTCAGAATACAGAACTGAAAACGTGAGGAGACACATGAGATAATCAATGAGTTAATTCGGCCTTTTTAATCAAGAGAAATAATGGTCTCACCATGGACCAATAACAATTCAAGTACAACATTTGGGAATTTTTCCCCACACCAATTCATTGATTCGTTAATTGAACTGAGTGGTCAGAATACAGAACTCAAAACGTGAGGAAACAATGAGATAATCAATGAGTTAATTCTGCCTCTTTAATCAAGAGAAATAATGGTCTCACCATGGACCAATAACAATTCAAGTACAACATTTGGTAATTTTTCCCCACACCAATTCAATTTCTGTACAACATTTGGGAATTTTTCCCCACACCAATTCAATTTCCTGAGTAACTGGATTTGCATTTTTCTGTCTATACATTCACTCATTTAAGAGTTTCTTAATGCATTAATTATAGTTGTTGATTGATTCGTTAATTGAAATGAATGGTCAGAATACAGAACTGAAAACGTGAGAAGACAAATGAGATAATCAATGAGTTAATTCTGCCTTTTTAATCAAGAGAAATGATAGTCTCACCATGGACCAATAACAATTCAAGTACAACATTTGGGAATTTTTCCCCACACCAATTCAATTTCCTGTGTAACTGGATTTGCATTTTTTTGTCTATACATTCACTCATCTAAGAGTTTCTTAATACATTAATTATCGTTGTTCATTGATTCGTTAATTAAACTGAGTGGTCAGAATACAGAACTGAAAACGTGAGGAGATATTGAGTTAATTCTGCCTATTTAATCAAGAGAAATTATAGTCTCACCATGGACCAATAACAATTCAAGTACAACATTTGGGAATTTCCCCCACACCAATTCAATTTCCTGAGTAACTGGATTTGCATTTTTCTCTCTATACATTCACTCATCTAAGAGTTTCTTAATACATTAATTATAGTTGTTGATTGAATCGTTAATTGAAATGAATGGTCAGAATACAGAACTGAAAACGTGAGAAGACACATGAGATAATCAATGAGTTAATTCTGCCTTTTTAATCAAGAGAAATGATAGTCTCACCATGGACCAATAACAATTCAAGTACAACATTTGGGAATTTTTCCCCACACCAATTCAATTTCCTGAGTAACTGGATTTGCATTTGTCTGTCTATACATTCACTCATCTAAGAGTTTCTTAATACATTAATTATTGTTGTTCATTGATTCGTTAAATAAACTGAGTGGTCAGAATACAGAACTGAAAACGTGAGGAGATATTGAGTTAATTATGCCTATTTAATCAAGAGAAATGATAGTCTCACCATGGACCAATAACAATTCAAGTACAACATTTGGGAATTTTTCCCCACACCAATTCAATTTCTTGAGTAACTGGATTTGCTTTTTTCTGTCTATAAATTCACTCATCTAAGAGTTTCTTAATACATTAATTATAGTTGTTGATTGATTCGTTAATTGAACTGAGTGGTCAGAATACAGAACTGAAAACGTGAGGAGACACATGAGATAATCAATGAGTTAATTCGGCCTTTTTAATCAAGAGAAATAATGGTCTCACCATGGACCAATAACAATTCAAGTACAACATTTGGGAGTTTTTCCCCACACCAATTCATTGATTCGTTAATTGAACTGAGTGGTCAGAATACAGAACTCAAAACGTGAGGAAACAATGAGATAATCAATGAGTTAATTCTGCCTCTTTAATCAAGAGAAATAATGGTCTCACCATGGACCAATAACAATTCAAGTACAACATTTGGTAATTTTTCCCCACACCAATTCAATTTCTGTACAACATTTGGGAATTTTTCCCCACACCAATTCAATTTCCTGAGTAACTGGATTTGCATTTTTCTGTCTATACATTCACTCATTTAAGAGTTTCTTAATGCATTAATTATAGTTGTTGATTGATTCGTTAATTGAAATGAATGGTCAGAATACAGAACTGAAAACGTGAGAAGACAAATGAGATAATCAATGAGTTAATTCTTCCTTTTTAATCAAGAGAAATGATAGTCTCACCATGGACCAATAACAATTCAAGTACAACATTTGGGAATTTTTCCCCACACCAATTCAATTTCCTGAGTAACTGGATTTGCATTTTTCTGTCTATACATTAACTAATCTAAGAGTTTCTTAATACATTAATTATCGTTGTTCATTGATTCGTTAAATAAACTGAGTGGTCAGAATACAGAACTGAAAACGTGAGGATAATCAATGAGTTAATTCTGCCTTTTTAATCAAGAGAAATGATAGTCTCACCATGGACCAATAACAATTCAAGTACAACATTTGGGAATTTTTCCCCACACCAATTCAATTTCCTGTGTAACTGGATTTGCATTTTTTTGTCTATACATTCACTCATCTAAGAGTTTCTTAATACATTAATTATCGTTGTTGATTGATTCGTTAATTAAACTGAGTGGTCAGAATACAGAACTGAAAACGTGAGGAGATATTGAGTTAATTCTGCCTATTTAATCAAGAGAAATTATAGTCTCACCATGGACCAATAACAATTCAAGTACAACATTTGGGAATTTCCCCCACACCAATTCAATTTCCTGAGTAACTGGATTTGCATTTTTCTCTCTATACATTCACTCATCTAAGAGTTTCTTAATACATTAATTATAGTTGTTGATTGATTCGTTAATTGAAATGAATGGTCAGAATACAGAACTGAAAACGTGAGAAGACACATGAGATAATCAATGAGTTAATTCTGCCTTTTTAATCAAGAGAAATGATAGTCTCACCATGGACCAATAACAATTCAAGTACAACATTTGGGAATTTTTCCCCACACCAATTCAATTTCCTGAGTAACTGGATTTGCATTTGTCTGTCTATACATTCACTCATCTAAGAGTTTCTTAATACATTAATTATTGTTGTTCATTGATTCGTTAAATAAACTGAGTGGTCAGAATACAGAACTGAAAACGTGAGGAGATATTGAGTTAATTATGCCTATTTAATCAAGAGAAATTATAGTCTCACCATGGACCAATAACAATTCAAGTACAACATTTGGGGATTTTTCCCCACACCAATTCAATTTCTTGAGTAACTGGATTTGCTTTTTTCTGTCTATAAATTCACTCATCTAAGAGTTTCTTAATACATTAATTATAGTTGTTGATTGATTCGTTAATTGAACTGAGTGGTCAGAATACAGAACTGAAAACGTGAGGAGACACATGAGATAATCAATGGTTAATTCGGCCTTTTTAATCAAGAGAAATAATGGTCTCACCATGGACCAATAACAATTCAAGTACAACATTTGGGAGTTTTTCCCCACACCAATTCATTGATTCGTTAATTGAACTGAGTGGTCAGAATACAGAACTCAAAACGTGAGGAAACAATGAGATAATCAATGAGTTAATTCTGCCTCTTTAATCAAGAGAAATAATGGTCTCACCATGGACCAATAACAATTCAAGTACAACATTTGGTAATTTTTCCCCACACCAATTCAATTTCTGTACAACATTTGGGAATTTTTCCCCACACCAATTCAATTTCCTGAGTAACTGGATTTGCATTTTTCTGTCTATACATTCACTCATTTAAGAGTTTCTTAATGCATTAATTATAGTTGTTGATTGATTCGTTAATTGAAATGAATGGTCAGAATACAGAACTGAAAACGTGAGAAGACAAATGAGATAATCAATGAGTTAATTCTGCCTTTTTAATCAAGAGAAATGATAGTCTCACCATGGACCAATAACAATTCAAGTACAACATTTGGGAATTTTTCCCCACACCAATTCAATTTCCTGAGTAACTGGATTTGCATTTTTCTGTCTATACATTAACTAATCTAAGAGTTTCTTAATACATTAATTATCGTTGTTCATTGATTCGTTAAATAAACTGAGTGGTCAGAATACAGAACTGAAAACGTGAGGATAATCAATGAGTTAATTCTGCCTTTTTAATCAAGAGAAATGATAGTCTCACCATGGACCAATAACAATTCAAGTACAACATTTGGGAATTTTTCCCCACACCAATTCAATTTCCTGTGTAACTGGATTTGCATTTTTTTGTCTATACATTCACTCATCTAAGAGTTTCTTAATACATTAATTATCGTTGTTCATTGATTCGTTAATTAAACTGAGTGGTCAGAATACAGAACTGAAGACGTGAGGAGATATTGAGTTAATTCTGCCTATTTAATCAAGAGAAATTATAGTCTCACCATGGACCAATAACAATTCAAGTACAACATTTGGGAATTTCCCCCACACCAATTCAATTTCCTGAGTAACTGGATTTGCATTTTTCTCTCTATACATTCACTCATCTAAGAGTTTCTTAATACATTAATTATAGTTGTTGATTGATTCGTTAATTGAAATGAATGGTCAGAATACAGAACTGAAAACGTGAGAAGACACATGAGATAATCAATGAGTTAATTCTGCCTTTTTAATCAAGAGAAATGATAGTCTCACCATGGACCAATAACAATTCAAGTACAACATTTGGGAATTTTTCCCCACACCAATTCAATTTCCTGAGTAACTGGATTTGCATTTGTCTGTCTATACATTCACTCATCTAAGAGTTTCTTAATACATTAATTATTGTGTTCATTGATTCGTTAAATAAACTGAGTGGTCAGAATACAGAACTGAAAACGTGAGGATAATCAATGAGTTAATTCAGCCTTTTTAATCAAGAGAAATGATAGTCTCACCATGGACCAATAACAATTCAAGTACAACATTTGGGAATTTTTCCCCACACCAATTCAATTTCCTGTGTAACTGGATTTGCATTTTTCTGTCTATACATTCACTCATCTAAGAGTTTCTTAATACATTCATTATCGTTGTTCATCGATTCGTTAATTAAACTGAGTGGTCAGAATACAGAACTGAAAACGTGAGGAGATAATGAGTTAATTCTGCCTATTTAATCAAGAGAAATGATAGTCTCACCATGGACCAATAACAATTCAAGTACAACATTTGTGAATTTTTCCCCACACCAATTCAATTTCCTGAGTAACTGGATTTGGTTTTTTTTCTGTTTATACATTAATTCATCTAAGAGTTTCTTAATTCATTAATTATCGTTGTTCAGTGATTCGTTAATTAAACTGAGTTGTCAGAATACAGAAGTGAAAACGTGAGGAGACACATGAGATAATCAATAAGATAATTCTGCCTTTTAAATCAAGAGAAATAATGGTCTCACCATGGACCTATAACAATTCAAGTACAACATTTGGGAATTTTTCCCCACACCAATTCAATTTCCTGAGTAACTGTGTTTGTATTTTTCTGTCTATACATTCATCTAATAGTTTCTTAATCCATTAATTATCGTTGTTGATTAATTCGTTAATTGAACTGAGTGGTCAGAATACAGAACTGAAAACGTGAGGGGACACATGAGATAAATAATCAAGTGAATGAACCAGATTGTGTGCAGAGCGATAATGTGGAATGTACAACGAATGAAAATGTTGGAAGAGATATCAATATAACCACTAAGCGCACCCACATCGAATGAAAGGCGAGGTCTCAAAAATCGAAGACAATGTTTTGGTTTTTCAATGAGTTAATTCTGCCGTTTTAATCAAGAGAAATTGGCCGTCGGCAGTTCGGAAGGAGTTAAACGATGTTGGATCTTCCACTTCAGCAGCATTCTCAAGAAAAACAAACATTGCTGTTGTGTAGGATGAACAGTGTAGACCCTACCGAGAGCATAGTCTTTGAACACGCCCATTACTCCTTCGACGGGTTCACCATTTCGCTTTTGAAAATTTACCTCAGTGCTTCTGGGTAGACAACGTTCCTAGTTTTCCCTTCTGGTGCATAAACGAACAGACTGGAGGGGGAGCCGACCCGTGAGCATGCAACGTATAGCTGTCCATGTGAGAAACAGGGACTCTGAAGTTGGAGGCCAACAACTTTAAGTGTCTGTCCTTGTGATTTGTTGATTGACATTGCAAAGCTCAATCGAACTGGGAACTGAAGCCGGCGGAACTGTATTGGCGACTCAGTGGGAATCAATGGAATCCTAGGGAGAAAAACATGCTCCCCTTTCGCACATCCAGTGAGTATAGTTGCCTCAATGATATGAGGTGATATTTTCTTGATAGAAAGTCGTGTACCATTA
Organism: Siphonodentalium dalli; assembly: GCA_032622095.1. NCBI lineage: Eukaryota > Metazoa > Mollusca > Scaphopoda > Gadilida > Siphonodentaliidae > Siphonodentalium > Siphonodentalium dalli. Next base: position 50,092,825 of record CP136069.1, on the reverse strand, counting down.
CACAACTTAGGTGGTTCAAGATTTCGGAGCAACATGATTGGTGCACCTACCTTCAACTGCAACTGATGAGGTGGCATGCCTGGGGGTTTCAGTGAATTGAGAAACTCGATCGGGTAATTTACAATTTCTATGACTATGACTATGATTATTTATTCATAACTCATTCATATGATATATACAATTATATACACAGTGTAATAGTATAACATTCAATGAGCTATCGGGGACAGCATAACCAAGAAGGTTGTCTACCTGTCGTTTCTGATTGGTCTGGAATGGTATCAATGGAGTGCATAGAATGAAGCTGTCCAGGGACTTGTTCCAACAACTTCAAGTTAACCTCGTCAACAATATCATTTGTAGGAGCTAGGATGGCTCTCTCACAGAGCCATGTGTGATCCGACAGCTTGCTAGGAAGATCTCTGAAAACATTCACAATAAGCTCACAAAGAGAGGAAACAATCGAGCTCAAAGCAGATAGATCTATTCGTCCTTCGGCATCAAAATTGCACTTGCCATCGCCAATTCTGAGTAACTGGTCGGAAAAATATGCAGCCACGTCAATACCGAACTGATGCGCCCTCTGTTTAATTGTCAGCTTGAGTATTCGAACACTCTTCCAAAGGTAAGATGATTTGATGCAAGCTTTTAATTCATCAGCCTTTGTGCCTTTTGGTAAAATAGGCAGAGTTTGTCGGAAGTCTCCAGACAATAGTAAGGTTATGCCACCCATAATATTGTTACAGCCCCTTATATCTTGCAGTGTTCGATCCAGTGCCTCGAATGCCCTCTTATGTGACATAGTACACTCATCCCAGACAATCAACACATCCTCTCTCAACAGGTGAGCAAGACCAGTACCCTTGCTTATATTACATGTTGGAGTATCGCTCGCATTCAAATTGAGTGGCAGTTTGAATGTTAAATGTGCAGTTCTACCTTCAGGAAGAAGTGTTGCAGCTATGCCAGAGGACAGAGGATGCAACTGCAACAGCGATTTTCCTTTCTTCCCTGACTGTCGCCAATATAAGGTTGGTTACAAACGTTTTCCCAGTGCCCCCGGGGGCGTCGAGAAAATAAATACCACCAAGGTGATTGGCAACACTCTGCAGTATGGTCACATAACAGTGTCGCTGCTCTGGGAGAAGATTTGGTTCGCCCGATGACAGAGTTTGTTCGATGGTATCTAAATCATACGACAGTTCACGTAGCACCTCTCTGTGCAGTGCAGACGTGCGAGAATGTTGAGTGTGAGGGAGACCGAAAGTGTGGAGCTCTGGTCCCCCAAGAGCCAGGATTTTGTTTTCGATCTCGATGAGAGAAGCATTGAAAATATCATCGTTGAATGAAACGTCAATGCCAGGATTTGCAACCTGCAACCTGTACGTAAGATCCTCCGAGAGGTTTTCTCTGAATTGGAGCCACAATTCAAGAGGATTGGCAATACCACATATGTGTCATCGTTGCCTCCCATTGATGGTCGTCTTCCAATAGTCCCCTTTTGAAGCACGCTTCTCTGTAGCTAAGACATAATTGGCCGTCGACAGTTCGCAAGGAGTTAAAAGATGTTGGACCCTCCACTTCATGCAGCAGTATTCTCAAGAAAAAACATTCCTGTTGTGTGGGATGAACAGTGTAGACCCTACCGAGAGCATAGTCTTTGAACACGCCCATGACTCCTTCGACGGGTTCACCGCGCTTGCGGCGGACCCATCGATTATTGAAAACGGTGAAATAAGATGGGAGTTCACAGTACAAAATTGTGTTGGCAAAATCATCATCTTGGCAAAGTTTGAAAAAGGCAGTGAGTGTCGTCTCTTTTGGTGCCGATACAACGTGTGCCGCTGTTTGTTCGGTGAAGTACACTCTCTGTCCATTTTCTAAATGCACAGCAAGTCGAAAAACGGCTGGGTGTCTATCGTGGATGGGGAAGTCAAAAATGCGCCAAAAACGCTTTATTGGTACTGATGTACCTACCCATTTGAAATTGAATTAACTCGTCCTTTGTTCTCATGTCTCGTAGGGCGAACATCGCCGCATCTGATCCCTTATTGATGTATTTGCATACATACTTTATAGCTTTTACAGAGTTGCAAAACTCAACGTTTATGTGTGCGTTGAAGATTTTTGATAACATGGGACAATATGGAACAACCCACCTATTGTCTGCAACAAGATCCTGTCCATTTTTAAGTTTTATATTGGCGACATTTCCACCATCATCTGGCGATCTCCTCCTGTAAAGTGGATAGCCATCATGGCCAGTTTGCGTTTCTAAGAGGAACGCCCGAGGGTACCGCTTCGTACATTTTCGATCTTTCATGCAGGGCGAATTAAAATTGAATGGACCACATGGACCGTGTATCATCTGAGCCTTCACAGTCTCGAACAATTCTGGATCGTCATCAGGATCAGGAAATTCGGCAGAAATGAAGCTGTCGATCTGCACAGGGCGTATTTTCTGTTTAAGCCAAGTTAAAATGTGTGCATGTGGTAGTCCTCTCTTTTGCCATTCAACCGTATACATATCGCACACAGGTTGGCCGAAAATGTGCGATTTCTTCAAAAGTTTCATGAGCTTCGTCAATTTCAGACGGAACACTCTAGCTGTCAAGTCATGCCTGTCTTTAGAAACCTGGCCCTCGAACAATTCAACATTCAACTCCTGCCATGCAGGGTTGCACGTGAATGTGATGAAAATGTCCGGACGACCGAAGTGCCTGACAAATGTCATAGCATCCTGCGTCTTCTCCTGCATATATCGCGGGCTACCTGTGAATGTCGACGGGAGGATTACCAGTTGGCCGACTCCGGCTCTTTCCTGATCATTATTTATGCTATCACAGAGGTGTATATATGAATCTGCACGGAGTTTCTTTTGGTTGTTCCGAATATAGAGGAGTCTTTCACCCTCCACTTTGGCGTACATATCCACAGCAAACTGACTGAACAGGTTCCGGCTTCTGTGCAATTGGTTGAAGGACCCATCACGAACCATGAAATGATACGAATAAAAGTCCTTGCATGACACATTCTGGTTGCCGATTGAGTGTGGTATATCGAACGTATATCCGTCTTCACCGAAGACACATAGGAGGGGATTAAAACAATATCACGCTTACCATGCTCTGCGCCTGCTAAAACGACCGCTATCTCATTGGACGCAGGTTCATTAAATCGACCACTGTGTTGATTGAGTGGTCTTCTGTCAGCGTCTATGACCCCCTGCAAATTTGGTGTGTTGTGGGTTTCTAGCGCATATTTAAAACTAGACACATAAGAGTTGTGTTGATGGATCATTTGCTGGAGAGTGTATATAACTTCAGGTCTGGTGCCATCAGACAAAGCGGAACGGAGTTCTACCTCTCTATTAAAATCACCAACAAAGTATATCTGCATGTATTGAGGTTGTGCATCATCAGTGGGTTGTAGAGGGCCGATGCGATGGTAAACCTGACCTTGAACTTTGAACGTTGGCATATACACACCTTCAGTTATGATATCTGCCCCAAAAGAAGTCATTTGGAATGCGGCATTATATTTCTGGATGTTCTTGAGAAAATGTTTAGATTCTGGGGTTGAACCACGAAGCAGGTCTTGAAGAGGTTCAGGTGGGTCAGCATGTTGTTCAATCATAACTTTGGCATTCAAGCGGCACATCCCTGGTGGTTCACCTTGCCATTTGAAAGCGCGACAATGTTGACACAATTCGGTCATTCGGGCAATCTGCAAAATTCTGTGCGACTTGTAGTCGATGTGAGGGTCATAAACGAAAGCAGAGTTTTGCCACTCCCCGATCGCGTGTGCATGTCGCCGGCGACTATCAGCCTCGTAATGCCGCTGCTCATCGGTTTCAACGGCTCGAGCATGAACAGCCCTCTCTCGGAGATCTAATAGGCGCTGTTCACGCTGCTGCCCAGTTTCCACTTCTCGAGCCTGAACAGCCCTCTCCCGGAGATCTAATAGGCGCTGTTCACGCTACTGCCCAGTTTCCACTTCTCGAGCCTGAACAGCCCTCTCCAGTTTATCTGATAGGCGCTGTTCACGCTGCTGCCCAGTTTCAACTTCTTGAGCCTGAACAGCCCTCTCCCGTTTATCTGATAGGCGCTGTTCACGCTGCTGCCCAGTTTCAACTTCTCGAGCCTGAACAGCCCTCTCCCGTTTATCTAAAAGGCGCTGCTCACGCTGCTCCCCAGTTTCAGTAGCCTTTTCTATTATCTTACGTTTGGCACCTGAAAGTGTCCGGCCAATGATTGGTCTCTTCTTGGGCGGCATGCCAAAATGAGAAATAATAAAGTAAGATTACAAAAATTCAAAGACACAATACCAAGCAGGACTCAACAATGGCAGTCTAATTGTCACAATACAAAATGATTCAAAGTATTATGATGAATACACAATAATGTTTGCAGTCTGATAACAATGGTCAGAATGCGGGAGATACAATAGAATTATTTTGGCAGTCTGTATTCACAATGCACAAAGCAAGAATGAACAATGATCGAAATTATAAGATTACAAAAATTCAAAGACACAATACCAAGCAGGACTCAACAATGGCAGTCTGATTGTCACAATACAAAATGATTCAAAGTATTATGTATATTATGATGAATGCACTATAATGTTTGCAGTCTGTTCACAATACACAAAGCAAGGATGAACAATGATCGAAGGCAGTCTGACTTTCAGAATGCGGAAAATAGGAATGCACAATAATGTAGGCAGTCTGATTCGTATGGTCAGAAAGCAATGCAATATAATGATTTTGGCAGTCTGATTGTCACAATACAAAATGATTCAAAGTATTATGAATGCACAATAATGTTTGCAGTCTGATAACAATGGTCAGAATGCAGAAAATACAATAGAATTATTTTGGCAGTCTGTTTTCACAATGCACAAAGCAAGAATTAACAATGATCGAAGGCAGTCTGACTTTCAGAATGCGGAAAATAGGAATGCACAATAATGTAGGCAGTCTGATCAATATTGTAGGCAGTCTGATTCGTATGGTCAGAATGCAATGCAATATAATGATTTTGGCAGTCTGAATGAATGACAGTAAAGCACTGATCGAATTAATGGCCGTAGGGATGAATGCGACAAACGCACTGAGGCCGTCGGCGCTCGGTAAACAAATCCAAGCAAACTGCCGATGGCAATAAAGAGCGTTCGTCGTTAACAACTCCGTATATGGTCAATATAAAGATGGTTGATGCCTTAACCCCCGAAGTGGCGTTTGCGGTAATTTTGATGATTGGGATGGGAGAAGAGGTGCTCTGAGCTTCTCCAAAACGCGACCACGACGGTGTCCGTGGGATTTTACCCTTAGATAGGAAGTTTGAGCTCAATCCGCTCAGCTGTTTTAGATTCTATGAAGTACCCACACACACATATATATACGGAAGTCTCAAAATATATAGTACTAGCAGGTTAGCCCGCCACTGGCGGCATTCGTCCCATGGCTTTGTTTCAGAAACATGACATTTTTGAATATGAATTTAATGTTTTTTAAATTTAATATATTTTGTTTCTGAATTGTTTTTTTATTGTTAATTTTTTTTAATTTTAAATTGTTTTAATTAAATTGTAAATTGTTTTAATTATTTTTTTTGTTTCTGGCGGAAAAATTTACCCGTAGAAATCCCCCCTTCCTAGGAACGACAGACAACGCATTCTTTGTTTCGTGAAATCTCTCTACGATAACATTGCATTGAATTTAAAACAAACGCTTCCCGTCGGGAAATCTGTCTTCGGGTCGTTGTTGTTGGCATCACGGCTCCCCGAAAACTTTCACATTGCCGAAAACGTGTATTTAGTAATATCGTTGTTGTTGATATTTACGGCTTGGGGACTATTTTCTTATTTAGCAAGTTTGAGCTCAATCGGTTAGAGTCTATAAAGGACACACTCATATATATGACACTTCCCGTAGGTAGCAAGTTTGAGCTCAATCGGCATTCCCTGGAATTTCCCGTAGATTGGCAGATTCCAGTAGCTTTATAACGGTATATCTGGGGAGAAATCTGATGCTATATTCGTGATTATCTGGGATGATTTCGGTATATACCGAAGGTATATACTGTAAAAACAGAGCGCGCCATCCGTGCTCGCAGGGAATAAATTTCGAGCGATAACGTTTGCGTTCCCGTATAACTCTGCAGATGCGAATAACGTTGAATGGGAAACAGACGCTCTTTATAGAGATGCGTCAAAAACAAACGCTCATTAAATAATCACTTGATTAACCCCCGCCGTGCCTTTGCGGTGATTTGAGATTGGAGAACGGGTGCTCTGAGCTTGTCTAAACCGCGACTACGGCGGTGTCGGTGTGATTTTACACTTACATACGAAATTTGATCTCAATCTGTACACGCGTTTTGGATTCTATGAAGTACACACACACACACACACACACACACACACATATACGAAGTCTCAAAATATATAGTACTAGCAGGTTAGCCTGCCACCGGCGGCTTGTCCGAAACATGACATTTTTTTAATATTTGTTTTTAATTTTTAGCTCCACGCGTTTCAATAAGAAAAATTTGTACTCGGTAGCTCCACCCGTTTCCGAGATCTGGTCTGCGCATGCGCGAAGCTGGCGTCGCACGGACTCGGCGACCCGTTAAAATTTGTACCCGGCGCAAGATACATTCACATAGCAAATTTCAAGTCGATAGCTCCACCCGTTTCCGAGATCTCGTCTGCGCATGCGCTGCACGGGCGTCGCATGGACTCGGCGACCCGATAAAATTTGTACCCGGTGCAAGATACATTCACATAGCAAATTTCAGGTCGATAGCTCCACCCGTTTCCGAGATCTGCCTTTCTGCATAATATTTCGAGCGATAACATTGCATTGAAATGTCAGACTCCCATCGTGAACCTCAACACGAAGTAAACACGTGTTTCGAGCGATAACATTGCATTGAAATGACTCCCATTGTAAACCTCAAGACGACGTAAAACACGTGTTGCGTTCTAGGAAATGCACTCAATGCAGATGCTAATAACGTTGACTTCGTATATATATATATAATGACGTTATTAACCCCGGCCGTGCCGTTTGAGCTGATTTTTATGACTGGGAGTGGAGTACGGGTGCTCGGAGCTTCTGGAAAACGCGTGGACGACATCGTACGTGGTATTTTACCTTTAGATAGGAAGTTTGAGCTCAATCTGTCCAGCCGTTCCCGTCCTAATGTACTATTTCGAGCGATAACAATTGTCAGACTCCCATCGTGAACCTCAACACGAAGTAAACACGTGTTTCGAGCGATAACATTGCATTGAAGTCAGACTCCCATCGTGGACCCACAAGACGACGTAAACACGTGTTTGTTCCGGTATAACTTTGGAGACTCTGACTTCATATATATATATAATGACGTTATTAACCCCGGCCGTGCCGTTTGAGCTGATTTCGATGACTGGGAGTGGATAAAGGGTGCTCAGAGCTTCTCGAAAACACATCTACGGCGGTGTCGGTGGTATTTTACACTTACATACGAAATTTGATCTCAATCTGTACACGCGTTTTGGATTCTATGAAGTACACACATATATACATATATATATACGGAGTTTTCAAAATATATAGTATAGACTAGCAGGTTAGCCCGCCACCGGCGGCTTGTCCGAAACATGACTTTTTTAAAAATATTTTTTTTTAATTTTTAGCTCCACGCGTTTCAATAAGAAAAAATTGTACCCGGTAGCTCCACCCGTTTTCGAGATCTGGTCTGCGCATGCGCGAAGCTGGCGTCGCACGGACTAGGCGACCCGATAAAATTCGTACCCGGGGCAAGATACATTCACATACCAAATTTCAAGTCGATAGCTCCACCGGTTTCCGAGATCTCGTCTGCGCATGCACGAAGCTGGCGTCGCACGGACTCGGCCACCCGATAAAATTTGTATCCGGGGCAAGATACATTCACATAGCAAATTTCAAGTCGATAGCTCCACCCGTTTGCGAGATAACGCATTCTTTGTTTTTCAATGAGTTAATTCATGGTACCCGTCCTCCCCGTCCTAAACTTCAGAGCGGACAGTCAATTAATCCCGTCGTGAAATCCCTCTGCATAATATTTCGAGCTCTTAGATCAATTCTACCTTTTTAGTTGCATTTCGTCCGCATCCGTATTTCGGACGCATGGGGTCAGTCGTTTAGCCACGTCCATTGGAATCCGCATCGGACGCATGGGGTATCGTTTAGCCACGTCCATTGCAATAAAGAGCGTTAATTGTTAAAACCTCCGTATAAGGTATAGATAAAGAGCGTTATTGCCTTAACCCCCCGCCGTGCCTTTGCGGTGATTTGGGAGTGGATAAAGGGTGCTCAGAGCTTCTCGAAAACAGGACTACGGCGGTGTCGGTGAGATTTTACACTTACATACGAAATTTGATCTCAATCTGTACACGCGTTTTGGATTCTATGAAGTACACACACACACACACACACACACATATATACGAAGTCTCAAAATATATAGTATAGATAGACTAGCAGGATAGCCCGCCACTGGCGGCATTCGTCCCATGGCTTTGTTTCAGAAACATGACATTTTTGAATATGAATTTAATGTTTTTTAAATTTAATATATTTTGTTTCTGAATTGTTTTTTTCATTGTTTTTTTTTTTTAATTTTAAATTGTTTTAATTAAATTGTAAATTGTTTTAATTCATTTTTTTGTTTCTGGCGGAAAAATTTACACGTAGAAATCCCCCCTTCCTAGGAACGACAGACAACGCATTCTTTGTTTCGTGAAATCTCTCTACGATAACATTGCATTGAATTTAAAACAAACGCTTCCAGTCGGGAAATCTGTCTGCATAATATTTTGAGTCTGCCGTACCCGTCGTAATGTCGTGAAATCTCTCTGCATAATAGATAGCATTGCATTGAATCTGTTGTTGGCATTCAGGGCTTCGGGTCGTTGTTGTTGGCATCACGGCTCCCCGAAAACTCTCACATTGCCGAAAACGTGTATTTAGTAATATCGTTGTTGTTGATATTTACGGCTTGGGGGCTATTTTCTTATTTAGCAAGTTTGAGCTCAATCGGTTCGAGTCTATAAAGGACACACTCATATATATGACACTTCCCGTGGGTAGCAAGTTTGAGCTCAATCGGCATTCCCTGGAATTTCCCGTAGATTGGCAGATTCCAGTAGCTTTATAACGGTATATCTGGGGAGAAATCTGATGCTATATTCGTGATTATCTGGGATGATTTCGGTATATAACTATATACTGTAAAAACAAAGCGCGCCATCCGTGCTCGCAGGGTTGGTCAGAAACAAATGTTTTTTAAATTTAATGTATGTTCCGTATATCTCTCTGCAGATGCAAATAACGTTGAATGGCAAACAGACGCTCTTTATAGAGATGCGTCAAAAACAAACGCTCATTAAATAATGACTTGATTAACCCACGCCGTGCCTTTGCGGTGATTTGAGATTGGAGAACGGGTGCTCTGAGCTTCGCTAAACTGCGACCACGGTCGTGTCGGTGGGATTTTACATTTAGATGGGAAGCTTGAACTCAATCGAGCTAACCGTTTTCGATTCTATGAAGTACATACATACACACATAGATATATACGAAGTCTTAAAATATATAGTACTAGCAGGTTAGCCCGCCACCGGCGGCTTGTCCGAAACATGACATTTTTTTATGTATTTTTTTAATTTTTTAGCTCCACGCGTTTCAATAAGAAACATTTGTACCCGGTAGCTCCACCCGTTTCCGAGATCTGGTCTGCGCATGCGCGAAGCTGGCGTCGCACGGGCTCGGCGACCCGATAAAATTTGTACCCGGCGCAAGATACATTCACATAGCAAATTTCAAGTCGATAGCTCCACCCATTTCCGAGATATCGTCTGCGCATGCGCTGCACGGGCATCGCACGGGCTCGGCGACCCGATAAAATTTGTACCCGGCGCAAGATACATTCACATAGCAAATTTCAAGTCTATAGCTCCACCCGTTTCCGAGATCTCGTCTGCGCATGCGCTGCACGGGCGTCGCACGGGCTCGGCGACCCGATAAAATTTGTACCCGGCGCAAGATACATTCACATAGAAAATTTCAAGTCGATAGCTCCACCCGTTTCCGAGATCTCGTCTGCGCATGCGCCGCACGGGCGTTGCACGGGCTCGCCAATACGACAACGACCACCGCCTGGCCAAACTACACACACGTACCAAGTTTCGTCCCGATCGGTCGAGAATCGTAGATTTGTATGAAGTACAACACACACACAAACATAAATATATAAGAGAGATATGTAAATTAGATAGATTGTATCAAAATATATAGGAGATATATGTAAATGATCTACACACCATTACTGGTGTTTGTCAAAGTTTAGTGGGGTATATCAATACTCATTCACGATCATATCATTGAGGTCCGGAGGGTGTGGGCTATCTCTCGAATACACGGAGTTCTCAAAATATATAGAAGAGAAGACTAGCAGGTTAGCCCGCCACCGGCGGCTTGTCCGAAACATGACATTTTTTTTATATATTTTTTAAATTTTTTAGCTCCACGCGTTTCAATAAGAAACATTTGTACCCGGTAGCTCCACCCGTTTCCGAGATCTGGTCTGCGCATGCGCGAAGCTGGCGTCGCACGGGCTCGGCGACCCGATAAAATTTGTACCCGGCGCAAGATACATTCACATAGCAAATTTCAAGTCGATAGCTCCACCCATTTCCGAGATCTCGTCTGCGCATCGCACGGGCTCGGCGACCCGATAAAATTTGTACCCGGCGCAAGATACATTCACATAGCAAATTTCAAGTCGATAGCTCCACCCGTTTCCGAGATCTCGTCTGCGCATGCGCCGCACGGGCGTTGCACGGGCTCGCCAATACGACAACGACCACCGCCTGGCCAAACTACACACACGTACCTAGTTTCGTCCCGATCGGTCGAGAATCGTAGATTTGTATGAAGTACAACACACACACAAACATAAATATATAAGAGAGATATGTAAATTAGATAGATTGTATCAAAATATATAGGAGATATATGTAAATGATCTACACACCATTACTGGTGTTTGTCAAAGTTTAGTGGGTTATATCAATACTCATTCACGATCATATCATTGAGGTCCGGAGGGTGTGGGCTATCTCTCGAATACACGGAGTTCTCAAAATATATAGAAGAGAAGACTAGCAGGTTAGCCCGCCACTGGCGGCATTCGTCCCATGGCTTTGTTTCAGAAACATGACATTTTTGTAATTATTTTGTTATTATTTATTTTTGTTTTTTATTTTTGAATATGAATTTAATGTTTTTTTAATTTAATATATTTTGTTTCTGAATTGTTTTTTTATTGTTAATTTTTTTTAATTTTAAATTGTTTTAATTAAATTGTAAATTGTTTTAATTATTTTTTTTGTTTCTGGCGGAAAAATTAACCCTTAGAAATCCCCCCTTCCTAGGAACGACAGACAACGCATTCTTTGTTTCGTGAAATCTCTCTACGATAACATTGCATTGAATTTAAAACAAACGCTTCCCGTCGGGAAATCTGTCTTCGGGTCGTTGTTGTTGGCATCACGGCTCCCCGAAAACTCTCACATTGCCGAAAACGTGTATTTAGTAATATCGTTGTTGTTGGTATTTACGGCTTGGGGGCTAATTTCTTATTTAGCAAGTTTGAGCTCAATCGGTTAGAGTATATAAAGGACACACTCATATATATGACACTTCCCGTGGGTAGCAAGTTTGAGCTCAATCGGCATTCCCTGGAATTTCCCGTAGATTGGCAGATTCCAGTAGCTTTATAACGGTATATCTGGGGAGAAATCTGATGCTATATTCGTGATTATCTGGGATGATTTCGGTATATGAAGTACCCACATATATACACACATATTAATAGTAGATTGGCAGATTCCAGTAGCTTTATAACGGTATATCTGGGGAGAAATCTGATGCTATATTCGTGATTATCTGGGATGATTTCGGTATATACCGAATACTGTAAAAACAAAGCGCGCCATCCGTGCTCGCAGGGAATAAATTTCGATCGATAACGTTTTCGTTCCCGTATAACTATGCAGATGCTAATAACGTTGAATGGGAAACAGACGCTCTTTATAGAGATGCGTCAAAAACAAACGCTCATTAAATAATGACTTGATTAACCCACGCCGTGCCTTTGCGATGATTTGAGATTGGAGAACGGGTGCTCTGAGCTTCCATAAACCGCGACCACGGTCGTGTCGGTGTGATTTGACACTTACATAGGAAGTTTGAGCTCAATATGTACACGCGTTTTGGATTCTATGAAGTACACACACACACACACATATACGAAGTCTCAAAATATATAGTATAGAAGACTAGCAGGTTAGCCCGCCACTGGCGGCATTCGTCCCATGGCTTTGTTCGAAAAAGCAATTGCAACAGGTTCCGAGACACTTGTGCTGCATTTGCAGCAAATTTCGGCAATAGTCAGAAACATGACAATTTTAATTTAATTTTTTGTTTTTCAATGAGTTAATTATTTTGTTGTGCCTTTTTAATTTTTTAATTGAATTTTTTGTTTTTCAATTTTACCCGATTTTATTTTGTTTTTCAAGGAGTTAATTGTGCCTTTTTAATTTGGTTTTTCAATTTTACCCGATTTTGTTTTTGTTTTTCAATGAACCCGTCCATGACACTTCCCGTATTTAGCAAGTTTGAGCTCAATCGGTTCGAGTCTATAAAGGACACACACATATATATATGACACTTCCCGTAGGTAGCAAGTTTGAGCTCAATCGGCATTCCCTGGAATTTCCCAGTCAATATTGAGCAAGTTTGAGCTCAATCGGTTCGAGTCTATAAAGGACACACACATATATATGACACTTCCCGTGGGTAGCAAGTTTGAGCTCAATCGGCATTCCCTGGAATTTCCCGTAGATTGGCAGATTCCAGTAGCTTTATAACGGTATATCTGGGGAGAAATCTGATGCTATATTCGTGATTATCTGGGATGATTTCGGTATATACCGAAGGTATATACTGTAAAAACAGAGCGCGCCATCCGTGCTCGCAGGGAATAAATTTCGAGCGATAACGTTTGCGTTCCCGTATAACTCTGCAGATGCGAATAACGTTGAATGGGAAACAGACGCTCTTTATAGAGATGCGTCAAAAACAAACGCTCATTAAATAATCACTTGATTAACCCCCGCCGTGCCTTTGCGGTGATTTGAGATTGGAGAACGGGTGCTCTGAGCTTCACTAAACCGCGACTACGGCGGTGTCGGTGGGATTTTACACTTACATACGAAATTTGATCTCAATCTGTACACGCGTTTTGGATTCTATGAAGTACACACACACACACACACACATATACGAAGTCTCAAAATATATAGTACTAGCAGGTTAGCCCGCCACCGGCGGCTTGTCCGAAACATGACATTTTTATATATATTTTTTAAATTTGTACCCGGTAGCTCCACCAGTTTCCGAGATCTGGTCTGCGCATGAAAATTTGTACCCGGCGCAAGATACATTCACATGCCAAATTTCAAGTCGATAGCTCCATCCGTTTCCGAGATCTCGTCTGCGCATGCGCTGCACGGGTGTCGCGCGGGCTCGGCGACCCGATAAAATTTGTACCCGGCGCAAGATACATTCACATAGCAAATTTCAAGTCGATAGCTCCACCCGTTTCCGAGATCTCGTCTGCGCATGCGCTGCACGGGCGTCGCACGGGCTCGGCGACCCGATAATATTTGTACCCGGCGCAAGATACATTCACATAGCAAATTTCAAGTCGATAGCTCCACCCGTTTCCGAGATCTCGTCTGCGCATGCGCGAAGCGGGCGTCGCACGGGCTCGCCAATACGACAACGACCACCGCCTGGTCAAACTACACACACGTACCAAGTTTCGTCCCAATCGGTCGAGAATCGTAGATTTGTATGAAGTACAACACACACACAAACATAAATATATAAGAGAGATATGTAAATTAGATAGATTGTATCAAAATATATAGGAGAGATATGTAAATGATCTACACACCATTACTGGTGTTTGTCAAAGTTTAGTGGGGTATATCAATACTCATTCACGATCATATCATTGAGGTCCGGAGGGTGTGGGCTATCTCTCGAATACAAGGAGTTCTCAAAATATATAGAAGAGACTAGCAGGTTAGCCCGCCACTGGCGGCATTCGTCCCATGACTTTGTTTCAGAAACATGACATTTTTTAATATGAATTTAATGTTTTTTAAATTTAATATATTTTGTTTCTGAATTTTTTTTTATTGTTAATTTTTTTTAATTTTAAATTGTTTTAATTAAATTGTAAATTGTTTTAATTAATTTTTTTGTTTCTGGCGGAAAAATTTACCCGTAGAAATCTCCCCTTCCTAGGAACGACAGACAACGCATTCTTTGTTTCGTGAAATCTCTCTACGATAACATTGCATTGAATTTAAAACAAACGCTTCCCGTCGGGAAATCTGTCTGCATAATATTTTGAGTCTGCCGTACCCGTCGTAATGTCGTGAAATCTCTCTGCATAATAGATAACATTGCATTGAATCTGTTGTTGGCATTCAGGGCTTCGGGTCGTTGTTGTTGGCATCACGGCTCCCCGAAAACTCTCACATTGCCGAAAACGTGTATTTAGTAATATCGTTGTTGTTGATATTTACGGCTTGGGGGCTATTTTCTTATTTAGCAAGTTTGAGCTCAATCGGTTCGAGTCTATAAAGGACACACTCATATATATGACACTTCCCGTGGGTAGCAAGTTTGAGCTCAATCGGCATTCCCTGGAATTTCCCGTAGATTGGCAGATTCCAGTAGCTTTATAACGGTATATCTGGGGAGAAATCTGATGCTATATTCGTGATTATCTGGGATGATTTCGGTATATAACCATATACTGTAAAAACAAAGCGCGCCATCTGTGCTCGCAGGGTTGGTCAGAAACAAATGTTTTTTAAATTTAATGTATGTTCCGTATATCTCTCTGCAGATGCAAATAACGTTGAATGGCAAACAGACGCTCTTTATAGAGATGCGTCAAAAACAAACGCTCATTAAATAATCACTTGATTAACCCACGCCGTGCCTTTGCGGTGATTTGAGATTGGAGAACGGGTGCTCTGAGCTTCTCTAAACCGCGACCACGCTCGTGTCGGTGGGATTTGACACTTACATAGGAAGTTTGAGCTCAATCTGTACCCGCGTTTTGGATTCTATGAAGTACACACACATATACGAAGTCTCAAAATATATAGTAATAGCAGGTTAGCCCGCCACCGGCGGCTTGTCCGAAACAAGACATTTTTTTAATATTTGTTTTTAATTTTTAGCTCCACGCGTTTCAATAAGAAAAATTTGTACCCGGTAGCTCCACCCGTTTCCGAGATCTGGTCTGCGCATGCGCGAAGCTGGCGTCGCACGGACTCGGCGACCCGATAAAATTTGTACCCGGCGCAAGATACATTCACATAGCAAATTTCAAGTCGATAGCTCCACCCGTTTCCGAGATCTCGTCTGCGCATGCGCTGCACGGGCGTCGCATGGACTCGGCGACCCGATAAAATTTGTACCCGGTGCAAGATACATTCACATAGCAAATTTCAGGTCGATTGCTCCACCCGTTTCCGAGATCTGCCTTTCTGCATAATATTTCGAGCGATAACATTGCATTGAAATGTCATACTCCCATCGTGAACCTCAACACGAAGTAAACACGTGTTTCGAGCGATAACATTGCATTGAAATGACTCCCATCGTGAACCTCAAGACGACGTAAAACACGTGTTGCGTTCTAGGAAATGCACTCAATGCAGATGCTAATAACGTTGACTTCGTATATATATATATAATGACGTTATTAACCCCGACCGTGCCGTTTGAGCTGATTTTTATGACTGGGAGTGGAGTACGGGTGCTCGGAGCTTCTGGAAAACGCGTGGACGACATCGTACGTGGTATTTTACCTTTAGATAGGAAGTTTGAGCTCAATCTGTCCAGCCGTTCCCGTCCTAATGTACTATTTCGAGCGATAACAATTGTCAGACTCCCATCGTGAACCTCAACACGAAGTAAACACGTGTTTCGAGCGATAACATTGCATTGAAGTCAGACTCCCATCGTGGACCCCCAAGACGACGTAAACACGTGTTTGTTCCGGTATAACTTTGGAGACTCTGACTTCATATATATATATAATGACGTTATTAACCCCGGTCGTGCCGTTTGAGCTGATTTCGATGACTGGGAGTGGATAAAGGGTGCTCATAGCTTCTCGAAAACACATCTACGGCGGTGTCGGTGGGATTTTACACTTACATACGAAATTTGATCTCAATCTGTACACGCGTTTTGGATTCTATGAAGTACACACACACACATATACACACATATATACGAAGTCTCAAAATATATAGTATAGACTAGCCGATGAGCCCGACGTTGTCCGGGCTATTCAAAAACCAAATTTCAAGTCGAAAGCTCCACCCGTTTCCGAGATCTGGTCTGCGCATGCGCGAAGCTGGCGTCGCACGTGCTCGGCGACCCGATAAAATTCGTATCCGGGGCAAGATACATTCACATACCAAATTTCAAGTCGATAGCTCCACCCGTTGCCGAGATCTCGTCTGCGCATGCGCGAAGCTGGCGTCGCACGGGCTCGGCGACCCGATAAAATTCGTATCCGGGGCAAGACACATTCACATACCAAATTTCAAGTCGATAGCTCCACCCGTTGCCGAGATCTCGTCTGCGCATGCGCGAAGCGGGCGCCGCACGGGCTCGCCAATACGACAACGTTCACCGCCTGGTCAAACTACACACACGTACCAAGTTTCGTCCCGATCGGTCGAGAATCGTAGATTTGTATAAATGACAGACAGACAGACAAACAAACAAACATACATACATACAGACAGAGGTCTTCAAAATATATATGAGACTAGCAGGTTAGCCCGCCACTGGCGGCATTCGTCCCATGGCTTTGTTCGAAAAAGCAATT
Organism: Siphonodentalium dalli; assembly: GCA_032622095.1. Classification (NCBI taxonomy): domain Eukaryota; kingdom Metazoa; phylum Mollusca; class Scaphopoda; order Gadilida; family Siphonodentaliidae; genus Siphonodentalium; species Siphonodentalium dalli. The sequence goes on along the minus strand of CP136069.1, from coordinate 50,075,792 downwards.
GCAACAGGTTCCGAGACACTTGTGCTGCATTTGCAGCAAATTTCGGCAATAGTCAGAAACATGACAATTTTAATTTAATTTTTTGTTTTTCAATGAGTTAATTATTTTGTTGTGCCTTTTTAATTTTTTAATTGAATTTTTTGTTTTTCAATTTTACCCGATTTTATTTTGTTTTTCAAGGAGTTAATTGTGCCTTTTTAATTTGGTTTTTCAATTTTACCCGATTTTGTTTTTGTTTTTCAATGAACCCGTCCATGACACTTCCCGTATTTAGCAAGTTTGAGCTCAATCGGTTCGAGTCTATAAAGGACACACACATATATATATGACACTTCCCGTAGGTAGCAAGTTTGAGCTCAATCGGCATTCCCTGGAATTTCCCAGTCAATATTGAGCAAGTTTGAGCTCAATCGGTTCGAGTCTATAAAGGACACACACATATATATGACACTTCCCGTGGGTAGCAAGTTTGAGCTCAATCGGCATTCCCTGGAATTTCCCGTAGATTGGCAGATTCCAGTAGCTTTATAACGGTATATCTGGGGAGAAATCTGATGCTATATTCGTGATTATCTGGGATGATTTCGGTATATACCGAAGGTATATACTGTAAAAACAGAGCGCGCCATCCGTGCTCGCAGGGAATAAATTTCGAGCGATAACGTTTGCGTTCCCGTATAACTCTGCAGATGCGAATAACGTTGAATGGGAAACAGACGCTCTTTATAGAGATGCGTCAAAAACAAACGCTCATTAAATAATCACTTGATTAACCCCCGCCGTGCCTTTGCGGTGATTTGAGATTGGAGAACGGGTGCTCTGAGCTTCACTAAACCGCGACTACGGCGGTGTCGGTGGGATTTTACACTTACATACGAAATTTGATCTCAATCTGTACACGCGTTTTGGATTCTATGAAGTACACACACACACACACACACACACATATACGAAGTCTCAAAATATATAGTACTAGCAGGTTAGCCCGCCACTGGCGGCATTCGTCCCATGACTTTGTTTCAGAAACATGACATTTTTTAATATGAATTTAATGTTTTTTAAATTTAATATATTTTGTTTCTGAATTTTTTTTTATTGTTAATTTTTTTTAATTTTAAATTGTTTTAATTAAATTGTAAATTGTTTTAATTAATTTTTTTGTTTCTGGCGGAAAAATTTACCCGTAGAAATCTCCCCTTCCTAGGAACGACAGACAACGCATTCTTTGTTTCGTGAAATCTCTCTACGATAACATTGCATTGAATTTAAAACAAACGCTTCCCGTCGGGAAATCTGTCTGCATAATATTTTGAGTCTGCCGTACCCGTCGTAATGTCGTGAAATCTCTCTGCATAATAGATAACATTGCATTGAATCTGTTGTTGGCATTCAGGGCTTCGGGTCGTTGTTGTTGGCATCACGGCTCCCCGAAAACTCTCACATTGCCGAAAACGTGTATTTAGTAATATCGTTGTTGTTGATATTTACGGCTTGGGGGCTATTTTCTTATTTAGCAAGTTTGAGCTCAATCGGTTCGAGTCTATAAAGGACACACTCATATATATGACACTTCCCGTGGGTAGCAAGTTTGAGCTCAATCGGCATTCCCTGGAATTTCCCGTAGATTGGCAGATTCCAGTAGCTTTATAACGGTATATCTGGGGAGAAATCTGATGCTATATTCGTGATTATCTGGGATGATTTCGGTATATAACCATATACTGTAAAAACAAAGCGCGCCATCTGTGCTCGCAGGGTTGGTCAGAAACAAATGTTTTTTAAATTTAATGTATGTTCCGTATATCTCTCTGCAGATGCAAATAACGTTGAATGGCAAACAGACGCTCTTTATAGAGATGCGTCAAAAACAAACGCTCATTAAATAATCACTTGATTAACCCACGCCGTGCCTTTGCGGTGATTTGAGATTGGAGAACGGGTGCTCTGAGCTTCTCTAAACCGCGACCACGCTCGTGTCGGTGGGATTTGACACTTACATAGGAAGTTTGAGCTCAATCTGTACCCGCGTTTTGGATTCTATGAAGTACACACACATATACGAAGTCTCAAAATATATAGTACTAGCCGATGAGCCCGACGTTGTCCGGGCTATTCAAAAACCAAATTTCAAGTCGAAAGCTCCACCCGTTTCCGAGATCTGGTCTGCGCATGCGCGAAGCTGGCGTCGCACGTGCTCGGCGACCCGATAAAATTCGTATCCGGGGCAAGATACATTCACATACCAAATTTCAAGTCGATAGCTCCACCCGTTGCCGAGATCTCGTCTGCGCATGCGCGAAGCTGGCGTCGCACGGGCTCGGCGACCCGATAAAATTCGTATCCGGGGCAAGACACATTCACATACCAAATTTCAAGTCGATAGCTCCACCCGTTGCCGAGATCTCGTCTGCGCATGCGCGAAGCGGGCGCCGCACGGGCTCGCCAATACGACAACGTTCACCGCCTGGTCAAACTACACACACGTACCAAGTTTCGTCCCGATCGGTCGAGAATCGTAGATTTGTATAAATGACAGACAGACAGACAAACAAACAAACATACATACATACAGACAGAGGTCTTCAAAATATATATGAGATAGACTAGCAGGTTAGCCCGCCACCGGCGGCTTGTCCGAAACATGACTTTTAAAATTTTTTTTTTTTTTTAATTTTTAGCTCCACGCGTTTCAATAAGAAAAATTTGTACCCGGTAGCTCCACCCGTTTCCGAGATCTGGTCTGCGCATGCGCGAAGCTGGCGTCGCACGGACTAGGCGACCCGATAAAATTCGTACCCGGGGCAAGATACATTCACATACCAAATTTCAAGTCGATAGCTCCACCGGTTTCCGAGATCTCGTCTGCGCATGCACGAAGCTGGCGTCGCACGGACTCGGCCACCCGATAAAATTTGTATCCTGGGCAAGATACATTCACATAGCAAATTTCAAGTCGATAGCTCCACCCGTTTGCGAGATAACGCATTCTTTGTTTTTCAATGAGTTAATTCATGGTACCCGTCCTCCCCGTCCTAAACTTCAGAGCGGACAGTCAATTAATCCCGTCGTGAAATCCCTCTGCATAATATTTCGAGCTCTTAGATCAATTCTACCTTTTTAGTTGCATTTCGTCCGCATCCGTATTTCGGACGCATGGGGTCAGTCGTTTAGCCACGTCCATTGGAATCCACATCGGACGCATGGGGTATCGTTTAGCCACGTCCATTGCAATAAAGAGCGTTAATTGTTAAAACCTCCGTATAAGGTATAGATAAAGAGCGTTATTGCCTTAACCCCCCCGCCGTGCCTTTGCGGTGATTTGGGAGTGGATAAAGGGTGCTCAGAGCTTCTCGAAAACAGGACTACGGCGGTGTCGGTGGGATTTTACACTTACATACGAAATTTGATCTCAATCTGTACACGCGTTTTGGATTCTATGAAGTACACACACACACACACAGACACACACATATATACGAAGTCTCAAAATATATAGTATAGACTAGCAGGTTAGCCCGCCACCGGCGGCTTGTCCGAAACATGACTTTTTTTTAAATATTTTTTTTTAATTTTTAGCTCCACGCGTTTCAATAAGAAAAATTTGTACCCGGTAGCTCCACCCGTTTCCGAGATCTGGTCTGCGCATGCGCGAAGCTGGCGTCGCACGGACTAGGCGACCCGATAAAATTCGTACCCGGGGCAAGATACATTCACATACCAAATTTCAAGTCGATAGCTCCACCGGTTTCCGAGATCTCGTCTGCGCATGCACGAAGCTGGCGTCGCACGGACTCGGCCACCCGATAAAATTTGTATCCGGGGCAAGATACATTCACATAGCAAATTTCAAGTCGATAGCTCCACCCGTTTGCGAGATAACGCATTCTTTGTTTTTCAATGAGTTAATTCATGGTACCCGTCCTCCCCGTCCTAAACTTCAGAGCGGACAGTCAATTAATCCTGTCGTGAAATCCCTCTGCATAATATTTCGAGCTCTTAGATCAATTCTACCTTTTTAGTTGCATTTCGTCCGCATCCGTATTTCGGACGCATGGGGTCAGTCGTTTAGCCACGTCCATTGGAATCCGCATCGGACGCATGGGGTATCGTTTAGCCACGTCCATTGCAATAAAGAGCGTTAATTGTTAAAACCTCCGTATAAGGTATAGATAAAGAGCGTTATTGCCTTAACCCCCCCGCCGTGCCTTTGCGGTGATTTGGGAGTGGATAAAGGGTGCTCAGAGCTTCTCGAAAACAGGACTACGGCGGTGTCGGTGGGATTTTACACTTACATACGAAATTTGATCTCAATCTGTACACGCGTTTTGGATTCTATGAAGTACACACACACACACACAGACACACACATATATACGAAGTCTCAAAATATATAGTATAGACTAGCAGGTTAGCCCGCCACCGGCGGCTTGTCCGAAACATGACTTTTTTTTAAATATTTTTTTTTAATTTTTAGCTCCACGCGTTTCAATAAGAAAAATTTGTACCCGGTAGCTCCACCCGTTTCCGAGATCTGGTCTGCGCATGCGCGAAGCTGGCGTCGCACGGACTAGGCGACCCGATAAAATTCGTACCCGGGGCAAGATACATTCACATACCAAATTTCAAGTCGATAGCTCCACCGGTTTCCGAGATCTCGTCTGCGCATGCACGAAGCTGGCGTCGCACGGACTCGGCCACCCGATAAAATTTGTATCCGGGGCAAGATACATTCACATAGCAAATTTCAAGTCGATAGCTCCACCCGTTTGCGAGATAACGCATTCTTTGTTTTTCAATGAGTTAATTCATGGTACCCGTCCTCCCCGTCCTAAACTTCAGAGCGGACAGTCAATTAATCCTGTCGTGAAATCCCTCTGCATAATATTTCGAGCTCTTAGATCAATTCTACCTTTTTAGTTGCATTTCGTCCGCATCCGTATTTCGGACGCATGGGGTCAGTCGTTTAGCCACGTCCATTGGAATCCGCATCGGACGCATGGGGTATCGTTTAGCCACGTCCATTGCAATAAAGAGCGTTAATTGTTAAAACCTCCGTATAAGGTATAGATAAAGAGCGTTATTGCCTTAACGCCCCGCCGTGCCTTTGCGGTGATTTGGGAGTGGATAAAGGGTGCTCAGAGCTTCTCGAAAACAGGACTACGGCGGTGTCGGTGGGATTTTACACTTACATACGAAATTTGATCTCAATCTGTACACGCGTTTTGGATTCTATGAAGTACACACACACACACACACACACACAGACACACACATATATACGAAGTCTCAAAATATATAGTATAGACTAGCAGGTTAGCCCGCCACCGGCGGCTTGTCCGAAACATGACTTTTTTTTAAATATTTTTTTTTAATTTTTAGCTCCACGCGTTTCAATAAGAAAAATTTGTACCCGGTAGCTCCACCCGTTTCCGAGATCTGGTCTGCGCATGCGCGAAGCTGGCGTCGCACGGACTAGGCGACCCGATAAAATTCGTACCCGGGGCAAGATACATTCACATACCAAATTTCAAGTCGATAGCTCCACCGGTTTCCGAGATCTCGTCTGCGCATGCGCGAAGCTGGCGTCGCACGGACTCGGCCACCCGATAAAATTTGTATCCGGGGCAAGATACATTCACATATCAAATTTCAAGTCGATAGCTCCACCCGTTTGCGAGATAACGCATTCTTTGTTTTTCAATGAGTTAATTCATGGTACCCGTCCTCCCCGTCCTAAACTTCAGAGCGGAAAGTCAATTAATCCCGTCGTGAAATCCCTCTGCATAATATTTCGAGCTCTTAGATCAATTCTACCTTTTTAGTTGCATTTCGTCCGCATCCGTATTTCGGACGCATGGGGTCAGTCGTTTAGCCACGTCCATTGGAATCCGCATCGGACGCATGGGGTATCGTTTAGCCACGTCCATTGCAATAAAGAGCGTTAATTGTTAAAACCTCCGTATAAGGTATAGATAAAGAGCGTTATTGCCTTAACCCCCCCGCCGTGCTTTTGCGGTGATTTGGGAGTGGATAAAGGGTGCTCAGAGCTTCTCGAAAACAGGACTACGGCGGTGTCGGTGGGATTTTACACTTACATACGAAATTTGATCTCAATCTGTACACGCGTTTTGGATTCTATGAAGTACACACACACACACACACACACACATATACGAAGTCTCAAAATATATAGTACTAGCAGGTTAGCCCGCCACTGGCGGCATTCGTCCCATGACTTTGTTTCAGAAACATGACATTTTTTAATATGAATTTAATGTTTTTTAAATTTAATATATTTTGTTTCTGAATTTTTTTTTATTGTTAATTTTTTTTAATTTTAAATTGTTTTAATTAAATTGTAAATTGTTTTAATTAATTTTTTTGTTTCTGGCGGAAAAATTTACCCGTAGAAATCTCCCCTTCCTAGGAACGACAGACAACGCATTCTTTGTTTCGTGAAATCTCTCTACGATAACATTGCATTGAATTTAAAACAAACGCTTCCCGTCGGGAAATCTGTCTGCATAATATTTTGAGTCTGCCGTACCCGTCGTAATGTCGTGAAATCTCTCTGCATAATAGATAACATTGCATTGAATCTGTTGTTGGCATTCAGGGCTTCGGGTCGTTGTTGTTGGCATCACGGCTCCCCGAAAACTCTCACATTGCCGAAAACGTGTATTTAGTAATATCGTTGTTGTTGATATTTACGGCTTGGGGGCTATTTTCTTATTTAGCAAGTTTGAGCTCAATCGGTTCGAGTCTATAAAGGACACACTCATATATATGACACTTCCCGTGGGTAGCAAGTTTGAGCTCAATCGGCATTCCCTGGAATTTCCCGTAGATTGGCAGATTCCAGTAGCTTTATAACGGTATATCTGGGGAGAAATCTGATGCTATATTCGTGATTATCTGGGATGATTTCGGTATATAACCATATACTGTAAAAACAAAGCGCGCCATCTGTGCTCGCAGGGTTGGTCAGAAACAAATGTTTTTTAAATTTAATGTATGTTCCGTATATCTCTCTGCAGATGCAAATAACGTTGAATGGCAAACAGACGCTCTTTATAGAGATGCGTCAAAAACAAACGCTCATTAAATAATCACTTGATTAACCCACGCCGTGCCTTTGCGGTGATTTGAGATTGGAGAACGGGTGCTCTGAGCTTCTCTAAACCGCGACCACGCTCGTGTCGGTGGGATTTGACACTTACATAGGAAGTTTGAGCTCAATCTGTACCCGCGTTTTGGATTCTATGAAGTACACACACATATACGAAGTCTCAAAATATATAGTACTAGCAGGGTAGCCCGCCACCGGCGGCTTGTCCGAAACATTGTTTATATTTGTTTTTAATTTTTAGCTCCACGCGTTTCAATAAGAAAAAATTGTACCCGGTAGCTCCACCCGTTTCCGAGATCTGGTCTGCGCATGCGCGAAGCTGGCTTCGCACGGGCTCGGCGACCCGATCAAATTTGTACCCGGCCCAAGATACATTCACATAGCAAATTTCAAGTCGATAGCTCCACCCGTTTCCGATATCTCGTCTGCGCATGCGCTGCACGGGCGTCGCATGGGCTCGGCGACCCGATAACATTTGTACGCGGCGCAAGATACATTCACATTGCAATTTTCAAGTCGATAGCTCCACCCGTTTCCGAGATCTGCCTTTTTAATCGAGATAAATGCATTTCGTACCCGTCCTAATGTACTATTTCGAGCGATAACAATTGTCAGACTCCCATCGTGAACCTCAACACGGAGTAAACACGTGTTTCGAGCGATAACATTGCATTGAAGTCAGACTCCCATCGTGGACCCCCAAGACGACGTAAACACGTGTTTGTTCCCGTATAACTCTGGAGACTCTGACTTCATATATATATATAATGACGTTATTAACCCCGGCCGTGCCGTTTGAGCTGATTTTAATGACTGGGAGTGGAGTACGGGTGCTCGGAGCTTCTGGAAAACGCGTGGACGACATCGTACGTATGATTTTACCTCTAGATGGGAAGTTTGAGCTCAATCTGTCCAGCCGTTGTACTATTTCGAGCGATAACAATTGTCAGACTCCCATCGTGAACCTCAACACGAAGTAAACACGTGTTTCGAGCGATAACATTGCATTGAAGTCAGACTCCCATCGTGGACCCCCAAGACGACGTAAACACGTGTTTGTTCCGGTATAACTCTGGAGACTCTGACTTCATATATATATATAATGACGTTATTAACACCGGCCGTGCCGTTTGAGCTGATTTTGATGAATGGGAGTGGAGAACGGGTGCTCTGAGCTTTTCTAAACTGCGACCACGGTCGTGTCGGTGGGATTTTACACTTACATACGAAATTTGATCTCAATCTGTACACGCGTTTTGGATTCTATTAAGTACACACACACACACACACACACATATATACGAAGTCTCAAAATATATAGTATAGACTAGCCGATGAGCCCGACGTTGTCCGGGCTATTCAAAAACCAAATTTCAAGTCGAAAGCTCCACCCGTTTCCGAGATCTGGTCTGCGCATGCGCGAAGCTGGCGTCGCACGTGCTCGGCGACCCGATAAAATTCGTATCCGGGGCAAGATACATTCACATACCAAATTTCAAGTCGATAGCTCCACCCGTTGCCGAGATCTCGTCTGCGCATGCGCGAAGCTGGCGTCGCACGGGCTCGGCGACCCGATAAAATTCGTATCCGGGGCAAGACACATTCACATACCAAATTTCAAGTCGATAGCTCCACCCGTTGCCGAGATCTCGTCTGCGCATGCGCGAAGCGGGCGCCGCACGGGCTCGCCAATACGACAACGTTCACCGCCTGGTCAAACTACACACACGTACCAAGTTTCGTCCCGATCGGTCGAGAATCGTAGATTTGTATAAATGACAGACAGACAGACAAACAAACAAACATACATACATACAGACAGAGGTCTTCAAAATATATATGAGATAGACTAGCAGGTTAGCCCGCCACCGGCGGCTTGTCCGAAACATGACTTTTAAAATTTTTTTTTTTTTTTAATTTTTAGCTCCACGCGTTTCAATAAGAAAAATTTGTACCCGGTAGCTCCACCCGTTTCCGAGATCTGGTCTGCGCATGCGCGAAGCTGGCGTCGCACGGACTAGGCGACCCGATAAAATTCGTACCCGGGGCAAGATACATTCACATACCAAATTTCAAGTCGATAGCTCCACCGGTTTCCGAGATCTCGTCTGCGCATGCACGAAGCTGGCGTCGCACGGACTCGGCCACCCGATAAAATTTGTATCCGGGGCAAGATACATTCACATAGCAAATTTCAAGTCGATAGCTCCACCCGTTTGCGAGATAACGCATTCTTTGTTTTTCAATGAGTTAATTCATGGTACCCGTCCTCCCCGTCCTAAACTTCAGAGCGGACAGTCAATTAATCCCGTCGTGAAATCCCTCTGCATAATATTTCGAGCTCTTAGATCAATTCTACCTTTTTAGTTGCATTTCGTCCGCATCCGTATTTCGGACGCATGGGGTCAGTCGTTTAGCCACGTCCATTGGAATCCGCATCGGACGCATGGGGTATCGTTTAGCCACGTCCATTGCAATAAAGAGCGTTAATTGTTAAAACCTCCGTATAAGGTATAGATAAAGAGCGTTATTGCCTTAACCCCCCCGCCGTGCCTTTGCGGTGATTTGGGAGTGGATAAAGGGTGCTCAGAGCTTCTCGAAAACAGGACTACGGCGGTGTCGGTGGGATTTTACACTTACATACGAAATTTGATCTCAATCTGTACACGCGTTTTGGATTCTATGAAGTACACACACACACACACAGACACACACATATATACGAAGTCTCAAAATATATAGTATAGACTAGCAGGTTAGCCCGCCACCGGCGGCTTGTCCGAAACATGACTTTTTTTTAAATATTTTTTTTTAATTTTTAGCTCCACGCGTTTCAATAAGAAAAATTTGTACCCGGTAGCTCCACCCGTTTCCGAGATCTGGTCTGCGCATGCGCGAAGCTGGCGTCGCACGGACTAGGCGACCCGATAAAATTCGTACCCGGGGCAAGATACATTCACATACCAAATTTCAAGTCGATAGCTCCACCGGTTTCCGAGATCTCGTCTGCGCATGCACGAAGCTGGCGTCGCACGGACTCGGCCACCCGATAAAATTTGTATCCGGGGCAAGATACATTCACATAGCAAATTTCAAGTCGATAGCTCCACCCGTTTGCGAGATAACGCATTCTTTGTTTTTCAATGAGTTAATTCATGGTACCCGTCCTCCCCGTCCTAAACTTCAGAGCGGACAGTCAATTAATCCTGTCGTGAAATCCCTCTGCATAATATTTCGAGCTCTTAGATCAATTCTACCTTTTTAGTTGCATTTCGTCCGCATCCGTATTTCGGACGCATGGGGTCAGTCGTTTAGCCACGTCCATTGGAATCCGCATCGGACGCATGGGGTATCGTTTAGCCACGTCCATTGCAATAAAGAGCGTTAATTGTTAAAACCTCCGTATAAGGTATAGATAAAGAGCGTTATTGCCTTAACCCCCCCGCCGTGCCTTTGCGGTGATTTGGGAGTGGATAAAGGGTGCTCAGAGCTTCTCGAAAACAGGACTACGGCGGTGTCGGTGGGATTTTACACTTACATACGAAATTTGATCTCAATCTGTACACGCGTTTTGGATTCTATGAAGTACACACACACACACACAGACACACACATATATACGAAGTCTCAAAATATATAGTATAGACTAGCAGGTTAGCCCGCCACCGGCGGCTTGTCCGAAACATGACTTTTTTTTAAATATTTTTTTTTAATTTTTAGCTCCACGCGTTTCAATAAGAAAAATTTGTACCCGGTAGCTCCACCCGTTTCCGAGATCTGGTCTGCGCATGCGCGAAGCTGGCGTCGCACGGACTAGGCGACCCGATAAAATTCGTACCCGGGGCAAGATACATTCACATACCAAATTTCAAGTCGATAGCTCCACCGGTTTCCGAGATCTCGTCTGCGCATGCACGAAGCTGGCGTCGCACGGACTCGGCCACCCGATAAAATTTGTATCCGGGGCAAGATACATTCACATAGCAAATTTCAAGTCGATAGCTCCACCCGTTTGCGAGATAACGCATTCTTTGTTTTTCAATGAGTTAATTCATGGTACCCGTCCTCCCCGTCCTAAACTTCAGAGCGGACAGTCAATTAATCCTGTCGTGAAATCCCTCTGCATAATATTTCGAGCTCTTAGATCAATTCTACCTTTTTAGTTGCATTTCGTCCGCATCCGTATTTCGGACGCATGGGGTCAGTCGTTTAGCCACGTCCATTGGAATCCGCATCGGACGCATGGGGTATCGTTTAGCCACGTCCATTGCAATAAAGAGCGTTAATTGTTAAAACCTCCGTATAAGGTATAGATAAAGAGCGTTATTGCCTTAACGCCCCGCCGTGCCTTTGCGGTGATTTGGGAGTGGATAAAGGGTGCTCAGAGCTTCTCGAAAACAGGACTACGGCGGTGTCGGTGGGATTTTACACTTACATACGAAATTTGATCTCAATCTGTACACGCGTTTTGGATTCTATGAAGTACACACACACACACACACACACACAGACACACACATATATACGAAGTCTCAAAATATATAGTATAGACTAGCAGGTTAGCCCGCCACCGGCGGCTTGTCCGAAACATGACTTTTTTTTAAATATTTTTTTTTAATTTTTAGCTCCACGCGTTTCAATAAGAAAAATTTGTACCCGGTAGCTCCACCCGTTTCCGAGATCTGGTCTGCGCATGCGCGAAGCTGGCGTCGCACGGACTAGGCGACCCGATAAAATTCGTACCCGGGGCAAGATACATTCACATACCAAATTTCAAGTCGATAGCTCCACCGGTTTCCGAGATCTCGTCTGCGCATGCGCGAAGCTGGCGTCGCACGGACTCGGCCACCCGATAAAATTTGTATCCGGGGCAAGATACATTCACATATCAAATTTCAAGTCGATAGCTCCACCCGTTTGCGAGATAACGCATTCTTTGTTTTTCAATGAGTTAATTCATGGTACCCGTCCTCCCCGTCCTAAACTTCAGAGCGGAAAGTCAATTAATCCCGTCGTGAAATCCCTCTGCATAATATTTCGAGCTCTTAGATCAATTCTACCTTTTTAGTTGCATTTCGTCCGCATCCGTATTTCGGACGCATGGGGTCAGTCGTTTAGCCACGTCCATTGGAATCCGCATCGGACGCATGGGGTATCGTTTAGCCACGTCCATTGCAATAAAGAGCGTTAATTGTTAAAACCTCCGTATAAGGTATAGATAAAGAGCGTTATTGCCTTAACCCCCCCGCCGTGCTTTTGCGGTGATTTGGGAGTGGATAAAGGGTGCTCAGAGCTTCTCGAAAACAGGACTACGGCGGTGTCGGTGGGATTTTACACTTACATACGAAATTTGATCTCAATCTGTACACGCGTTTTGGATTCTATGAAGTACACACACACACACACACACACATATATACGAAGTCTCAAAATATATAGTATAGATAGAAGATAGACTAGCAGGTTAGCCCGCCACTGGCGGCATTCGTCCCATGGCTTTGTTTCAGAAACATGACATTTTTGAATATGAATTTAATGTTTTTTAAATTTAATATATTTTGTTTCTGAATTGTTTTTTTTATTGTTTTTTTTTTTTTAATTTTAAATTGTTTTAATTAAATTGTAAATTGTTTTAATTAATTTTTTTGTTTCTGGCGGAAAAATTTACACGTAGAAATCCCCCTTCCTAGGAACGACAGACAACGCATTCTTTGTTTCGTGAAATCTCTCTACGATAACATTGCATTGAATTTAAAACAAACGCTTCCAGTCGGGAAATCTGTCTGCATAATATTTTGAGTCTGCCGTACCCGTCGTAATGTCGTGAAATCTCTCTGCATAATAGATAGCATTGCATTGAATCTGTTGTTGGCATCCAGGGCTTCGGGTCGTTGTTGTTGGCATCACGGCTCCCCGAAAACTCTCACATTGCCGAAAACGTGTATTTAGTAATATCGTTGTTGTTGATATTTACGGCTTGGGGGCTATTTTCTTATTTAGCAAGTTTGAGCTCAATCGGTTCGAGTCTATAAAGGACACACTCATATATATGACACTTCCCGTGGGTAGCAAGTTTGAGCTCAATCGGCATTCCCTGGAATTTCCCGTAGATTGGCAGATTCCAGTAGCTTTATAACGGTATATCTGGGGAGAAATCTGATGCTATATTCGTGATTATCTGGGATGATTTCGGTATATAACTATATACTGTAAAAACAAAGCGCGCCATCCGTGCTCGCAGGGTTGGTCAGAAACAAATGTTTTTTTAATTTAATGTATGTTCCGTATATCTCTCTGCAGATGCAAATAACGTTGAATGGCAAACAGACGCTCTTTATAGAGATGCGTCAAAAACAAACGCTCATTAAATAATGACTTGATTAACCCACGCCGTGCCTTTGCGGTGATTTGAGATTGGAGAACGGGTGCTCTGAGCTTCTCTAAACCGCGACCACGGTCGTGTCGGTTTGATTTTACATTTAGATGGGAAGTTTGAACTCAATCGAGCTAACCGTTTTCGATTCTATGAAGTACATACATACACACATAGATATATACGAAGTCTTAAAATATATAGTACTAGCAGGTTAGCCCGCCACTGGCGGCATTCGTCCCATGGCTTTGGTCGATCCATTAATTTTAGTTTTTCAATGTAACCCCGTACAGGACCGGGCTACTCAAAAACCAAATTTCAAGTCGATAGCTCCACCCGTTTCCGAGATCTGGTCTGCGCATGCGCGAATCTGGCGTCGCACGGCCTCGGCGACCCGATAAAATTCGTATCCGGGGCAAGATACATTCACATACCAAATTTCAAGTCGATAGCTCCACCCGTTTCCGATATCTCGTCTGCGCATGCGCTGCACGGGCGTCGCACGGGCTCGCCAATACGACAGCGACGACCACCTGGTCAAACTACACTCACGTACCAAGTTTCGTCCCGATCGGTCGAGGTGTTGGTATCTGATGCAAAAGACGAAATTGTGAGTGTTGGTCCCCGCCGTGAACCTCATCGTCGCAAAGAGCGGACAGTCAATTAACCCCGTTGTGAACCTCAATCACCAACGCGACGTAAACATGTGTTGCGTTCTAAAAATAGGAAAGCGCTTTCTCTCTGCATAATTCTGCAGATGCTAATAACGTTGCTCCCCGTAGGTAGCAATATCGTTGTTGTTGATATTTACGGCTTGGGGGCTATTTTCTTATTTAGCAAGTTTGAGCTCAATCGGGAAATCTGTCTTCGGGTCGTTGTTGTTGGCATCACGGCTCCCCGAAAACTCTCACATTGCCGAAAACGTGTATTTAGTAATATCGTTGTTGTTGATATTTACGGCTTGGGGGCTATTTTCTTATTTAGCAAGTTTGAGCTCAATCGGTTATAGTCTATAAAGGACACACTCATATATATGACACTTCCCGTAGGTAGCAAGTTTGAGCTCAATCGGCATTCCCTGGAATTTCCCGTAGATTGGCAGATTCCAGTAGCTTTATAACGATATATCTGGGGAGAAATCTGATGCTATATTCGTGATTATCTGGGATGATTTCGGTATATACCGAAGGTATATACTGTAAAAACAAAGCGCGCCATCCGTGCTCGCAGGGAATAAATTTCGAGCGATAACGTTTGCGTTCCCGTATAACTCTGCAGATGCGAATAACGTTGAATGGGAAACAGACGCTCTTTATAGAGATGCGTCAAAAACAAACGCTCGTTAAATAATCACTTGATTAACCCCCGTCGTGCCTTTGCGGTGATCTGAGATTGGAGAACGGGTGCTCTGAGCTTCTCTAAACCGCGACCACGTTCGTGTCGGTGTGATTTGACACTTACATAGGAAGTTTGAGCTCAATATGTACACGCGTTTTGGATTCTATGAAGTACACACACACACACACACACATATACGAAGTCTCAAAATATATAGTATAGATAGACTAGCAGGTTAGCCCGCCACTGGCGGCATTCGTCCCATGGCTTTGTTTCAGAAACATGACATTTTTGTAATTATTTTGTTATTATTTATTTTTGTTTTTTATTTTTGAATATGAATTTAATGTTTTTTTAATTTAATATATTTTGTTTCTGAATTGTTTTTTTATTGTTAATTTTTTTTAATTTTAAATTGTTTTAATTAAATTGTAAATTGTTTTAATTATTTTTTTTGTTTCTGGCGGAAAAATTTACCCGTAGAAATCCCCCCTTCCTAGGAACGACAGACAACGCATTCTTTGTTTCGTGAAATCTCTCTACGATAACATTGCATTGAATTTAAAACAAACGCTTCCCGTCGGGAAATCTGTCTTCGGGTCGTTGTTGTTGGCATCACGGCTCCCCGAAAACTCTCACATTGCCGAAAACGTGTATTTAGTAATATCGTTGTTGTTGGTATTTACGGCTTGGTGGCTAATTTCTTATTTAGCAAGTTTGAGCTCAATCGGTTAGAGTCTATAAAGGACACACTCATATATATGACACTTCCCGTAGGTAGCAAGTTTGAGCTCAATCGGCATTCCCTGGAATTTCCCGTAGATTGGCAGATTCCAGTAGCTTTATAACGGTATATCTGGGGAGAAATCGGATGCTATATTCGTGATTATCTGGGATGATTTCGGTATATGAAGTACCCACATATATACACACATATTAATAGTAGATTGGCAGATTCCAGTAGCTTTATAACGGTATATCTGGGGAGAAATCTGATGCTATATTCGTGATTATCTGGGATGATTTCGGTATATACCGAAGGTATATACTGTAAAAACACAGCGCGCCATCCGTGGTCGCAGGGAATAAATTTCGAGCGATAACGTTTGCGTTCCCGTATAACTATGCAGATGCTAATAACGTTGAATGGGAAACAGACGCTCTTTATAGAGATGCGTCAAAAACAAACGCTCATTAAATAATGACTTGATTAACCCACGCCGTGCCTTTGCGGTGATTTGAGATTGGAGAACGGGTGCTCTGAGCTTCTCTAAACCGCGACCACGGTCGTGTCGGTGTGATTTGACACTTACATAGGAAGTTTGAGCTCAATATGTACACGCGTTTTGGATTCTATGAAGTACACACACACACACACACATATACGAAGTCTCAAAATATATAGTATAGAAGACTAGCAGGTTAGCCCGCCACTGGCGGCATTCGTCCCATGGCTTTGTTCGAAAAAGCAATTGCAACAGGTTCCGAGACACTTGTGCTGCATTTGCAGCAAATTTCGGCAATAGTCAGAAACATGACAATTTTAATTTAATTTGTTGTTTTTCAATGAGTTAATTATTTTGTTGTGCCTTTTTAATTTTTTAATTGAATTTTTTGTTTTTCAATTTTACCCGATTTTATTTTGTTTTTCAAGGAGTTAATTGTGCCTTTTTAATTTGGTTTTTCAATTTTACCCGATTTTTTTTTGTTTTTCAATGAACCCGTCCATGACACTTCCCGTATTTAGCAAGTTTGAGCTCAATCGGTTCGAGTCTATAAAGGACACACACATATATATATGACACTTCCCGTAGGTAGCAAGTTTGAGCTCAATCGGCATTCCCTGGAATTTCCCAGTCAATATTGAGCAAGTTTGAGCTCAATCGGTTCGAGTCTATAAAGGACACACACATATATATGACACTTCCCGTGGGTAGCAAGTTTGAGCTCAATCGGCATTCCCTGGAATTTCCCGTAGATTGGCAGATTCCAGTAGCTTTATAACGGTATATCTGGGGAGAAATCTGATGCTATATTCGTGATTATCTGGGATGATTTCGGTATATGAAGTACCCACATATATACACACATATTAATAGTAGAATGGCAGATTCCAGTAGCTTTATAACGGTATATCTGGGGAGAAATCTGATGCTATATTCGTGATTATCTGGGATGATTTCGGTATATACCAAAGGTATATACTGTAAAAACAAAGCGCGCCATCCGTGCTCGCGGGGAATAAATTTCGAGCGATAACGTTTGCGTTCCCGTATAACTATGCAGATGCTAATAACGTTGAATGGGAAACAGACGCTCTTTATAGAGATGCGTCAAAAACAAACGCTCATTAAATAATGACTTGATTAACCCACGCCGTGCCTTTGCGGTGATTTGAGATTGGAAAACGGGTGCTCTGAGCTTCCATAAACCGCGACCACGGTCGTGTCGGTGTGATTTGACACTTACATAGGAAGTTTGAGCACAATATGTACACGCGTTTTGGATTCTATGAAGTACACACACACACACACACATATACGAAGTCTCAAAATATATAGTATAGACTAGCAGGTTAGCCCGCCACTGGCGGCATTCGTCCCATGGCTTTGTTCGAAAAAGCAATTGCAACAGGTTCCGAGACACTTGTGCTGCATTTGCAGCAAATTTCGGCAATAGTCAGAAACATGACAATTTTAATTTAATTTTTTGTTTTTCAATGAGTTAATTATTTTGTTGTGCCTTTTTAATTTTTTAATTGAATTTTTTGTTTTTCAATTTTACCCGATTTTATTTTGTTTTTCAAGGAGTTAATTGTGCCATTTTAATTTGGTTTTTCAATTTTACCCGATTTTGTTTTGTTTTTCAATGAACCCGTCCATGACACTTCCCGTATTTAGCAAGTTTGAGCTCAATCGGTTCGAGTCTATAAAGGACACACACATATATATATGACACTTCCCGTAGGTAGCAAGTTTGAGCTCAATCGGCATTCCCTGGAATTTCCCAGTCAATATTGAGCAAGTTTGAGCTCAATCGGTTCGAGTCTATAAAGGACACACACATATATATGACACTTCCCGTGGGTAGCAAGTTTGAGCTCAATCGGCATTCCCTGGAATTTCCCGTAGATTGGCAGATTCCAGTAGCTTTATAACGGTATATCTGGGGAGAAATCTGATGCTATATTCGTGATTATCTGGGATGATTTCGGTATATAACTATATACTGTAAAAACAAAGCGCGCCATCCGTGCTCGCAGGGTTGGTCAGAAACAAATGTTTTATAAATTTAATGTATGTTCCGTATATCTCTCTGCAGATGCAAATAACGTTGAATGGCAAACAGACGCTCTTTATAGAGATGCGTCAAAAACAAACGCTCATTAAATAATGACTTGATTAACCCACGCCGTGCCTTTGCGGTGATTTGAGATTGGAGAACGGGTGCTCTGAGCTTCTCTAAACCGCGACCACGGTCGTGTCGGTGGGATTTTACATTTAGATGGGAAGTTTGAACTCAATCGAGCTAACCGTTTTCGATTCTATGAAGTACATACATACACACATAGATATATACGAAGTCTTAAAATATATAGTACTAGCAGGTTAGCCCGCCACCGGCGGCTTGTCCGAAACATGACATTTTTTTAATATTTGTTTTTAATTTTTAGCTCCACGCGTTTCAATAAGAAAAATTTGTACCCGATAGCTCCACCCGTTTCCGAGATCTGGTCTGCGCATGCGCGAAGCTGGCGTCGCACGGACTCGGCGACCCGATAAAATTTGTACCCGGCGCAAGATACATTCACATAGCAAATTTCAAGTCGATAGCTCCACCCGTTTCCGAGATCTCGTCTGCGCATGCGCTGCACGGGCGTCGCATGGACTCGGCGACCCGATAAAATTTGTACCCGGTGCAAGATACATTCACATAGCAAATTTCAGGTCGATAGCTCCACCCGTTTCCGAGATCTGCCTTTCTGCATAATATTTCGAGCGATAACATTGCATTGAAATGTCAGACTCCCATCGTGAACCTCAACACGAAGTAAACACGTGTTTCGAGCGATAACATTGCATTGAAATGACTCCCATCGTGAACCTCAAGACGACGTAAAACACGTGTTGCGTTCTAGGAAATGCACTCAATGCAGATGCTAATAACGTTGACTTCGTATATATATATATAATGACGTTATTAACCCCGGCCGTGCCGTTTGAGCTGATTTTTATGACTGGGAGTGGAGTACGGGTGCTCGGAGCTTCTGGAAAACGCGTGGACGACATCGTACGTACTATTTTACCTTTAGATAGGAAGTTTGAGCTCAATCTGTCCAGCCATTCCCGTCCTAATGTACTATTTCGAGCGATAACAATTGTCAGACTCCCATCGTGAACCTCAACACGAAGTAAACACGTGTTTCGAGCGATAACATTGCATTGAAGTCAGACTCCCATCGTGGACCCCCAAGGCGACGTAAACACGTGTTTGTTCCGGTATAACTTTGGAGACTCTGACTTCATATATATATATAATGACGTTATTAACCCCGGCCGTGCCGTTTGAGCTGATTTCGATGACTGGGAGTGGATAAAGGGTGCTCAGAGCTTCTCGAAAACACATCTACGGCGGTGTCGGTGGGATTTTACACTTACATACGAAATTTGATCTCAATCTGTACACGCGTTTTGGATTCTATGAAGTACACACATACACACATACGAAGTCTCAAAATATATAGTACTAGCAGGTTAGCCCGCCACCGGCGGCTTGTCCGAAACATTGTTTATATTTTTTTTTTATTTTTAGCTCCACGCGTTTCAATAAGAAAAAATTGTACCCGGTAGCTCCACCCGTTTCCGAGATCTGGTCTGCGCATGCGCGAAGCTGGCTTCGCACGGACTCGGCGACCCGATCAAATTTGTACCCGGCCCAAGATACATTCACATAGCAAATTTCAAGTCGATAGCTCCACCCGTTTCCGATATCTCGTCTGCGCATGCGCTGCACGGGCGTCGCATGGGCTCGGCGACCCGATAAAATTTGTACCCGGCGCAAGATACATTCACATTGCAATTTTCAAGTCGATAGCTCCACCCGTTTCCGAGATCTGCCTTTTTAATCGAGATAAATGCATTTCGTACCCGTCCTAATGTACTATTTCGAGCGATAACAATTGTCAGACTCCCATCGTGAACCTCAACACGAAGTAAACACGTGTTTCGAGCGATAACATTGCATTGAAGTCAGACTCCCATCGTGGACCCCCAAGACGACGTAAACACGTGTTTGTTCCCGTATAACTCTGGAGACTCTGACTTCATATATATATATAATGACGTTATTAACCCCGGCCGTGCCGTTTGAGCTGATTTTAATGACTGGGAGTGGAGTACGGGTGCTCGGAGCTTCTGGAAAACGCGTGGACGACATCGTACGTGGTATTTTACCTCTAGATGGGAAGTTTGAGCTCAATCTGTCCAGCCGTTGTACTATTTCGAGCGATAACAATTGTCAGACTCCCATCGTGAACCTCAACACGAAGTAAACACGTGTTTCGAGCGATAACATTGCATTGAAGTCAGACTCCCATCGTGGACCCCCAAGACGACGTAAACACGTGTTTGTTCCGGTATAACTCTGGAGACTCTGACTTCATATATATATATAATGACGTTATTAACCCCGGCCGTGCCGTTTGAGCTGATTTTGATGAATGGGAGTGGAGAACGGGTGCTCTGAGCTTTTCTAAACCGCGACCACTTTCGTGTCGGTGGGATTTGACACTTACATAGGAAATTTGATCTCAATCTGTACACGCGTTTTGGATTCTATGAAGTACACACATACACACATACGAAGTCTCAAAATATATAGTATAGACTAGCAGGTTAGCCCGCCACTGGCGTGCTTGGTCAGAAACATGACATTTTTAAAATACATTTTTTAACGATTGATTCGTTAATTGAACTGAATGGTCAGAATACAGAATTGAAAACGTGAGGAGACAACCAATGAGTTAATTCTAACATGACAATTTTTTTTAATTAATTTTTTAAATTAAATATTTAATTTAATTTTTGGTTTTTAAATTTTACCCGAGGTTGGTCAGAAAATTCGTACCCGGAGCAAGATACATTCACATACCAAATTTCAAGTCGATAGCTCCACCGGTTTCCGAGATCTCGTCTGCGCATGCGCGAAGCTTGCGTCGCACGGACTCGGCGACCCGATAAAATTCGTACCCGGGGCAAGATACATCCACATACCAAATTTCAAGTCGATAGCTCCACCGGTTTCCGAGATCTCGTCTGCGCATGCGCTGCACGGGCGTCGCACGGAATCGGCGACCCGATCAAATTTGTATCCGGGGGAAGATACATTCACGTAGCAAATTTCAAGTCGATAGCTCCACCCGTTTGCGAGATAACGCATTCTTTGTTTTTCAATGAGTTAATTCATGGTACCCGTCCTAACTAAACTTCAGAGCGGACAGTCAATTAATCCCGTCGTGAAATCCCTCTGCATAATATTTCGAGCTCTTAGATCAATTCTGCCTTTTTAGTTTCATTTCGTCCGCGTCCGTATTTCGGACGCATGGGTTAGTCGTTTAGCCACGATCATTGGAATCCACTTCCGTATTTCTGACGCATGTGGTGTGTCGTTTAGAAACGACCATATCAATAAAGAGCGTTGGTTACTAAAACCTCCGTATAAGGTATAGATAAAGAGTATTGTTGCCTTAACCCCCGCCGTGCCTTTGCGGTGATTTGGGAGTGGATAAAGGGTGCCCAGGGCTTCTCGAAAACGCGACTACGACGATACCCGTGGGTTTTTACATTTAGATGGGAAGTTTGAACTCAATCGGTACACGCGTTTTGGATTCTATGAAGTACACACACACACATATACGAAGTCTCAAATTATATAGTATAGATAGACTAGCAGGTTAGCCCGCCACTGGCGGCATTCGTCCCATGGCTTTGTTCGAAAAAGCAATTGCAACAGGTTCCGAGACACTTGTGCTGCATTTGCAGCAAATTTCGGCAATAGTCAGAAACATGACAATTTTAATTTAATTTGTTGTTTTTCAATGAGTTAATTATTTTGTTGTGCCTTTTTAATTTTTTAATTGAATTTTTTGTTTTTCAATTTTACCCGATTTTATTTTGTTTTTCAAGGAGTTAATTGTGCCTTTTTAATTTGGTTTTTCAATTTTACCCGATTTTTTTTTTTTTTTCAATGAACCCGTCCATGACACATCCCGTATTTAGCAAGTTTGAGCTCAATCGGTTCGAGTCTATAAAGGACACACACATATATATGACACTTCCCGTGGGTAGCAAGTTTGAGCTCAATCGGCATTCCCTGGAATTTCCCGTAGATTGGCAGATTCCAGTAGCTTTATAACGGTATATCTGGGGAGAAATCTGATGCTATATTCGTGATTATCTGGGATGATTTCGGTATATGAAGTACCCACATATATACACACATATTAATAGTAGATTGGCAGATTCCAGTAGCTTTATAACGGTATATCTGGGGAGAAATCTGATGCTATATTCGTGATTATCTGGGATGATTTCGGTATATACCAAAGGTATATACTGTAAAAACAAAGCGCGCCATCCGTGCTCGCGGGGAATAAATTTCGAGCGATAACGTTTGCGTTCCCGTATAACTATGCAGATGCTAATAACGTTGAATGGGAAACAGACGCTCTTTATAGAGATGCGTCAAAAACAAACGCTCATTAAATAATGACTTGATTAACCCACGCCGTGCCTTTGCGGTGATTTGAGATTGGAGAACGGGTGCTCTGAGCTTCCATAAACCGCGACCACGGTCGTGTCGGTGTGATTTGACACTTACATAGGAAGTTTGAGCTCAATATGTACACGCGTTTTGGATTCTATGAAGTACACACACACACACACATATACGAAGTCTCAAAATATATAGTATAGACTAGCAGGTTAGCCCGCCACTGGCGGCATTCGTCCCATGGCTTTGTTTCAGAAACATGACATTTTTGTAATTATTTTGTTATTATTTATTTTTGTTTTTTATTTTTGAATATGAATTTAATGTTTTTTTAATTTAATATATTTTGTTTCTGAATTGTTTTTCTATTGTTAATTTTTTTTAATTTTAAATTGTTTTAATTAAATTGTTTTAATTATTTTTTTTGTTTCTGGCGGAAAAATTTACCCGTAGAAATCCCCCCTTCCTAGGAACGACAGACAACGCATTCTTTGTTTCGTGAAATCTCTCTACGATAACATTGCATTGAATTTAAAACAAACGCTTCCCGTCGGGAAATCTGTCTTCGGGTCGTTGTTGTTGGCATCACGGCTCCCCGAAAACTTTCACATTGCCGAAAACGTGTATTTAGTAATATCGTTGTTGTTGGTATTTACGGCTTGGGGGCTAATTTCTTATTTAGCAAGTTTGAGCTCAATCGGTTCGAGTCTATAAAGGACACACTCATATATATGACACTTCCCGTAGGTAGCAAGTTTGAGCTCAATCGGCATTCCCTGGAATTTCCCGTAGATTGGCAGATTCCAGTAGCTTTATAACGGTATATCTGGGGAGAAATCTGATGCTATATTCGTGATTATCTGGGATGATTTCGGTATATGAAGTACCCACATATATACACACATATTAATAGTAGATTGGCAGATTCCAGTAGCTTTATAACGGTATATCTGGGGAGAAATCTGATGCTATATTCGTGATTATCTGGGATGATTTCGGTATATACCAAAGGTATATACTGTAAAAACAAAGCGCGCCATCCGTGCTCGCAGGGAATAAATTTCGAGCGATAACGTTTGCGTTCCCGTATAACTATGCAGATGCTAATAACGTTGAATGGGAAACAGACGCTCTTTATAGAGATGCGTCAAAAAACAAACGCTCATTAAATAATGACTTGATTAACCCACGCCGTGCCTTTGCGGTGATTTGAGATTGGAGAACGGGTGCTCTGAGCTTCACTAAACCGCGACCACGGTCGTGTCGGTGTGATTTGACACTTACATAGGAAGTTTGAGCTCAATATGTACACGCGTTTTGGATTCTATGAAGTACACACACACACACACATATACGAAGTCTCAAAATATATAGTACTAGAAGGTGACCCGACTTCGTCCGGGCTTTGACCTTGAATTGTCCATTTTGAAGGTCAAGGTCAAGTGGGGTCACGATTTGACCAGTCCAAAAACACTGCCCTGACAAAAGTACCCGACAAACGTGCCCGTCCAAATCCATCCGGTTTTACCCGATTTGACCTTGAATTGATCATTTTGAAGGTCAAGGTCTGGTCGGGGTCACGATTGGACCCGTCCAAAACAATCAGTGGACAAAAGTAACCCCACGTATCAAATTTCGTCGAAATCCCATCAAAATTGGCGATTTGACCTTGAAGTTACCCGATTTCAAGGTCAAGGTCACGTCGCACGAGCAATTGAATATGCTTATGAGACTCGCCATAAGAAAGTACCCCCACATACCAAGTTTCATCGAAATCCCGTGATATTCGGGCGTTTGACCTTGAAATGACCCGATTTCAAGGTCAAGGTGACGTCGCACGGACAAATTAATATGCCTATGTTCGTCCCCGGCCGAAAATACCCCCACATACCAAGTGTCATCGAAATCGGGTGGGCCGTTTTCGAGTTCATCGCGAACACACACACACACAGACACACAGATCTTCCAAAATATATAATAGACTAGAAGGTGACCCGACTTCGTCCGGGCTTTGACCTTGAATTGTCCATTTTGAAGGTCAAGGTCAAGTGGGGTAACGATTTGACCAGTCCAAAAACACTGCCCTGACAAAAATACCCGACAAACGTGCCCGTCCAAATCCATCCGGTTTTACCCGATTTGACCTTGAATTGATCATTTTGAAGGTCAAGGTCTGGTCGGGGTCACGATTGGACCCGTCCAAAACAATCAGTGGACAAAAGTAACCCCACGTATCAAATTTCGTCGAAATCCCATCAAAATTGGCGATTTGACCTTGAAGTTACCCGATTTCAAGGTCAAGGTCACGTCGCACGGGCAATTGAATATGCTTATGAGACTCGCCATAAGAAAGTACCCCCACATACCAAGTTTCATCGAAATCCCGTGATATTCGGGCGTTTGACCTTGAAATGACCCGATTTCAAGGTCAAGGTGACGTCGCACGGACAAATTAATATGCCTATGTTCGTCCCCGGTCGAAAATACCCCCACATACCAAGTGTCATCGAAATCGGGTGGGCCGTTTTCGAGTTCATCGCGAACACACACACACACAGACACACAGACACACAGATCTTCCAAAATATATAATAGATAGAAGACTAGCAGGTTAGCCCGCCACTGGCGGCATTCGTCCCATGGCTTTGTTCGAAAAAGCAATTGCAACAGGTTCCGAGACACTTGTGCTGCATTTGCAGCAAATTTCGGCAATAGTCAGAAACATGACAATTTTAATTTAATTTTTTGTTTTTCAATGAGTTAATTATTTTGTTGTGCCTTTTTAATTTTTTAATTGAATTTTTTGTTTTTCAATTTTACCCGATTTTATTTTGTTTTTCAAGGAGTTAATTGTGCCTTTTTAATTTGGTTTTTCAATTTTACCCGATTTTTTTTTGTTTTTCAATGAACCCGTCCATGACACTTCCCGTATTTAGCAAGTTTGAGCTCAATCGGTTCGAGTCTATAAAGGACACACACATATATATATGACACTTCCCGTAGGTAGCAAGTTTGAGCTCAATCGGCATTCCCTGGAATTTCCCAGTCAATATTGAGCAAGTTTGAGCTCAATCGGTTCGAGTCTATAAAGGACACACACATATATATGACACTTCCCGTGGGTAGCAAGTTTGAGCTCAATCGGCATTCCCTGGAATTTCCCGTAGATTGGCAGATTCCAGTAGCTTTATAACGGTATATCTGGGGAGAAATCTGATGCTATATTCGTGATTATCTGGGATGATTTCGGTATATGAAGTACCCACATATATACACACATATTAATAGTAGATTGGCAGATTCCAGTAGCTTTATAACGGTATATCTGGGGAGAAATCTGATGCTATATTCGTGATTATCTGGGATGATTTCGGTATATACTGTAAAAACAAAGCGCGCCATCCGTGCTCGCAGGGAATAAATTTCGAGCGATAACGTTTGCGTTCCCGTATAACTATGCAGATGCTAATAACGTTGAATGGGAAACATACGCTCTTTATAGAGATGCGTCAAAAACAAACGCTCATTAAATAATGACTTGATTAACCCACGCCGTGCCTTTGCGGTGATTTGAGATTGGAGAACGGGTGCTCTGAGCTTCCATAAAACGCGACCACGTTCGTGTCGGTGTGATTTGACACTTACATAGGAAGTTTGAGCTCAATATGTACACGCGTTTTGGATTCTATGAAGTACACACACACACACACATATACGAAGTCTCAAAATATATAGTATAGACTAGCAGGTTAGCCCGCCACTGGCGGCATTCGTCCCATGGCTTTGTTTCAGAAACATGACATTTTTGTAATTATTTTGTTATTATTTATTTTTGTTTTTTATTTTTGAATATGAATTTAATGTTTTTTTAATTTAATATATTTTGTTTCTGAATTGTTTTTTTATTGTTAATTGTTTTTTATTTTATATTGTTTTTATTAAATTGTAAATTGTTTTAATTAATTTTTTTGTTTCTGGCGGAAAAATTTACCCGTAGAAATCCCCCCTTCCTAGGAACGACAGACAACGCATTCTTTGTTTCGTGAAATCTCTCTACGATAACATTGCATTGAATTTAAAACAAACGCTTCCCGTCGGGAAATCTGTCTTCGGGTCGTTGTTGTTGGCAACAACAACGACCCGAAGACAGATTTACTTGTTGGCATCACGGCTCCCCGAAAACTCTCACATTGCCGAAAACGTGTATTTAGTAATATCGTTGTTGTTGAATGAATGAATGCTTTATTGCGAAGACCCAAATTAATGAGTAACATGCAAAACATATATACAATATTTTATATACAATATATACATGATGAAAATGAGACCCCTCCTTACAAACGTGTGGTTTGTTCTTCTTTTTTCCCCTTGTTCCTTATTTTGTTCTTTGAAAAATCGTGTAATCACATAAGTTATATTCTTCCTTATGTTTTCAATGTCATTTTGATTATCAGTTTGAATTATTGACCATGCAATGAGCTAATTCAGCTGCCTTCCACAATGTATATAATTAATTGAAATTAAGAAACTTCTCTAAAGGCAATTTTTAGGAAAATAGAGAGTTGTTTCAAACGAGAGATATTTTCTATTGACAAGAGTCCATGAAACTTTTCGCGCGAAGGATTTTCCCAGTAATATTTTGGGATATAGCGCTCTCGTAGACATTTATATTTGCCACAGACGAGTACAAAATGATACTCGTCTCCGATTGTGTCAGATTTACATGTATCGCACATCTTACTCTCTGTTTTATGCCATCGCGCTTTTTCGATTGGTAATCTATGGTTTGATGTTCTGATTTTCACCAATGGTGCTGTCAGGTGTTTTGGGAGATATAACAAATATCGGCATATACCAGAATGATATTTTATATTACTGTACATAATTGCTCTGGATGAATCTGAGTTTTTAATATCACTGAATGTTTGTGTCCAGTGTTGTTCGATCATGCTTGATTTACAATTTCGGATTTCAGATTTCGTAAGAGAGGATTGGGTTTCCCAATTAGATGTTAGTCCTACTTTGCACAGAGATTCCTTCACGATATTCAACCATTTGAATTCAGCCGACTGGCTTGGTTTGTTGTCATATACAAGTCTCAAAATAAGGTGTATGTTTTTTGCGAGTTCAGATCCATCTGCGGATACCAACTTTGACCAATATGACAACAGTCTGCATTTAATTTCAATTATGAGTGGGTGCCTACCAAGTTCCCCATATACCATGTAGTTTGGTGTACTAGATTTCATTCCTAATAATATTTTTGCAAAATTTCATATGTAATGTTTCAAGTCTCTGGATTTGTTCTGTAATCCATATTTCACTACCGTATAAGATTACCGGTGCTACTATGCTATCAAACAGCTTAAGCATCAAATCGGGTGGTAAAGAGAGATGTCTAACTTTATTTAACAGTCCGTGCATGGCACGTGTGGCCAGATTAAATGTGCGCTTTATGGTGCTACAAAATCTGCCAGTATAGAAAAATTCTACACCTAGGTAAATAAATTCCTTAACGACTTGGAGTTCAACCCCCCTGTATATGAATATTGGTATGCATTTAGGTAATTTTTTACAGAATATCATTATTTTCGTCTTTTTTTTGTGTTCACCTGGAGCTTCCACGCATCCGCATAATCTGCGAAAGCCTGTAACGCTCGATGCATTTCATCTTCGCTTTCACTAAGTATAACTGTATCATCAGCATAAAACATACAAAACAGTCGTATATATATATATATACCCGCATTGTCCATAAATATTTCATCAAGAAAATCGAGGCTTTTGATAGCACAATCGTTCATGAACGACGTTAGATCGTCAATGTAGATGGAAAATAATAACGGTGACATAATTTCACCTTGAAATAATCCTACAAAACTAGAAAAGAAGTCCGTTTTGGTTCCATCAGATTTAACACATAATTTGATTTTGCTGTACATGTTTCTTATAAGTCTCAATATTTTCCCATTAATACCGCTTTGAATTAGCTTAAACCATAAGCCTTCTCGCCATACTAAATCAAAAGCCTTGCGAAAGTCGATAAATGCACAAAATAACTTTCGACCAGACGACAGGTATAAATTTATAATACTATGTAATACAAATATATTGTCAATTGTAGAATGGCAACTTCTGAAACCAGCCTGGAATTTACTTATCGTCTCATTGTCATCCGAGTACGAAACTAATCTAGCATTCAAAATAGTAGTAAAAACTTTTGATAGACAACTAAGTAATGTTATTCCACGATACGAATCCGGACTTCCCGGTTCACCCGATTTTTTGTATATCGGTTGGACCATTCCAATCGCCCAATCTGTCGGAAATATACCTGAATTTAATATCACATTGAAATATTTAGTATACAATGGCAACAGCTGGTCTAAAGACGACTTTATATACTCGTTAAGAACCATATCGGATCCCGGGGCTTTATTATTCCGAGCTTTAATTATTGCCCTTCGTACCTCTTCATCAGTTATCGAGTCATTGAGATAAGTCGAGTTTGATAAATCAATTTCAGAATCAACACGTCTGCTCAAATAATCGTCACTGTGTTCTGAGGCATGTATTTTTTTGAAATGATCATGAAACACATTTGGGGGCACCCGACATTGTTTGTGACTATCATTTGCGTTGGCGCCAGAACTCGAAAGTCTATTGAGTTCTTTCCAAAACTCCTTCGGCGAAGACTTATTGAATCTTTTGAGTTCGTCGACATTGGATGCGTTCTTATTTTTGATTTTGCTATCCATCAGTTTCCGATAATGTATGGCCGACTCATTCATTAGAAGTTTATTTTCAAGCGTTTTGTCCCGATTATATTCGGATTTTTTCATATGAAATTTCTTACGAGCGTCGCGGCAATCCGTATCAAACCAAGGTTTATGACGCGATTTGTTATTTCCCTTCTTTCGTTTAACACCAAAAGTTTTCATTGCTGCGGATACAAGCATGTCAGAAATGTCACGGCTCACATTGTCAATGTCCGAAGATGTGGTGTTCCCTTCTATAAAATTGAGGCATTCCAGAATGTTTTTAGATCTCGTGTAATCGATGTTAGTTTGATACTCTACATAGAGGATCTCACATGAGTTCCTATTTTATACGGAATTTATCAACCGAGTTCACTAAATTCGATTTGAGCCGAGGTTTACCGAGGCTCAAATAGAATTTAGTGGACGAGGTTGATAAATTACGTATAAAATAGGACGAGTGTGAGATACCCTTTATCACATGATCAAATAAACCCGAAGCAACGCGAAATATTCATCGAAAACAACAATCATACACTACAGCGATCGCAAGTTATCTGAAGAACGCCGTGACGTCATCGCACGCGCTGATATTAAACGTGTCTATTACCGATAATTATGAAACTGCTTTTATGGCCAAATTATGTGATAAATTTTGTTCTGGGTCCCACCGTCTGATTTCTACCTGTTCTGGTAAGGATTCTGTTTCTGATAAGCAGTTGGTATGTTGTGTCCTCACGTTAGTGCCAAAGTTTAATTCGATATGTAGCCCAGAATGAACATCACTCCAAAATGGTGAAAAGGGGTTCACACGGAAGTTCTTGATTAATCTGAGAATACTTATATTCCCGATCATATAGTCGATTACACTACAGTCATTGGATGTTAATTTTCCATTATTGTTATCTTCACCAAATCGTCCGTTAATTATGCATAAATCCATGATTCCGCATAAATTTAATATTTACGGCTTGGGGGCTAATTTCTTATTTAGCAAGTTTGAGCTCAATCGGTTAGAGTCTATAAAGGACACACTCATATATATGACACTTCCCGTAGGTAGCAAGTTTGAGCTCAATCGGCATTCCCTGGAATTTCCCGTAGATTGGCAGATTCCAGTAGCTTTATAACGGTATATCTAGGGAGAAATCTGATGCTATATTCGTGATTATCTGGGATGATTTCGGTATATACCGAACTGTAAAAACAAAGCGCGCCATCCATGCTCGCAGGGTTGGTCAGAAACAAATGTTTTTTAAATTTAATGTATGTTCCGTATATCTCTCTGCAGATGCAAATAACGTTGAATGGCAAACAGACGCTCTTTATAGAGATGCGTCAAAAACAAACGCTTATTAAATAATCACTTGATCAACCCACGCCGTGCCTTTGCGGTGATTTGAGATTGGAGAACGGGTGCTCTGAGCTTCACTAAACCGCGACCACGGTCGTGTCGGTGGGATTTGACTCGCCGGGCTCGCCAATACGACAGCGACGACCACCTGGTCAAACTACACTCACGTACCAAGTTTCGTCCCGATCGGTCGAGGTGTTGGTATCTGATGCAAAAGACGAAATTGTGAGTGTTGGTCAATAGTCCCCGCCGTGAACCTCATCGTCGCAAAGAGCGGACAGTCAATTAACCCCGTTGTGAACCTCAATCACCAACGCGACGTAAACATGTGTTGCGTTCTAAAAATAGGAAAGCACTTTCTCTCTGCATAATTCTGCAGATGCTAATAACGTTGCTCCCCGTAGGTAGCAATATCGTTGTTGTTGATATTTACGGCTTGGGGGCTATTTTCTTATTTAGCAAGTTTGAGCTCAATCGGTTAGAGTCTATAAAGGACACACTCATATATATGACACTTCCCGTAGGCAGCAAGTTTGAGCTCAATCGGCATTCCCTGGAATTTCCCGTAGATTGGCAGATTCCAGTAGCTTTATAACGGTATATCTGGGGAGAAATCTGATGCTATATTCGTGATTATGTGGGATGATTTCGGTATATACTGTAAAAACAAAGCGCGCCATCCGTGCTCGCAGGGAATAAATTTCGAGCGATAACGTTTGCGTTCCCGTATAACTCAGCAGATGCGAATAACGTTGAATGGGAAACAGACGCTCTTTATAGAGATGCGTCAAAAACAAACGCTCATTAAATAATTACTTGATTAACCCCCGCCGTGCCTTTGCGGTGATTTGAGATTGGAGAACGGGTGCTCTGAGCTTGTCTAAACCGCGACCACGGTCGTGTCGGTTGATTTGACACTTACATAGGAAGTTTGATCTCAATCTGTACACGCGTTTTGGATTCTATGAAGTACACACACATATACGAAGTCTCAAAATATATAGTATAGATAGACTAGCAGGTTAGCCCGCCACTGGCGGCATTCGTCCCATGGCTTTGTAAACATGACATTTTTGTAATTATTTTGTTATTATTTATTTTTGTTTTTTATTTTTGAATATGAATTTAATGTTTTTTTAATTTAATATATTTTGTTTCTGAATTGTTTTTTTATTGTTAATTTTTTTTAATTTTAAATTGTTTTAATTAAATTGTAAATTGTTTTAATTATTTTTTTTGTTTCTGGCGGAAAAATTTACCCGTAGAAATCCCCCCTTCCTAGGAACGACAGACAACGCATTCTTTGTTTCGTGAAATCTCTCTACGATAACATTGCATTGAATTTAAAACAAACGCTTCCCGTCGGGAAATCTGTCTTCGGGTCGTTGTTGTTGGCATCACGGCTCCCCGAAAACTCTCACATTGCCGAAAACGTGTATTTAGTAATATCGTTGTTGTTGGTATTTACGGCTTGGTGGCTAATTTCTTATTTAGCAAGTTTGAGCTCAATCGGTTAGAGTCTATAAAGGACACACTCATATATATGACACTTCCCGTAGGTAGCAAGTTTGAGCTCAATCGGCATTCCCTGGAATTTCCCGTAGATTGGCAGATTCCAGTAGCTTTATAACGGTATATCTGGGGAGAAATCTGATGCTATATTCGTGATTATCTGGGATGATTTCGGTATATGAAGTACCCACATATATACACACATATTAATAGTAGATTGGCAGATTCCAGTAGCTTTATAACGGTATATCTGGGGAGAAATCTGATGCTATATTCGTGATTATCTGGGATGATTTCGGTATATACCGAAGGTATATACTGTAAAAACAAAGCGCGCCATCCGTGCTCGCAGGGAATAAATTTCGAGCGATAACGTTTGCGTTCCCGTATAACTATGCAGATGCTAATAACGTTGAATGGGAAACAGACGCTCTTTATAGAGATGCGTCAAAAACAAACGCTCATTAAATAATGAATTGATTAACCCACGCCGTGCCTTTGCGGTGATTTGAGATTGGAGAACGGGTTCTCTGAGCTTCCATAAACCGCGACCACGGTCGTGTCGGTGTGATTTGACACTTACATAGGAAGTTTGAGCTCAATATGTACACGCGTTTTGGATTCTATGAAGTACACACACACACACACATATACGAAGTCTCAAAATATATAGTACTAGCAGGTTAGCCCGCCACTGGCGGCATTCGTCTCATGGCTTTGTTTCAGAAACATGACATTTTTTTAATTTAACCAAATTTCAACTCGATATCTCCACCCGTTTCCGAGATATGGTCTGCGCATGCGCGAAGCTTGCGTCGCACGGTCTCGGCGACCCGATAAAATTCGTACCCGGGGCAAGATACATTCACATACCAAATTTCAAGTCGATAGCTCCACCGGTTTCCGAGATCTCGTCTGCGCATGCGCGAAGCTGGCGTCGCACGGACTCGGCGACCCGATAAAATTTGTATCCGGGGCAAGATACATTCACATAGCAAATTTCAAGTCGATAGCTCCACCCGTTTGCGAGATAACGCATTCTTTGTTTTTCAATGAGTTAATTCATGGTACCCGTCCTCCCCGTCCTAAACTTCAGAGCGGACAGTCAATTAATCCCGTCGTGAAATCCCTCTGCATAATATTTCGAGCTCTTAGATCAATTCTGCCTTTTTAGTTGCATTTCGTCCGCATCCGTATTTCGGACGCATGGGGTCAGTCGTTTAGCCACGTCCATTGGAATCCGCATCGGACGCACGGGGTATCGTTTAGCCACGTCCATTGCAATAAAGAGCGTTAATTGTTAAAACCTCCGTATAAGGTATAGATAAAGAGCGTTATTGCCTTAACCCCCCGCCGTGCCTTTGCGATGATTTGGGAGTGGATAAAGGGTGCTCAGAGCTTCTCGAAAACACGACTACGGCGGTGTCGGTGGGATTTTACACTTACATACGAAATTTGATCTCAATCTGTACACGCGTTTTGGATTCTATGAAGTACACACACACACACACACACATATATACGAAGTCTCAAAATATATAGTATAGACTAGCAGGTTAGCCCGCCACCGGCGGCTTGTCCGAAACATGACATTTATATATATATTTTTTTAAATTTTTAGCTCCACGCGTTTCATTAAGAAAAATTTGTACCCGGTAGCCCCACCAGTTTCCGAGACCTGGTCTGCGCATGAAAATTTGTAGCCGACGCAAGATACATTCACATGCCAAATTTCAAGTCGATAGCTCCACCCGTTTCCGAGATCTCGTCTGCGCATGCGCTGCACGGGCATCGCACGGGCTCGGCAATACGACAGCGACGACCACCTGGTCAAACTACACTCACGTACCAAGTTTCGTCCCGATCGGTCGAGGTGTTGGTATCTGATGCAAAAGACGAAATTGTGAGTGTTGGTCAATAGTCCCCGCCGTGAACCTCATCGTCGCAAAGAGCGGACAGTCAATTAACCCCGTTGTGAACCTCAATCACCAACGCGACGTAAACATGTGTTGCGTTCTAAAAATAGGAAAGCACTTTCTCTCTGCATAATTCTGCAGATGCTAATAACGTTGCTTCCCGTAGGTAGCAATATCGGTGTTGTTGATATTTACGGCTTGGGGGCTATTTTCTTATTTAGCAAGTTTGAGCTCAATCGGTTAGAGTCTATAAAGGACACACTCATATATATGACACTTCCCGTAGGTAGCAAGTTTGAGCTCAATCGGCATTCCCTGGAATTTCCGTAGATTGGCAGATTCCAGTAGCTTTATAACGGTATATCTGGGGAGAAATCTGATGCTATATTCGTGATTATCTGGGATGATTTCGGTATATACTGTAAAATCAAAGCGCGCCATCCGTGCTCGCAGGGAATAAATTTCGAGCGATAGCGTTTGCGTTCCCGTATAACTCAGCAGATGCGAATAACGTTGAATGGGAAACAGACGCTCTTTATAGAGATGCGTCAAAAACAAACGCTCATTAAATAATCACTTGATTAACCCCCGCCGTGCCTTTGCGGTGATTTGAGATTGGAGAACGTGTGCTCTGAGCTTGTCTAAACCGCTACCACGATCGTGTCGGTGGGATTTGACACTTACATAGGAAGTTTGAGCTCAATCTGTACACGCGTTTTGGATTCTATGAAGTACACACACACATATATACGAAGTATCAAAATATATAGTACTAGCAGGTTAGCCCGCCACCGGCGGCTTGTCCGAAACATGACATTTGTTTAATAATTTGTTTAATGTTTAGCTCCACGCGTTTCAATAAGTAAAAATTTGTACCCGGTAGCTCGACCCGTTTCCAAGATCTGGTCTGCGCATGCGCGAAGCTGGCGTCGCACGGGCTCGGCGACCCGATAAAATTTGTAGCCGGCGCAAGATACATTCACATAGCAAATTTCCAGTCGATAGCTCTACCCGTTTCCGAGATCTCGTCTGCGCATGCGCTGCACGGGCGTCGCACGGGCTCGGCGACCCGATAAAATTTGTACCCGGCGCAAGATACATTCACATAGCAAATTTCAAGTCGATAGCTCCACCCGTTTCCGATATCTCGTCTGCGCATGCGCGAAGCGGGCGTCGCACGGGCTCGCCAATACGACAACGACCACCGCCTGGTCAAACTACACACACGTACCAAGTTTCGTCCCGATCGGTCGAGAATCGTAGATTTGTATGAAGTACAACACACACACAAACATAAATATATAAGAGAGATATGTAAATTAGATAGATTGTATCAAAATATATAGGAGAGATATGTAAATGATCTACACACCATTACTGGTGTTTGTCAAAGTTTAGTGGGGTATATCAATACTCATTCACGATCATATCATTGAGGTCCGGAGGGTGTGGGCTATCTCTCGAATACAAGGAGTTCTCAAAATATATAGAAGAGAAGACTAGCAGGTTAGCCCGCCACTGGCGGCATTCGTCCCATGGCTTTGTTCGAAAAAGCAATTGCAACAGGTTCCGAGACAGTTGTGCTGCATTTGCAATCGTCAGAAACATGACAATTTTAAATTTTTAAATTAATTTTTAAAATTAATTTATGACAATTTTTCAATTTGTTAATTAATTTTTTAATTTAAATTTTTTGTTTTTCAATGAGTTAATTGTGCCTTTTTAATTTTTTAATTTAATTTTTTGTTTTTCAATTTTACCCGATTTGACCTTGAATTGATCATTTTCAAGGTCAAGGTCAGGTCGGGTCACAATTTAACCCGTCCATGACACTTCCCGTAGATACCAAGTTTTTAACCCGTCCATGACACTTCCCGTAGACACCAAGTTTGAGCTCAATCGGTCCGAGTCTATAAATAACACACACATATATATCACTTGTGGGTACCCGTTTCAATGTGAAGAGCTTGTGCGAATTTTTTATACATTTTGGGTTCAAAGTGACTTAGTCGGACAGGTGCGTAACATACTGTGCCATCATAAGTAGGCCAGCCATGCAGCCAATTCTATTTTAAAGAGCGCGGATTTGGGATAACTGCATTGTGTGAGAACGCAACATGATTCGCGTACATCTATATGCATTTCAGTATGTTGCTTTCCCGAGTAATGGTACCTTTTTCTGTGCATATAAATAGCACCAAAGTGAACATAAACTTTCTCACCAGCAAAATGATAAATAGCAAGATGTGTTGGAACGGAAGTATCAGCAAGATGTGTTGGAACGGTAGTGTACCATATACACAAACATGGCATGTCGAGCTTGTAAAATATATATTATTTTGAGTATACGGATATGAAAGCACGTATTTGACCATTTAATATGTTATTGGAAGTCTTCACCATCGTTATTCACACACAAACATAATTAAATATGTCGTTTAATTATGCTACATATAACGATCATCCATTTCGCAATAGCGAAATAGCGTATGATGACATTAAACTCTCTTTGCTCGCTTGCATATATCGCGATTCCCCCAACAGTTGACGGTGTTTTATATTAACTAATAGAATGTCATGATATGGTAGGATTCTGGGAATGATATACACATGGCAGCTTATACATACACATTCCATATACAATTCGCTTAATTTTGGTGTGATTCATATTCTTGAATACACGCAGGTGGTGAATTATTTGGCGCTTTAAGGCATATTTGTGCTATAAAAATATACATATACAGATGTATAGTTACTCTTCTTGGATTAACCCCTTCCGTGTTTACGGATCAATAAAATTGGGAGTGGAGAAATAGTGCTCTGAGCGTCTCCAAAATGTTACGCGGACGACCCCCGTGGTTTTTTACCCTTATATACGAAGTTTGAGCTCGATCGGACCAGTCGTTTTGGATTCTATGAAGTACACACACACACACACACACACATATATATACGAAGTCTCAAAATATATAGTATAGATAGACTAGCAGATTAGCCCGCCACTGGCGGCATTCGTCCCATGGCTTTGTTTCAGAAACATGACATTTTTGAATATGAGTTTAATGTTTTTTAAATTTAATATATTTTGTTTCTGAATTGTTTTTTTATTGTTAATTTATTTTAATTTTAAATTGTTTTAACTAAATTGTAAATTGTTTTAATTAATTTTTTTGTTTCTGGCGGAAAAATTTACCCGTAGAAATCCCCCCTTCCTAGGAACGACAGACAACGCATTCTTTGTTTCGTGAAATCTCTCTACGATAACATTGCATTGAATTTAAAACAAACGCTTCCCGTCGGGAAATCTGTCTGCATAATATTTTGAGTCTGCCGTACCCGTCGTAATATCGTGAAATCTCTCTGCATAATAGATAACATTGCATTGAATCTGTTGTTGGCATTCAGGGCTTCGGGTCGTTGTTGTTGGCATCACGGCTCCCCGAAAACTCCCACATTGCCGAAAACGTGTATTTAGTAATATCGTTGTTGTTGATATTTACGGCTTGTGGGCTATTTTCTTATTTAGCAAGTTTGAGCTCAATCGGTTCGAGTCTATAAAGGACACACTCATATATATGACACTTCCCGTGGGTAGTAAGTTTGAGCTCAATCGGCATTCCCTGGAATTTCCCGTAGATTGGCAGATTCCAGTAGCTTTATAACGGTATATCTGGGGAGAAATCTGATGCTATATTCGTGATTATCTGGGATGATTTCGGTATATAACTATATACTGTAAAAACAAAGCGCGCCATCCGTGCTCGCAGGGTTGGTCAGAAACAAATGTTTTTTAAATTTAATGTATGTTCCGTATATCTCTCTGCAGATGCAAATAACGTTGAATGGGAAACACACGCTCTTTATAGAGATGCGTCAAAAACAAACGCTCATTAAATAATCACTTGATTAACCCACGCCGTGCCTTTGCGGTGATTTGAGATTGGAGAACGGGTGCTCTGAGCTTCTCTAAACCGCGACCACGGTCGTGTCGGTTGGATTTGACACTTACATAGGAAGTTTGAGCTCAATCTGTACACGCGTTTTGGATTCTATGAAGTACACACACACACACACACACACACACATATATATACGAAGTCTCAAAATATATAGTATAGATAGACTAGCAGGTTAGCCCGCCACTGGCGGCAATAGTCAGAAACATGACAATTTTTAAGTTTTAATTAATTTTTTTAATTAATTTAATTTTTTGTTTTTCAATGAGTTAATTTTGCCTTTTTATTTTGTTTTTCAATTTTACCCGATTTTTTTTTCAATGAACCCGTCCATGACACTTCCCGTATTTGTTTTGGGTTTTCAATGAGTTAATTGTGCCTTTTTAATTTTGTTTTTCAATTTTACCCGATTTTTTTTTTCAATGAACCCGTCCATGACACTTCCCGTATTTAGCAAGTTTGAGCTCAATCGGTTCGAGTCTATAAAGGACACACACATATATATGACACTTCACGTAGGTAGCAAGTTTGAGCTCAATCGGCATTCCCTGGAATTTCCCAGTCAATATTTAGCAAGTTTGAGCTCAATCGGTTCGAGTCTATAAAGGACATACTCATATATAGGACACTTCCCGTAGGTAGCAAGTTTGAGCTCAATCGGCATTCCCTGGAATTTCCCAGTCACCAACGCGGCGTAATTTTGGTACATATATAGAGACCCGGTTGTCATGTGTAGTAAAGATGTCTTATAAGCCGACATTGCCATGGGGATGCCCGTTCCTACACGCGTTTCGATTCTACGAAGTACCCACATATATACGGAAGTATCAAATTATATAGTAGATTGGCAGATTCCAGTAGCTTTATAACGGTATATCTGGGGAGAAATCTGATGCTGTATTCGTGATTATCTGGGATGATTTCGGTATATACCGAAGAATATACTGTAAAAACAAAGCGCGCCATCCGTGCTGGCAGGGTTGGTCAGAAACAAATGTTTTTTTTAAATTTAATTTATGTTCCGTATATCTCTCTGCAGATGCTAATAACGTTGAATGGCAAACAGACGCTCTTTATAGCGATGCGTCAAAAACAAACGCTCATTAACTAATCACTTGATTAACCCACGCCGTGCCTTTGCGGTGATTTGGGAGTGGATAAAGGGTGCTCTGATCTTCTCCAAAACGCGACCACGGCCGTGTCGGTGGGATTTTACACTTGCATACGAAATTTGAGCTCAATCTGTACACGCGTTTTGGATTCCATGAAGTACACACACACACACACGCATACATATATATACGGAGTTCTCAAAATATATAGTATATATAAGACTATCTGGGTACCCGTCCTGACGGGGAAAGTCGTTGTGTTGTTTTTTTTACACCAACACCCAGAAAATGATGGAAATCGGCCCAGTGGATACCGAGATACAGGTTCAAAGTCATTTGAAAGGTCAAGGTCACGCCGCTACCCGTTGAAAATGTTTGGCTACCCGAACCATCCCTACCTACGAAATTTCATCCCGATCGTACCATCGGATCCTCAGATAGAGAGTCAAGGTCACTGGAAGGTCAATGTTAAGCCACACGGGCATCCGGGTGTGACGAAATTGATCAGCGCATCATACTACCCGTTTCCACCAAATTTGGTGGAAATAGGCTCAGAGGATCCCGAGATATGAGTTCAAGGTCACTCGAAGGTCAAGGTCACGCCACACGGACAGACGGACATGCCCGTGTTACTCCTGGGGTCAACCTACACCAACACCCAAAAATGGGGGAAATCGGCCCAGCGGATCCCGAGATACCGGTTCAGGGTAATTTGAAAGGTCAAGGTCACGCCGCACGGGCATCCGGGTGTGACGAAATCGGTCGGTGCCTCACACACCAAATTTGGTCCAAATCGGCCCAGCAGGAGCCGATATACAGATTGAAGGTCACCGTTTGAAGGTCAAGGTCACGCCGCACGGACAAATGGACAGTTGTTGTTTTTTTTTTTTTACACCAACACCCCAAAAATGCTGGAAATCGACCCAACGGATACCGAGATACAGGTTCAAGGTCATTTTAAAGGTCAAGGTCACGCCGCTACCCGTTGAAAATGTTTGGCTACCCGAACCATCCCTACCTAAGAAATTTCATCCCGATCGTCCCATCGGATCCTGAGATAGAGTCAAGGTCACTCGAAGGTCAATGTCACGCCGCACGGGCATCCGGTGTGACGAAATTGCTCAGCGCCTCACACTACCCGTTTCCACCAAATTCGGTGGAAATCGGCTCAGCGGATTCCGAGATATGAGTTCAAGGTCACTCGAAGGTCAAGGTCACGCCGCACGGACAGACGGACATGCCCGCGTTACTCCCGGTGTCAACCTACACCAACACCACAAAAATGGGGGAAATCGGCCCAGCGGATCCCGAGATACGGTTTCAAGGTCATTTGAAAGGTCAAGGTCACGCCGCACGCCTCACACTGCCCCCACATACCAAACTCGGTCCAAATCGGCCCGCCAGGAGCCGAGATACGGGTTGAAGGTCAAGGTCACGCCGCACGAACAAACGGATGGGCCTATGTTGGTTCCCGGGTGATACTACGTGCCCTTACCAAGTTTCGTCGAAATCGGTTGAGCTGTTTTCGAGTCCATCGCGGCCACACACACACACACACACCCTCCCTCACACAACCTCACACACACGCACACACCGTCACACACATACACACACCCTCTCACACCCCCCTCACACACACCCTCACACACACACCCTCACACACACCCACACCCACACACCCTCACACACACACACACATACTTTCCTCAAATATATAATAGATTATTTATTACACGCTTGTTCCTAGAAATACAGTGTTATTGCTGTTCCATATTTACAAATCCGTATGGAACTTACATTCCATACGTATCTCGTTGACGTAAAATGACGTACATGATGTTCGCCTCAACCATGAAACTGGAACTATTTAAATAAAATAATCATCACACATAACAAACACGCCCTGTATGAGCATAAATAAATCTTCTAATCCTGTATTTTTAATGCACGGATTCTAGGACGCGAAGCGTGTAATAAACACAGAACGACACGATGTGTAAATGTGTTTGTCGATACGGCACTCGTGCTGTCGCGGAAGGATAGAACTCGAGGCGCAAGCGCCTCTCTTTCTATCCTTCGGCGACAGCACTCAATAGAAGACTGCGGACTCGAATTAAAATACACACAATTCACTGTTCACCCTTCACGAGTCCACGGTCTCACAATGGGTTGTAAATTATTTTCCATAGGCTCTCTATGGGTTGAATACTATTTCCCTGTTTATTAAACTAAAATAATACCGATTCATGTGTGTCCTGTACCAAAGTATCATCATTAATTTACATACTATCAGAATAGTGCACGAAATAGCATACAGAATAACAATTAGGTCAAAAGTGTCGATCTTCGTTACATGGTTCAAGTACGCAAATACCGAGTACGTTTTTAATCATATTTGTTGATCACCTCAGACGACAGGGCCAGATATGCTTGCAATATAGACCCTAAGAGGGCATAATAAGAAACATAGACCAATAACACCAACTAGCCTTGGTGACACTGGTAAATGAAACTACATAAAAATTGAAGTTGACAGAAAAGACAAAGTTGAAGCCAACATAAAATGGCCCCACAATCAATGACACCAACCAATGGCTGAGAGCTAACATTTAAACTCTCCTAGAAGAAAACAAAGGCCTATATTTTCCGGAACAGTATTTATTCCATATAATTCAAATACAGTGCATGCATCTTACAAACTATGAAGCATGAATATTGGTTGTATGGATGGGATCCAGTTTTGATCATTGCGTAAAGGCGACAAGATTGAGAAAGTGCTTGAAGAGTACAGCTAAACGGCACGGTTTGTCTATATTTGTCTATATCTATATTCACAAAGGTACTCCTTTACTCCAACATTAGATGGTATCCAGGACATAAGCTAGCACAAGAATGACTGGGCAAGATCGGGAACCAGATGCACACGACAGTTGGCGTATGTACGGTTGTTAGGTATGGAGGGTGTATACATTGGGTTACACTGGTGTAAATGTTTTCCATATGACTCAGTGCAAATGTGTTAACGTATACTGTTTACAATATAAATCCTAGGTCCAAAATTGTCTTTAAATCTGTAAGATTGACATTTCCGGAAACGTTTTATGCAAACAAATA
Organism: Siphonodentalium dalli; assembly: GCA_032622095.1. Lineage (NCBI taxonomy): Eukaryota > Metazoa > Mollusca > Scaphopoda > Gadilida > Siphonodentaliidae > Siphonodentalium > Siphonodentalium dalli. Next base: position 50,033,460 of record CP136069.1, on the reverse strand, counting down.
ATGTCCGTCTAGCAGGGAATTCGCCTTTAAATCTTGTGTTTTCATAACTAGTGTCAGAAGACTCAGAACCGCACTTCATTACAAATTTAGGGTTAATTCCTGTGTCAATGGCTATTTTGCCTACATGTCATAGGGAAGAGGCGTGGTGATTTTTTTATGAAAACAAAAAAACAAAAAAACAAAAAACACACACACAATTCTATTGACCAATCAGGACCCAGTGTCTATTTTATTCTCTCCCGCATCCGCTAGATGTCACTCCAAAACATATTTACACCAGTGTAACCTGTGATACGCATCATACGCTAAACTAGTTTACTCCTACATAATGTCACTACAGAAAATGATTGCTAGCACCCTGACTAAAATGACATCTAAACATTGCTGACTGCACTGGCTATCATGCTTAAATTCTGGGCCAAAGAAATCTACAACTAAACCAAAGATGCCTCAGAAATATGTATATTCATTTGGCATATTTTAATATCCAGTGGATTGTGGACAGTGAATTGTATGCTGCAACATATGTTACATCTTGCTATACAAGACATGTGCGAAACTAAACATTATTGAGTTCCATAAAGTAGAGCGCTCTTGTCAAGACTTGCATTGCTTCAAATGCGACAACATAACACTCGACAGCTTCACATACAATAGCTATGAGCTCCACACATCTACATTTTACCACCCAGATACAAATAAAAACGCAACCCAGGAGAGCGTGAAATCACCAGAATTTTCCCGCTGATGCAAGAAAACCAATTATCCGCAGAGCTGCAACCGTCTGATGATGGAAAACAACTCGCCTAGTTTGTACAACGTCCCAGGAACACCAGATGGGTATGGCAGTAAGCTGTATGACCATTAGAAATAAACGGAGCGAACTAGCAGCTGCGATCCACTATACATCCGGTCAGGCCACTGTGTAGGAACTGTTAAGGTATGATTCCCCTAAATTATGCCATGAGAAAAAAAATGACCACATATTGAAATAGGGGACCTGGAGAGTTCCCAAGCTCAGATATTGTATAAATCGGTAATCTAAAGTCATAGCCGAGACTGAAAAAAATTTCAACGGTGTTTTTGGTGGTGAAAATGGTATTTGAATTTTTTTTATGACAAAATCACAAATCCTTTAATTTTCATTATTTTGGCCAAATTATCCAGCGGTATTGTCACCCCGACACCGTAGATCAATTATACGATAGTATGGTCAATTTACTAGGTGCTATTATTGTAGAAATAAGATTTGCAAGTTGGAAGAAATCGTTACTATGGGGACGCCATTTTGATTGAATCATGGTCACGTGACAATGAATAACTTTCATAGAAATTTCCAGTCGGACGGGAACGAATCATTGTATATTTTCTGAATTCCTTCAGTTCTAATTATTAATTGTGTATGTCACTTTAACTGTGAGATATTTTCTCGTTCATTCATGGATATGTGAGGGGAGGATTGTGTCTCGGGATCGCAATAATTGTTTAGTTATTAGCGCTTTGACATAAATCAACACGACGTGTTTACACTTAAAATTACAGTTCACAGACAGCGGTTTCACGTGCGGACTGATTTGTCACATGTACGTATAGTCTTATTGAATTGTTCGTGCATTCGAATCAATATTCGATCGCAATAACTTAAATATCATTCGCATCATTCGCTGGCTATTGTGATGTGTCACTATATTTGTGAAATAACCAGTGACCACCGCCCTATTTTTCATCGAACAGGTTAATTCGTGAAGTGGAAAGTGTGTGATTCGGTTTGTCAAAGCATGGATGTTTGGATATAACGTCGTATTAGTGTTCTGTTTGGATTGGAATTAATAATCTATATTCGCATTCAGGTGAGTTCAGTGTATTCTTAAACTGTTATCGAATAATAAGTATACTGATTTGTTGCCATATATTAGTTTGGGAGCGTTTTGTCAATGTTCTAGTCATCGCCAGAACCAACACAAAATTTTGACAGCTGACATTTTGACCACACGTGATCCATTCACATCTGTCTGATGAGTGACCAACTTGATTGCTAATTGGTCTATGTACATTTCAAATGGCTAATTGAAAACATATTGTTTCCGCCCTGAAAATGAAGCATTTGACCCTGCAGATCGATTGAGTATAAAAGCTGGTAAATCAATGTCAAATTTTATCGATCTTTTTTATTGGCAAATTTCTGATCCAAATATTTCGTTTAGAAAGTAGTGTATGTTGCATGTGTTAATTTATGAAATTATGTGTACAGGCATGTATATATGGAACACCACAGGTATTGGAATTTGTGTCAAATAATGGGTTTTTATGACAATTTACTCCTCTGAATGAGGATAGAATTCAGAGGAGCAAATTGTCATAAAAACCCATTTTTGACACAAATTCCAATACCTGTGGGAACACATACACTGTAAATTAATCATGCCAATGTCTGGATCAACCAGCTACATGTATCGTTCGTCTGTCTGCCTGTCTGTCCATCCGTAGACACTTGCTATCCACACGATAACTCAAGTATAATTTATCGGATCTTGTTCAAATTTTATGTACATGTTTATGATGACACACCCCTCACCTGTATAGTTTTTGTATCGATCTGTTTAGAAATTATTAACACTTTATAAATACAGATTGCATTCACAAATGCCAAATTGGCATGTGCTATCTGATACCATATAAACCTATTTACTTTTTGTCCGATTGTGTTCCTATTTAATTCATGTGTGATGACACACCCCCAGTGATCCCCTCACCTGTGTATTTTTTGCTACCGCATAGATTCATTGATCTGTTTAGAAAATAATTAACCCTTCACGTACACACATGCTAGTAAGTCAAACATATTTCTTCTGATCTGCCTCATATTTCTTACCAAGGTTTTTCTTATCACGTTCTTCATCTGTACATACCGTACATATTTTTTTATATTAACCATTTTTGCTCTTGTTTTTACTTAAAGGGTTCACACATGCAGCTATGACTCGAACATTTTTCATCTGATTAACACCATATTTGGTATGTAAATTAATCACACCAAAATGCAGATCAAGTTCGAATATGGGTTTGATCCGAAATATTTTATAGTACATCCATGCGAAACTTGGTATGGATGATAATTTTAAAATGTTTCTACAGTCAATTCATCAACTGGACTTAGTCGGGTGACTACAATATGACGGTTCGCTACTGTCCTCGGGCTGGAAGTGCCATTTTAATGGCATCGTTGTTCAATATGCGAAGGGGTAAACTGCTCGAGACCCCATTGTAGATCATTCCATTCTATGTTCCAGTTGTGATGAATTGAACGAATGCATTTTAACACAATTCTATACTTAAGACATATTGTGTACATAAAATGACTCGACCTGAAGCATCCGATATCTGATCTCGAAACCGAACTAAGCAACTATCTGATGCTATATGTTCAATCTACATGTATGTAAACATACACTCAGATTCATACTGCCACTATTTTTTATATGTGGGTATGTAGTTTACTCCAGACTGCTATATGTTATATTGTTTATTTACATGTACTAATTTATAATGTTTTATTGGTCAAATACAATATTATTTTGATAAAAAAACGTGTTTGGCGGCTGAAGGACCATGCGCAACCACTCGCCTATACATTACATATACGGTAAATGTATCAGTAAATTATCCAGGGATTTTTGGGGACACTGTTATCGGGGAATGATCTGCCAAAAGCATATCCAAAAGGCCTGAGCGGGGAGGTTCGGGAGGGGGTGTCCCCCTGCTGATGGTCGGGTCTGGCGGTTGTCCCCCTGAACTTTTTTGTTAAATCCGTTGTATTGAGGGTTTAATTTGTCAAGTGTAACTTTGGAAATTTTTAATTATGTATGGGATTGTAAATGATTATAAGTTATTGTCAGATATCCTTTGGTTCAATGGATTATGATTATCCTGCTTGAAATTAGATTTACCAGGTCCAGTACCGTTTAATATCACTCTAATTCATATATTAGGCTATTTTATATATTCAAGTGCGATCACTTACATGTACATATAATATACTACATGTAGTAGTGCAGAAGCAATGTATATTAAAGGTACTCAATCCGATCAGAGGGTCCTATATTACCATTTCTTTGGCTTTGGGGGTAAAACGTATTTGATTCAAGTCAAGGAACCCATCAAACAAAGCTCAGGCCTAAAAAAAAAGACGTTTGTTTCCGCTAACCCGACCGACCCTATTTTAAACCCCCGACCCTAAAAAATTGGACCAAAAAAAAACACAATTGTTTTTTTGTTTTTTTTTATTTAAATTTTTTTTGTTTTCAATTTAGGTCCCAATTCATATCATAACAAGATGCAAAACATTTATATATATTGACATAAGAAATTTAAGTTTACTAGAAGATTTAAGTTTAACAGTTGGAATCATACTGTAAAGTATGTTTGGCTTTATCTAGCTTTCATCTCTGAAAACTTCAAATACCGGTAGTTTCAGTTCAGGTTTGTTATGATTCAGCCTTCAGACTTCAGTATTTCAATCAAATACAGTACAGGACATTAACAATTTGATCGAATCAACCTGGTTATCAGGTGGGATCTCATAATACCAAATGAAAAATTAACATACCGGTAGTACAATGTAGTACTATAATAGTAAATAGTAACTAAATAGTCATGTTTCTGTACTACATGTATATTATGTATGTGTCTCACTTGAATTTTACAAAATAGCCTATTATATGAATTACTTATGTCAGTGCAGCACACGGAACAGTTTCCTGGCTAGATCATTGCATTTGCACTGAGTCGGCTGGGGATGCAAAAACTATTCAAGTCATGGAATTATCTGTTATATATATAACCTATTGAATAACACTGATATATTGTATTCTTATATTCATGTTGTAAACATGCTTAATATGGACAGTCCTTCCCATGAGGAAAACACAGCGAGAGCATTTATTTGCTCCCGTAATGCAGAAGACGGGTGTAATATGACACCCATACTATAAATGTACATGTAAGTTGGGTTTTTGCTCAAACAAAAAGTCATTGTGGAATAGACATGTCTAGTTACACTTTAATATGCCATAGTTGCACTGAGATGGTAAAGCATCTAAATAAACCTTAAAATAGTTCAATATTGAACCAACAATTACAGTCTCCGTTAGTATATTGTGAAGAAGGACGGGTGCGAATTTTAGCACCCGTGAATTGAAAATTACGAGTGCATACGGGTGCGAGAGCAATCACTCCCGTCTCCTGGGAAGGACTGTATGGACTTCTCAGTCTGAAAATAAATCATATACATACATAATGGTAAGTCTCATTTTATGATTTCAAGCAGGATAAGCATAATCCATGGAACCAAAAGATATTTGATAATAACTTATAAGCATTTCCAATCCATACATATATAAAAAAAATCCAAAGGGTGATAGGTAGACAGTCAGCCATGACTATATCACCCCTAGCATATACATGTATAGTCTATTAATATTATATTTATTTGTACATGTAATTGTACTTTCCATGTGTGTGTATTGTAAATAAAATTATCCTATCCTATCCTATCCTAAAAATTTCCAAAGTTATGCTTGAGAAACTTGATCAAATTGACCTCTCACTCTCAGTAAAATTCAAAATTCTGACTCAAAGTGCCCTAGATTAGCTTTAAATGCAATGGATTTTCAAAAAATTTCCAGGGGGAGAACCCCCACCATCAGCAGGGGGTCACCCCTCCCAAACCTTCCTCCGCTCAGGCTTTCAGGTTATGCCTTTGGCATATCACTGCCCATGCAAAACAGGTGTCCCAAAACAATACCTAGATCCTTCACTGAATGCGGAGGAGAAGGTGGGTTTGTGAAGCCATCATTAAGAGATCGGTACAAGACGGTCACTCCAATATGTGACAGTGCAGTGGTGCTGGACTGACTCCAGTTGTCGCCAGGCCATATGGGAAATATTAGGATTATCAAAGACTATATTAGTATATAGACTAGTATATATGTAAATATTGAAGCATATGTAAGATTGAATTGGAGTTTTTAGTTCCTCTATCATTTGGTTTAACCTGATTGGGGCTAAGAAGTGCATAGTTTGGGTTATTGACAAGTATTATACAGTTATTTTTAAAGATACTGAAAAAAAAAAAGTTAAAAAAAAAAAAAGTTAAGCCTACCTATCTACCCTAATTTTGTTCAGCTCGTTAGCGGAAACAAATGTATTTTTTTAGGCCTCAGTGTTATTAGATATTGATTTTTGAAATCTTTTATTTTCAACGAGATGAGTACTAATAATTGCCCATAACTTCGTAATTTGCTCGAGATGTGTACACCAGAAACACTATTCAAACAGACAAGGATGGGTAACTTTAAAATCCAGTGGTAATAATAGAGCAATTTTGACCGAGAACATCCTTTTGACGCCATGTTCTGGGACAGAAAGAATAGAAATGACAAAACTTCAAGTATCGATTATCACCTTGAGTGTTGATTGGTAGGTTCCTCGACTCAAATCAATTATTGTTTACCCCCAAAGCCAATAATATAATAATATAGGACCCTCTGATCGGATTGAGTACCTTTAAGTTAGTAATTACTATTAGTACTACTCTCTATGTTAATTATTAATTTGGTATTATGATATTCCACATAATAACCATGTTGAATTGATCAAATTGTCTCTGTTCCTGCACTGTATTGTGTAATTTCACTTGAATTTGATTGAAATACAGAAGTAGCTGAATGGTAATAAATCTGAACTCGAACTATTTGAAGTTTTCACAGATGAGAGGCCAAACATGCTTTACAATATGATTCCAACCAACTTTTTGTAAAATATGTTTTTATGTCAATATACTGGTACCGGTATATAAATGTTTTGTTATGATATGAATTGGGACCTGAATTTTTTTGTTTTTTTTTGTTGGCACCTGCAGTTTGGGTGCCCACATCGGTAAGCAGTATGAAAACTGGCTTTGATAGGTCCCTGTGTATGTAAAAACAGACACACTCGCCTTGCATTAGAAGAAATTTAAATGATAATAAATTCATAATAATGGCAATTATTCGCAATGGGTTGATATAAGAAATTTGCAAAATCAGCAAACAGCAATTTGGCAAATAAATTTGTGCCAAACACTGACAATGGGTGTTCTTACACAAATTGTTTTTCAGCGATATGTGTGCTGAAATATTCTTAAATATTTATCTGAAAACTCTCTGGACCCCGCACCGAGTACCAGATTGAACTACAAGTAGACGCCTGTGATAACCACAAAATGGCACAAATTTACAGTCCTGAGTCTGATACTATACTAATCCAAAAGATGCTAATAACAAATGGCCATATTTAAAGCATAATTGTACCACAAATATGCATTGCAATTACGCCTCTTGGTGTAATTATAATGTCACCTTTCTCAGGAGGTGTTCGGATTTTGCAGAATATATACCGGATATTCGTAGTATCGGACCTTCGGATTATGAGACCTTCGGATTATTGGGTATTCGGAATAAAAAGCTACATAAACAAAGCCCGATAGACAAACAAAACAGAAATGAGTTTTATTTATTAGTATTATTATATTGTATTGTTTTGTAGCGTACTGCTCCTTTATTAATGTTTATGCAAATATATTGTGTCATATAGTATTGGGTAATGGATACACAGTAAAACTCATTTTTTTACATTCCGTTACGTAAATTATGATCTAATGGGGTTCTAACAAACGGGAACGTAATTCGAGATTCCAAACTGTACTGTGTTGTTGTATGGTTGTTGTTGTTGGTGGAGACGTTGTTTGTGCACGGAGTCACTGCAATATAATATAGTTATTACCGGAATCACGTTCAGAAAGGACGTCTTACTTGTCGCACATCCATTTGAGCAATGCATATTCATATGGCGCAAATAGCTTTTAAAAGTGACAATTATGGTCTTCCATATATACCGGTATCGGCACTCGCCGCAGTTGACCTTTGCACTTTGGCTACGGATAACGAATAAATCGATAAAATGGCTTCCGACTCCACGTGTTTTGTGGGTTTGGTGAATTCGGCTGTATGGGTATTGCAGGTGAAAAACGTTAAATGTTTTCAAATGGAATTGTAGTCGGGACACGTGGTCATCTGTCACTAAATTATTTTTTGGGGTGAAATGTGGTTTCGCGTTGTTTGCGTACGAATGCCAAAGGCTATATTCCAAGACAGTTTTCTGCCACTTATAATACATTCTTGCGGAAAGTGCCACTGGTTTCCGATACTCCAAACCTGGACCTACATTTTGATATATCACTTTAGTCTGTGCTCGCAGTTATCGTAAAAAAACGAGCCTCCGAACCTAGCCCACCCTCATCGACAATGCATATTCCCAAATTTAGGGGAATCCTATTAAGCTAGCCACACATGCTTGCGTATGCGTTAGCGAAAATAATCGGATCCGTTCATTGGATCCGTTCGTCGTGCGAAAGTACCCACACATGTTTGCGTTATCGTTCCGTTGGGGTCATGCGAACGTTGTCCGATAGTGATCGTTTCAGTCACTTCACCATGGATTTACAGGAGGAGGAATTGTTAGTGATTGTTGTTGTGTATCATTACCATAGGAGGTTAAGAAATAAACGATCTTAATTCTCAGGGGAGTCTGGAAAAAAATTGCACATATAGGGCCCAAAAAGTTTTTGATTTCCCGACCCCGAGGGACCCACCACCCCATTTGTTCATTTTTGTTCCTCCAAATTTTGGGGACTCGCCCACTTTCTCATGTTTTTATCAAAATTTCAGAGTTTTTTTTAGTCGTTCTTCAATAACAGTGTTAACTGCCTTTCAATCCCATTCCACTATCCTTTTTTGGTGCAAACTCTTGCTGTGTAAAATTAAGATTCAAGCAATAACATGCTTAATTGGTAAACACAGATCATAACAACGAAAAATAAACTATTTCCATGTGTTTCCTGGTGTTTTCAGTATCTAACAACAATAATAAAGCATATAGTGTAGGTACACTTTATGTCACAAATCGCCCTAGACCCCATTATAGCCTTAATTAATATATCGAGTGTGTTGTATCTGACAGAGAACACTGATCAGTGTAAATAGTGGTAAACAGGTCGGGGGTTCTACAATTATTTATGCATGACCAAAGAACTCTTTAGTCTTATCCACCGGGGTGGGGTGGGAGAGGGGAATTGTTTTGGTTAGGTATACACATAGATATATGGTTATTATACCCCCGATATTAGTCGGCGAGTATATAGCTGACGTCTCGAGCCATCCGTGCGTCCGTCCGTACAAACATTTTGCATTATAACTCAAGAGTCGATTGTCATATTTTGATGCTCTATGGCATGGTGAAGGACCAGAAATGGGGAACGAATATGCATAATATCACCGGTTGTGAGCACCAATGCCTACCAGAGTTATGGGCCCTGTTCGACTTTATGAAATTCAGTCCGTACAATGTTTTTGCAATATAAGTTGAAGTGTTGGTTGTCGAATTTTGTGGTGATAGACCAGAATGATAGAGGAAGGATGTATGCACATACATGTATTACTACATATCACAGGTTTCCCCTGTCCATGCATACCAGAGTTACCGGCCTTGTTCCATCCGTAAACACATTTTGCATTATTTTAACTCAACCATATGTACATTTGTGCACTAGAGTCTGCAGTATAGTCTCATTCAGATTTTATTCTTAGTTTTACTTTTAGTTTGAACTTTGAAGACATTGAAGAATGTCATTTCTCAATGCATCTGAATGCATCACATTATTTAAGTTCATCTATTTGTAAGCGATAACAGTATACAATTAGTATTCTAGTTTACTCTTGTTGAGCAGTAAAGATCCAAGATGAAGTTCGGAAATTCAATGAGAATAGCGTCACCTTCAGATGGGATTGTCTGAGCACTAAACAGTAACGGTCATTCATAACCAATTCAGTTTTATTTGGATAAGTGTTGCAAATTGACATTACTTGCAATCAATCAAGATGAGAAATAACCAGAAGGAATGAATTTGATTACATGCCAGAACAAGACAGTATTTCAGACAGATATTTATGAGATACCCTTTTCAATTTCATGTTTAATATGCAACAATCAGGTTAATGATATCTAGTCATCATTGAATATTCACCATGTAGTATCCAATTTGTGATACAGTTTTTTTTTATTTTATTACTTTTATTCAGGTAATACAACTGGGTAATATATTATTTGTGTTACGAAATATTTCTTCCGTTGATCATAAGTTTCCTGAACGCTATTACGGTGGTCCACTGTGAAGTGGGCCGGGATCCTGTGAAATCCAGAATGTTACTAAATCTGAGGCTAAAGAGTCTCTATAGCTGCCTATGTAGCCATATACCAACAAACATGGTACTAATATGCTTACAAACAACATTACATGGTCAGTACTTGTAAATTGAAAAAACCCATTTTGGAAAAAAATTTACAAGCACGATTTTTTCAGCCTCTGGACCACCACCCACCGCGGTCCTATATACGGATTTTTTTTGGAGACCCCCTCCCCCACTGATCTTCTCGGAAATATCCTGCCACGCATTAAATGATTTCTGGCTTTCGTGATAGTCCACATGCTGGCACACATACAGATAAACCCGGGGTTTAACTAGAAAGGCACAAATCTTCCACTTCTTGTGGTGTTATGGGAGTAGATCTAATTCGCGGCAAGTTTTATTACTTTGAAAAATCGCGCCTTTTCCAGGATGACGTCATAAATAATTGGGAATTCCGATGCGAACGCAAACGGAGCGACGATTTATATCGGATGGAAAATATGAGTATTTTCGGTCCGATAAAAATCGGAGGCATTCGGAGCGTCAGAATAGTTTCGCATCGGAACCGCATGCATGTGTGGGTGCCCGTGCATTTCTACTTGATTTTCCATCCGACAATCGCATGCGATAAAAATAACGCAACGCACCATACGCATACGCAAGCATGTGTGGCTAGCTTTACATCGGAAGTCGTTCTATCGCCGGTAGTGTGATGGTTCTTGCCTGATTTGTTACGGTTCCTTCTGATTGAAAATAATCATTTTTGTGACAAAATCACGCATAATTATAGATATCTTGAATATATTATACTTTCCTGAATGAACAGAGGCTGCATGCATCGCAGAAGTGCCGTGTTATCGAAACCTGCACTCTAGACCACAATTAACTCGGTATTAGCGAGTTAACGCGTAAATATCAACATGCTATCACTGAAAATCAAGCCACGTGGACGCAATTTCTTTTGTTTTTCGTGGCGTATAAAATATGAAACGCATTCTGAAGACAAACACTGACTATACAGTATACCCGTGTTATTCTTCTGTAAAATAGCTGAGAAAGTATCCCGATAGGGGATGGTAATTGGGAGTTATGGCCTCGTACACAAACACGGGTGTGTGTTACGATTCTATTTCAAACCAATCATGGCTGTGACGGTTCTGTACGTGAGATTTATTCGAACGATTTCTGCACTTTGGTCCGAAAATCGTCTTGTGTATATGGCATTTTAAACCAGATAATGACTGTAGCTTATGTAATTTGCACAATAGGACAGGTATATTAAGAAATAACACAATACATACCTAATACGGGAGATTAAGTGACATTAATTGGCAGAAATAAAATATTGAAAGTCCCGATGAGTATAGTATCATAATCATGCCCGCCTATATAAATGACCAATGGTAATATAAATATACTCTCAGGAGAATATAGATGTTATATTCATTTACTTAATCTGGGCATTATTGAAAGATCCAGGTGTGACAATATTTCAATTCCAGCGCCATCATATTTCCTCCTTTGAAGTCCGCCTGATGGACATTTACACATGTTTGTCGCCCAGACATGAATATAACTTATGAAATCACGTTCAAATAAATCAGTGATAGGTTATGACGTGATTGGGTGGTGGGGGACTTGGGGAGGGGGTGCTTAATTGGTGTCTATCCCAAATTTGGTAAAAATGTTCAACAGTTACAAATTTCTTATCTTACAGTCACTGTGTAGGAAAGGTTTCACACGATTCAGTTCCGCGTTCAGAGCTGATAGTTTACTCCATCCAACAAGGTTTCACACGATTCAGTTCCGCGTTCAGAGCTGATAGTTTACTCCATCCAACAAGGTTTCACGCGAGAGTGCGCCGTGCTAACTTCGGACGATAATAAGCTAGTAGAGGTATCAGCATAACACTCCGAATATATTCAACGAATTTCAACGTGTCATTGCTTGACCCGGAACCATATGTACATATCTATTGTATATATATTATATTGCTATATATATGTGTCTATTGTATATATATACTTCTAGATCTATATACATGTTATCAATATCCGATTTGTAATACATATTAACTTGGATGAGAGAATAAAGCATTGATCCAATCGCAAGCGGTGGAGTGTTGATAGCCACACAAGAGAACACACTGGACTTTGAACAGATTGCCTTGATTGTGAAATCGAATTAGCCAAAGTTACAACAACAAGTAAATCACTCTATGTTGGTTCAATCTACATGCCACATAGGATCATCAATGGCTGGAGAAATCCCTGATTGCCATTGACGACAGAAGTTACAAAAACATTATCATTGGCGGCGACCCAATTGCCCAGATATCAATTAGGATAGTTATAAGGAGACGGCCCATTCGTGAAATTTCAATTTCAAACTATCAATTTTACGGAGAAAATTATTATCGTCTTTAACCAATGCATGCTATAGTACTATAATACCAGCGGTGATAATTGTCGAGGTTGACAGTCATAAGCATATGGGACTTATTTTTGACAACACGGGTTCGTGGGGTATTCACATAAGATCTAATGTATGATTGACAAAGCATGGAGCACACACCATAAATCTAGTTGGATGAACGTTGTATACAACTCGTTGGGTGCGAATTTGTTGTATACTTATTATCCAACAGTTTAGTACGATGTACACAACTGATTGCGTGAACTGTCTTCTGTGGTATTACTTTCATACCACATTGGATAAAACCGCCACGTGACCGGGTCATCCAATAAGAGCGCGTTTCCGGTGCGGGCGAGCATGCGAGTTTTGGCTCCAAATATTTCAAAACAAGATGGACGACTGCGTGAAAAAACTCCTGAACGACTGGAAAATGGGGCAAGACGTCGAGGATAGCTTTGCTGGTATAGTATACCTTTGTTTTAATTATTCTTTGTACGATACACTGATTATGTAGGCTTTATGTATTGAGTGTATATTTATTTATATTTGCCAAATTTTGAAGTTTACAAATTTACACAACTGCTGACGGCACTAATTTGACTAAAGTTAGTAACGTAGTACACTCATACACTCAACACATAAAGCCTACATAATCAGTGCATCGTACAAAGAACAATTATAACAAAGGTATACTATACCGACAAAGCTATCCACGACGTCTTGCCCCATTTTACTTTCCAATCAACGTTGGGTAAACGTTCCAATCAACAAATGTCATCCAACCCTACCCAACACCCAACAGTTCAATAAACATAGATAGGTGCTGTGGGCAATTAACGTTGATTGAGTGTTGCTAGAAATTTCATCCAACACGTTTTATAATTAACATACAACCGTTGGTAGTAAATATATATGCAACGTTGTGTAAAAGTGTATCCAACAAAATTGTCATGCAACTTTTCACACAACGTAGATAGGTGCTGTGGGCATACACCGGTTGATTGACTGTTGGATAACTTCTTATCCAACTAAATTTAGGGTGCAGGGGGGGGGGGGGGTGGCGGGTAGTGCAAAATTTGCAGGAAGGTATGCCGTTTTTCTGCATCTGGCATTTTCGGGGACCCACCACCCCCCAGACCTACAAAAAAAACAAAAACTTTTTTGACACCAAGCCCCCAAAATTCACTGAATTTGGTCTAAAACCGCATAAAACTCTACTGATATCACTCATATGACTGCGAATTATCTCATTTAGTTCACATAACAGTTTAACCTGTTTCAGAAGCTGTTTTAATTTTAAAAAATATTTTATAAATTGCTGATCATCTGTAAACCTAGGTCATTGTGCAGGATACACACAATTTCATAATTTCTAACTATTTCCTGATTAGTCTGTCAACCAGCCCATTATCTAACATATTCCATACCACTTATGTTAGTGTATTGGAGCAACGTACTTCTATTATAATAAACTAGCTGAAACATGCTCCCTTTGCATAATAACAGTGGTGACAAATGTCGAGGTTGACAGTCATACGCATCTGGGACTTATTTTTGACAACACAGGCTCGTGGGGTACTCACGTAAGATCTAAATGTATGATTGACAAAGCCATGAAAGCATGGAGCCGAGCAAATTTAGTACGTCGACAGAGATACAGCCTAAGGGTGAGTTTACATTGCTGTAGATATGTATACAGATATGTGTGAAGTGACGTGTCGCAGATTACTGTGATCGCAATATGATTACTGATAGTGAACACGCGCTCATCGGTACTCTGGTAATTGACAATTCACTATGAGTCGTTCAGTTTAGGCCAGCCAAAAAAATGAATCAACTGTCCAAAGCAGTTTATTCTACACCAGTTGATAATGGTTCGAAAAAATCACATATGAATACACTATAAACAACAGTGTACACAAATAGAAATAGGGCTACTTCATCTACGACCCCTATCACAGAAACGTGCGGAATTTTCCATCTAATCACAACTTTGTGAGCATATAATAACAAAATGACCTAGATTATATGCTGCGCTTGTTGTATAGACGTGTTAATAACTTGATAAATCAATTTATAACGATGATGATTTATTCTTTTGGTTCAAAACAATCGAGAGTGATGCAAGGGAAGTCACTCACACAGACATTCGTTTTCTCTACAATTCGTACTACGTAATTGCGTACCAACATACACTACACTCTTCCCTCCCTTGCACAAAAGAAATACATGAAAAAAACCCAAACATTACTCATGGTCTAACTTTTGACCAACAGAACCAAATGTTAGAATACAGAATGCTAAATAGTTCAGACATGGTAATGTTTATAATATATGGTATAGGTGCCATCTATTAGGTGGTATATGACCCTTTAGTTATCCTGAAAGCGTTGCGTTTTTCTCACTGTTTGTCTCAAATTGTAAGGTCTAGGTAGATAGGCATTGTCTCTCTGATTTTCACTAGAATCATTATTTCCAATATCATTATCAACAATTTCCGGACAATCAATGTTTCCGAAAGAGAAAGCGGACCAATCTGGAAGGGATGAACCGGTGCCAGATTCATGTGAAACCTTTTTAGATTCAGAGAATTTTAGCAATTGATCAACATGTCTCTTCCAAATGAGACCCTCACCTTCTACTGAATATGTCACCGGTCCAAGTATTTCCAAAATGATTCCCATACTCAATTTTGGTTTATTTGCAAGAAAATCTAATGTTAGGACTGTGCCCTTTGCATTAAACATTATATGCGCTGATGGTTTCCTTTCGGTTGCTTTGGATGATTTCATTAACATGGAATCAGCCAAACTAGGCTTCAAGATATCCAATTTAGTACGCAACCGACGCTTCATTAACAACTCACATGGTGGATGTTTTGTTGCAGTGTGTGGTGTCGTACGATAGTCCAACAGAAATTGAGACAATTTCTTGGAGAGTGAACCAGTAACACCATCTAATGACTTAATTCCCTCTTTAAAGGATCTCACAAAGCATTCTGCATCTCCGTTTGAACTTGGATGGTAGGGGGCACTTTTGATGTGCTTAATACAATTTGGTCTCAAGAAATCACTGAAATAATTTGACACAAATTGTGGACCGTTATCGCTGACAATTTCTTGAGGTAACCCATGAATTGCAAACAAATTTCTCAATACTTCCACCGTTTTCTCGGCAGATGTGGAACACATTTCTACCACTTCTGGCCATTTGGACATGGCATCTATGACAATAAAAAACATCTTACCCCTGAAGGGACCCGCAAAATATATATGCAACCGACACCATGGACTATTTGGCCAAATACAAGGGTTTGAGATGTCTTTTGGTGGTTTTGACGCATGTCGGTTACAAGATTGACATGCATTAACAGTCTCTTCAATATGTTGGTCAATCGACGGCCACCACACATGCAAACGTGCCAGCGATTTCATCTTAACTATTCCTGGGTGGGCTTCATGCAACATGTTCAATATAAAATCATGAAATTCTTTGGGAAAATAACCCTCAAGCCCAAAGTAAACAACCTTCTTCCAATGACAATTCATTTTGTTTCTGTTGGAAAGGTATGAATTATGGAGACAAATCCTTCTCCTCTGGCCATCCGTACAAAACAAAAGATTTGACCTTTGATAAAACATAATCATTATTTGTGGCATTGAAGATGTCAATAGCACCAATGGCAAACGATCCAGCTGCTGTCTGTTTATCACAGAAGCTTCAAGTGTATGAATATCATCACCAATATCTCCAAACAGAAGTCTTGAGAAGCAATCGGCATTCAAATTGGCATTAGCTGTCCCAGCCTTATGTCTTATAACAAAATAATATGCACCCAATTTTAGGGCCCACCTCTGAAGTCTGCTTGTAGCTAACAGAGGAATGCCTTTCTTACTGCCGAATATATATGAGTGGTTTATGATCAGAAACAAGGGTGAAATGTGTGCCATAAAGGAATTCACGAAATTTGGTTACCCTGAATAAAATTGCGAGAGCCTCTTTTTCTAAAGTTGAATAATTGCGCTCTGCTGGGCTTAAGGTGCGAGAAGCGAACGCAATCGGTCTTTCGACGCCATCAATGATATGGATTAAGACTCCCGCAATTCCATAAAATGAGGCATCTACTGCAAGAATAATTGGCTTATCTGGATGAAAGTGAACCAGGCATTTATCTGAACTGAGACATTTCTTCAATTGTTCAAAAGCATTTGTACATTCATTTGACCACACAAATTTAACATTCTTCTGTAGTAAATGATTCAAAGGTTGAACCATAGTTGACATGTTGGGCAGATATTTCCGGTAATTAATCATTCCCAAAAATGATTGCAATTCTTTGATTGAGGTTGGTTCGGGACAAGCTAACAATGCCTTGATTTTCTCAGATAGCGGATTAGTACTATGAAAATCAATCTGATGACCCAAAAATTTAACATGGTCTTCCATGAAGTGACACTTGGTCTTCTGAAGCTGAATACCACATTTCTAAAAAATTCTGAGTACCTGAGACAAATTTTGAAGATGATCCATATAATTATTTCCTGTTACCAATACATCGTCAAAATAGTGAACTACTCCAGACAGACCATTCAATATATTATCAATAATACTCCCAAATATGGCAGGGGATGATGCAACGCCAAATGGTAACTTCCGGTACATGTACAACCCTAGGTGGGTATTTATTGTCAAGATTTCACGGCTATCAGGATGGAGCTGAATTTGTTGGAACGCAGCCGATAAATCCAAGTTAGTGAATATCTGACCCCCATTTAACTGAGAAAGGAGCTCATCTATCTTAGGAACTGGATGTTCCGGTACTTTAAGATAAGGGTTTACAGTGACCTTATAATCTCCACATATACGTAATGAACCGTCGGACTTTTCTACTGGTACAATAGGAGTGGCCCATTCTGCATAATCTATTTTCTCTAAAGTTCAGACTTGAACTAATTTATCTAACTGAGCTGTTACATGCAGACCCATCAAAAAGACATTCATTTTCCTTAAATAATTGATCAAGGCCCGCTACAGGGGGTTCACCTGTCTCATGACCTGTATATACAAATGTCAATTCTTCCCATCAATCTTAATATGCTGTAACCAGTTCCGACCGAATAAGGAGGGTACTTTGCCCTTTACCACAATAAGTGGCAGTTGTTTACATTGGTCATTGTATTTAACATTCACCGCGATTTCTCCCAACACTGGTAGAACCTCTTTAGTGTAAGTTCGAAGCACTTTTCTCGTTTGCAATGGAACATGTGCAAATTGTTTGTAGTACAGGTGCTCGTCTATAATGGAAACACTGGCACCCGTGTCCAGTTCCAAGGATGTTTCACAGTGCTCAATATTCAATGGTAGAAGAATTTCTTTCGGAACAAAAGAACAGTCAGTAGTTGTGGTCTGCTGTATTTTATTCATAGAAATAAAATTTAATTGTTTTGGGTCACTATCAGCAGCACTGTCTTCGACTATATGTACATTGGCTGTTGTTTTCTTCCTAGTCATCTGCGCTTTTCTGGAATTCGGCTGTTTACATCTGGACTTTGTGTGCCCCATACCCGAACATAGGTGACACGGTTTATCTTTAAAATAACAAAAATCCGGGCTGTGATTGGACTTGCCACATCAGAAACAAGGGTGATAACTCTTGCTCTTGGTGGCATTTTCACGTATCTGACCTTTGTGCCTTCGGTGGTATTTTTTATCAAGCAAAGTCGATTCAATATCAGCATTTTCCATGAATGACGCAATTTGCACTGCTGTAGCTAGAGTTAAATCTTTCTCGGTGAGCAGTCTTCTTCGGATGGACATTGATCGCATACCACAAACTAACTGATCCCTGAGTGCATCATCTAAGAAAGCACCAAACTTGCAGTGTTCGCTGCTTTTTAGAATTGAAGCCACATACTCGGCCATGTTTTCTCTTTCGGTTTGGACACGGTTATGAAACTTATACCGTTCGGCGATGACGATAGGTGTTGGACAATAGTGGGTATTGACCATTTTCACAATGTCAGCATAGCTTTTGTCACTTGGTTTATCTGGCAAAGATAGGCTTTTTATCAAAGCATAAGTCTCTGGTCCACAGAGTGTGAGCAGTGTGGGTTTTTTATTTGCATTGACAATATCATTAGCCAGAAAATATTGGCTCTAATCTCTCGGTATAGTCTTCCCATTTAGCAGTATTTGGGTTAAATTGTTCAATGACCGTGTTGACCGCTGTGGCCATGCTTGCACGACAATAGGAAACTCGATTTTCAGTTCAATAGTTGCAATGTCTCTTTGGGACGTTTTTCAGAACTTTTGCATTTATCTCATTGGGATATATCCGCGATTTGTTTATTCTCGTCGCCAATTGTTGTATGTGCTTGTTAATAACTTGATAAATTAATTTATAACGATGGTGATTTATTCTTTTGGTTCAAAACAATCGAGAGTGATGTAAGGGAAGTCACTCACACAGACATTCGTTTCTCTACAATTCGTACTACGTAATTGCGTACCAACATGCACTCCAGCGCTAGTCAACGTTAGTGATAGCGGTCTTGTTATGCTATGCTTTTGCGGCCGCCCTGTTGTTCACTGGGTGTACTAAGGTATTACCAAACTCCAAGACAAACAAATATTAATAGATATACTGTTTATAGTAAAAACTTTACTTTAAGTACTTTGTCACCACATGCACCAGCACACAGGTTCTGGATTACGCAGTGTGAAATACATGGGTTGAAATGACAAAGAAAGATTAATCACATTCGCCAAGCCCGAGTAACAATTAATAAAATCATATTTGCCTGTCGCAATGCCTTGGTGTTGATCGTGACTTATAACGGACACGATTTTTGATCACACGAACGAATACCGTTTTCTTTCTGTGTGCATTTCTATATTAACCCGTTTACACTAGTATGCGTGTAGAACTGTGTACATATCTACAGCAATGTAAATACACCATAAGTGGAGTAACTCTTGAAAAATACATTTATCCGACCAATACTGGAATATGCCTCTCCTGTGTGAGATAACCGCCCTGATTCAGCATTAAATCACCCGAATAGTAACAGGTGCAACAATCAGCAATAATGCGCGTCTTTTAACAGAAACTGGTTGGGAACTCCTCCCTCGCGTCGAAGAAAACACAAGCTAAATTATATCTGCCAATTATTTAAAATGATACGCTGAACAACTCCTTCAATTAAAAAAATTACGTACAACCTATTCAGGTAAACAATTCCAGATATAACTTTAGGTTTGAACACATAAGACTACCCTTGCTACGACTAGATCAGTAACCCTGTCTATACTAAAGCATCAATGGTGAGTAATTATCAATTCAATTCAATTTATCGTGTGCGATGCATGGTATTTTTTGAGTGATTATTCTGTGTAGGATAATACACAACAAGAAAACCAATGTCAAAATGGTAATGCGCTCAAGATCATATACTATATACCCATGATTGTAATTATAGAATATCAAATATATTGGTTTCACGAATGACCAACTCATAATTCCGTTAAAACAACTAATCCTTCAAATTATTACAAATATATATATATATATATACGGCTTATCACTGAAGGTTTCTCATGCATCTCACCAGAATTCCCAACTAACCTTTTACCGGACTCGGCCTCCGGGTCGCAGTTCGACTTTTAATCCGTCCCTAAAAATTCCCATTTCTATAAATAAAACGCCCATGGCCCACTGTATACCAAAAATATCACGAACATTATACAAGCGGAGCCCGAAATAAATAGGCAAATTATTTAATTCAACAATCCATTGTGGTGTCCTAATGTGTGTCGTTATTGAATGCCCCACGAGAGCCTAAATAATGGCATATTATATACCTTTTAACTGAGTGGGAGAATCCATTTAGTATATGGGTTAAACAACACATATGTTGGATTGATCTCTGGTTCCCGTCTTGTGTTGAGTGTATCTGTTTTTTTTTATATAAAAATGTTTTGATGGTCTTATTGTGCTACGTATTTAACAACGCTCGGTATTGAAATATATTTGAGGGAGAATAAATATCCATATTGTATATGTATGGACCGTGAATTTGAAAGTTCCAGGACAGTATTGGTAAGCAAGAGGAAGTAGTTGAAAAAAGCAGGCACAGGAAATCGGCCAAATGCAGCTGTACCGATAACAGACAGCGAGGAAGTTCTCAGGGAAATATATGTGTTCAGTGTTGACTGCTCCTTTGGTTTGCAAAATATAATGTGGTATAGCAATGTGAAATTGTTCGGAATCCGCAATGGAAAAGAGCAACATAGTTTGCGATGGGGTGACATTATGGTCGAGAAAGACGCAAATGGAATAGAATATTTGAAACACAATGAAAGGACGACAAAAACCCTAACAGGAGAAAGTGCCAGTACTCACCACCGAGCCTTCAGTCCAAACGCTTTCGAAATCACTGGAGTTCCATCTACAGAATGTCCAGTTGCAGCGTACAAGGTATTCGCATAGAATCGTCCATTGAACACTTTACAGCCCGAATCACCATTCTACGTCCTTTCTGGTATAGGGCTCAACCTATGGGTGAACACGCTTTAGCCAAATATAATGAAGACCTATGGCACAAAAAGGTCAACTTCCTGGTAGAAAGACGAATAACTGCGTCCGGAAAACAACATGCGCTCAACTGCTTCATAATGACATTACTCCTGATTATGACAATTCAAACAGTTCAAACTGGAAAACAAAATACATCTATAAGGCAGTTCATACACAAAATTGAAGGCAAGAAACCTTCGATTCTACATAAATTACATGGTTTGGGTTAATTGAGAAATAGGGACATTTAGGGGCAAGTGAATGCTGAATTACTATTTGTAAATGAACAAATTACTAAATGACCTTGACCTTAGTGGATGACCTTGACACAAATGCCTCTCCCCATTTATATTATGAAGTGGCCAACCACTTGTATTCTGAACTTAGATACTAATATCAAACATAGTACCAATTAGTTTAACAGAAACAGGTATTTTCCGATTCCTCCAATTTTCCAGATGCTGAGAGAGTGAGTAGATGGGCGCGAAGCGCCCGGGATGGTCGAAAAGATTGAGTGATCTTCTCCTTCACCCCACGGTTTGTTGTTGTTGGAGATATAGCACACATAAAATAATCATGTCTGAACACGCCAAAAGCGGACATAATGAATTAATGTTATTTCGTTGATTGAATTGATTGGATGGATTATTTGGGGAAGAGCCCACGAGCTTTAATATGGGGTGTGAGGGGTGTCCCGGTGTGTCCTTTTAATTTAATATATGGTTGAGCTGAGCGTGTCATCTGGTGCACTGAAAAAGGAGCGGGGCCCCGTGTTATAATTTTAAAATGGTGTTAGTTTGTTAGTTGTTTAAAAAAACAATCGCAAGGCAGAGCGTGTGATTCAATGTGATTCAATGTGATTCAATGCGCCATCATACCGCTATTCTGCTGATGCTGATGCTGTTGCCATGGAAACCAGATTTATTCCTCACCACGATCTGGTAGTCCGGGCACCCCCCGCCAAAAAGATTACCCTATGTTCAAAGAACATCTGTACCAAATGTCATGCTTTAATCCGGCCAGTCACGATTTTTTTGTTAATCCACTGGGCTAAATACCATTGGACAGCTTTCAGGTCACAGAAATATGGCTAGTGTAAATAATTATTCTGTTGCGTCAGTGGAAATGCAACGGAAAATGTCGTATATTCTCTGCATAGAACAAAAACGAACACTAACTTCTTACTCCAATGTTGAAAATTCGAATTCCGTTCCAACTAGAATTGTTGACACACGTGACACGGAGAGTGCAAGTCAGAATTCGATTGTTGAAGTGACGGAACGTGCGAAATTCATTAAAACGGTGAATGGACAGTCATCTCCTGCAATGCCTCTCGCAAACACAATTACCATCCAAGGAAATTGCACCATCAAATATTACAATTATCCTGTGACAATTATGTCTAACATTCGAAACGGAAATATCGTCGCCTCAACATTGAATCGGATTCCAGTCAAAGCGAAATTGAATAGTCACGTGACGTGAATTTTTCAGAATTTGACTTCTCACGACGTCGCGTGCTGAGAATTGTGTACGTTTTGTGTTGCGCGTAATAAAAATATTTCCTGTTTTAAATTGAGTTTTATTGCATTTTTTATGGGACGAATTGTAAGATAAATTGGTTATCACCACCCTGTGTGTTTCCTAGATCCGTATTCAAGACTAGCTGCCTTCTCTGGGCTGTCTATCGACTCGTCCTGCGGACTCGTCGATAGACTGCCCAGAGAAGGCAGCGAGATTTGAATACGGATGTCGGAAATACACACGGTGGTTATAAACTATATGTATTTACATATTGTATTGTGAAGCGAGTCTTGAATACTTGAATATAAATTGTAATTTGGATATGTTGTGTGTTGTTAACACCGACGGATAATGCGGAAGGAACAGACACGTGTGAGTAAAATATTCAATGTAGTATTTGTTTCTTTATACCCCGTAACGATGTTATGGGGTATATATATATAGGAATCGCTTGTCCGTCTGTCTGTCCGTATGGCCATCTTACCATGAATCCGTTGAACAGTAGTATGCCGACCGCGACTGTCAATTGTGTTCGTGGCTTGTATTCATATATTTTCCGAAAATTTCGTACATACATTTAGGACCGTGAGAAACGGCACCCTGCGGTTATGAAGTTCATCTGGTTTTTGCATGTTTGTGGGGTTATCCTAATTGTGGACCTGGAAATTTAAGTTTTCGCGACATGCATAAATTTGTCCGAGTTTGTAGTTCTTGCATTTATTTTTCGAAAAACAAATATGTTAATATCATAAATATACCATTATAGTATAGCCCAAGTTTGGTAATTGAATATTAACTCAGCCGATTACTTTCAGTATGATATAGCGACTACTCGACTGTGTGACTTCGGATGAATTTTATCCTCAAGAAATCGAAGGGTGCCCAAGGAAGTCGATCAAATTTATGACTCTGCTGGGGTTGGTCAGCATCCCGCCAGGAAATGTGAAAACTCCAGCTATCATTTCACAAATCCAGGTGAGTGGCCGGTTGTGTATCCAGGTTTCACTAAGTAACATATATAGGGGGAGTGGGTTGGAGTGCTAGTGACACCCTCCCATAATATCATAGTATACTATGTATATATAGATGCAATTGCCGTTTTCGGCTTAGTTACATAAACTTAGTTGAGATGGGCAGAGAGAGAGAGAGAGAGAGAGAGAGAGAGAGAAAGAGAGGGAGAGAGAGAGAGATTTATTTTTTGGAATAAAAAAAAAACATACGTAATTGCCTTTTTCGGCTCAGTTACCCAATGTTCTATTACATGTATTTCTGAAATTAATGTAGTTTGAGTGTGTGTTATTGAAGGTTATATCGCTGTTGGGAACAGTATAACGCGAAATATGCTCCAACAGCCACAGCGACAATGCGCTTAATAAATCACACTCAAATTACATTCATTTCTTAGAGTTATACAGCAGTTTTCTTATTAATTTCTACAAACTCAGCTGATTTTATTTCCCGAAATATATCTGCAATTTGGATGTTATATCATGCAGCACTGTCAATTTAGCCTATATTATGTGATGTATCGATCGATTAACGTATGGCCGCGCACTAAAGAAACATGTCCAGTTAAAAATATATATACATGTATTTATATAAATTAAATGATTAACACCAATGGTATAAATTAAATGATTAACACCATTTATGACCTATTATCTATTTATCTTCATAAGCTTCCGGCTTTCGCCGTCAACGGGTGAAAATAAATGACCAAATACTGTTTACAAGAAGTAGAGTCATTTAACGTCGTCCAGTGACGCGAGTGTCAGTGAAAATATATACACGATGTGACGTCGGGTCGTGTTTTGTGTGCTTTATTGGGACACGTAACGCACGAACCAAATAGAATTTAGCGTAACAAACAGGTTAATATCCTGTTTGAAGTTCATTATACATGTAGGTTCTTTAATTTGCAGTTTTTTAGTTTGAAGATTTCTTGTTTAAAAGATGCTCTGTCCGATTTGACACCAAATTTGTCAATATTTCCTAAATAAATGTCCAGTTCAGCAGGCAAATTAAAGAAAAAATAAACAAATTAGCAACCATTCCGTTCATATTACACACGCATCGCTAAAATACACAACATTGTCCATCCGTTTTGCGTTCAAAACGAGTACAAACTTTCACAAACGTTAACGCTCTTTATTGTTTTCTTTTGGGCAACATATACATGAACGCGATTTTTATAAGGGACGACATTTTGAATTTAGTTAGGCTGACAAAAATCCAAAACATTTTAAACTTTTCCTCTTTTTGCAGTCAATATTTGGTGAGCGAAGCTTCCCATATTAAAGGCCCATTTAATTTTCGAGTCACCGATTATTTATTTTATTAGTGCCTAGATATGCGGTTTTAATACATATGCCATAAAATATGATTAACATACTATAATTCATCACCATTTGAAACGTATGTCTCAGAAGATGCCCATAGATAAATAGAAAAATCATAGAAAGATTCCCCCGGCCCCGGTATGGCTCACAGAATGCAACATAATTCAAACTAACAATGTATTTTCAATGGAAGGGGAATAACTCTATGTCTTAAGATGTAGAGTTATTCTCCCCTTCCATTGAAAATAGTGATTCTTGAGCTTAGAACACCAAGTCGGTATCTCAACAAAAACAACATGTTCACGGTTTATTACACCGAATATGTTGACAATACAATGTTTCGGAGCTTCATCTTTCAAATGGTATATCATAATTAAGGCATATATTTTATATATAATTATTTGGGGGTTCGAATATTAAGTGGGCTTTTAATGGGCTCCGGGCGTGATCTAATTATTTTATGATATATTAAACGTATATATACCTATAATGGTTATGTTATACATGTATATGGTGTCAAATCGGACATGCCACATTTAAAGGCGCTCTATTCAAACTTGACATAGATGGAACAACTATCAGAACAAGTCAACGGTATGCCTTTGGGCCCAAATTACATGCAACTAACATTTTTGTATATACGACAGCAAAAAATTGGAAACAAAATTTATTTTTCAAGCAATCTCAACGCGTACAGTAACTCTTCAAGGCATCAGCGTTCTAAAAAATAGCGTTCAAGAAATTGCCAAAATGGTTGTTAAATGGTGCTTCTGTTAAGTTTTTTTTATGAATATAATATTTATATACTGTATTTGAATATGTATAACACCTTTTTATACAATAATTTGTGTCTACAATTGAATAAGTACATAGTGTAAATATGTTTGTGCTTGTTTTACTATATTTAGTGACTTTGCAATAAACTTTTATTCATTCATTCATATTCGTATGTGTAAAGTGTGCGATAAATACATTATTCACCATCGTCGGGATTGTTTTTTTTATTTTTTTGAGAGAACGATTCACCGTGACTCACTCAACACTGACGTTTTGAGTGTCGAGCAATAGTGAGCGCTATGGTGTAATCAAAGAAAGTGCGCATTATATAAGCATGTTTATAGGAGATTAATTCCCTGGTATATTAAAGTGCGAAAAATTAAAGAATTTGAGAGTAAGATACATCAAACCATATTATTTCAATAGACCTAACATTTTGAAGTTAGGTAAATTATTCAATCAACATTTCGAGCTCAAAACAAAAATACTTTCGATATTTATTACAAAGATTTTGGAATTTTTCAGATACCCCTTAAGGTTCCGAACATGCGTGCGGGGGCACATATGTAAATTGGTTGATATGAACATGTACATGCCATAATTGGCCGTTTCTGTAATCACTCGGATTAGCCAAGTACACGACCATAATAATTTGGAATATAGAACGATACTTTTCATTAACCCTTCCATGGCTGGAGCTTCTGAATTTTTTTGAAAACCCTGTGCCAATGCATTCTCTTATATATGCGAGTCTCCCATAGGAGATAATACATTGGCCTAACAATATATAAGCCATATATGGACCAACCAACATCTATTATATATTTTGAAAGATCTGTGTGTGTGTGTGTGTATCTGTCTGTGTGTGTGTGTGTAATCGATGGACTCGAAAATGGCCCAGCCGATTTCGATGAAACTTGGTATGTGGGGGTATTTTCGGCGGTGACGAACATAGGCATATTAATTTGTCCGTGCGACGTGACCTTGACCTTGAAATCGGGTCATTTCAAGGTCAAACGCCCGAATATCACGGGATTTCGACGAAACTTGGTATGTGGGGTACTTTCTTATGGCGAGTCTCATAAGCATATTCATTTGCCCGTGCGACGTGACATTGACCTTGAAATCGGGTAACCCAATTTTGATGGGATTTCGACGAAATTTGATACGTGGGGTTACTTTTGTCCACTGATTGTTTTGGACGGGTACAATCGTGACCCCGACCAGACCTTGACCTTCAAAATTATCAATTCAAGGTCAAATCGGGTAAAACCGGATGGATTTCGACGGGCACGTTTGTCGGGTATTTTTGTCCGGGCAGTGTTTTTGGACTGGTCAAATCGTGACCCCACTTGACCTTGACCTTCAAAATGGCCAATTCAAGGTCAAAGCCCGGACGAAGTCGGGTCACCTTCTAGTCTATTATATATTTTGAAAGATCTGTGTGTGTGTGTGTGTATCTGTCTGTGTGTGTGTGTAATCGATGAACTCAAAAACGACCGACCCGATTTCGATGAAACTTGGTACGTGGGGGTATTTTCGGCCGGGGGTTAACATAGGCCTATTGATATGCCCGTGCGACGTGACCTTGACCTTCAAAACTCATATCTCGGGATCCGCAGTGCTATCACGCCGGATTTAGCACTGCGATGCAGGGAGGATAACTCTATATTCATACGTCGACGAACGTTAGCAATTTGCAGGCATGCAATTACGCATCGTGTATTTTTCCCAAAATTATAACATTTACAATATATATTGTCAATTTGCAGGCTATTAAAAATCGTGCATCTATCCCAAAATATATCATTTATTACAATTTCTGATATATAAATTGTGTTACAGCTAATATTCTTAGGTCTATTGTCGATAGATTTATTTTTTGTATATTCACACCACGCATAGGCTCAAGCTGTTTACATTTACCCCGCGGGTCTGGAATCTCATCCAAGAATTCATTTAGCTGAAATGATACTTCGTTGTTGCGAAATGGAATCTACCGGTGGCCCCAAGCCGTTAATGTCAACAACATCGAAATTGTTCAACTTTGACTGCGAGAAAATAATTAGTTAAAATTTACCACACAATGCTAATTTATCTTTACGTTGAAGCTTGATAATTAATGAGCGTGTGTATATGAGGCGCGTTTACATACTTTAGTGGAAATCAAATCGGGTAAAACTGGCGGATTTTTACGGACGAAATTTGATACATAGGGTATCTCGGTATCCGCTGGGCCGATTTCCCGGTATCCGCTTGCCCAATTTCCACCATTTTGGGGTGTTGGTGTTGGAAAATTGCCAGACGGATTTTGACAAAATTTGATACTTAGTGGACCATAGTGGTAATTGTTTCCAGGGAGTGTTTTGGACGGGTCAAATCGTGACCCCACCTGACCTTGACCTTCAAAATGGTCAATTCAATGTCAAAGCCCGGACGAAGTCGGGTCACCTTCTAGTAATATATATATCAGCAGGACCCACCAACATACTAGAATAATAATATATTAGCAGGACAATTAAAGTGGGTGAGATTGGTACGTTAGAATCCGGGTTCGAATCGATATATATATAGAGTATCTCGCAATTCTATACAAAATTTATTAACCATTTCCCAACAAAACGGCCAAAACCGGCCAAATAAAGCTTCAACAGCCTAAAATATCTTCGGTCTGTCTCAATAGAACCATACAAATATGGATATCATTGTAACCGGCTCCTTGACCACATCGTGATTGTTACAGTTATGCCCTGTGCCAATGCATTCTCTTATATATGCGAGTCGACCATAGGTCGCCTCGCATATATAAGAGAATGCATTGGCCTAAACAAAAAATCTACATTCTTTGACAATTTTATCATTTTTAATATGTGTTAAGCCAATGCATTCTCTTATATATGCGAGGCGACCTATGGTCGACTCGCATATATAAGAGAATGCATTGGCACAGAGCCCTTCTGTTGGGTAAAGGGTTAACCTAGTGCACTAAATTCGATTCGAGCCTGGCTTTAGCGATATTATACACATGTGTCTTACTAAAATAGGAGGCCGGGTTTTAGGGGTTAATTATGTGATATATATATGTTCATGTATAGCCATACATTGTATTGCTTGCTTCCCCTTCGAGATGCAGTAATGGTCCGTACATCTGTATTCGTACACTAAATTGTTTGCTTTATCTTCTTGTTATAGGAATGGTTCCACGAAGACGATTAATTCAATGTCCGATCTTTCCGTGAATTGGGACCATTCGGCCCGTTCAAGTAACGATAAATTGGAAATGCTATATAAGTTGGACACCTCCAACAAAGAACACCAAGACACGTCCCTGTGTCGCTGAGGACATGTGTACAGTGGATCACATTATAACAAAGACAGAATAAAATTAAATTCAATTTATGAACTCGCGGTAATCAATGTCACCAAACCCGGTTGTAACGATCAATATGATTGCCATATATGGCAATCAGAATAACTCTATTAAGATAGAGAGTTATTCCCCTTCCATTGAATATAATAGACTTTATGCAGAAACTTTATCGCAGAACACATGTCGGTATCTCAACAAATACAGCATTTTCACAGTTTATTACACCGGATAAGTTGATAATACACTGTTTTGGAGCTTCCTCTTTCAAATATTTTTCTAAAAATACATCATTGTGACGCATTTACTATAAGACGGACCAAAGCAATAAACACAAAAGATAGTTCCATTTTACTTGAAAAAATTGTGCAATCCCGAAAAGTGATTTTTTGGGTCGATTTTGAAAGAAAATTCCAATAATGTTTGGTAATGTAATAGTACATTTATCAAAGATGCATCATACGTGTTGGTATTCAATGTATATATGACAGGACAGCCATCATCCACAACTTTTAAGTGATTGCATGGTACGACGGGACAATATTTCCCATTTTGACAGCCATTTTTAGCCAAAGTGACAATTTTGGTTCCATTGAGTTGAAATATTCATAAGTAATGGTATGTCTCACTTACTTTGCATAATTTTCTGCTCATTTCTTGTTGAAATATGACTAGAATCCCAATGGTGATTTTTGGTGAAATTTCACACCTCATTGTGTAAAATCAAATTGAGGGATCGGAAGGGGCTGGGATCCCAAAAATGGCAAATTTCATTGCTCCAGTGACCAGTTAACGGGATGAATAAAGAATAAAGTCACATTTCTGAACCAGTTCCATACAGAAGAAACTGATCTAGAAGATATTAGTGAAAAATCGTCAATTTTCCCACTTACGGTTGCCATTATGACGGTCATCTTGAATGGGGAGTTCCAATTTCGCCCAAAAATGTGCCATCATATCACGCTGAGTCATACTTGCTGTATATGCATAATTTTAAAGCGCAGATTCCATGGTAAGAATAATTGCGACATTTATTAAATTATATAAACACTCTTTTAAATCGGAAAACCCCTTAAAAGAGGGGTTGAAGTGAAATTTCAGCGTGGCTCCATATCTAGTATCAATAAGTATGTGAATATGTGTAAAATGTCATGCTTTAGTCACGAAGTGAAGAATCTTTTAACTAATCTACTCCACTAGTATTCTTGCGGATGACCATGCCACAATGTCATATTGGCAATATAGCGAAATCGGGGAAACTTTCCCGAACTATATTCCTGAACCCCACGTTGTTCCACCAGAGGGACTTATATATATATTGCGTGAGCAACCGCATATTGGCAATATAAAAAGGGAGGCATCGACAACCAGTAATACCATTAGGAAATCGACTATGTTCCATGTGTGACAAACAAAGTGTCGAATCTGAAATGCATTTTATCATTGAATGTAACGCATACGAGGATTTATGATATAATTTATTCAGCGAAATTGAGAAACACGATAGTGAATTCAATAATTTGAATGACGCAGATAACTTTGCACTGATTATGAGCAATTATACTATTAAATTAACTAACAACGTTTGCAACGTGTCCTTCCTTCGACGGAATCATAAAACTTGAAGAAATTGTGGAGGTAGCGTTTATAATAGCTGTTTGTTATATTAATTTATTTATGTATTGCTTATTTTTATGTATTTGCCCATTGAGGTGTTTTGCAATAAATTCTTGCATCTTGTATCTTGCCATGAATCTATACTCTTGCGTATACGCCAGCATATCTTTACAACACTGTTAATCATAAACACTCAGGGCTGACAGATATGATCTTCGGAGAACTGACTTAAGACCCCCCTTTTCGGACACATCATCATATCAACGCTCATTCTTGCCCGCGACACCACGCCAGTGGAATCAATTATCTGATGAACTGAAAAATTCTGAAACTCTAGAAAACTTCAAATATAAATTGAATTCCAATCTGCGTTTAAGGGTGCATT
Organism: Siphonodentalium dalli; assembly: GCA_032622095.1. NCBI lineage: Eukaryota > Metazoa > Mollusca > Scaphopoda > Gadilida > Siphonodentaliidae > Siphonodentalium > Siphonodentalium dalli. Next base: position 50,002,178 of record CP136069.1, on the reverse strand, counting down.
TACACTGATATAGAACTGTATACAGATCTGTATGAAATCACGTGTCGCTCATTACTGTGATCACAATATGATTACAAATAGTGAACGCGCGCTGATCAGTACTCTGGTAATTGACAATTCACTACGAGTCGTTTCAGTTTAGGCCAGACATAAACATGGATCAACTATCAGCAGACAACAGCGATTTGGTATGTGCCGCATGTATTTAAAGTGTATCCTTATACCACTTGATAATGGTTCGAAGAAAGAATGAAAATCGCATAGGAATACACAACAAATAACCGTGTACACAAATAGAGAGCACCCATATAGATTTAGATGGCGATTCCACCAATATTTAGGATTTCAGGTGATCATCTATATATCTATAGGTCTCCTGTTTGACACAATCTGGGCGGTGATCATTTTGGATCTGTGTGGAATGGGTATCCACCCTACAACACCCTTTATTTGACCAAATTTGGTAAAAATTCCAACTGATGACAATTCCAATGGCAATGTTGACCCAATGTAGGACAATATTTTTTTCTTAAATTAACTAGCAGTTTTTGACTGGCCACGGGGAGGGACCAGGACACAATATTTCCAAGTGTTGGAAATTTCCAACCTGACATCCGCCCCCATAAGGTTGGAAAACTTCCAGCTGATGGCCATTCCAGCCCAAAAAAATTATAAAAAGTAGGAAAATATGCAAATATTGGTCCGAAAACAATACCCCCCCCCCCAATATAATGTTTGAAAATCAAACTACAAGATCATTTTCAACCTATTGTTGGTTTGGAAATTACAACTAATGTTGTGTCCGGAATGAAATTTCCAACTGTTGAAAATTTTGACCAAAGTTGCCACGTCCCTGTCCGTGTTCAATATTCGAAATACACGGGTTGAAATGACAACGAACGCTAAAACACATTCGCCAAGTCCGAGCAACAATTAATCAAAACAGATTTGCCTGTCACAATGCTTCGGCGTTGACCGTGACGTATAGCGGACATGAATTTTGCTCACACGAACTAATACCGTTTTCTTTCTGTGTGCATTTCTATATCAACCCGTTTACACTAGTCTGCGTGTAGATCTGTGTACAGTTCTATAGCAATGTAAATGCACCCTAAGACAAAAGAACGTTCGCTATTTTTGCTATAGCAAATGCCGCAAATCCCAGATAATTCACACACAACTTCGACTAGGATGCAGTAACCTCAATGATGATCTCAGTCGCAACCATTTAAACGAATCTGATAAATGCGCATGTGGGGAAGTCGAGACTGCCGACCACTTTTTACTTTATTGTCCCAGATACTCAACAATACGAAATGAAATATTCTCAGTATTAGCCCAAAATTTGTGGAGATCTGATATTCTACTTAAGGGATCTACTTCATTCCCCAAAAGACTTAACATGGCTATATTTGAGGCAACTCAAACATTTATTCTAACTAGCAATCGATTTCGTTAGTCGCCAATTCTATTTCTGACTCACAATAAGTAGCTGCTCGAATTTGATAATCTTCATACATAAATAAAAAATGATACAGCTATAAATGATATATATAGCCAACAATGTGGTAACAATTTCAGTAACTCGATGCTGCACAAAAAAAAAGCCATATAAAAGTACTGGCAAACTAGTGACTCCACTCTACACATAGTTTTAATTTAATCCTTTTGTAAAACAATATCATGCATAAGAGAAGTGATCATTATAAATATATGTGCTAATTGCTATTCCCCCTCTGTTCTCACCCAACTCTAATCCATCAGTTCGTTAATCTTCTCATCACGCTCTGTATCTCTTCCTCTTACTTAATCTTGTCTTCCACTTCTCACTGTCCACTATATGTAATCTGTTCTTTTCTGAGGAGATGGCTCTATATCAGCATCTGATGCTTGTTGTCAAATCCTCTTCCTCCCTTCTAGTCTTCTATCCACACATGTGTCATGTTTATAATTATATCTTTTTGGGAAGAAATAAATAATGTGTAAACCATACTCTTGCGTTCGCCCGTATAGAGATCACATTCCACCAGTTCAAATTATACCACCATGCAGAGACAAATGTCAATGCGACATTAATTCGCTTCAAAATTATTATATATATAACATTCTATTAATGGATAATCGTCCTTAATAGGAGAAAGGCGTTAGAATAATAGATACATTTATCAATACCTAATTTAACCAAATTGGACCTGTTAGCAGCCATTGCGTCGTTACATAAACGCCAGTTAAATTCCAAAGCGATTACATCAGCACCGCTACTCAGCTTCATAATAGACGAATATACCCTCTATCAGCGACACACACTCCGACCAGCAGCCATGCAACTCGTCGCAGCTTTTCTTCTCGTGTTTGTTTCTGTGCGATCTGATGGCAACAATGGTAAGTAGGTTTAAAAGGACCAAATATTTCCTATTAGCTACATTATTAACTATAAGTCTTACTGGGTTAAATCCGGCCATTTATCTCCATTTATACTCAACAGAATATATGCAACAAATGAATGAATTTAAGCCATGGTGAATTCACAGTGGCACAAGCTACAATTCCAACTAAATAGTTCAAACGTCATCTCAAACTATTTTGGAACAATTAATTAAAGAGCTGACAAAATTGCATAAAGTCATGAAAATCAAAAGACGCGAATGGATCGAGGCAGACAGACCCCGAGAATGTGATAATTCTAAATTCAAAGCTTACCCAAATTCGATACGCATAATTTGATGTAAGTTTGGGAACAAAGAGCTGACAGAATTGCATAAGTTTAAGTTGAGACAGCTATAACGCAATTTATGAGATGGGAGTCGGGAATGTGTCTCTTGTGCAACACAACTTTCAATACCGCAGTCGAACATGTCATACTTCACTGTACAACTAACAAACCGGGGTCAATACTATGAAAATTTTTATACCTGTAAATACAAATAGTATTTATTAATTTGAAATTACAAATTTGTGTTAACTATCACAGTGGTTTCATAGTACAGGGGAAATTTAGACGTATTATTGTAATACCTTAGACTGGGCGAGGGGTGAAACCCCTAAAATGTAGAAAAAACTAACTCGCCACTCAGCTCCCATTCACCCGTTATCAGTGTTATCTGAATACCAGTTCAAATTAGACGGACATGTATATAGAGCTAAAATAACTGACAACAATTTCTATGGGAAAGTTACAATGCGTGCTATTATTTTGTGATTAGTGATATCGCCGGTATCATGAAACGATGAGCTAACAAAATCTCGCAAATTTCACAAATATCTGCTGTTGATTATTGTAGATTGCGTACGGGCAAAACGTTACCTGTGAGTGATTCACAATATATTGAATCACGGCAAATAAAAGTTACAAAAGAATTAACCAATCATAAGTTGAGAGGTGATCGCTTATCAGAGCTATCCAATCGGTACACGGATTGCTAAGTTGATGACCACTTGTCTCCGCAAAGTTAACTAATAAACTGTTCGTTTGTAGAGTGTGTATGTAAGTACAAGTCAGTGTAATATCGGGTACTACAACCAATTTGGTATCATTGTTTTCACAAATTACAACCATTCAGTTTGTGAAAACAAAATATTATTTTGATGGTATAACATTTTATATATTGTGCCCATCATATGATTTCAAACTGATCCGCTACTCACAACACATCGAGACAGGAACGTGGCTCCATTTTATCAGGGGGTGTCCATCACAGTATCGAAGCAGGGACATGATAAGGCTCTCGGTTATAGGAGGGGTGGTCATTTTATAATTTCAAACTGCTCCGATATCTTATAATATATCGAGATAGGGACGTGGCTATATGGGCTCCGTTTGGTGATGGGGTGTCCATCCTATAATTTCAATATGCACCCTTTGAATAAAAAAATGCCTATAAATTCCACTGCTAAATCGATATCCTCATCTGAAGAATACGCCATTGTAAATGGATAGTTCAAAACAGCTAAATGCAGTATAAATATACCCGGCGTAGAAATAAATCGGACAAGCTTCACTCACCGTTAACATTCTTGGAGATATCGTTGATTATGGTAAGTACATGTTACATGCTAATGTTGGCTATAATCCGTAAGTATCACTCACTATTTATATCAATCACCAACGTTTGTCAGAGACGTTGTGACTTATAAGATTTGGCGGCGACTGTAATGTGCCAGGCATCGTGTTCCCAAGACCACTATCGCCATGTCCCTGTTTATGAGATTTCCATTGATAAAACATTTTCATAAGGGGGTGGCGCTACATCCTTGCGAATCACATGGTTATATGGTCCGGTTTAAGTGTGTGGAAATCGACAATTTATGTTTGACACGCTATATAGACATTCTAGACAAGTTCCTTAACGTTGTAACTTTCAATAAATTGGGTAATTTTAGTAGTTACAAGGAACACATACTGCTACCTCATATCCAAGCTGACACCCCATAAGGTTCGACAATTTCTAAATATAGGCCATTTCAATCCAACCTTTTTACTAAAGGAGGTAAATATGCAAATGTTGGTCTAAAACAAACACATACCCTCTAATAAATTGTTGGAAAAACAAAATAAGAGAAAAAGTTCAACCTATTGTTGTTGTAAAATTTCCAATTCATGTTGTTTCAGGTATCAAATTTCCAACTGTTGATAAAATGTTTGGGGCGAGAAACATAACCCACCCCTTGTCGCGACGTCCCTGTGGGTTGTACTTGAGACTTCCAGCTGACAAAACATTTTCACAAGGGGGTGAATTGACCCCTTGTCGCCACGTCCCTGTGGATCATAGATGGGTATATTATCCTGGTTAAGGGTGCGAAAACTGAAAAATTATGTTGGACACACAATACGAAGACCTTCTAATCACGTTCCTTAACGTTATAACTTTCATTTAACTTTCATAGTACTCGAACATTCTTTGTGATTGGCAGATATTTGTAAATACAAAGAACACGTACTATTTGTGATTTATGTTTGTAATCGTTTGTAATATTACACAGAAATTAATTAATATTAAGCGGTAGCGGTAGGTGTGAAATTGTAATACTGTGCTATGATAATGATCGCACCAGTCACTCGGGAAGTTAAAACAGTAGGCAGGCACGCCCGTATACCAAAATCTCCCGCGATAGCTTATATATTTTTAATTTCATTTCCACATATAGGCATACAGAGATAGTCTAGGTTTCTTAGAAAATCTGACACAAGTCACAAAGATCATTGCTGCATTATATAATCGTAAAAAGTTATATAAGTGATACCGTACCTATATACACCAATAAACTTCACACCATCGTCAATTCATCACCATTTAAAGGGATATTGACTTATGGCCCATTGTTTGTCCATATTTGGTATAGGCCTGTGCATCTTTCACAAAACTACCTCGATATATCTACCTGAGTTATGGTCCTTATTTCTTAGATACGGTTCCTTAGTTCGCCCATTTTAATGATTCTCATGCCGCAGAACGGATTAGCATGGATATGATGAAAAACAGTTTTGGAAAAAAACTTTTAGATTTCTGCAAATATAATGAATTTGTTATTTTGAACGGCAGAGTGGGTCATGACAAAGGAAACGGATCATATACTTGTAAAAATGCATCAGTTGTGGACTATACAATTTGTAATTTAAATGCGCTCGGTCTTGTACTCGATTTCGAAGTGCTTAGTATCAGTTCCCTGTATTCCGACGCCCATAACCCCTTAACATTGAAACTCAGTGTGAGAGAATCCGCCAATGACAAGCATACGCCACACATAAAAGTGGATGAAAATGCCATCAATAAATGGAACCCAGATAAAGCATATGAATTTGTATCTAATTTAAACCAAAGTAAGATGAAAATAATAACTGAAAATTTGGAGAATAATAACGAGTCATCAGAAGAGTTTGTTAGCGATGTAGTTGTGGAAATATCTGGGGTGCTAAAGGACGCAGCACGAACAACATTTGGCATCAGAGGTAAGCAAAAACAGTATTCCAATAAAAGTGGCAATCCGTGGTTCAATTCTGAATGTAAAGTGTGCCGGAGAAATCTACGTAAAGCCAAACAATGTCGCAAAAACAATCCTACCGCATATAACAAGGCAGAAGTGAAACGGCTTGAAAAAATGTATAAACAGACACTTAGTAAGTCAATACAGAGTCATAGAAAAAATATCCAATGTAAAATGGATTCCCTGCGCCGCAATGATACGCGAAAATTTTGGAAATTGCTCCAAGCAAAAGATAGACACATACAATGCAATATCTCTATTGATGCCCTGTATTCCCATTTTCACGAACTGAATAACCCACCAAAGTCCACTGATAACCCACTACCAAAGGTATGTATAGAAAACAATCGTGATTTAGATTTACCAATTACATCAGATGAGATAGAGGTATGTATTAAACATTTGAAGAATAACAAAGCGTCATCAAAGGATTCTATTATTAACGAATATATGAAGGCATCACGTGATGTCATGTTGCCAATATATGTTGCATTATTCAACATTATACTTAATACTGGCCATATACCCAGACATTGGCTCATGGGCGATATTGTCCCTATATATAAAAATAAAGGTTCTAAGAAAGATGCAAGTAACTACCGCGGCATCACCATACTTAGCTGCTTCGGTAAGTTATTAACTGCTGTAATTAATAATCGTCTGAAAAAATAATCCGAAACTTTTTCTTTGATTAAAGATAACCAAAGTGGCTTCAGAAAAGGCTTCTCCACCAGTGATAATCTAATAATCATTAATTCTCTTATATAACTTACATCTCTACTCGGATATAACCTATACTGTGCCTTTATACACGTAGACCTTCAAAAGGCTTTTGATTCGGTATGGCGCGATGGGCTATGGTTCAAGGCAGAACTTAGTGGCATAGGGGGAAGATGTTACGTGTAATAAAAAATATGTATAACAATATAAAATCAAGGATAACTTTCAATGGTGAAATCTCAACCACATTCAACTCATATATAGGGGTTAGACAAGGGGAGAACCTTTCACCCTTCTTATTTTCTCTCTACCTCAATGATCTGGAAAGTTTTATATCGAACACACACGCGAAAGGCATGGAAAAGGTATCTGCTGAAGTAGAAACTAATTTGCAAATATATATGAAACTCTTCATTATTCTTTACGCAGACGATGCTGTCCTATTTGCCGAATCACCACGAGACTTGCAATATCAGCTTGATTTATTCTCAGATTACTGCGACATATGGCGACTGAAAGTGAATGTCCAAAAAACTAAATTGATGTGTTTTTCTAAACGCAAACCAAAGCAGTATCCCAATGTTGTTTATGATGGAAATCCGTTAGAATTTGTTGATGAATTTAATTATCTAGGTGTTCTGTTTTTCAGAACTGGGTCCTTCATAAAAGCGATGAAACATGTATGTTCTAAGGCATATAGAGCCATGTATGATATTATTAGACTGAGTAGGTTGAATAATTTGTCTATATAATGCACAATTGACTTGTTTGATAAAATGGTTGTACCTTTAATGCTATATGGTTGTGAGGTTTGGGGACTTACATCCCTAAAGTGTCTTGAATCAGTTCATTTAAAATTCTTGAAGTTGTTACTGCATTTGAAATCATCAACACCAAATTACATGGTCTACGGTGAGACTGGCAGATATCCAATGGAAATAGTAATTAAAACAGATATAATCCGGCGATGGTCATCTCTAATATCCACTGAAACTGTTAAACTTTCGTACATAATATATTGTTTATTGCATAAATTTCATTCTGAAGGACGATCCAGTCCCTCTTGGCTATCGTTGGTAAAGGAAACCGTTGACAACTGTGGAACGTCAAATGTATGGAAAAAACAATTTTATTTCAATTTGAACACAATACATTCACGTGTTAAAAATGTGCTGAAAAATCAATTTATTCAGAAATGGCATACCGATATCCTCAACTCTAGAAAAGGCTCATTTTATTCCATAATCAAGACCAATTTTCAATTTGAACGGTACTTATCGTCTAAAAATCACACCCTTCCCATTGAGAGCGGAACTTGGCTAAATGTACCAAAAGAAGAAAGATTTTGCACCCTTTGTAATCAAGGAAAGGTGGGCGATGAACTGCATTACCTCATAGAGTGTATTACCTTTGACACAGAACGCGAGGCTCTATTTCCAATTTTTAATAAATCACTCTATTCTTTATTGAAACTGAGAACAATTTTACACAATTCTCGACCATCAGTCATGAAAAGAACTTGTCGTTTCCTTAAATACATTCAACAGGCCGTTGGAACCTCTCCTGGTTAGCCAACGGACGGACCAGGCTGGCAACCTGTCAATCTGCAATATCATACAGTTCCATATACTAGTTTGTTAAATCCTATGCCATGCGCCGACAAGTCAAAATTTAGTGGGTCCCTATATAAGCGGAAAAAGACTAATCAAATTGTCAAATTTAGCCAGTGCCAATAATTTGGTCTACTCCACTACCCCCCAAAAAAAGCAACAATAAGAATCGAGACTCCACATCTCCGCGCGTGGCTAATGATAGGTATTGTTTATTGTCATTCAGTTTTGTTTGTTTTTTCTTTTCTTCGTACCATGTATATATCTTGGTTGGAAGATTAAACATATCTATCTGCCATAGGGTTTCACTCAAGTTATGGGCAAGAATTCGACGAGCGCCAGTTTCGAAGCGCAACCCTTGTTGTGGTAAGTAACTGTTGTTGTAAGTTGTATCCCAATCATTTTGTAATTTCAAATGTACATAGCATATAACATGACAGTAACCAAACTAAACGCTGTCTTTTTAGGTCATGATTGTACGGTTGCAAATGTGGTGGATGATTATTTCGACTGCATTACACCGATTGTAGTAAGAGTGCGCCGTGATGTGATGGAATACCCAATCACGGCCGGCAGACTTCGAACCATTGCAAATTTTTACTGCAGGTAAGCCAATCAATTCAATTCAATTCAATTTATTGGTATATACTCGTCGTCGTTTTGACATATAGAGTGGAATACATACAGTGTTAAATTTCAAAATATTTATGAATTGTGCATGCGTGCAGTGAATAAATATACGACAATATAATATTTGTTTTGTTTTTGTATGCCTCAGGAGATCCTCGTTATTGATTGGGCTTTCTTAATAAATAGAGCAAGATTAGTAAGCGTTCGTTTGTTACCGCTATTAAATAGGTCGGTTAGCTTCAATGTATTGGGTCTTTTATAGTAATATTTCTTTATATATCTTGATCTCAGCTCTTTCAGGTTTGGGCATACTAATATAAAATGAAATTCATCTCCGATTCCCTCTCCACATAACGAGCATAATCTCTCGTTATATGGTGTGTTTGTCCAGGAACCAGTCTCCACCGGCAACCGGTGGTTTCTGGACCTGAACCTCACTAATGGCATAACAACATTGTTGTTGTCAATACCGAGGAATTTAGGACGGGTAAACTCTTCTCTAATACACCTATAAAAAGTTAATTTATTTGAACTAGTCATAGATCCATGCCATTGTTGTGCATGTAAGTCCGTCAGCTTTTGTTTCACCACCGCTGAGAAAATCTTCACACTGTGGACCGACTGAGTCGTCCAGATATATGACATGCCCATAGAATTCAAGTTATTTCTGATAAAATGGAGCCAGGGGTTTCTGATCGATTCGGTCGTTGAAATACTAAACAATAAGTAATAGAGTAATATAGGGGTATTCTCGTGCATTCCATGGAAATGATTCTGCCTCAGTAACACAAAAGCTTCTGATTAATTTTTAAGTCTATTGGGTATAGTCCTGTTTCCACATAAACGAATGTGGTGGGGTTGTTTTGTTCATATTTAATATAAAACGTAGGAACCATAACTCTAGTTTTCTAAAGCCTTGTAAGTTTTCATATCCCCAGATCACGACAGACGTGTTTCGAATCATTGGACGGCGCAGGACAATCGTACATCCGTTATCTGAGAAATCCAAGTTTCATAATGTAAACAAACGAGTTCACCACCTCATGGTTTTAAACAACAATACCAGCATTATATTAGAATCAATTAGTTTGGTACAATTTATTATAGAATATAAACTACCAACATCAAAGTATTCAAAACTGAAAATAGTATATATGTTTTACGAGTAAAACTAATTTCGACCAATCTAAAACATACGAGTCGGGTTGCCATGTTAAAACATAAAGGAACACAGCTGTCACAGCTATAACTAATTTTTTTCTCAAAACTTGGAATACTTGTTTTGGGATGACATTCTCCTGCTCAGAAGCGGACTGGGCCAAGAAACCGGCCCGGGAAATTAATATAATACCGGCCCATCTGTTTGGGGGGGGGGGGGGGCGTCCACACTCCACCTTGGAAAATTCCAACTGCACCCCCCCCCCCTTGAATCAGAATCAGACCAAATAAATATTTTTGTATAATTCCATTTGCACCCCCCCCCCTTGAATCAGATGCAGTCCAAATACATGTTTTGGCATAATTCCATTTATAAACCATGGTTCTATATATTCCCGGTATGAGACCATTCAGATATTTTTACCTGAAAAATTGCATAAAATCTAACATCTAGCGGTCTAACTCCAGACAAATGCACACGGCTACGGACAAGAGACCAGGACACACCCGGCTGTTCATGGTTGTTCGGCCCGGGGTGAGAACATTTTGAAAACTATACAAGAAAATCTCGAATCCTATAAACTAGACTGGCATCAACTGAAGCGTTCCTATTTTCTTGTAAATTTCAATTGGGGGAGGGGTGCGTAAGAATTTTTTTGGGATTTACAGCTGGGAGTTACCGTTAAAATCTCGAGATTAATGGGGTCTTTACGTGGTGTTATATGATGCCGACAAGTTCATTTAATGTCAAAATTACGATTAGCCAATTCGGCTGGTTAAACAACACATGTGGCGGCCCACGTCCGGAATTTTCCCGGTCTCCCGATCGGCCATGCAGTCCGCCTCTGCCCTCATGAATTTATGTGATAAGAGTACCATCTTATTGGATACACGGCTGGTTAAACAACACATGTGGCGGACCACGTCGGTTTCATTTGCGGCCCAAGTTGTGGTTGGGCGGCCCAACCACATATACCCCCCCCCAAACCGTCAAAAAACCCCTCGGATTCTCGCTTGATAGAAAATCACGTGGAATCAGAATTTTTCCGGCCTCCGGCCCATCGGGAAATTTCCCGGTCTCCCGATCGGCCAGTCCGCCTCTACTCCTGCTACACGCGTGAATTGTCCAGTCAGTCACTTCATATCTTAAAGGTACTCAATCCGATCAGCCGGTCCTAAATTACTATTTATTTGGCTTCGGGGGTAAACAATATTTGATTTGAGTCGAGGAAGCCACCCATCAAAGCTCAGAGTGATCAGATATTGATTTTTGAAGTTTGTTATTTCTCGAGATGTGTACCAATAATTGGCACAAAACACGTGGTCAACCGGACAAATTGCGGATGAAGATGGATAACTCTAAAATTAAGTGGTAATAATAACAACTTGATTTTAGAGTTATCCATTTTCATCCGCAATTTTGACCGAGACCATCCTTTTGTCGGCGTGTTTATGGGCCACACACAATTGACATAACAAACTTCAAAAATCGATATCTGATCACTCTAAGCTTTGATGGGTAGGTTCATCGACTCGAATAAAATATTTTTTACCCCCAAAGCCAAAGAAATAGTAATTTAGGAGCGTCTGGTCGGATTGAGTACCTTTAATATATACTACCACTACTATAGGTGCAAAGCGCATTCGTCTAGCACGACACTATATCAGTAATAGTCACATCTAGTTGGATTGCAACATTCAATACAATAGCAGACTAACATAACGTCATAGTCCTCCAATACGAAACAGCAGTCGAATGGGTACCACACTGGAACAAATATGGTACAGCAGACATGGGGAAACAACATCTCTGTATAACAACTTAGTTTAATAATATTTTATTCCATTCAAACAACATCATGTATAATACAATAGCATATACTATTGTGTTCCTTGTGTAGAATGAGGAAGTGGATTCGGCTGTAAGTCGCAGTCAGTTCGATAGAAATATTCAAATTAATACGTCAATAGCAGCATACTCAGTAAGATACTGGGCGATGACTTGGAGGCAAGGTCCTCCACACAAGTTTCGTCGTTCGATGAAAATTAATAAACATGATGACCGTTTCGAGGTATTTGTGCTTGTAAAGTTGTAGTAACACACTCGTGACCGCGGGGCATCGGCGGCTCAATCGGTTTAGTCCGGGAGCTAATAGGGGTACCATTGCACCCCCCTGGGACTTAACTTCACCCCACTCATTTTGTTCCTTATTATGCAAATTATAGAGGGAAAATCTTGTAAAATATATACAAATGTATATATTTTCGTGAAGCTGAGACATATTGACACATTTTTGAGCCAAAATTGAAACTCACCATCCAAGATGGCCGCCAAAATGGCCACCGGAAGTTGAAAATATAACATTTTTTCACAAATATCTTCTATATCAATTCATGCTGTTTGGAACTGGTTATTTTGTGTTTTGTATATTAACTGATCATTGGAGCAACGAAATATGCAATTATTTGGGTCCTAACCCCTTCCGATCCCTCAAAAATTCGATTTTACAGAATGCGGTATAAAATTTCACAAAAAATCACAATTGGGATTCTAGTCATATTTCAACAAGAAATGAACAGAACTTTGTAATGTAAGTGAGGCATATCATTAACTATTAATGTTCCAAATCACTGGGACCAAAATTCTTACTTTGGCTTCAATGTATAGAATGCAGAATAGCCAATTTTATACATCAACCACAACTTGTAAGCGATTGCAGGACACGCTGGTGTAATATTTACCATTTTCCATATTTTGGCGGCCATATTGGCAGCCATTTTGAGCCAAAGTAAGAATTTTGGTTCCAGTGATTTGGAATATTAATAGTTAATGATATGCCTCACTTACATTACAAAGTTCTGTTCATTTCTTGTTGAAATATGACTAGAATCCCAATTGTGATTTTTTGTGAAATTTTATACCGCATTCTGTAAAATCGAATTTTTGAGGGATCGGAAGGGGTTAGGACTCCAATAATTGCATATTTCGTTGCTCCAATGATCAGTTAATATACAAAACACAAAATTAAGTTGCATTACTCAACCAGTTCCAAACAGCATGAATTGATATAGAAGACATTTGTGAAAAAATTTATATTTTCAACTTCCGGTGGCCATTTTGGCGGCCATCTTGGATCGTGAGTTTAAATTTTGGCTCAAAAATGTGTAATTATGTCTCAGCTTCACGAAAATATATACATTTGTATACATTTTACAAGATTTTCCCGCTATAATTTGCATAAACTGACTTAGGGTCTGGGCTGAAAAACGGCGGCCATGATGGACGCCATTTTGTCGGGAGTCTACACGGCCACTTTTTGTTTTGTTAACATTGCTTAAAAGTTGAAGAACATAATAAGGAACAAAATGAGTGGGGTGAAGTTAAGTCCCAGGGGGGGGGGGGTGCAAGGGTACCCCTATTAGCTCCCGGACTAGTTAGGGGTATAACTCAAAGCTGCCTCGCCCTCCAGCGATGGCGATGAGGATTCAAATCCACATGTTTCCATCATGGACTTTGTAACTCGAAATCGTTATCTGGTGGAGTTGGCAGTTACTCGCCGATGGCCAGTGGTTGTTGGACATGATCGACGAGTTTATCAGCCATTGAAATCACTGTTAGATTAGCCGTAAGGATGCGGATTTCCTCCACTACCAAAACTGGCAATGTCGTGATATGGCCTTAGTTGCTGAAACCGAACCTAAATCCCAAATCAGTCAATAAATCAATCAATCACTTGTGACTGACTGATCCTGTCACAGTTGCTGAGTTGAATTGGATCTGTGAGTGTGATAACCCGTCAGTTCATTCAAATTTCTACAACATTGTTCCGTAGTCACTAGTGGTGGTAGACATTAAAGCTTTTGTTAATTATTCTGGTGCGTGTATCCTCTTGTGTGATTGTTTGTGGTTTGAAGCAGTGATAACACTGTCGAGTTCAATGGTCAACACTTGAGTCGGAGCACAATACGTTAATACAATCCAACCAGCTCGGCAGCTGCCCACTGCCACAACCAGTGACAATTTCGAAGTAAATATCAATGAGTACAGTCATCGGCCGGTTTTCGTGTCCGATTCATGTAGAAATCGAAATCAGACAGTGTCAGCATTATTCTAGCACTGTAGTAAGGTCGAAAGAACTTGTTTTCCAAAACATTTTAAATTTCATTTGCGGAGAAAATTTACCCATTGCTTGATTGTCAAATTCAATTCCATGTAGTTGTGGAGGCGTAGCTAAAACTGGAGGATAACGCAGTCGGAATTCATTTTTCGCTGGATAACAGATTATAACAACCGAAATGTTCTAACTGGAGTCGGAAATTCCAATATAAGCAGTCACTGCCGTATACAATTTTGACCGGATTAACTCGGAATCACGAACCACTTACAACATTTTCAGGGCGCATAAAAATCGGTGATTTATCACACAACTGATTAAACTGTATGGGAACTAATGATACGGTCTGATACAGTCAAACCAACAGTAATTTATACGGTCCGATACCGTCAAACCGACGCATGTAAGTACTATGTAGTCTAATGATAGCAGTTAATTCCGTATATGTTTTTTTATTTTCGCACATTTGTCTCTACAGTACCGTGCAGTATCAATTGTTATGTATTAATTAGAACATAAAGCTTTGAAGAACATGCATGTACTGTAGATTGTGCTGTGGCTGTCACAATGAGGTATCTATCACCTACACCGAAACAGAGCTTAAACAAATCTGAGCTGGTATGATTATAGTAGAAATGTCGGTCTAGTTTTATTTTAAGTCAAATACCCATAATTATATTTTGGACATAACACATTTGTCGTGAAATTAAAACTTTATTGATACATTGTTCAACTGACATGTCTTGAGTATTATCCAAAACTTACCGCCTCCGACGGAGAGGGACCGGGAATTTGATTGAGTACTGAGACCATTATAAATTTATAATAGGCTACTTGCCCTTATCAATCGAAACAGATAATGATTTGATGACTTTTATACTATGTCGTATTTTCTAAATAAAAGGCCAACCACAGCTACGAATGATCTTGCAATTCAATATGCAATTCAATACTCATTTGGAATACATGTGATTGAAAGAAACATATTTCCTGATTACGACATTAATGATTTAAGCCCACCGCGTTCTACTGTAAGATAAAAGAGGTCTCATAATTTCAACTTGTCGTTGTCATAGTATCAAAAACAATGTGACGTCACATAATCAGACATAGCTTTGTTTCGTTAAAAAACAACCACGACCGAAGCGGTCATTTTCACATATATAAAAGAATGTAAAAGCACAGCGCCCATCATGAAAGGGTTAATGACTGGTTGTTTTTTCTATTTATGCCAAGGGGGGGGGGGGGGGGGGGGTGGTGGAAAACAAGTTTTTTCCGGGCACGTATGCCGGGGTGGGTGGGTGGTCGATAGGACCAACAAACAATTTTTCCGCAACTCAAAAATATTTTTCCTGCAAGTCTTTTTGACTGTTTTCGCAATGAGTTTGGCTTAAAACACATCTATATGTCAATATTAACATAAATGACAAATTTCATGATGATCAGACACACAGTATAGCCTGTAGCCCATGCTAATGGATTGAATTTTGAAATCCAAGATGGCTGCTGGCAGCCATGTTGTTTTTAACCGAATGACCCCAAAATGACTTGTTCCTATTTACATGTCAATGTTAACATCCATGACTAATAGTATGTACAGAAATTCATATACAGCTGTTTACAATGATTTCCCCCCGCAAATATCTATTTTAGTGTTAAAAGGGGGGTGGGTGTCCAAAAATGGTCGGAAAAAACTGCCAAAAACGGAAAAAAATTTGGACGTCAAAAATCAGCATAGGTGCCTGGCATTTTTGGGTTATCACCGATACTGTGTCCGAAATATGTCCATTATTAAGTTGTATATAGCGTAATGGTGCGCTCGATGGACGTATACGGTGCATAATTAAGTATATAGATGGTAATAAAACATGACCGTTAATAAGTATCTATATCTGATGAACCATGAGGGGGTGGCGTATTGTAAGCTGGATGATTGATCTTCCACAGTTGTCATTAAGCGCGCGTCGCCCTTTTGTAATTGTTTCCATTTTGGTATTGTTAGTAGAAACAACTAATGTCTGTAATCGGTTGGTTAGGGTTTATCGTGGTTTCAGACGTCATATCACGACGGTGTCAGTTTTATGGGCGGAGGAAAGACTACGCAGAGGCCAAATTTCACCGAAAAATCACTCCATTGCATGCAGAAACAACCGACCTCCGAAAAGAAAATGACAACTGGACGGCCTATATCGGCATAAAGCGACCCCATGTCGGTATTCGACTTCAGTCTTATTAGTTCCTGGTTGTTTCACTCTCATGTCTCCACAACGTGTTTGGACTCGAACTTGATTACTTTTATCTTTTTGACTGATCGATACAAGGTTTGACCTAGAAATATGTGGACTAAGTTGGTTTTTATTCCATTTTGGAGAGGAATACATGCTCTATAACATATCCAAAATCCGCTAAAATCCTCTTTGAGCATTTTTTTGTAATCCAAGATGGCGTCCATGATGGCAGTTGGTGTCGAAAAATTGTGAATTTTGTGGTGGTGCACCAACTAGTACCAAATTGGTTATAGAGGATATATTCCTCTTCAAAATGGAATAAAAGCATTTTTTTTTCTAGGTTAACCCTACAATTTTAGTTTCTCTGTGATTTTTGTTAGCAATGCCTGATTATTCAGATTTGTCTCTAGTTCCAGGGTTTATATAGCCAGATGCCAACGAAATGGATGCTTCAGTGAGGCACCAGTGGCCTCTGGTCTGTGTGATGACAGTGGTGATCTGGCCCCGTGGATCGACGAGC
The DNA here is from genome assembly GCA_032622095.1 of Siphonodentalium dalli. Lineage (NCBI taxonomy): Eukaryota > Metazoa > Mollusca > Scaphopoda > Gadilida > Siphonodentaliidae > Siphonodentalium > Siphonodentalium dalli. The sequence goes on along the minus strand of CP136069.1, from coordinate 49,985,215 downwards.
GTAAGTAAAGGTTATGCTATTGCATGCAGTTTAACTAATTAAAATTGCATAATCCGAATTAGCGCTCCCAAATTACTATTTCTTTGGCTACGGGGGTAAACAAATATTTGATTCGAGTCGATGAACCCACCCACCAAAGCTCAAAGTGATCAGATATCGATTTTATAAATTTGTGATTTCCCGAGATATGTGCTAATGAAGATGGATAACTCTAAAATCAAGTGGCTTTGGATGTTACATATTTGACAATCCCGCCAAATGTCGTTGAACAAAATGTTGATAAATAACATGTTTCGGGTAATTTTATACTATATTTGACTGTGGTTAGCATTATTTTTGGGCAATTAATTGTTTTTGATAACTGAAGCGGCATTAAAAAAAATGTTGTTGTTGGAATCTGATGATATGGGTACCATCGAATCGGATTGAATACCTTTAAAATACTTCTGCAAAAGCCTTGTCTCCTAGCAACCGTAAGCTCCTCCCACTAACTAATAGGTCCGCGTTGGACGCCATCTTGTTTCGTGTCTACGCGGCCACTCTCTTTTCGTGTTAACAATAAACACATTTAATACCAAAGATAGACCATTATATTTGAAAAAATTGTCCAAACCTGAAAAGTAAATTTTTGCCGATTTTGATCATGTTTGTGAGAAAAAAAATCCAATAATTCAGTTAATGCCAGTGGTTACAATAGTAACTATTAACCAATTAAGGTGCATCAGCAATTAGTCGATTTCACCTATCAACCACAACTTGTGTAAGTAATTTCAAGGCGCGCTGGGGCAATATATCTACTTTTTCCATAATTTTTGAGTCAAAGTGACAACTTTGGTTCCATTGAGTTAGAATATTCATAAGTACTGGTATGCCTCACTTATATTGCACAGTTCTGCTCATTTCTTTTTGTAATATGACAAGAATCCCAATGGTGATTTTTGGTGAAATTTTATACCGCATTCTGTAAACTTAATATTTTGATAGATCGGAAGGGCCTGGGACCCAAAAATGGCATCTTTCATTGCTCCAATGATCAGTTAACATGAACAATACAAAATAAAGTCGCAATTCTCAAACAATAGAAACTATTCTAGAAAATAGTGCCTCCTCTTATAACACGGCTCAATGACAACTCTATTCTGATTGTCCCAGTACCTTATGAGGCATGGCAAATTCATTTCAAAGGACGCAGTATGGATTTTTGCTGAAAACTTCATTTGGTATTCTGGTAATGTTTTTTAAAGGAAATGGGAAGAACTTGAAATGGAACTGAGAGGGACCATAATATGTGGCCACTCTGGACCATTAACATCAAACTTGATAAACTTTAAACAGGGTGGATGTAAAGATGGCAGCCACACAGTGTATATACAGCCATAAATGAGGTGAATAGGTATACTCGGAGTTAATGTGTGATTATGAATGATGGTAATATGTGTGGGATGTATAGTTTGGTCATGTGTGAGGTGAATATATTTACATACTGAGTGTGATTATCACTAAATCCAGCATTCCGATTGGTCGGCGACCACGTAACTAGTTGTAATTATTTCTCGATAAACCTGCAAGAGGGTCACAATGACAACCATAATTACATCGACGCGTCATTGATTTTGGAGAAGAAGAACGCGTAATGTTTTGGGCGCATTTGCACTCGCGCAGGATTGACTTAATAAATCATCAGGTTTCAATATAAAGAGCCTCGTTTTGAAATTGTTCGTGTTAACTTTTGCCAATATAAAATTGATTAAAAACACCTTTCGGGTTTTACATACAAGTTATGACCACTTATCTCACGGTTACATCTCCATAAAAACAGTCCACATGACAGTTTATCCTTAAATAGTTTTCATTTGTAGATGCAGGTTAATTTTCCGCTTGTGCAAACTTGTCAGTGAACACTGAAATTATTTTTGTTTCCGAATCCAATAAAATTGAACAGTAAATCTGCGTGAAATGTAACCGCTTTTATGTTCCAGAATAATGTAGCACATCTCATTGTATACTGGTATTGTTCGAACATTGTTGCCAATTGTATTTTGTAAATAAAACAGAAAATAAAATGAATTTTGACGAAAGTTTTGTCTGCAGGTGAGAGAATTTGACCGGTTTTCAAAAACACGTTACGTGACAAATGGGAAATTCCGACCAGTCACGTGACAAATGGTACAAAAATAACTTCTCAGCTGGTTTCTGATCGGGTGCTATGGGATATTTTGGGCTGGTTTTGTCACAATACACTTTTCAATTTAAATATATTTACAAAAGTGGCTTTTTCGCTAAATGTATATAAATATAAGGATTAAATGTCATGTGGACTGTTTTTATGGAGATGTAACCGCGAGGTAAGTGGTCATAACTTTTATCTCCATAAAAACAGTCCACATGACAGTTAATCCTTAAATGTATGCAGTGAGTTACTGTGTGGTTATGTGTAGGCTTTCGGATATACCCGGTGTGGCGGCATGGTCATTGGTGTGGCGTATGGGTATAACGAGACTCATCTGCGTGTTGTTTATGTGTATATGGAGTGACTTTATGGTCATGGGTGGGATGTAGAGGTGTACCCTTGGTGGCTTTATTGTCACAGATGGGTGTATATGTATACATGTGGTGGCTACATGATCATAGGCTGGGGTGTTTGGTTAAATAAATAGGGAATGGTTGTATGGTTATGGATAAGGTGTATATGTGTACATGAAATGAATGTATGGTCATAATTGAAGTGCATATGCATACCTGCAGTATAGCTGGGTGACCATTGATGGGCATGTGGGTATATAGGCCCTCGTGGTAATGGTGGTATGCATGTGCATATCTGTTGTGGATGTTTTGCCATTTGTGAGTGTATATCTATACAGGGATTATCTATATGATCGTGGGTGGGTGTGCGAATATACACCGAGTGGATGAATTGTCATGTGTGAGGTATATATGCATAGCTGGAAGGGCTGTATGGCCACTGGTGATGTGTATACGCATACCTGGAGTGACTCTATGGTCATGGGTAGGGTGTATATGTATATATTGAGTGGTTATATGGCCGTGGTGTGGAGCATATGCATACTGGGGTGACCGTATGGGCAACGGTGAGGCGAATAGGTAAATATTGCGTGACTGTATGATCATGAATGTGGTGAATAGGTATACAGGGAGTGAATATATGGTGTGGCTATATGGCCATGGGCGTGGCGAATAGATATACAGGAAGTGACCATGTGGCCAATGGTGAGGTGAATAGGTATACACGAGGTTACTATATGATCCCGAGTATGGAGAATATGTATACATGAAGTGATCATATGGTAATGGGTCAGGTATAGGAGTAAATACCCGATGTACCTGCATGGTGACTCATGTCTGTATGGTCATGTGGCTGTGTGGTCATGGGTGAGGTGTATGTGTATAAACCAAGTGCATATATTGTCATTGGTGATGTGTGTATGTATCATGGGTGGGATGTAAGCGTATACCCAATGGTGGCTGTATGGTCATGGGTGAGGTGTTTGTGTATAAAGGTGAGTGTCGATATGGTCATTTTCTGTTTTATATATAGAGTGACGGTATGGCCATGGGTGTCGCAAATGTGTACCATTGGGGTAGCTATAGCTTTCCACAATAACTCAAGTACATGTTAATCGATAGAGATGTTTAGTTGTCAGTTGACGAAGTAACATTTTAATAACCAAGTGAGTCACAATTTTCTACCTGTTCAGAACAGCGGAGAATAATGTCCGTGATATATGTGCATTTTACAAAATTCGGTTGCCATTTTGCAAGCCATCTTGAGTAATTTTGTCTAAAAACGCCTCAGTGTGACACATTTAAGAGTGTTAATAAAAATATACACCTTGAATACCACAGATAGTTCCATTTTACTGTGGTCCGAACCTGAAAAGTAACATTTTTCCGATCTTGATAATACGTTTGTGAGAGATAAATCCAATATGTCTGGTAATATCAATGGCTACAATAGTTACTATTAACCAATGTGCATCAGCAATGTTAGTATTCAATGTATAGAAGTCGATTTTATCTATCAACCACAACTTGTAAGTATTTCAAGGCGAGCGGGGGCAATATATCTACTTTTTTCCATAATTTAGCTGGCATCTTGGCGGTCATTTTGAGTCAAAGTGACAATTCTGGTTCCATTGAGTTAGAATATTCATAAGTAAGGGTATGCCTCACTTAAATTGCACAGTTCGGCTCATTTCTTTTTGTAATGTGACTGGACTCCCAATGGTGATTTTTGATGAAATTTTATACCGCATTCTGTAAACTTAATATTTTGAGAGATCGGAAGGGCCTGGGACATATTTCATTGCCCCAATGATTAGTTAACATGAACAATAGAAAATAAAGTCGTAATTCTCAAACAGTTCCAAACAATAGAAACTAATCTAGAAAATGTTAGTAAAAATAGTCACATTTTTTACTATTGGCGGCCATTTTGGTGGCCATCTTGGACAAGGGAGCTCCAATTTTACCCGAAACCGCTAGCATTGTGTCTTAGCTTCACAATAATATATTCATTTGTAAAGATTTTCTGTCTATAATTTGCAACAAACTGACTTATAGTTCCTAGTCTTATAACACGGCGGCCATGATAGACGCCATGTTGTTTTGTGTCTACCCGGCCACTTTCTTTTCGTGTTAACATTGTATAACAGTTGAGGGGCATACGGAAGAAATTGAGTGCGGTGAAGTTAAGTCCTGTGGTGTGGGGTGTATGGATACCCTATCAGCTTCCAGACTATTATATTTGCGTTTTCAATGCCGTCACAAGACCTTTTGATCTCTGTTGACGTCACCAATGAACACATAATATATTTTTTACCACCGATGTATAGAGTATTCCAATACCTACAAAATTACATATTACTTGTTAAAATCCAGTCACAATACATCACTTATATGGGATGCCGTTTCCCCCACCCCATCATAATCGAAAACAAAAATGGTAACTGGGTAAGCTTAAACTTTGACCCAGTAGGTACACTAGGGCCCAAAATATTTGCTGTTAACATCATTTTCCAAAACAATACACATAAGTGGACTGTTTTTATGGAGATGTAACCCGAAGGGTTTTACATACAAGTTATGACCACTTACCTCACGGTTACATCTCCATAAAAACAGTCCACATGCCAGTTAATCCTTATATTTATATACATTTAGCGAAAAGGCCACTTTTGTAAATGTATTTAAATCGAAAAGTGTATCGTGACAAAACCAGCCCATAATATCCCATAGCACCCTTGGCAAAAGTTAACAGGAACAATTGAAACCCGATGATTTATTAAGTCAATCCTGTGCGAATCCAAATGCGTCCAAAACATTACGCGTTCGTCTTTCCAAACCCAAATGACGTATCGATGTTGTTATGACCTTGCAGTTATACGCTGTTGCGCATTCACCGAGAAATAACTGCAACTAGCCACGTGGGCGCCGACCAATCAGAATGCTGGATTTAGTGATAATAACACTTAGTATGTAAATATATTAGGGTACATACCAAAGTTTTGGGGGGGGGGTGCAACAGGGGTCCCACCAGCTCATAGACTAATATGCATTATTATAGCATACTGTACATTCACTAAAACAGCGGTTGATATAAATTAACCCGCACATGTGCACAATATAGTGGAGATATAAACACTTGATATACGTACCTTTTAACGCACCCTGGCGGAGGCATTATACTGCATTATTATCGTGTTATATGTTCATTCCATTGTACGGTACATTTAGGATTTTGTAAAACATTGACGAATATGAAAAGTAGCACGCCGAGTTATATGGTTTATGGAGAGTTAGGCCGATGGCCTCTCTCTATTGAGATCAAGAAGAGAATGATCTCATATTGGTGCCGTATTATAAAGAAAGATACAGGTATAACATCAGTACTTTATAAATTATTGCTTGAATTGCACAAAACTAAACGCGTACGTTATATTGATCATTTTTCAGGAGTTCTCGAGTCCGCAAATCTCAATGATAACTGGGACAACCAAACTCCTCTGCCATGCAGCTCCTTTAGAAGATTTAATGATACACTAATTCAAGAGTTTAGAACTCAGTGGCGAAACGATGTTGATTATTCGGATAGAGGGGAGTTTTATAAACACATGAAAGTACAGCCTTCAATTAGCTGGCACGACATGAACATGCCATTTGGCATGATGGTTTACGTTCAGAAAATGAGAACGTCCAATCATAGATTAGGTATTGAGACCGGCAGATGGAAAAAACGGAATCGCAATCATAAAAGCAGCAACAAAGATAGTTCATGCGCACTTTGTAACGCCTTGCTATGCGATGAATTCCATTTTATTATTATGTGTCCGCAACTTGAACAATTACGAAACAAATACATTCCGAAGGCATGTTATGACGAACCTTCGAGAGAACTTTTATTCGAACTTCTTAATTCGACCAACCCTGACATATTAAACAATTTGGCAATCTTTATAAACTCGGGTTGAAAACATTTTAGTGGAAAGGACACAATCATGAATGATGAATAAGGTTCGTAATAAATGCAAATATTGTTTGTTTGTTTGTAGCTTTATTGTGCGTGTTTTGTATATGTTTAGTGTATGCTAATGATGCGTGTTTGTTTGTTTCAATTTGTCAAATGTATCTTGTATGTTTACAACATCTAGTTTATTGTGATCATTATATATAATGTTCTATATGTGTAAATAGTGTAAATAGTTAACCATCGCTCATGTTCCATGTAAAAATGGCTGAGATTAAAGCATCATTCATTCACTAGTCACATGTGTATTGCATATTATTCTATCCTGCTGTCCTATAGCGGCGTTAGTTTTTCAAAATATTGATTTAAAACTTTTTAATTAAATAAATAAAACAAAAAAGACACAAAACTTAAAATACGCTATGGGCTTATTTTAGAATCAAATAATTCTAATATGAACCTAAGTGAATATTCAGGTCCAAATGTGCGCGAAACGCAGTGGTCGTCACATACAATGGGGCCGCTAGCACCTCCGACGTTGAATAAAGTATCACTATAATCTGATAGGTGATTATTGAGAATATGCCCGAGTTGTTTGTACGAGGGAAAGAATTTAATTTAATTTCCCATGATATAGAGTTTTGCAGTTTTGAGATATGCGTTGTATATGTAATAGGTTAATTGTCATATTTTGTTTTGGTTACTATTAAGATAGTTATGTTGAATAAATTATTGCATCTATATATCTTCAACAGTTCTAGAAGACTTTGACGGACTGGCAGATTACTGCTTTCGCTTGGTTAAAATGGATATGTGTAGTAGAATTCTCATTGAATGGTTCCATAGAAGCCGTCAAGAAGATCAACCATTCCAAGATTTTGAACAGACCATCCCACCGTGAGTATCATATTCGGCACCTCTGTATATTATCAATCCCGATAACTGTATTTATGTTTCATTCATGTACCCTATGTATTTTTTCAATCTTCAATACTGGAGGCAATAAAGATATATATAAAGATATATATATTTCAATAATTTATTTACGCTACATATCGTGATGGCATTGGAACAATATTGTGAAAATAATAGGAATAATTTATGCCAATTTGCCGGTTAATCATATTGTTTGCAAACGAAGCGATTTTCTCCACAACTCACGCTCAGTCACTGTTGCGTTCGAGGATACGGCTTGTTGCTATGGAGGATACAAGATAAAAAACCACCTAGGTGTTCCTCGTGTATTTGATGAAAAATAGCTAAATTGTAAGATAAAATAAGTAAGTATTCAAGTAAGTATTCAAGTCTCGCTATATACCTTCTCTGGGCTGCATATAAGGCACAGAGAAGTTAGACTTGAATACGGATCTCGGGCACACACATGGTAAGGTAGTGATAACCTGTATTTATCTTACAATTTATCTATTTTTCTTCAGATACAAGCGAAGCGCATAGGCGGTTTCTGATCTTGTACCTTGAATGACAACAAGTCGTATATCCTCGATGGCAACAGTGACCGCCAATTGGCATCACTTAGTCCTATATTATTTTCATAATATGGGGCTAAACATCTATAATATCTATAATATATCCATTCAATTGAGTCTTTTGCGATGACAATGCCGAAAACACCTTTTAATTCAATCGCTTTTACTTGCATTTCACAAATAAATTAAACGCTGATGACGTCAGTCCTGGTGTGACGCATCACTACGGTCAACTGCGCGATGCGTTATCTATATACGAGAATCGACATATATAGTTCTAAAAAAAATACCACATTTTTGACGATAGTCTGTTGTGGGAATTTAGTCCAGGAGATATTGGTAGACCTCTGCACCCCCCCCCCCCCCCCCAGGACTTAACTTCACCCCACTAATTTTCTTCCTTAAGGTCTCCTCTAATTTTTTTCACTTGTTAACAAGAAAAAAAAGTGGCCGCAGAGACTCCAGACAAGATGGCGTCCATCATGGCGGCCATTGTTTTTATATGCACCAGGTCTCTTTGATCGCCGTTATAGTAAAGATGAAATCACATGCGGTCTTGTTTTCCGTTCGATTCGTTATGGTAATATACAACCCTTACAAATTAGCCAAAAATCCGACACAAAAATCCAATATGGCGGCCAAGATGGCCGCCGAAATGTGAAAATTTGCTATTTTTCTGACATTTCACCACCTTTCGTTTGTCTCTGTGGGAAAATATTGGCACCTTGACGCGATTTTATACATTTATCGTCTAGAAGAGTCATTGGCGAACACACGGGGACCATAATATACATTTCTGGACGGATAGTTTTGTCCGATATCACGTTTTCCCAAATGCCGGTATAATCCGGTCAAAGCCAAAACGACGCTAATAACGCAATGTCTGTTTCGAATCAATGAGTGTTATTGCTATTATTACTCCAGCCATGATTATATATGTGCAGGAGATACTCGGGCTAGGATTCCTCTTATATCTGAGTTGAGGAATATTCACCCAAATCCAAGATGGCGGCCAAAATGGCCACCAGAAATGGAAAAATCACCGAAAATTGCTGATTTTAACATCAGTGAGAGTTATTGTCACGACAACTCCACACCTGCTTACTATTGTGAGTTGGGAACACTTAGTTGAATAACTTTCCTTATATTGCATCCAAATAAAAGTCCCCCAAATCCAAAATGGCGCCCACAATGGCCGACAAATTTTGAAAAATAACCGAAATTCCCTCATGTTCACATCATTGGGCATTGTTGTCGAGAAAACTCCACACATGCTGACAGTTGAGTTGTAAATACAGAGGTGAAGTAATTACCTTTCATCCCATGCAAGAAATGATTTTCCAAATCTAAGATGGCGGCCAAAATGGCCAAACACGCCTACATTCCTTTACTTTCTTACGATGGGCGTTATTGTTTCGCGAATTCTACCCACCATCACATGTTGATATGGAATATTGGTATGAAGTATTCATTTGAGTTTGTCAATTGATACTCAAGGTCAAGATGGCAGGTAAACTGGAGGCCAGAAATTGAAAAGAAATCGATATATTCACATACAAATTTCAACTTTTTGTCATAGTATCGATATGTATGAACGAAACTATACACAAACCATATATTAGTTCAACTTAAAACGTATCAAAACGCATAACATTGATCGGGTCCTTCTGGAAGTACGAAAACCCACACTTAATATAGCGATGTGTCATTTCGAAATCCATTTGACACTTCGCGCCGATAATGGCCGTAACCGTAGGTGCGCCGAATAGCCACATTAGAACAATTACCTGGTAAATGATTCTGATTTGCCACGTCCTGAATGATCTGGACCAGTTTCCATTTCTTTGCCTGATAAATCTAGGTCGCTCACACCGACAAAGTATTCAACACTTCCTGTGAGAAGGGTTCCTTTAATCATAACGTTTCAAACAATTAATTTCCCGGTGTCTGGCTTAAGATTTTAGATGCTTGCTAAATATGGGATTTGTTCGTCATCTTGAACTAGAAAGGCATATGGTCGATAAGTATACAAGCTTACAGAAGGTCATCTCTATGTATGTCTTTCTCATACCCCGTGGGGATAATGACATGTATACATGGCGAACTTCCCAGTTAACTAGTCACTTCTCAATAGATGGTTCAACTCACAAACTTAGTGAACGTATTGGCATACGTGGACAACTTCGGCAGTGTTTCGGAGGTAGCTAGCTGTCTCGTTCCCTTGGACAGTTGCCTATCTGCTAAGGACCATAATGTACCGACTACCCACACTTCTTGATCATGATCCTAAGCAAACTGTGTGACGTCCCGCAGTCGTCTCGTCGAATAGCTCCCAGCAGAGAAGAACAATACTCGCGGTGCTAGTTTGTGGACATGCGCCATGACAGTGGGAATGAAATGGGACACGGTATACAACCCTACACCAGGTGCATGTTTCAATATAGAATATCATGCGTGTTGGTCTTTTTGGTGTGGTAAGATTGTATTTCCACATCCGTTTGAAGACCGTTCTGAATCAACATGACCAGACGTATAATTTTGTCTGGATAATACTATCATAGCCAGTCGGATGGGCTAAAGGATAATGTCTTTATGGAATGAAGGTATGCATTGTTGTTATGATCTCTCACGGTTAGTGTCAGTATGTGGACGGTATTATTCAAGAAAATGTCAGGAACTGTGGTGCATTTATTTCACTGTGTGTTTAAATAACAATTTATAGTCTCGATGGCAACGGATGTGGACGTTGGTGAACGTGACCTTTATGATCATATAGCTTTATATTATATAACTTTAGAATATAGTAGTTAAGATGTCTCGTGCAGGACAATGGTTTTGAATGGTGATGTTACCAATACATCACTTGGTGTACCCAACGTAGGTTAAACTGAATGCAAGATCTCATCAAAGTAACATTCCTCTAGATGTTCTTCGCGTTGAACATTTCACCCTTGTGTTGATGGCATTGTAATTTCTTGAACCATACCGACCACCACCCAGCGTGAGTATGACATATTATCGGTAACTATCAAATGCATCGTCCTGAAGACTACATCCATCCCAGTCTGGTGGGGCTTATATAGTAGTAGCCAATGGTACACGTCTGGTTCGTTGATTAAGAACGGCTTCCAAGCGGATTGAAAGATACAATCTTAGCATACAAGGAAAGCAAAGCCACATGAGATCATGTCTGAATCTAAAACATACACAAAGAAGGGGCGGTGCAGTCATGGTCAAATTTCATTTCCACTATCATGACACATGCCCACAAACTAGCACCGCATGTATTGTTATTATCTGCTTGGATATGTACGGTGAGACGATTGATGGACGCCACCAGGACTGTTCTTATGATCAAGAAGTGTGGGTATATTATGCATTATGGTCTTCTACGCCTTAGCAGAAAGGCATCCGTCAAATGTTAGGCTTTCAACATTCGAAGCCATATACAGAAGTGGTCCGGCTACGTCAGTACGTGAATATGTGAATTTGTGAACCATATATTGAGAAGTGGCTGGATGGGAAGATCACCAGATGTACAGTTTGTTATCCACATTAGATAACCAAATCTGAAAAATACGCAGATAGAGAGATCCTTCTGATAGCTAGTATACGCATCGACCGCATACCTTTGTAGTTTATCACGCAAGATGACGTTCAGATCCCACATGTAGCATCTGAATTATACCATAAGCTATCACGAATGAAGCTCGCCAAGAATAAGGATAATAATTCCCAGCTTTCGAGACAAACACGTGAGCTTGACACCGGCATATGTGTTGTTTGAAACATTCCGATTAGTGGGACCCTTCTACCAAGAAGTGTAGAAAACTGTGTTGGAGTGAGCGAGATAGATTAATGTGACGAGACGGATGCTGATCCAGATAATGCTGAATGTGGCAAATCAGAATAAGCTCAGGTACTGTTGTTTTGATTCTTGGAAGTCATAATATGACTATTCGGCGCACCCATATACGGTTACGGCCATTATGGGCGCTTAGTGGAGAATGGATTTCTAAATGCCACATCGCGATTATTGTGGGTTTTCATCCTTCCAGAAGGCGACGACCTAGTATGTTGGAACTAATAGATGGCTTATGTACCGTTTCGTCCAATGCATACATATTGATATTATGACAAAAAGTTGAAATTAGTATGTGACAATTTCGACTTCTTTTCAATTTCTGGCCGCCAGTTTGGCAGTCATCCTGATTGTGAGAGTTGGCCAAACTCAAACGAATACTTCATATCAATGTTCCATATGAATACTTCATATCAATGTTCCATATGGGTAGAATTCGCGTAACAATAACGCCCATAGTAAGAAAGTAAAGGAATGTAAGCTTGTTTTCAAAGTTCGGACGCCATTTTGGCCGCCATCGTCGATTTGGAAAACAATTTCCTTCATCAGATGCGAGGTAATTACTTCACCTCAGTATTTACAACTTAACTGTCAGCATGTGTGGAGTTTTCTCGGCAATAATGCCCAATGATGTGAACATGAGGGAATTTCGGTGATTTTTCAAAATTTGTCGGCCATTGTGGGCGCCATTTTTGATTTGGGGGACTTTTATTTGGATGCAATATAAGGACAGTTATTCGACTAAGTGTTCCCAACTCACAATAGTAAGCAGGTGTGGAGTTGTCGTGACAATAACTTTCACTGATGTTAAAATCAGCAATTTTCGGCATTTTTCATTTCTGGTGGCCATTTTGGCCGCCATCTTGGATTTGGGTGAATATTCCTCTACTCAAATATAAGAGGAATCCTTGTTCGAGTATATCCTGCACATATATAATCATGGCTGGAGTAATAATGGCAATAACACTCATTGATTCGAAACAGACATTGCGTTATTAGCGTCGTTTTGGCTTTGACCGGATTATACCGGCATTTGGGAAAACGTGATATCGGACAAAAATATCCGTCAAGGAATGTATATTATGGTCCCCGTGTGTTCGCCAATGAATCTTCTATACGATAAATTTTGGTGCCAAAATTTTCCCACAGAGACAAACGAAAGGTGGTGAAATGTCAGAAAAATAGCAAATTTTCACATATTGGCGGCCATCTTGGCCGCCATATTGGATTTTTGTGTCGGATTTTTGGCTAATTGGTAAGGGTTGTATATTACCATAACGAATCGAACGGAAAACAAGACCGCATGTGACATTATCTTTACTATAACGGCGATCAAAGAGACCTGGTGCATATAAAAAAAATGGCCGCCATGATGGACGCCATCTTGTCTGGAGTCTCTGCGGCCACTTTTTTTTCTTGTTAACAAGTGAACAAAATTAGAGGAGACCTTAAGGAAGAAAATTAGTGGGGTGAAGTTAAGTCCCGGGGGGGGGGGGGGGGGTGCAGAGTAGTGTTCGGTCCGAATACTCGAATATTCGAATATTCGCTCGTAAAAATAAATATTCGAATATTCGAATAATTATTTGACTATTCGAATATTCGAGAATGATCTCCGGGTAATTGTTTCCTGGTTTGTTATTAGTCTGAGGGTCTGTTAAAAGTATAGTCTATTTTCCACTGACCATAAACGAATTAATATGACGTAACTGTAACGTTCTGATTTGATTGGCGTCATGACGTCGAAATAATTTTATTGGCTAGGATGTGCTTGCATGTGTTCATAGGAAGCGGACCCATAAGGCATCGTTTTGTTTTGTTTGCGCGTTGTCACTTTACCCCTAAGTCGCCAAATTAGCTAAGTTATATCTCGGTATACCGGCCACCAGTGTATCGTCTACCACAGGGCTGATCTCTACTGAAAAACGCAACCGGTTGAAGCCGCAGACTGTCCGAATGTTACACTTCTTGAACAAGAACCTTTAAGCCATGCATGGAACGTTGACTACTTGAACTTCATAACAGATAAATTCTTGCTATTAAGCCAAAAGACTTTTTTTTCTCTCTTTTTTTGCGTATAGCATGTGCATGGATAAATATGCTATTTCATTAAATAATAAATTGGTTCCAAAATATGTTATCTATATTATTTTATAATTTATCTAAATATTCGAATACTATTCGAATATTCGCTCGTTATTCGAAACGAATATTCGAATACCGAAATCCGTCGAATACCGAACACTAGTGCAGAGGTCTACAATATCTCCTGGACTAATTGTAAGATAAACTAGTTATCACCACTTTATGTGTGCCCGAGATAGGTATTCAAGTCTTGCTACCTTGTCTGTGCTACATAATTATACAACACAAAGAACGTAGATATATATATGGATAATGCGGAAGGAACAGACACGTGTATGTAAAAGATTCAATGTACCAGTTGTTTCTTTATACCCCGTAACGATGTTATGGTGTATAAATATAGGAATCACTTGTCTGTTTGTCCGTCTGTCTGTCCGTCTGGCCATCTTACCATGAATCCGTTGAACAGTAGTATACAAACCGCGATGTTAATTGTGTTCGTGGCTTGTATTCATATATTTTACGGAAATTTCGTACATACATTTAGTACCGTGAGAAACGGCACCCCGCGGTTATGAAGTTCATCTGACTTGTGTTTGTTGGGTTATCCTCATTTTGAACCTGGAAAGTTTTCGCGACATGCATAAATTTGTCCGAGTTTGTTGTCCTTGCATTTTTTTTTCGAGAAAAAAAAAACCAAACAAATATGTTAATATCATAAATAAACCATTATAGTATAGCCCAAGTGTGCATGGTAATTGATTAATCTCTCTGGCCATTACTTTCAGTCTGATACAGCGACTACTCAACTGTGTGACTTCGGATGAATTTTATCCCCAAGAAATCGAAGGATGCCCAAAGAAGTCGTTCAAATTTATGACTTTTCTGGCGACGGCAAGCATACTGCCAGGAAATGCGATAACTCCAGCCATCATTTCACAAACCCAGGTGAGTGGCTGGTTGTGTATCCAGGTTTCACTAAGTAACATAGGGGGAGGGGGTTGGAGTGCTATTGCAGCCTCCCACAATATCGTAGTACTATGTCTATATACGATGTTTCTTTTTTGGAATAAAAAAAACAACAACAACATGGAATTGCCTGGAGTTGGAGGGGTAGTGACCCCTACTCATAGCGTAGTACTATGTCTGCATACGATGTTTATGTTTTGGAATACAAATTTAAAAAAACATATGTAATTGCCTTTTTCGGCTCTACCATTTATTTTGAGACTTCCGTATGTGTGTATATCCTTTATAGACTCGAAAACGGCTCGATCGATTGAGCCCAAACTTGCTATCTAAGGGTAAAAACAACGAGAAGTCCCATCGCACCGCTACTGAGCACGTCCGAGCACTCCTTCACCCTTCGCCCTACCACCGTCGTTGAAATTGATGGGTTAATGATTAAGGAGCGTTCGTATCTGCGGTGTCGTTGTTAAAGAGCGTTTATATACACGAGTATAAATACGTCTCAATCGACCGTCTCGGAAACTGGGGATATCGAGACGAAATTTCGTACTTAGGGCTTTCAAGGGATGGGGGAGATTTTCGTCGGGTCGGTTTGTCCACCTGAGGTGAAATTGACCTTGAAACGGGTACCCACAAATGACCTTGGTCGATATCTCAGTCGTCAGCGGTGACATCGACGTGAAATTTGTTATGTATGGTCAACTCGGGCCGGGGAATATTATTGTCGGGTTATTTTGTCCACCCAACATGACCTTGAAACGGGTACCCGCAAATGATAGCATGCTGTCGGCGTGCCTGTACGGGGTTACCTTGAAAAACAAAAATTAACGGATCGACCAAAGTCATGGGACCAATCCCGCCAGTGGCGGGCTAATCTGTTAGTATTTTATAAAAGATTCCGCAAGTTATGCTCAGGAATTAAACAAAATGCACTAGCATATCGATTAGGGTAAAATTTGGCCTCCCCCTACGAGTTTGTACACCCTATTTTTCTGCTTTAAACAAAGGCCAGATCGCACAGAGTCGAACTGAACATAAATGCAAAATTGATCGTATATACCTTTCCATTGTCTTTTGTGTCGTTATTTAGCCGTCCAGTTCTAATTATGATACCATTATATCGCTTAAAAACACTGATATTCTCATGTGGAGCACTGGTATTCTGACATTCACACTGCGAGCCGATTGGACAGTGTGATATCAGCAGGACCCACAAACGTAATTGCTATATCAGCAGGACCCACCGACATACTAGAATGATAATATGTGACCCGCCATATCAAATCCAGTCGGAAGTCGGGATTTTTTTTACCCTGTGCCAATGCATTCTCTTATATATGCGAGTCGACCATAGGTCGCCTCGCATATATAAGAGAATGCATTGGCCTAACAATTTTTTACAATTTTTATAATTTGTTCTTGTATTCTTTAACAATTTTATAATTTCACCCATACAGAGCCCCAGACAAACATGAGCAGACGACACTCTTCTGTGTGCTTCTATATATGTGTGGAGCTCCCTGCAGGGTAATGGATGTTTTTTTATTTTATGTCCTAAAAATTGTAAGAAACATTTATTTAAAAAACATGATAAAAAATTGTTAAGCCAATGCATTCTCTTATATATGTGAGGCGACCTATGGTCGACTCGCATATATAAGAGAATGCATTGGCACAGGGTAAAAAAAATCCCGACTTCCGACTGGATTTGATATGGCGGGTCACATATATTAGCAGGACCACTAAATTGGGGTGAGTTTGGTACGTTAGAAACCGGGTTCGAATCGATATATAGAGTATCTCTAGATAATGAGTCGCAATTCTATACGAAATTTATTAACCGAGTGAACTAATTCTATTCGTGTCTGGCTTTAGCGATTATACACATGTGTCTTACTAAAATAGGAGGCCGGGTTTTAGGGGTTAATTATGGGATAAATATATATGTTCATGCATAGCCATAGAGTGTAGTGCTTGCTTCCCCTTCGAGATGCAGTAATGGTCCGTACATCTGTATTCGTGCACTAAATTGTTTGCTTTATCTTCTTGTTATAGGAATGGTTCCACGATGACGATGAATTCAATGTCCGATCTTTCCGTGAAATGGGACCATTCAGCCAGTTCAAGTAACGAGAAATTGGAAATGCTATATAAGTTAGACGCCTCCAACATAGAACGCCAAGACACGTCCCTGTGTCGCTGAAGACATGTGTATACAGTGGATGACATTATAACAAAGACAGAATATAATTTAATTCAATTTATGAACACGCAGTAATCAATGTCACCAAACCCGGTTGTAGCGATCAATCTGATTGGTTACAACGCCACGTTCAAACCATCGTGGTTCAAGAGAACGTACATGACACATCGGGTGCATATGAGCACGCCCCATGGAGTGGCAACATTGCCCACAAGGAGTGACAACATTGCCCCCATAAGTGGTAAAATTGCCCACAAGAAGTGGAAATTATCTACCTCTTTTTAGGGGGCAAGTTAGTTGCCCCCATCATGAGGGGCAGTCTGTCCCCTAATGTGGAAAGCGTAATAGCAACCCCATGATGGGGGCATATTTGCCTGTTATTTAGTGTGTGACCTATTATGTACACCATTTATTTCCCAGATGTATTTATAATGACTCCAGTTACCCTGCACAAATGCCATGGGGCATAATTTGAATTAATTAGTTGCTCTATGTATATATAGCCAGTAATTATAATCTAGGTAAAATGTGAAGTTTAAGGGTTTCATGTATGTGTCACATTAATCCGACCAGTATTTCGACATGTTACCATCATATCACGCCTTCGACATCAGCCTGCCTTCATTCTTTCATCCACAATATATAGACACCGTAGAATAGTCCAATATACACACACTGCTTCACTCTGTGTTATTCTTCCATGCACCCTGCTCCGATAAAGTTCATCAAACGCTACAGCAGCTTTAATGCCACGTTAAGCGTGTCCAAGCCTCTTCATGATTTCGTTGTGTTCTGGGAACTGCTCCACCATTCTCTCCGCGGTGCCGAGCTCCCAGTCTTCGTAGCTGAAAGCTGAAAGTAACATTCAGTTCATATCCATGTGCTTTATTTATTATTTTATTTAAGAAATGGATTTAGTGGGTATTTGTGTTATTGGGGGATACGGAGCTGTGGTCGTTGTGGCACATTGAGTGAGATCCTCTTCGCGATCCACAGAATGTCCACAACGACCACACCACTGTATCCCCCAATAACACATACCCACTACATTTATTTCTTATATTTATATAGCTTTTATTGATTTGTTCCCATAAAAAAGCTGAGTGTATTCGTATTTATTTTTACGTTATCTGCCGAGAAATTGAGACTAGCACACGCGGCATATTAAGTCATCCCAATATATTATTTCTATGCACTTAGCTATGATAACGGATCGATATATATAGCTGGCTTCAGATGAAATTCGGCTGAATTTTGAATCACGCCCAATTATTCTGCTGACCGCTTTTAGTGATTAAGTCAGATTAAGTCAACAATTTCTCGTGTTCGTGTTAGGGTGCATTTACACTGCTACAGAACTGTACACAGATCTACAAGCAGACTAGTGTGAACGGGTTGATATAGAAATGCACACAGAAAGAAAACGGTATTCGTCCCTGTGAGCAAAAATCGTGTACGTTTTACGTCAGGGTCAACGCCGAAACATTGCGAAAGGCAAATCTGTTTTGATTAATTGTTACTCGGGCTTGGCAAATAATGTATTTCAGGTTTCGTTGTCATTTCAACCCATGTATTTCGTATATTCAAGATGGACAGGGACGTGTCAACCGGGGTGAGGGGTGTCTCACCCGAACGTTGGTCAAAATATTCAACAGTTGGAAATTTCATACCTGACAAAACATTAGTTGTAATTTCCAAACCAACAATATGTTGAAAATGATATTGTAGTTTGATTTTCAAACATTTTGGAGTATTGTTTTCTGACCAATATTTGCATAAGTTCCTACCTTATATGGAAAGATTGTGCCCTGGTCCCTCCCCGTGGCCAGTCAAAACTGCTAGTTAATTTAATAAAAACGATATTGTCCTACATTTGGTCAACATTGTCATTAGAATAGTCATCAGTTGGAAATTTTGCTACATTTGGTCAAATACAGGGTGTTGTAGCATGGATACCCACTCCATACCAATCCAAAATCACCACCGCCCAGATGGTGTCAAACAGGAGACCTATATATATATATATATATATGCTGACGCGGCACATACCAAATCGCTGTTGTCTGCTGGCAGTTGATACATTTTTATGTCTGGCCTAAACTGAAACGACTCCTAGTGAGTTATCAATTACCAGAGTACTGGTCAGCGCGCGTTCACTATTAGTCATCATGTTGTGATGACAGTGATGCACGACACGTGACTTCATACATATCTGTATACAGATCTATACACAGTGTAAATGCACCCTTAGGGTCTGTGTGTTATTGGGGTAATCAATTGATGACCTAATTGGCAGTCAGTTGACCAATCACCGAACAAGATTTTTTGTAACATATACGGGCTATGTAAATATTTTGTTTTAATTTTGTTGTTGTTGCGATTTTGGACATGTACGCGATGAATAACTGCGGCAATAAAATGTAGTTTGTCGCCGACTACGATGTCTGTACCAATAGATGGATATTTGCCATACTCTTTATGTTGTTTTACTTTATCGCTGAACGATTGTTTTCGCATCAATCTTATACCATAGTATAGTTTGTCAATATATTAATAATAAAATATTTTTGTATACTGTTCAATCTTTAGTATATATGTGTTTAGAACGCTTGGAAGAGGGATGGACGTCAAAACACAATATTTTATATAAGTATACATTAACAAAGAAAGTAAGAAAACATCAGTATGGCCATGATTGGATTTAAACATATTTACTTGCGCCAGTCTATGTCAGAAAGAGTCAGGTTACTACGTTTTCGACTTTTCGGTGAACAGACAAGGACCAGTATATCGCGTGAAATTCGACAACAACTGTCTGAATTTCTAGTTCATGGAAGTAAAATTACATTTTAATGAATTTTCGTCTCAACGTTGATATAACTGCTAAATGAATGAAAATTACTATCTAACTATAGTCTGTCATTGTTTTTGCAACTCTCGTGTCTGTTTATTTGCATGCACTCAATGTCGGATCAATATGACTAACTTAGGGTTAGTCACAACCATTTGGAGTCACTTTGACTAACCCACACCTTTCAGCGAGTCATTATAATGTATACGGCTAACGCTTGTGTTAGTCATATTGACTCAGTTACACCAATAATAACTCTAATTGCAACATTCCCTTATATTATGCTTAATATTTATTGCTAAATATTAAATTTTATCGCAGTTTTGTTGGATCTATAATTGAACGAATGTGATGGTCGGATATAATGGCATATATATCAGAAATTCACTCCCATAACAAAGGCTACACTATTTGGATAAAATATTCTTACTCCATGACTCCACATATATCACGGAAAAATGAACTAGTTAAACATACCTATACCACAAACTATTGTTATACATCTCAACAGACCAGTATTGAAATCTGTGTTTTGGAGAATGGATTGAAAGTTTGTCCTGCGTTCAATTCGCTCTCTGATTCTAGATAATATATTATCTGGTTGAGTATTGAAATTATTTGCACACAATTTCCACAAAATTACATGTTAATATTCCCAATGACTCAGAAAAGTTAGTCATTATGACTCAACCCTGGTCATTTTGACTAACCCAATTTTAGTCTTATGGTCTAATTAGTCGCTTTGACTAAGCAGTTCTTAGTCGGTATGACTACATCATCCTAGTTATTGTGACCAATTGTCTTCGTTAGTCATTATGACTAGCTAAGTTAGTCACCCTGTGGACACACAGTCCACTAACCTAAGTTAGTCATAATTATGGACTAACATTATTTCTTTATTATCTAAGAGTTCATACGCTGCACGTCGCGAATCTGCCGGAATATTTGATACATGTCAAATCTGTTTCTATTATAATCTCGATGGCGTTTAGAGTGATATCTCATTTTATAAGAGCTTTACGCGACACGACTCGGAAGGATCTAATAACATGTATCAGTGACGTGCGTTGAATAAAGGGGACAATGCACTAAAAACGTGTTCTGCACACTCCACAGGGCTTCCGCAAGTACAGCGGGGTTATCAAAATTGTGGGTTTCAATTCTGGCATAATTATATATCACTGTTTCGCGTTGAGCGACATATATCGGCCTCGAATGATATCACTCCAAACTCGGCTGATAACCCACTAAACTCGGCTGATAACCCACTAAACTCGGCTGATAACCCACCAATATCGGCTGATATCACTTGTAACTTCACCAAGCGAAGCGTAGTATATATTACGCACAACGTACATGTAACAGCCATTCAATGGAAGCAGTCCATTTTATATAAAACACACACTGGTAAACGTAACCAAGGTGAAAGACCTCTCCTATTTTACCAGGGTGATTGGAACAGGTAATTTTAGTCTGGTAAAATTCATCCAGTGAATGGTCACCATATAATATACGCACACATATAGACCCACCCATGTATTTCAGAAACATATTTTACGGGTATGTTAGTATATATGTGGTGGTTCTACTAGAGTTATTCGAACAGAGTAATTGTACCAGGGTAATTTACCTGGATATTATGGTAAATTTACCACGGTATTTCAGAGGTACGATTTCAGAATATTTGAGATAACAGATTGGCGGTTATATGAAACACACATGTAATTAAGTAAGGCGTTATATTCCATTTTACTTAGCTGGCTTATTTATTTTACAATATTCTAACCCCATCATGTTAACTTTTGAGTATGACAGCGGGTACAATTGATTTCCATTGATTAACTAACAACATATTTTTTTCTCGCAAAAAGAGACAGAAAACACATCAGTTACGTATTCTGTGCTATTGTGTAATAGAGTTATCGCTCATGCTCTTATAAAATCACTCTGATTAGAGCCCTTTAAATCATGGTTTACTAGGCTGTATTCTGGCAAAATGTGGTAAAGTCAGGTAAACATTGATAAACTCTGGTAAAAGTCACATAAAAGCCACGTAAAAAGGACATACACTTGTGAACTCAAAGTAAAAGCATAATGTACTCCACTTACATTATACTCTGGTAAATTTAATCATGGTGTATTACCATCACATACACACATTAACAACATGGGAGCCAATGTATCCGCAATTTTGAGATTGACTGGACTCCATATTGCAGAGTTGTTAACATTTTGGACTCAAATACACTAAAACCCAACCCACCTAAATGCTTGTCCCTGGTTGAAATACGTGCTGTAGGATTAGTAATGTAAGTCTGAACTGCTCCAATGACAACATACCAAACTTTAGTCGAAATATGAATAAGATTCATACTATCATCCCCCTTGTATTACTTGTACGTGCGGTTTACACTAAATGTCACCACAACGACCACAGCGACGTATTACCCATTAACACACCCCCACTACATTCATTTCTTATATTTATATAGCATTTTTATGATTTATTCCCATAAACACGCTGAGTGTATTATTATTTATTTTCACGAATTATGCCGATAATTTGAGACAAGCCCCACGCAGCACATTAAGTCATCCCTATGTAAGATTTCCGAATTATTAGTTACGATAACGTGATCGATATCAATTACTGGCTGCAGGCGCAATTCGGCTGAACGTTTAAAAGAACACCCAATTCTTCTGCTGACCGCGTTTAGTGATTAGTTCAGATTAGGTCATAAGTTTGTAACTTCCTGTTCGTGATACACTATTCGCATTATTGGGATGTAAACCGGGTGACCCAATTGGCAGTTGACCAATCACCAAACAGGATTTAGTGTAACACAGTCGGGTTCCGTAAATATTAGTATATACAATCATGTCAATTCAAAAAATCCCAATGTTCTTTTTCATGTTTGAGAGGGAAGTGTGGAGTCTTTTTGTTGATTTTTTTTTATCTTCTAAGGGTGCACTTACATTATGTATATTCATTAATTATTAAATGTTACATTGTATTCATTAGCTATATTAGCTGTTACGTTGTATTCATTAGCTATATTAGCTGTTACGATATATTCATTAGTTATTAGCTGTTACGATATAATATATCGTAACAGCTAATAACTAATGAATATATCATATATTCATTAGTTATTAGCCGTTACGTTGTATTCATTAGTTATTAGCTGTTACGTTATATTAATTAGTTATTCGCCGTTACGTTATATTCATTAGTTATTAGCTGTTACGATATATTAATTAGTTATTAGCTGTTACGTCATATCCATTAGTTATTAGCTGTCAAGTTATATCCCATTAGTTATTAGCTGTTACGTCATATCCATTAGTTATTAGCTGTTACGTCATATCCATTAGTTATTAGCTGTTACGTCATATCCATTAGTTATTAGCTGTTACGTTATATTCATTAGTTATTAGCTGTTACGTTATATTCATTAGTTATTAGCTGTTACGTTATATTCATTAGTTATTAGCTGTTACGATATATTAATTAGTTATTAGCTGTTACGATATATTAATTAGTTATTAGCTGTTATGTTTGACGTAAATTACACGCTGCGCTTGGTGACGTCGCAACTGATATTTAGTGGGTTATCAGCTAACTTAAATTAAAGTGATTTCTGCCGAAGTAGATAATAGGTTGCTCAAGCCAAACTGTGATATCTAATTAATAACCACTAATTATTTATAATTCGACAGTGCATGATATTTGTTTGCCGGTCACCGAGATACACGTTTGACGATATTTTTCTCTTAGGAATAATTGTTGATGATTATAGTAATGTTGTCTTTAAATACAAATTCAACAAAATTATGTACTAGAAGAAAACTTACTGAACATCAAGAAACATTTGATAGTTCTAAAAGGTAAAATTAAAGCAAAATACAACAAGAATAGAACAGTAGCTACATATAAATCTGGTCTGTAAACGTGCATTAAACTTTAGACAATACGTGTGCTCAATTGCGAATAAAATCAATTCAAGTTAATGATATTATACTACATGTAAGTCCAAAATATTCAATGCCACTAAATTGCTTAAAACCGTGACACAGTTTTGAAGTAGGAATATTATCTGCGTTTTATTCTTCTGAATGAAGTCCAAAATCAGACGTAATCGGATCTCAACCTGTTTATTATTACTATTTTACGAATTACTTTTTGTTTGTTTGTGGTGCTTATTTGCCCGTTCAGTCCTTACCTGGGAAAACTGCGTTGCCAAATAATAGGAAATCGGAGTCATCCGTGAGCTCAGATGCCACCCATGTGTTGAGTGGGATGACCACCTGGTAGCTGAGTGACGGGTCTTTTAGTGAATTTCCCAAGACATGCGTCTCAATGTTATTATTAATTAACAGGTGCACCTACAATAAAAGTGCAAACTATTAAAATATGTCATGATATGATGTTTTCATAACAATGCTTGGGGTTGACTTGCGAAATCTCATTATTGGAGAGTTATTAATAATGAAAATAAGAATTAAACCAGTCAAGTGTATTGTCTACTAAATCAAGCAATGACATTTAGACAACATTAATTAACATATGTATATGTATACAATTTACAGATTACACGCGCGCGCGTAGCAATATTTTCATCCACGGCAGCAGGTTGCTGCGAGCAAACTACAGCTACACATTCACATCACTTGGAGATCACAACAATGAATGCAGCTGATATCTACCCACAACTACCAGCCACTGTGATATAGCACCCTCACTCCTACCATCCCTGCCATACCACATCACCAGGCACCATGAGCCCATGACAGAGCACATCCCACTCCACACGAGTCAATCTATTTTTTCCTGTACTTGTTGATGGTAGTTGGTTTACAGACTTTAGCTCATAAAGGAAAAACCTAATTTATTTCAGTTATACCCTTTCTGAAATGTTTTATTCGCAAGTCGGAAGGAAATTTTTCAATATACCGTCCCATGTGCAACATGCCATATATAGCTGACTATAATCTCCATAAAGGCCTATAAGTGAGGTCCCATGCAGTAACAACATTTGCTATTTTTTATAGTTAAGATATGTTTATAACTGTTACATAGCTTATATTTGGGGTTTTAATGTCTCCAGTAAAATAAATTACGAGAGGGTGTGCAAAATATGATTTTGACATCGGTTGTAAGATGGATAATTCTAAAATCAAGTGGTTACTATTAACAATAATAACCACTTGATTTTAGAGTTATCCATCTTACAACAGCAATTTGTCAGTTTGAGCACGTGGTTCTGGACAAGTTGTGGTCCACAAACAATAGAAACAGCAAACTTCAAACATCGATATCTAATCACTCTGAGCTTTGATGGGTGGGTTCTTCGACTCGAATCAAATATTTTTTACCCTCGAAGGCAAAGACATAGTAATTTGGGAGCGTATGATAGGATTGAGTACCCTTAACGCTCCCCAAATCAATAATAGACCATGCATTCCAATAATATATGTTTTATTCTTCCATAATTTGAAGTCTTACTTTCATTGAGCCACCAGCATGCCAGTAATACACTTCATCCTCCAGAATTTTATGCCAGCAAATGAAATGGGGTCGATCGATCAAATAGTATATACTGGAGCCAACTTCATGAACGCCTCTGAGGTCTGATCTGAAAGCAACAATGGGAAATGTCCGGGTTATCACCATCATCATTACTTCTTTGTGCCGTAGTTAATTGCTATATATAATTATGTGGGTATCTGCTCAGGCCCTGTTGCATGCAGACGTCGCACTTTCATCGCATCGGATACAATGCATAAGCCACCTATTGTGCGATGAAAGTGCGACGTCTCTAACGAAATTTTCCGATGTATCGTGCCAGCATCGAAGATCCGACAGACTTTGTCGAATCTCCGATACAAATCAGTGTTGGTTACAGACGTCGCACTTTCATCGCATCGAATACAACGCACGCAAGATTGTCTTGTTCGGTTTTCCTTAAAGGGATACTGTACGCCAAATGTTGTTGTTGGTTTCTATAGTCTCCGAGTCGGAGAATAAGGTAACAAATTTTCCATTATTTGAAAGTCTGTTCAGTACGAAGTAGTGTTTCGGATGACAAATTTACCGGAATGCAAAAATACAAATTGTCGTTATCGAGTAATTTTTGTACATTTTTCAACCAAATGTATCAAATAAAAGTTATATTATATATGCATACTAGTCCCATATACTCATTTATCGTCACTAGTCAGTGAGTGGCTTGAGTTTTCTCCCCGTATCAGCATAATGTTTCAACCGATCGTGTGTGCAATGGGTTTACTAATCCAGTATCCCTCAATTATAATTTGATTACGTCTGGTACACGGAAATTCGTATTTTAATTTACGCCATTTTATGGCTCCAGCCATAACTTCAATTTATATTAAATTATTAACTTTTAAATTATTAAATTTTAAGATAGCCTATTAACCTGAGCGTTTACAGAATACATCTTCGACTCAAATTTACTTATGTTTCTATATATTATCGATAATAGATCGTTGTTATCATCGGAAATTTATTGGAAATGGAGTACAGTACCCCTTTAAATTGGGTTTGGAAATCCTCGTTAGCAAGGGAAATTACGTGGATGGTGTAATAATTCTAATTTTATCTTCGATTCGATGATGGCGCACGGGGTGTATGGGGCGATTATCGAGTATACGATACCCTATTATCAATTAGAAATTAATAAGATAGGCATAATTGTGTAGATAGCGAACATTAGGCTAATTAATTAGCGCCGTGCCTGTGTAAACCTACTGAGGGTAAGGAATATATAGTAAAGAATTAGAAGAAATACATCTGACACAGGCAACATTTAAATAGAATTGGCGCCACAATTTGCCGCCAACATGACACCAGGTGCGCATTTGGCAAACCTCGTCAGATTCCGTCACGTACATGTCGAGGAGTCTAGAATGATCAGAAGCGCGTTGGAGAGCCAAGTTTTTTTTTTAAATACGTCATCGTACGCGACCAACATCATAGTCAATACAACTTCTTAATTGTATTCGATGCGACGAACGCGCGACCGTCTGTAACGAAACTTGGTGTATGCACTTTCATTGGATCTAAATGAATTATATTCGATGAGATGGAAGTGCGACGTCTGTAACGAGCCTGACTAGGTGACACATCTACAGTAACAATCAGAATGGAGGATTGTTTGACGGACTATGAACTTTCCGTTTGTCAACTTAGGTATATTGAAAGAATTAATGGTTTATACAACCTATCCGTCATATAAGTTCCCCAAATACCGACAGTGGTATATGTATGGATGACATGATAAAGAGGAGGATGTCTGCTATGCATATTAAAGAGACTAAATATAATTATACCATGGTCTCAATTTATCGCAGACGAATGGCTCATCGTTCTCATGACATGTCATCGGACATCTCATGACATGTCATCGGACATCTCATCAGACCCATCCGATAGGACATCAATTTTCACATGTGCTCGCGAAAATGACAGAGCGGCTATCATATCAGCTCTAATTTGACTATATTGGTGACATTGCAAAAGAAAATGGTACGCGGATTCAACTACAAATTCTCCACAAGGTCTTTGTTCAGATGGATGTACCCAGTACCCAGTCTCTTCTAGTGTGATATACTTGGCCACTACGAGAGCGACTATGAAAATAAAACATAGCCAAATTAGTATGACCGACATTCAGAAGACGCTTGAATTCTTCCACGGTTGATGATGCTTTTATTGAGACTGGTATAGTATTCCATGGGCGTATTGCTGACGGTAAGAACGTATCCATATATTTATTTCGGTTACTATTTTGGAGGGTGAAAACATACGCGCCTGTGATTATATCCACAAGATGTCGAATCGGGTGGGATCATGTTAGAAAAATAAGATGGGGCCTGGTTTCTATGCATCTTGTAAAATAATACCATTTGCTGAGTATCACGGTGGGGAATCACGTGGTTTCGAGTTGATGAGTATTACGCATTCAAAATGGCCGAAGCGCTCGCAAACGCGACCAGAAATGAGGAAAAAGGTAACAGACTAGGTTAATAATAAACAAGGTTAATAGTATTTTGGCAGATACGAGCATATGCTTTACTATTTTTCTGCCAAGCTGATAACACATTTGTGTCCAAGCTCACAGTTGTTTGCTCTAACATTCTGACCAAAGTTGTCAGTCGAAGTATTTATCCTGGATGTATGCTGGTGTATTCCACGTACCTCCGACTGTGACCTTTGGTCAGAATGGTTTAGAAAACTACTGAGTATTTCCGAACAAATAAGGTATCAACTTGTTTTTAAAATAAACTAGCATATGCTCGTAACAGTAAAAATGCTGTGTTTTGTGTCAGGTCCTCATATATTATGTTTTTGTGCGTCTGAACTCGCTTCGACCATTTTGAATGCGTGGTACTCACCAACCTCAAAACCACGTGATTCCCCACCGTGAGTATGTCTCCTGGATGAAAGGGTTTCCCAACCGGTTTCAAGTAATAGGTTTCTGTCACTGACATTTCTGGTTGCCCCGGTAACAATCCTCACTATTTAATATTTGATATCTTCAATTGTGTCGCTCTTATAAATTGCTATATTATTCCAAACAGGTGACGCATATTCGAGTATGAGCCTTAAATGAAAAATAGGATTTTTCAAGTGTTATGCTCAGTCGGTACTTATGTCTCCGAATATGACTTGCATTTTCCCAGGCCTTTTCGGTTATCATTTGAATATGAGTTTCCCAGGATCCGTTGTATTCGAAAGAGACACCAACATGTTTATGAGAACTTACCTCTATAATTTGCGATGCCGCGCCATCTTTAAGCGGTATTTAGTCATATCGCGATATTCCAATTATTTAGTCGTTTTTTTAAATGTAAAACAGATAAAAATATATGGATCTAAGTTGAAATGTTTTCCTTTCCTATAAACGTTGAGACAAAGAGATAGATGTTTTTTTTTATCAAGCTCTACCGGCGTTTTTTGTTTTACTGCACACGGTTTTATTGGTAATTGAATGTGTCGACGCCTTCGTTCATTTTGACAAATAGAATTATCCACTGGATTTACTCATATCGTGATATGTTTTTGGACACCGTAGTAGGTATAATTTTTTTTTTAATGTTTATTACCCAAAGATATACATATATAATGCAGTCATTTTACATACATGTGTGCATTCAAACATTTATCAATGGGCCGTGTGGGGGTGTGGTAACTAAACCAACTTACATTTCTGCATACATTTGACTGGCGCGCGCGTTCCAGACGACCACATACATTGTGCGTGTGTGCGTCTGGCCTATTGGCGGCAATATGAATGATGTTGTAGAAGAATAGTTACTGTAATCTATCAGTTGCTGGTAACGTTGTCTTGATCTCGACGTTGACATAATTTAGCTAAATTTATTTGCGCCACGGAAAAATCGAATATAGATCTTAAGGAGGTCATAACAATAGGCAGGTGCAAATGGCTTTTTTATTTTGAGAAATTCGTCATGGTTGTCGATTGAAATAAGTCGTTTTTGTACCACATTATTCTATAAGTCTGGAGTCTGGATGATTGGACGATATATGTAGTTATTATCTTACAGATATTTTTCGGTTTGCCAGTATAAATGGAATGTATTTGTCGGTGGGCATATTATTCTGTGAAGGCTATAGTGCTTTCTCCAGAATTAACCACTTCTGTTGAAATGCTGTTATTTCCATGTTGCAACGTGCCCGTAACTTATCAAAGTCATAACTTAATCTGAGATCATTGAAATATTCGTTCAAGCTGAGTGATTTCGCGGAAAACTTTGCTTTATAAAGATATTGTTTTAAAATAAGTAAAAAATAATTTATCACGCTGTTAGGTTCCAATGGGATAGCTCCAAGTAGCATGGTCTTTTTCGAAACACGTAAGTCAATGCCTTTGTCAGTTCCCCATTTGATCAGTTTGTTAAAGGCACGTGAGGCCTTAGTTGTCGAAAATATTCATATTTGTTCCAATCACCGTAAACAGAAAAACATTAAAACGCATACAGTTTCGTTCATATATACCATGACCATCGCGTAAACAGCATGCTATCACAAAGACCTATTATATTTTACCTAAGCAAGATCCTGATTGTGTTACAGAAGACAGCACAATGCTACTGGCTAATCACACACAAATGGCATAAACGCTCTTTATTAGTTCCATATCAGGAATTCACCAACAAAGAACGCTCTTTATGTTTACCATCATAATATAAACAAACACCAGAAAAGTAACTTTTTATGCTTTTGTTTACATAACAATGGTCAAACAGATGACAATAACATACTGTTTATGCGATATTTCTTATTTGTATACGGACAAAGTCTGTCTACATTTTGATGTTCTTTCTGTTTGTGGCGGTTTTTGACGGGTTTAAATATTTGCACAGGATACCCACCGCCAAGGCCAACCGTACCTTTAAAGACACGGTTGGCCTTGGCGGGTGGGTATCCTGTGAAAATATCTCCACCCGTCAAAAACCGCCACAAACAGAAAGAACATCAAAATTTAGATAGACTTTGTCCGTATACAAATAAGAAATATCGCATAAACAGTATGTTATGGTCATATGTTTGACCATTGTTATGTAAACAAAAGCATAAAAAGTTACTTTTCTGGTGTTTGTTTATATTATGATGGTAAACATAAAGAGCGTTCTTTGTTGATGAATACCTGATATGGAACTAATAAAGAGCGTTTATGCCATTTGTGTGTGATTAGCCAGTAGCATTGTGCTGTCTTCTGTAACACAATCAGGCTCTTGCTAAGGTAAAATATAGTAGGTCTTTATGATAACATGCTGTTTACGCGACAGTCATGGTATATATGAACGGAACTGTATGCGTTTTAATGTTTTTCTGTGTACGGTGTTTGGAACAAATATGAATATTTTCGACAATTAAGGCCGCACGTGCCTTTAAGTGTTGTAATATATACTTTCTGTCATAAGTGATGTACAAGGGGTCATCTAAAATGTACAAGGGGTCATCTAAAATAGGAAGATCCGAGATGAGAGGTGCTCATTTGCAGATTTGTGTAATGAGGCGTCGTATCCAAGTGATTTTAATTGATGAATTGAATGTCTCCACATTAATCATTTTTAAGCCACCATCTGATATGTTACTGCACATCTGTTG
This sequence comes from Siphonodentalium dalli, assembly GCA_032622095.1. Taxonomy (NCBI): domain Eukaryota; kingdom Metazoa; phylum Mollusca; class Scaphopoda; order Gadilida; family Siphonodentaliidae; genus Siphonodentalium; species Siphonodentalium dalli. The sequence continues at coordinate 49,954,119 of CP136069.1, read as the reverse complement.
TCGACTGACTCGATCTCTTTTCGAATTCCATAAGAAGTTATAGAGCAATGTGTTCAGCTTTTTATAAAATTCGCGGTGCGGATTAGGAAGAATTAGAAATAGATGTGTCAATTTGGGGAGAATTAATGTCTTGATGACTATTAATCTACCAATTGGTGTGAGCAACCGGTGTTTCCATGATGTGATCGTCTTTCTTATTTCGTCCATTTTATCGTCATAATTTCTTTGTATTTTTAGCAAGTCAATATTAAAATGGATCCCTAAAAAGGTCAATTGTTCAGTTACTGTGATACTTAAGTCGCGAATGAAGTCTGGTCTATCGTAATTGCCGAGCCATACACACGACGCCTGACACTTCTCTGGATTAACTTTTAAACCAGATATCCGGGCAAAAACATCAAGCGTAGAATATGCTTCGCCGTCAAGAATAAGCGTTGTATCGTCCGCATATTGTGTGATCTTATATTCTGAGCTGCCGAGATGTATACCATTTATATTCACATTCTGTCTCACCATTAGTGCTAGTATTTCTGCACACACGAGAAAAAATATAAGGCGATATTGGGTCACCTTGTCGACAGCCTCTTGATAGCTTAAAAGTTTGTGAAATGTGTCCATTTAAAAGTACAGTAGAGCTCGAGTTTCTATAGAGATTGTAATCCATTTTGTCATGTCCACTCCAAAATTGAAAAAGTTTAAACATCTTTCTGAAATTCACCACGATACAGAATCAAAGGCCTTTTCAAAGTCTACGAGGAGCAGGAGTCCCGGTATTTTGCGTTCATCACATTTGTGAATAAGATCGTAAATTAGTCTTGCATGTATTATCTCCGATGTATCGCCCAGCTAAGAATCCGGTCTAATAATTTTCGATGATGTGGGCCAGTACTTTTTTCAGACGTTCTGCTACACAAGCCGACGCAAGTTTGTATGATTTATTCAATAAGGATATTGGCCTCCAATTTTTCAACAGTTGTCTATTTTTATCCTTTTTTGGAATAAGTGTGATGTTTCCTTGTTTCTGAGTAATAGAAAGGTCTCCGGAAGAAAAAGAAGTATTTAGGGATTCGACTAATAAGGGACCTATGTCTGATCAGAAGAATTTGTAAAATTCATATGTATATCCTGTAGGGCCCGGGCATTTTCCGTTTTTTTATTTTTGAGAACGTATGTTAGTTCCTCTAATGTGATTGGGCCTTCGATATTTTTGGCCTGAGTATCAGACAATTGTGAATGATTTCCGTTATAAAACTGTTTCAGATTTATTTGTTCAGTTGGCTTCTCTGAGTAAACATTCGCATAGAAATTACGAGTGTGGGTCATGATGGCATTTTGATCTGTTAGTTTGTTTCCATTTTCGTCGATCAGACTGGTAAAGGTTTTTGATATTAAGTTCCGTTTTTCTAAATTCAAAAAGTATTTAGTTGGCTTTTCCCCTTCCTCAATCCACCTGGCACGAGATGTACTCATTGCACCACGTATTTGTTTTTGGCGAAGTTCAGATTCAATGTTTTCAAGCTCATTCATACGATCATGCTTTGTTTCGTAGTTTGCAGAAGGAAAATCAATATCTGCCATTAACGTTTCTTTTCTTGCGTTTAAAGTATTTTCGTTTTGGATGGTCTGGCGTTTTTGTTTTGATGAAAAATGGTTTGTAGCCCCCCTTATATCCAAAAGAAGAGCATCTAAAAATAATTTCTTGTTTATCGTTGTATCGAATTTATTATATTTGTAGCGGTCTTTATTTTCTTCGATAATGTTTTTAACTATATTTGAGTATTCTTTAATTTGGAGGAGGGAATTATTAAATTTCCAGAAGCCTCTACCTGTTTTTATTTCAGTAATGTCTACCGCCAGCGAAATAATAGAGTGGTCTGATCGAAAACCCGGCAGAATTATAGGCCCTGCTCCAGTTAGGCTTAGCATATCAGATGAAATCATAACATAATCGAGTCGTGCCATTTTTATTGGAGATTTTCTCCTCCATGTATATCGTTTTTCTTCTGGATTATTTATGTGCCAGACGTCTACTAATTCAAGGCTGTCGACAATTTTCGCCACCGCTTTCTTTGCATTGGGATTATTTTGGTGTACATAATTGTATGTGTCCAGAGTCTGATCTTGAATGAGATTCCAGTCACGCACACATTATTATTTGAGTATTTCCTACTTCTTTTAGAAGTGTATCGAATTTAGTAAAAAAATCTGGACTATCGGAATTCGGGCCATACAAGTTCACTAGGCTTATTCTGAGTTTTTCTATTGTGATGTCCGCTATAATAAAGTTACCATTTGGGTCTCGCCACACCTCGGGCTTGAGAAGTGTACGACGTCATAATTACTTTGTATCCCCATTCTGACTCCATGCACTTTTCCATATTTTTAGTAAAATGAGTATCTTGCAAGCAGTAAATTGACCCATCTAGTTTGCGAATATGTTGGAATAGGTCTCTGCGTTTCTCTACTTGATTTAAATCTCGGCAGTTCATGGATAAAATTTTGATCTTAGACATGATAATCACACACATAAGACAGCACAACACGCGGACTTCCAAGTTTGTTAGTATGAATTACCAAACTGACGAAAAATATATCTTCGAGTATACCTAGTATATATAGAAGTATTTTTTGAATATTGCCGCAAGCATCACTCACACATGGAATTTCGGGGGTTGGGGTATAGCAAAAACACATGTAACAAATACAAGAAATAACATCAATAAAGGTTCTGGCAACTGACTAGCCTGATACATGGATATATTTAATCACCTGGAAAAAAAAATGCTAAGCTAACAAGACAAAAAAAAGAGTTGAATATAGTCGGTAAAACTTGAGTCAATATCGTGAAGCTCTAGTATTTTAATTATCAATTCCTTCAGTGACCAAAGTTTCCGGGTACTCAATAATCTGCGTTATTCACTAAAATTACCACGCAATATATCGTTAAACTAAATATTGTCAGGACAATTTACCAGTCTCAGATTTACATCTGTTGTTTGCGGTATGAAATTTCCAACTGCTGTTTGCGGTATGGGATTTCCAATATCTAGAAATATCAGCATCATGTGAATTATCAACACCACTTAACGTCATGTTATTTCGAGGCCAATTGTTGAAACGTTTCCTACTTTCAGTCAAAATTTAATTAAGGACTGTCTGAAGTTCCATTGCGGTCATTGTGTTTTAGCCGGCAGAGTAATTAAACAAAGTGTGCGAATCCAGAACCCTTTGACCCTATTGGATCTTCCAGTCATGCCTAAAATCACATACCAGTACATTCACTGACATCACTGCAAATAAAACTGGACATTTCCTAAAATATCTGATGATTTTTACCAGTATAAAATTAGTTAATTTATATCGCAACGCATGGAGACAAAAAATTAAATTAGGATTTCAATGGCCTCATTTTCAAATGTCTACTTAAATCCTGTATTTTTCCCCGCCGTCAAAACAGCCGATTAGAACACCCGACAAGTGGGGTTGAAAGTGCGCCCAATTTAACAACATTCGGTGAGCGCGTGTTTTGGCTCGAAGGGACGTGCGTCGTTCGTTGCTTTTTATGAAGTGCACAATTCAGTTATTGCTTGATAAACATCGGAAACGTTCGTGAAAATCGTAAGGAAATGTGTACTGATTCCTACGGGCGCCAATTGTGTGAATGTAGAGGGTTTGTGATTATATTCAAATCGCATGCATTCTGCTGGAAACTTTCCAATCATATGGGATATTTATTTAGAATAGTTGGAAAGGATGAGACGCCAGTTAAAACAAAATCTAATCCCTACAGGTGTGGGCTGCAAATGACATTTTCCACAATATAACAATTTGTCTGCTTAACCCTTCCAAGCCTGGAGATTCCTGAAAATTAGCGAAAACCCTGTGCCAATGCATTCTAACATATATGCGAGTCTCACACAAGAGAATACATTTGCCTAACAATACTTACATTGACCTTGTAAGCCAGTGCATTCTATTATATATATATATATCTCCCCATGGGAGAATCCCGTACATAAGAGAATGCATTGACACATGGTCTGTAATGCTGCACCAGCGTACCTCCCGTCACGAAAGGGTTAATGGTGTCAACATATCAGTGTTATTTATTGGACCCCAATAATGTGAGAAGAAAATTTCCGAACATCAAACAGTGTATGTGCCTTTAACTAAATCAAATTTCAACTGTATACTGATAAGATAATGTATTGAGGAAATAGTATGGTGCTAACAAAGTTAAAAGCATGCCACTATTGTGTACTTAAAGAGTCAAGGCGAGAACTGAAATATTTCTCGCAGAACAATATTAAACAAAGTGCTATGAGAGACTCGCATATATAAGAAAATGCACTGGCACAGGAACTTTAATACTGCACCAGCGCAACTCCCGCCATGAACATGTGCAGCTGGAAATTTGATGTTTGACACCCCATCGATACAGATAGAAATACAGATTTATTCACTTATATTATGTGGTCAATGTATGACATTAGAGCATTGACATATTATAGAATGTTTACAAGCAGTAATAAATAAATTGTACGCATGCGTGGTAAGCATACAATACTCAATAGTGACGAGGAAGGTGTTGTGAATACAATCATACTCGGTGCGAGTAATTGCGTTGGCCTTAAAGTGGACAAACCAAACATTAAGAACTTCTCAGTTAGTGGCGCAAATTTCGACGAAATTTCTGATCTTTTGAATAATGTCCAGAATGATGAACATGTAGGAAACGCTCGTGACGATGTTAAGTCGGTAATTGTTCACCTCGGCACAAATGATGTCACCAAGAGTAAATACTCTGCAAGTTCTGTGATCCTAAACATATCTGAAGGCGTTCCTAAAATTAAGAACTTATTACCGAATGCTAGAGTTAGCCTCTGCAGCATCCCACCCAGAAGGGGAAATAGTATGGTCGCGAAGGATCACAATGCCACTGCGCTGATTGCAAACGAATTCATGGCCGGATTCTGTGACCGTAACGATAACTTTGAATTTGTAGATAACACTGAAAAGTTCAAAACTTACGATGGGGTTCGAAAAGAACTTTTCAGCGAGAAGGATCGCAAAGGGATTCACTTAAGCCCAGACGCTAGGGAAAGACTTGTTGAAGCTATCATTTCGACGTCTTGCAATACTGTTAAAGCAAGCAGAAAACGGAATGCATCAACCCCACCGATGGAGCAAAATAAATTTCTAAAAATAAACTCTTGATGTGCTACCAGCGGCAGAAATCAATTGAGAACTGATACTTTGCATATATATAATTCACTTTCAGATACATTCTCACGACCAAATGCAAAATGTATTTCGACAAATGGAGGTGACTATAATATTGACGACGACGACGATGATGATGACGGTGACTATGACGGTGACAATGACGACTATGACGGAAATGATGTCGATTATTGTGATGGGGACGGTGATGATGGAATTGATGTTGATGACAACGATGACGACGACGATGACAATGATCACGACGATGATATGCATAAAGACAACGATGATGTTAATGAGGATTTCGATGACAACGATGAAGATGGCAATGGCGATAACGACGATGATGATGATGGGGATGATGATGATGTCGATGATGATGATGATGATGAGGATGGTGATGAAGATGATGATGACGACGATGATGATGACGACGACGAATCGTACTTCCGGTATTACTATATACTTGCTTACGAAGACAACGAGACTGATGACGCTGAGGCTAAGGACGACGACGGCGATGATGTTGACGCTAATGATGATGATGATGATGATTGTGATGATGATGATGATGATGACGATGATGACGTTGATGACGTTGTTGACGATGATAATGATGTTGATGATGGTGATGATGGGGATGATGACGATGTCGATGATGATGATGAAGATGATGATGAGGATGAGGATGACGAAGACTACGAATGTGACGATGTAAACGCTGATGAGGTTGATAACGAAGATGTAGTTGACGACGAAGTTAAATGAAAAATAAGGGTGCTGTCCCTCAACGTATGCGGACTTGACAAAAGTTTGAACTATCCGGAATTTGAGGCCCTGATTAACAAACATGACATCATCTGCTTTTCAGAAACAAAATGTTTCCAAGAAGACATAATTGTGATCCCCGATTTTAATATTATAGGGCGCAAAGGTCTGAAAATAGGAAACAAGGTTAGGGCCGGTGGAATTTCGATCGCGTCTCGCGATAATTTCGAGAGGCCGATTAAACTTGTCAGCGCTCCTTGCGATAATGTTGTTTGGGCGCGGATACACAGGTATGATGAAGATTTTAGCAGGGACCTGTTGGTGGGAGCTGTGTATATTCCACCAGTAGGTACCAAATATGCAGCCGATGAATGGAATATTAAGATTAACGAGGACTTAGATGTTATAAGATGTAGTAATGACGATGTAATAATAGCTGGGGACATGAACGCCAGAACGGCATTACTAGACGACACTGCAGTGTGTCATGATTCAACTCACACGCGCGCGCTGGGTCAGATGAATGATTTTCTCTTCGATCGCAACGAGGGAGCCGCGGGTGGGTCTCTACCGAAGCGAACATCGAAAGATAACGGAAAACCCAATACTTACGGTTACAAGCTGATTAATTTATGCAAGTATAACAACATTTACATAGAAAATGGTAGGGTCGGATCCGATAATGGAATTGGGGAACTCACGTGCAGGGAAGCTAGTTTAGTAGACTACGTACTATGCTCCAAGACATTTTTTTTCTCGTTTCACGAATTTTGACGTGTTAGAATTCTCGCCCCTACTATCAGATATCCATAAACCAATCACATTTTCTTTCATCTGAGGTCCAAATTTGAGAAAAAAAGAAGTTATTGAAATGTGTGGAACAAAGGCGATGCCTAAAATAAAAAAATGGGATTCGGATAAACATGAGGAATATATTCAAGCGATTGACCACTCCAGATTGTTCCACATTTCTGCTAAGTTTGCCACGATAAACGATGCATGTGGAAATGAGACATTTTCCATGCAGACATCAGTTGATGAGATAAATAGAGAATTGTCTGATATTATGTGCGGTGCAGCATCAATGGTATTTTGGGAAAGCTTGGGTAAACGAAATTTGCCGAAGCGGAGAACTAAGCCGTGGTTCGATCGGGAATGCGCGCTAAAACAAAAAATATACCGTAAATGCAAACGACAATGGTACACGCAGAAATCAATCGAGAACAAAGCAAAAATGAAAGCGGCATGTAAAAATTACCGCAATACATTGGATCTAAAACGCAATCTGATGAAAGATAGGTGTAACTCTTTGCTAACAACTTCCAAATCATCTTCTCGTGACTTTTGGCAGATCTTGAATCGTTATTCATGCGATCTTATTCCAAACCAGAAGAACGATAATTTAGTTTGTCTTGATTCGCTTTTAAAACATTTTAAAGATTTAAATACAGTTAACAGTAATGATACTGACCTGACAGAATGTATCAGTGACATGGTTCAAGATAACGGACACTGTGATGATCCGATAACTGAACCAGAAGTGTGGACCGCAATAAAATTATTGAAAAATAAGAAAGCCCCTGGCTACGACCGTATCTGTAACGAATATATTAAAGCCACGGCATACGTGCTGGTCCCATGTTATACTAAGCCTTTTAACTTAATTCTTGACACAGGAATATACCCGAAAGAATGGGGTTTGGGTGTAATACTGCCCCTATACAAGAAAAAGGGGGACAAACGTGACCCGAACTCCTATAGAGGGATCACACGTTTGAGTGCTATAGGCAAGTTATTTACGAGTGTATTGAATAACAGGCTTTCTACTTTCGCCCAAGAAAATGGTGTCATAAATGATAATCAAATTGGATTCAGACAAGGGCATTCAACTACAGACGGATTATTCATATTGCAGAGTATTATCGAGTTGTACATAAAAAGCAATAAGAAACTGGTATGCACATTTGTTGATTTCCAGAAAGCCTTCGACACAGTTTGGCGACAAGGTATGTGGGTCAAACTTTTAAAACAAGGTATAAATGATAAAGTTTTCCGAATAATTAGAAGTATGTGTGAATGTACGAAGTCTTGTGTTTCTCAAAATGAACATCTGTCCAAAGTATTCCCCTGTAGTGTGGGAGTACGGCAGGGGGGGGGGATGCTCTCCCCTTTCCTCTTTTCGATTTATATCAACGATCTTGAAAATTTTCTGCACGATTGTGTAGTTGATGGCCTGACCGAGTTGAACAATGTTTCCCACGACAAATTAGGCATTTATTTGAAACTTATATGTTTACTCTACGCCGATGATACTGTCCTGTTCGCTGAAGATTTTGTAAGTATGCAACGTACCCTTGACGCTTTTAGCGACTTTGCAGAATCTTGGAAACTGAACGTGAACACTAGTAAAACCAAGGTTATGATTTTCAGCAGGGAGAGGGTGGTGACAGATGTGGAATTCAAATTATGCGACAAATCATTAGATATTGTGGATGAGTTTCCTTATTTGGGAGTAAAACTATTTTATACCGGGCGATATCATAATGCAATCAAAATGATTAAAGAAACCGCTTGTAAAGCAATGTTTGGCTTACTGAGTAAAGTCAGGAAACTAGACTTATCAGTCGAGGTCGCTCTTAAATTGTTCGACTCGACTGTAGTTCCAATTTTGTTATATGGCTGCGAAATATGGGGGTTCGAAAATATGAAAGAAATTGAGAGCGTACATTTAAAATTCTGCAAAATATTGATGCACATGAAGACCAGCACTCCGAATTACATGGTTATGGGGAACTGGGCAGATACCCATTGGCCATAATGGCAAAGCAGAGAATAGTAAGCTACTGGTCGAGACTCATGATGGGAGAGGGGTCCGTTCTGGCCAAGAAACTATATGATATCTTGTTTCGTCTTATGGAACACGACGGTAAACTCTTTAGACATATTAACATTACTAAAACAATAATACACTCAGCTGGTTTCGGCGTGGCATGGTCGAACCAGGCACAGGTAATAGACAGCCAGAAAAAAGACATAACCAAAACTTTGATTGACCAGTTTACTCAGCAATGGTGGTTAGATATAGAATCGTCATCACGAGGAATATTTTACAAAGAACTGAAGTCAACCCTCCGCTTAGAAAACTATATTATCGATTTCCCCTTCAGTCTGAGAAAATATTTGATAAAAATACGTACATGCAATCATAGATTGGAAGTAGAAACAAGTAGATGGGGAAAGCGAGGAGCTAAAAGAGATTTATGTAGCTTGTGCAAAAATGAACTGGGTGATGAATACCATTTTGTTATGAAGTGCGCCAACTTGAGGCACCTGCGGGTAAAATACATATCCGAACACTATTGGAACCCACCTTCTAAGAAAAAGTTTTACGAGCTACTGACAAAGTCTGGTCACGTTGACTTGAGAAAATTAACACTTTTTCTGAAATTAGCGTTCAAATATAGAAATAGAAATTTATAGCGGAATACATTTTATTAATGTTATTGAAATATCAAGTCAAAATGTTATGGCTGCTGTTGTTGTTGTTGTTGTTAGTATTATATTAGTATTGCTATAAGACATCCTCGAAAAGTATCCCGATAGAACGTATTAGATGAATATAAAAACGACTGACGATGGTTAACAGAGAGACTACCGCCATCTCTTCTTCTTCTTATCTTCTTCTTCTTTTCCTCTCATTCTTTTCCTCTTCTTCTTTTTCTGCTTCTTCTTCATTTTCTGTGTTCTTTTATGTATATGTATATATTTCGCACTAAGCACCTTGTAAATATTTCACATCTCGCCAGTTACATGTGAACTCATGTCTTAGAGATTAAAGCATAGCATAGCATAGCATAGGGTTCTGTGTGTTTTTTTTTCCTCGTTATTACTAAGTTCATTTTTGGTTCTTCGTGATCGATGCCAGGCATAATACATGGGAGGGGGGTATTCAGTATAGTTAGTGTGGTCGTGGTGAACAAGGGGTGTGTATATACAGTATCAATCTTGAGCCTCAGGGTGTTCCTTGTCTGACAAGGGTATATTTAATGAAGCTAGATTTATTAAATCTTGTTATTCCGTGAGTTGAAAAGAGCATTTAATTTGAGCACATTCGGTCTTTTGTAGTATAATTGTTTGTTAATGAGGTGGTATTCATCACCTAGTTTCGCGTTAAAGGGATTGCATTTCCGTTCCTCATATGAGGTGCCTATCCATGATCCGGTTTCCACGGGCAATCTATGGTTGCGTGTACGGAATTTCACCAGGCATGTCACAGTTTTCTGATTTTCAAGTGATATTTCTATTCTTTGCCGATATTGACTTGGCAATACGGTAGAATAGGCACTTACTGGAAGCGTTAATATAACCTCGACATATCTGAATGTATTGTCCATTGAATGGGTCTTGATCAATTATTAAAGTGTGTGGTTTCCGGTATCCATTGTTTCAACCGAAAAAGAGGAAACTCCCAATTCTTCAAGATTTTTTCCCAGTATAATCAAGCCAAATATTTGTAATGTTTTTTCCTCGCATATAGTTATCATAAAATAGTACAGTTTCAAAGGCAATCTTTCACAATTCATGTTCATGATTCTTCCCCAGTATGAGAGGTGTTGATTTGCAATTTAGTCTCTACCGGGTATCTATCTGTTACCAGTTTCACCATATACAAGGGGTGTAATGGTGGAAGATTTTAATCCAAGTGCGAATTTAAGAAACCAGAGTTCCAATTTTTCAAATGCTCGAGTATTTTCGAAACCCCATACGTCGAAGACAACTAGCAACGTCACTGACCCCTCAAGCTTCCATGTTTGTAAAACAAATATCGACATGTATACTCACTCTTCTGCAGCCTTTACTATTCTCTTTCCTCGCCAGTTCTCGCAGAACCATCCTCCTTCTGGGTGTTTTGTCATGTTGTAGCGCTTTATTAGGAAATTCACTGGATTGATGTCCATCGTATCCATTGCAATGACGACTCGAGTTAAAATCTACGGGAGTAAGAAATGAAGCAAAACAGCACGTGAATATCAGCCACTCGTGCATGAGTATAATGGGTACATTATGGAGCTTTTGTCGCTTTCGGCGCGCCAAAACATGCTACATTATCAGAAGCGCCAATAGGGAAGTGGCCCTAATAGTATTCCATTTTATGGAATACTATTAGGGCCTCTTCCTAATGGTGCTTCTGGTGCACGCCGAAAACGACAAAAACATGCGCCATTAGTCACGCACCGAAATAAAAGTGCTGAAAGTATGCGACATATATAAAGGCGCACATTTTGGCACTTGTGTCGCTTTTGGCGCGCCAAAACATGCGACACTATCAGAACCGTCATTAGAAAGTGGCCCTGATAGTATTTCATATACAAATCCAACTTCTTCAGAACTGATTTGTTGAATATTCTGGCATATACGCGCTTGGCAAATGCACAACATTGTGAATTGTCATCCAGTATTGACACGTAATTAGTCTAATTTCCATAAACATATGTTCTACCTAACACGCAGGTTACGAAATGTCGCACGAAAAATCAGGTCCATATCGCGAAAGATTCTAACACCTATTATCCGAAATGTTGCGCTAAAATACAAAAAAAATCTAACTTTATTTTCACAATTTAACAACACGCACAACTAATAATTGCGGCACTATATAGGTACCCGGATACCAATTTTGATCACATGGATTTCCCAGTACTCACAGTTATTGAGATAAAGAGCAACTCAGCGTTGTAAACTACAATCACATGTTCTCGCTTACGCAGCGAGAATACAAAAGCTGACAAATATGTGCACCCGAGAACTGATGATCGCTGACCTATAGGTGCCCGAGTACCTATTTTGATTTCCCAGTACGCAAAGTTATTGAGATAAAGATAAACTCAGTGTGTAATACTTTCGACGATACGTATGTAAGTATGGTTAATCCTAGCTGAGAGCTCTATCTGCATTTTCACGGCAATGAAATAGAGATTTTACTCGAAATGCGTGATTTCACACGCTAATGCCAACAAATTAGGAAAATTTTATGCTATATAGCATTCGTATATGCTTGTATACAGCCTTTAAGCTCAACTAAGATGTTTAGTCAGCTCAAAATGGCATTTCGTTAAACACGTGGATAGCATGTATATAGAATGACAAATTACTCCTGATGTACATATTTTTATGTTACTTGATAATTGTTAGGTTATGTTCTATCGGCATTTTCACGGCAATGAAATAGAGATTTTTACTCGAAATGCGTGATTCCACACGCCAATGCTAACAAATTGGAATATTTTATGCTATAGAGCATTCGTATATGCGTGGATACAGCCTTTAAACCCAACTAAAATGTTTAGTCGGCTCTCAGGGGCATTTCGATGAAAACGCACAGTAACGCGCACAACGTGGTGTTACACGCTGATTCCAAAATCATAAGACTAATTAAATTTAGTTTTCTAACCCAAACACAGCGGCCATATGAAGTCCTACACTAGAAACCAATATATTGACCCTTAACCAATTTACGCCCGAATTCAAGATCAAGTTGAAATTTATTCAACTTTCGTATCGAACAAGGCGGTTTAAGTCATGACGGGAAGTCACACCCTAGATATTAAACCATATTGACCCTTAACCAATTTACGCCCGAATTCAAGATCAAGTTTAAATTTATTCGACTTTCGTATCGAAACAAGGCAAATATAGCCCTCAACAGGAAGTCATACCCTGGATATTAAACCATATTGACTCTTAATTAATTTATGCCTGAATTCAAGATCAAGTTGGAAATTTATTAAACTTTCGTATCGAACAAGGCGGTTTAAGCCATGGCGGGAAGTCACACCCTAGATATTAAACCATATTGACCCTTAACCAATTTACGCCTGCATTCAAGATAAAGTTGGAAATTTATTCAACTTTCGTATCGAAACAAGGCCATTATAACTTCCGACAGAAGTCATATCTGGATCAATCGATCAATCATTCATTCGGAATCTAGCCAGGATGCACGGGAATGACCGGGAAAGGCACCGTTGTTCTCCAAAGCTGGATCTGGATCAACCGATGAGTCAGAATATAGCCAAGATAAACGGGGTTAATAGGGAGAGGCACCATTAACTTCCAACGCTGGGTCAGAACCAACTCTCCAGAACCAAAGCTTATTCTAGGATTATGACATTCTTCTGTTTCGGACCAATTCATAGCCATCAACGGTTCTGCTCGACTAAAGAACTTTCGGAGTGTGACATTCCTGTGATGGGAACTTGTGGGATTATGACATTCTTCTGTTTCGGAACAATTCATATTCCAAATGGGATAGTTTAAATCTCTCATCAAGTTTTTTGTCTTAGGACAAAAATCTTGAAAAAGGTGATACGAGTTATGTAATACTTTCGACGATACGTATGTAAGTATGGTTAATCCTAGCTGAGAGGTCACTGTCCTGGTTTGATGATGAGAACAACAACTTTGATGTGAATTATACAGGTCATTGACTCTAGAGTTCACTGCTTTCGTCAAAACAAGTTATTAATTGTCCACATGTTTTGATGGGAGCCGCGAACACGTTTTCCTATCAAATCATGACATCTGGGGTTTAGGGCGTTTCCTCTCAGCGCATATATACTAGACAGAGCCAAGCTCTCTCTCTTGTTCTGAACGTATTCATATGAAGATATCATTGTATATTATTCTCCCGTGACTGCTTGTAAATTGTTGAATCTTTCGCATCCAAATTAAATATTGTTAATTATCATCAAGAATTCATATCTCGTGAGGAACCTGGGACCAACACCTGAGAGTGGTACAAGTGCAGAGCCATATTGATATGAATAAAGATATGAATTCAAAGTGAACGCAAGTGATCACTGACTGCTACACGGATTCATGAAAGCAATTAACTTGCCCACTGTGCACCACAATGGTTCAGATTCATTTTATTCTGTTCATCGATATGTGGATATATACAGAAACGTTACAGAAAAGGGTATTACAGATATTATGACATCAAGATATTCAAATATGGCATATAATAACAATAAATTTCACATGAGGAATACATGAGTGCATGCATTATTATATATTTGGTAAGTTCATGGAATATCAGTGTTTTAGCCTCAAGTGGACTTGCCGAAAATATCCTGGACTTTCCTTATGAAAGTTGACAGATTCCTATTAGTCTTTCTATTTCTAGTATTAAAGAGTTCCGAGAGTTTGTGTGCATTCGGTCTTCTATAGTAATATGGTTTCAATGCATATTCTCTTTTTGGGTCGGACAGCGGGTGACTACCGGTTACGTACATACAATATTCTGCGCAGTACACGTTTGATGCATGTCAACCATGAGTAACCGAGGGAAAGAAAGAGGTGCGAAGTACACAACCGACGAACGCAATCCATGGATAAGAGGAATACATGACTCCCTTAATCAAATTGGTATGAGTAATGTTTGGCTCAACAAGAGAGTATCGAGTATGGACCGATTTATCTGGACCGTTGAGCAAAGATTACATGACTGTTACCTTCAAAGTTGGTTGTCAACAACAGCCACATCGAGTAAATACGCATTTTATAGAATTATTAAAACACACTTCGAACGTGAACAATTTCTCTCTATATGTGATAATAGAATTGTCAATAATATCATTCGATTTCGGACAAGAAATCACAAACTACCAATCGAACAAGGTGCTTGGCTAAATACTGACTATTCAACCAGAGTATGTACACTTTGTACCAAAGAACTAGGCGATGAGTATCACGTTATCCTGAACTCAGATCGACCTATTTGAAATCATATTTCTATAGAAGACCGAATGCACACAAACTCTCGGAACTCTTTTAATACTAGAAATAGAAAGACAATTAGGAATCTGTCAACTTTCATAAGGAAAGTCCATGATATTTTCGGCAAGTCCACTTGGGGCTATAACACTGATATTCCATGAACCCACCCATATTTTCTAAAAGACCTGACTACAAAGTCCCCGCACACAGTACCTGAAATCATCACCCGAACGGAAACTTACCAAATATCTAATAATCCACTCATGTATTCCTCATGTGAAATTTATTGTTATTATATGTCATATTTGAATACATTGATGTCATAAATAATGATTCTGTAATATCCACATATCGATGAACAGAATACACTGAATCTGAATCTGAATCTGCAACACATTTTGAGCATATAGTGCATTCAAACATCCAAATCCTTGAAAATAAAGAGACATGAACCAGAAATTCTTCGGAAATGCATGGTAGTGAAAGTTCCGAATAGATCATGTCAAGTATTTGGATTGTGTTTAAATTCTATAGCACACAACAAGCATCCACTCATCATATTCTTCTCAGGAACGTAGCGACATGTTTTTTTTATTTAAGGGAGGGGTGGGTGTCAAACACCTCCTCCAACTTTTGTCAAATGTTCAACAGTTGGAAATTTCATAAAATGACAGAACATTAGTTGGAAATTTCACACGAACAAATTGTTTAAATTGTTCTTGTAGTTTGATTTTCCAACATTTTATTAGTATGGAATTTGCGTCTCCCCCCCCCCATGGCCGTGTGAATTTATGTTGAACTAAACTACTGGATGTTAGGATTTATTACAATTTTCAGGTCAAATCTAAACAAATTATCATATTGGACATATCCATGGGTTCGCCCAGTAGATTATGTTGATCCCTCCGACTAGTGATCACAGGGTGCAAACGGAATTACGCAATAATGTGTTTGGTCTGGTTGAAGGTGTGGTGCAGATGAAAATATCAAGTTGGGCACCCCCACAAAGGAGACCATCTAGCCACGTCACTGATTATTCTAGTGGGTTGGACCTATCCCTTATAATTTTACTGAAATGTTGTCTTGGTTTTTCCTCTTCCTGACAGTGCCATTTCGAAAATCCCAAGTATGTCATCAAATCTCATTGTGCAGAAATATATACACACCAGCCAGTCTGAGTCTCTAATATATACAGTTATAGACATAATACGCCCCAGAGCGCGCAATATTGTCGTACACAGCTGTGCAGCGTCTTAGCAAACGCTGTAAATAAGGATTTTGATTTGTTAAAAATGCATAAAATCTAGTTTTTGTATTGTGATATACAATATCTTCAACTCGTTGTTGGGATATAATCTTTTATGAAACTCGTTTATGATGGAAATATCTACGACTCGCTGTGAATCAAATTGATCAAACTCGTTTCATAAAATCTTATATCCTAACATAACTCGATGGAGATGCTCTATATGTGCACGTTTAATATACCATATAATAACAAGAAAACCAGTCAGAAATGGTAACATGCTCAAGATCATATATTATATACCCATGATTGTAATTATAGAATATAAAATATATTGGTTTCGCGAATGACCAACTCAGAATTCCGTTAAGATAACAATAACAACCAGCACCTAATTAACGAACCGGCGGCCGACTCGGCCGTCTCCGACCACAACCATCAGTGGGATGCAGAACGAAAAATATCTATAAACGTTGAAATATAAGACTTACAAATTATCTTTTTCATTTGTCCAAAACTACGTGCTCAAGCGGACAATTTGCGGTTGTAAGATGGATAACTCTAAAATAGTGTGGTTGTTATTGCTAATAGTAACCACTTGATTTTAGAGTTATCCATCTTACATTATTTTTTACCCCCGAAGCCAAAGAAATAGTAATTGAGGAGCGTCTGATCGGATTGAGTACCTTTAAACTGTCTATCGACGTACCTAAAACCCACTTTTTACATAATGTGAACAAATATCTCATTTGGTCCGTGGTTCGGTGGTTAGCGTGGGCGCTTTGAGTGACGTGCAATTATCGGATTGCTCGCTGTTTCAAATCCCGCTCCAAGTTGTGACCCTTGAGCAAGGTCGCTCGTACTGTGTCGGCTTCGCATCACTCATGCGTAAAAAGAGTACCAGTCAGCTTGTCATACATGAGTATCAGAGCATATTCTGATCAAACTAGAGCAGCGCCTGCAATGGCTGCAGCTGGTTCATTGGTTGGCTTGTAACTATATAACCAACCCACGAAGGACACGAGGGGACCCGAGCACATAGCTCAGCGACCAGAGGGAATCGACAGACTCGGCATGCTTCAGAGTTTTGGGAACCGATTCAGACAGACGAAGTTGATAGTAATGAAATATATCTTATTGCATTGCTGTGGTTTTATACAGACCAACAATACTCGAGACATGACGCGCGATCGCGACAGGGCATGAGTTAATCTGCTAGAACAGGTTCCCACACAGGGCCAGGCCATGTGGTGTTAATTAAGGTCTATGCAGCTTTCATGGCACCTCGTAGATTCAGAGCAGACGGTGCTCAGTAAGTCCAGTCATTTATACATATTACTTCTCAGAGATAGGCTGTTCAGACAAGCTTTTGTTAATACCGTCAGTCCGTATACTTGTGTGAAATATGGCTCCTATAGGAAGGAGTCGGGAACAAAAAAGGCTACGCCTAGCCCAGTTTCAACTTAGGAACTTGTATATGTTGTTATTTACGGCAATTTTAAAACCGATGGATATACCAGCTGGGCGTGTGTTCAGGACTTACGAACGACGATGTCGCTTCATGTGTTTCCGACGATTCGGATGGTGAGGTATAGTTTCCTCACATTCAGAGTGCAGAGGACTGTACCACGCTTGGAGCATTCGGCGTCGTCGGCGGACACACAACACACTACCCCACTGGGAACATATGACGGTATGTTTCATTTTAGACCCCACATATCGGACTATATAACGGGCATTTTTCTGTTAAATGGTCGCGGTATTGACCCAGACTCTCTGGACACAGTTGATCTAGTGTCCCGGATGTTAGACATCTGATCATCACTGGCCAAGATTTCAACTTGGCCACGCTTCTGATCCCACATCATGGCCTGGACTCCGCCAGACCCCAGATACACCAAGCACACACTTTGCCACGTTTTGCCAGAGATTTGAGCTTGTCTTAATTTGTCTACGCCTTCAAGATGTATAAATCGTCGTCGTGAGGAATTAGTCATATACGGCATCATAATCAACTTTGGACACAAATTTGGTGGAACTCTGTTTACGAATACCACACGACATTCTCCGCGCAAGCAGCAACACTCCTACACTTGCGTGGACAAAAAAATTAACAGTGTTTTCTGGCCATCAGAAGTTGAGGTGCAAATCCTGCAACCAGAGCTCTCACAGCTCAGAATTCTCCCCCTATATTTGCTGTCTCAGTCAGCCACACCACGATCAGCAGCAGACACAGGTACCCGGGCACAGCCACCACCCATGAAAGAAAGGAAACGTCGAATTTGGTTTTCTCATAATGGCAAAGAAATATGTCTTAATTTCGATGGGGAAAGAGGCTGCTTCAGGAAATTGTGTCCATTTCTTCATGTGTGAAAAGTGTTTGTGCAACCACCCCGTAAATTTCTGTGTTCACCCTATTGGTCAAAGGAAATGAATGGCCAGTAGTCCTGTTTATGGTGAGACTCCACTTGAAATGGTGGCGTCCACTCCGATATCAATTTCACAATTGGCATTATTTGTGTCCGAGCATCCTGATCGTGTGTTTGTGTGTTATCTGTTGAGTGCCCTTCGCGCAGGTTTCTTACTGGAGTTACATTTCCAATCTACGTTATTCCAGAGGAGAGCAGCAGTGACCGCACTGCTTACACATGAAGTATTGAAGGGTTATGTTATTAGCCCTTTTTATGTGCCGCCATTTTTCCATATATAGTGAGCCCTCTGTGGGTGGCAACCGGGAAATATTCCACTCAAAAACGGCTGATAGTGGATCGAATTTCTCCGCATGATCATGTTTTCGTTTGAAGTGTTAATGATCTTATAGACCAGGAGGGATATTCGCTGTCCTATATTCGTATTGATGATGCAATCCGCATTATTTGTGATATTAAAGCTTGGGAAATCCTGTTATGTTAAAATTTGATCGTCAATTTTTCGGCAGTCGAAGTGCCCCGTGTATTTTTGATACTTTAGTTGTATCGAAATGTTGGATAGCATAAAATGTTTTTTCTTGTTGAGCATGTTCTACATTTATTAGACGAATTTTGTGTCTAGACTAATGTGAAGAAGATGGCCTTCGACCCAAGGCCGTCATGACTATGATGTTCAACAATTAGAGAATTCCCTTGTCGCAGCACAAACTATTGGACCAACACCATGTTTGGACTATATTGGTCTGTGTTTGGATGCCGATCGCATGGAAGTGCGTTTACCGAAAATTAAACAATGGCGTATAACAGACATGCTTGGTTTATTCCTAACGAGGTCTATGTGCACTAAACGTCAACTTCTATCTCTCTGTTGGAACATCTGTATTTCGCTTGTCGATCTATACCAGCTGGGCGTGTGTTTGTTTCACGCTTAATTAGTTTATCGACAACTTCGTGTAAACTGCACCATCACATGACACTGTAGCGTTCAGGGGGGGGGGGGGGGGTAACAGAACATTTCCACAGAATATGGTGGTATCTAATCTCACTATTAATGGTATCATAGGCATGGATATGATGGAATCATACCAATGTGTGTTAGATATACCACAAAAGTTGTATTTTGATGGAGAAGCTACTCCAGTGGTCTGGCACAATGGCAACAGTTGTTATTGTATAGCCACAAACAATGATATTGAGATACCACCAAACAGTGAGATGATAATGGAGTGTCACCTATGCCTCCCTCTCATTGCCCCTACACCTAGGGTTGATAGAACCCAATATCAAAACCAAAGAAACAACCAGTATTGTAGCAAGGACTTTGATTGACTTGGAGGGCACCATAGCAGTTCCCATCTTAAATCCTTCTCCAGATAGCAAAATTATCAAAAGTGGAACAGTCGTTGGCAGAGTTAGTAGTGTGCAAGCTGTTATATCAGATACCACTCCAGGAAGGAATGACTATTCTTCGCTTCCAGAACATCTCACTGTTTTATATGACCGTTCTAGAAGGGAATTAAGTGATGAGCAAGCAGCCAATTTAAAAGAAGCAGACTTGGTTAGAACTCCTGTAGTTAAACATAAAATTGAAACAGAGCATGCACAACCTATTCGGGAGCCACCTAGACGTCTTCCTTTCCATCAGAGACAAGAGCTCGACCAACACATTGATAATATGATGGACAAAGGTGTAATACGTCCCTCGAAGAGTCCGTGGGCAGCTGGAGTTGTGCTTGTACATAAATCTGATGGCAGCACAAGATTTTGTGTTGATTACAGAAGGCTAAATAAGGTTACAATCAAGGACGCTTACCCACTTCCTAGAACTGACGTATCTCTGGAACAGATGGCAGGCTACAAATGGTATTCCACGATTGATCTCTGTTCAGGATCTTGGCAATGTGAAATGGAAGAATCAGATAAATTCAAGGCGGGGTTCTCTACCCACAGAGGCTTTTTGAGTTTAATGTAATGCCATTTGGCCTCTGTAATGCCCCAGCTACATTTGAGCGCCTTATGGAGACGGTATTGGAAGGTCTAATGTGGCAAACATGCCTAGTGTACCTCGATGATGTCATTATATTTTGGCAAATCGGTGGACGAAATGCTTCTCAATCTTCGAGAAGTGTTCGCAAGGCTTCACCAAGCTGGCCTGAAGCTAAAGGCTTCAAAATGCAACTTATTTTCCAGACGAGTAGCTTATCTCGGACATATCATAACTGAGTCCGGTATAGAAACGGACCATAGAAAAACTGAAGCCATCAATGAGTGGGAACCTCCCACCAATGTGCATCATTTGAGGTCATTTCTCGGAATGTGCAGCTACTACCGGAAATTCGTAAAAGATTTCGCTATGATTGCTAAATCACTACATGAACTTACCCGGAAGGGGGTAAAATATGACTGGACTCATGAATGTCAAGTATCATTTAATACGTTAAAAGAAATGTTAGCAAGATCACCGATCCTTGCCCATCCAAATTTCGAGGAACAATTTATTCTTGACACAGATAGTAGTGACCTCGCACTAGGGGGGTCCTCTCACAAAACATAAATGGAGAAGAACGGCCAATTGCATTTGCAAGTCGTTGCCTATCAAAAACTGAGAAAAATTATTGTGTGACGAAAAAGGAACTATTGGCTGTAGTATTTTTTGTAAAATATTTCAGACATTTCCTCTATGGAAAACAATTCAAGATTAGAACTGACCATGGATCATTAAGATGGTTTATGAACTTCAAGAACCCTGAAGGGCAGATTGCAAGATGAATTCAAGTACTGTCCACATATAACATGGAAATTGAGCACCGTCCAGGTAAACAGCATCAAAATGCAGATGCCCTGAGTAGACTGAACTGCAAGTGTTGCCACAAATACCCTGCCGAAACTGTCCATGTCATTACGTCTGAAAATTCAGATGAGATAAACCTGAATATAAAGGACATATAGGATCAAGATATAGACCTCAACAAAGTGAGAACATGGTTAGCAGAAAAGAAGTTTCCAGGTTATAATGAGATTAAACTGGATAGCCATGTGATAAAGTCTCTTTGGGCTCAGAGAAAACTGCTGGTCTTGCACAATGGCATACTTACAAGAAAATTAGGGACAGGTACGTCACAAAGCATAGTCCCAGCAAGTAAAAGAAGGGAAGTTCTGCAACAGCTACACAATTGCAAGACAGCAGGTCATCTTGGAGTGACTAAGACAACAAAAAGAGTTCAACAAAGATTTTACTGGCCTGGTATGAGAAAGGATGTACAACTTTATATATCAGGCTGCCAACCTTGTGCAAAAGCAAAGGCTCCGACAAAAACAAACCGTGCACCAATGCAAGTGGACAGGAGCGGGGTTCCAATGGAAAGAATTGCGATTGATATTCTTGGGCCATTGCTCCGTTCAAAATACGATAACAAATACATACTGATTATAGCTGATTACTTCACCAAGTGGACTGAGGCATTTCCACTTCCCAACATTACCACCAAAACCGTGGCAAATGTTTTAGTCGATGAGGTAATCACAAGATTTGGAGTACTCTCCACTCTTCATAGTGATCAAGGATCGCAATTTGAGAGCAACATTTTCCAAGAAATGTGTCGGTTACTCCAAATTTCCAAAACACATACGACCCCTTATCATCCAAAATCGGATGGAATGGTAGAACGATTCAATAGAACATTAGAAGCTTCGTGCATTTACAGGGGAGAACCAAGATGACTGGGATTCTTACTTACCCTACTTAATGATGGCATATCGATGCAGCGTAAATGAGACAACTGGAGCAACACCCAATCTACTTATGCTTGGGAGAGAAGTTGGAACGCCATTAGATCTGATGTTTGGTATGCCTCCCACCATACAGCCAACCCCTATCCAAGAATGGGTATGGCAGTTACAGGAGAGGCTCCAAACCGCGCACGAAACTGTCAGGAATCATACAGGCAGAGAAATGCAACGCCAAAAGAAGTACCATGACACCAAACTGTCTTGGTCCGAATACAAGAAGAATGATACGGTTTACATTTGTTTCCCTCGGGTACGGGAAGGATGCTCAAAGAAACTGACATGCCTATGGCGAGGTCCTTTCAAAGTATTAAGGAAAATCAACAACTTAACTTATGAGGTCAATTGTTGCAGAGGTGGGCCCCAAATAATTCACGTTGACAGAATGAAATTAGGGTCACCACAACTCCTCCAACAAGAAAACTCAACAATTATGCCAACCACTAATGATGTTGACATACCTGAGGAAATAGAAATAGAAAGTGACAAAGAAGAAGCAGAGACAGGGATAAGACACCGAAGAAAATACTTTTGGCTATCGGATTATGTCTGTTAAAACTATTGATAAAATTGTAAATAAACGGTACCTAAAGGAGCTGAGTCTTGTTTAATTTATATATAAATATATATATAACACATACTCCCGAATATTAAGCTACCCCCGAATATTTAAGCAATTTTATTTTTCCTTTGCAGATGGGTCGAGAACATTCTAGCAGTAAGAGCAAAAACAGGAGTCGGTCACCAACGACAGAATGAGGCCGTTCGAGAGAAAAATCTCTTAAAAAATCAAGAGGGCACCGCTCCCGAAGCAAAGATGATAATACCAGACGGGGAAAGAAACGAGCAGGTTCGTCATCGGATAGTTCAAGGAGCATAGATCGTGATTTGGGGAAAGAGAAGAAAAAGCCACGCGCATCACCAGTACGCTCTAAAAGCCCAAGTTACAGGGACACAAACTCAGGGAAAGGAAGGAAAAGATCAGAGTCACCTTTGACTCAGAGGAAATGCCCAATGTGTTATATCTGGATCCCAGGACAGAATGCTTTTAATGCACATATCTTGGAGTGTGCAAATCAATTATTTAAATGCAAAATCTGTTCCTATCAGACAAATCTAACCCGCCACGAAAGAAGACACACAAGTAACACCCCTAGTGGACCATTCATTCCCCTAGGACGAAACTTCAGATCCTTTGGTCGAGGTTTTCGCGGAAGGGTTGCATCCACTGTTAGCATCGCTCCCAGAAGATTGAGTTCACCAGCACCATCAGATGGCAGCTGGACAAGACAAGACCCAGGTCCAATGAAAAACCTACTAACAGGTAGTACAAATACGCCTGTTCGTCAGCCAACGGCTGAAGCATCTAAAACTCCATCTACTGACAAAAAAGAGGTTGTTGTCTCCATCGATATAGAGAAAGGAAGAACTGTCCGGAAGGCAACGAATCCATGTTCCATCCCTACTGGAAGAACCCCTCAAACCAGAGAGGCTACGACCCAGACATCCACCAATTTCTTATTATTCTCAATGCTAACAGGACTGCTGGAGTTACTCCAAAAGTAACTCTCTGAGATATTTATTTCTATGTTAGAGATGAACTTACCTCTTGAAGTAAATATTGGCAGCTGAAGTGATTTCAATAACATTCCTCTGCTCATAGAATAATTGGCAAAACTATGACAGAAGTTGTGCCAGAGAGTACAAACTTTTCTTTTATTTTTGAAAAAGAATTGTATTATTATTGATTAATAATTATCCTCATTGCTGAATATAGTTTGTTGTTGTAAATTCCAGAATAAATATGTTGTATCTGCAAATTAGTGCTGAGTTAGACGATTTGCAGTTGTGCTCTGCAGAGATGATGTACCTCCGGAAGTTGTGAAATGTAGATAGTAGACATAAAATATCACAACTTCTTTATATATGTTCAAAAGGGAAGTGGTGGCTATCTGGGGGAGCATCGAGTCCCAGATAGCCAGAGCAAATGCAAACACAACCCCTGAGCTCCAACAGCAGGATTGGAGTCCTGACTAGATGTTGTCCCATGTGCGCGGGGACGTTAATGGCTGTGCCGTGTCAAGGGAGAATCACGCCCTTGGCACGTTAAAGAACCACTTGGGCTTATCGAAGAGGAGTAGGCTATGTGCCGGCTTTCAAGTGTACTATTACCTGCACCCGTACCCGATACAATCTAATTTGGCTTACACTTTACGGAATTACTGATATACACTCAATCTCTGCTAACTCAAATCTACCCAACCTATCAGGATAAAGCTGTGACATTTCTCATGAAATGTCTCAGAGATAAAACTGGGAGTTGGGGAAAGAAATTGAGGGAAATGTCGTGTACTCTGTGGAATATTGGGATATATCCTGAAATAGAAAAGTTACTCATCAAATACTTACCTTTTGTTAGAAAGATGTTAAAAAGAAGTCTCGATGCATTAGAACTTGACAAAGTGATGAAGTGTCTTTGTCAACGCATGTAGTGATGTATGAAACTCTGAGAAACTTGTTGTGTGGGAAGTGGTAATTCCCCGATTTTAAAGAATACAGGAGGACAATGCCCTGATCCTTGATGTGGAGTTGTGGTAATAAAGTAGTGGTTATTTGACGAAGGGATGACGATATCCCTGATAATACTAACATGGCCAGAGCGGGTTGCAGAAAGTTGCAAACGCTGAGCCATCAGTGGTGTTTTTAAGAGTGGCAAGAGAGGGAAACAGTACAGTCACACCTTGAGCCTGAGAGAAAAGTTATATGGAGGAATGGCAATAGAGGGACACGCCTTGAGCCATTGGTGATTTTGATGGAGCGATGTAATATACATGCTCTGAGTAACAGACAATGCTAGATCTATTTAGAGTAGATCATGAAAAATTCTGCATGATATGGCAGATGTTGACAAAGATTATGAGTTTCTTCACACATCACTTCATGTTCGAATTGACAATTCATCTGGTAGATGGTAGCGTGTACCGAGGATACTTACCAAACTCACCTGTTGGTGCCTGTCAATATCTCGTGCGGCATGCGAGGGCGCATGCACTTCGAATGCGTGGGTAATGTAGCGTTCAGGGGGGGGGGGTCAATATGCCACCCGGATATTATTTTCCCACCCGGAACTTTACTAGCCATTACGCACTGTTTCAGAACACCGGCACGTCACGTTACTACGGCGAAATACAGAAATAAGTCAACGTAAAATCTGCCCACTGTTATCGTTCCAAATCACACTTTATGATAATTATTTCTATGAATTATGATAAAAACTGGCAATATAAGTGTGTTCTTTGTTCAGAATACATGGCTTTGAAGCATCATCACTTGATATATTGTCAATATTCACAATAATCTATTTACGCATTTCCGACTTCGGAAACATGACAAAATGAATGACCGGGTGTGTCAAATGATTATTTATCCTGGAAAGACAGTTGAATCATTTGACTTGGGACATTTGCGTAAATAATCTGCAATTGTCACTTGTTTTAATAGTAATTCAGAGAAGAATTGGGGTGCCGGCAATTTGGAGATATTTAGGATAATCTGACGTCGATCGATTTTTCGGTCAAACAAAAACAGCGGTGATTTATTACAAGAATACGAGTCCACATTTTGACTCGTTTTACCTGTCCAAATACAAATTATAGTTGGCGAAGACTGAGTAACTCAAGGAGTTGCTCGAAGAAGACGACCAGTTGGCGAAGACTGGGTAACTCAAGGAGTTGCTCGAAGAAGAGACCAGTTGGCGAAGACTGAGTAACTC
This sequence comes from Siphonodentalium dalli, assembly GCA_032622095.1. Taxonomy (NCBI): domain Eukaryota; kingdom Metazoa; phylum Mollusca; class Scaphopoda; order Gadilida; family Siphonodentaliidae; genus Siphonodentalium; species Siphonodentalium dalli. Next base: position 49,928,117 of record CP136069.1, on the reverse strand, counting down.
AAGGAGTTGCTCGAAGAATAGACCAGTTGGCGAAGACTGAGTAACTCAAGGAGTTGCTCGAAGAAGACGACCAGTTGGCGAAGACTGGGTAACTCAAGGAGTTGCTCGAAGAAGAGACCAGTTGGCGAAGACTGAGTAACTAAAGGAGTTGCTCGAATAAGAGACCAGTTGGCGAAGACTGAGTAACTCAAGGAGTTGCTCGAAGAAGACGACCAGTTGGCGAAGACTGGGTAACTCAAGGAGTTGCTCGAAGAAGAGACCAGTTGGCGAAGACTGAGTGACTCAAGGAGTTGCTCGAAGAAGAGACCAGTTGGCGAAGACGGAAAAACTCAAGGAGTTGCTCGAAGAAGACGACCAGTTGGCGAAGACTGGGTAACTCAAGGAGTTGCTCGAAGAAGAGACCAGTTGCCGAAGAATAAGTAACTCAAGGAGTTGCTCGAAGAAGAGACCAGTTGGCGAAGACTAAGTAACTCAAGGAGTTGCTCGAAGAAGAGACCAGTTGGCGAAGATTGAGTAACCAGGGTGTTACTCAAAGAGTTACTTGTAGAAGACAACAGAGACCAGTTGGCGAAGACTGAGTAACTCAAAGAAGACCGCCATACTAAGGAGAGAACTCTTCCCCTACCCAATTGGGTAACAAATGTAACACCCCCCAACTGACCGCTAGGTTGTCCTGACATACAGCCCGAGGGGTGGCACGTTACAACACTACCAGCGTACTGCATCCGCGTATTACATATGTGGAACAACTTTCAACGTGACTGAAACGGCGTTTGTCTGTTTTGGAAAAATCAATGTAACCTTTGAGGATTTAAATTTATTCACAGACGCTTCCTCGGCATATGGACACGGTCGGATACTTGAGGGCACCTTGTGGTTTTAGGGTCAGTGGGCTGCTGAATTCCACTCCGAACTCAGACCACTAGATAAGTCGGCTTCTATGGCTTTACTCGAGCTCTTTCCGTTAATTGTTTCGACAGTGCTTCCGAGTAATCTATGGTCACGTAAACGTATCGTGTTCCACTGTGATAACACTGCCGCGGTTGCCATCCTCAACACAGAGAGCGGTTCAACATTTGTTTATCAACAGTTTAATGAGGCCCCTAACATTATGTGCTTATCAATATAGCTTTACCTTTTCAGCCAAATATGTGCCAGGTCGTTATAATGTCATTAGTGAAAACATTTATCTCTTTCAGGTATTTCGGCATTTAGCACCAGGCGCCAGTTAATTGCCTTAGATTCTATCCAAAATAGCATATGGTATCACTCAATCAACTCATATACGCGGCGGGCATACCAATCATCGCTGAATCACTTAATTAGTTTCTGCGTCAGGCATGGTCACCTTTGGCATGCTGCGGCGGAGTTGCCTATCATATCAGAACAAAGCATATTACAATATACTGCTTACTGTCATGGCGTCAAACACCTGTGTTATCGCACGATCAAGTTACACTTAGCAGGGATAAAGTGTTTGTACATGAGCAGTGGTATGCCTTGCCCACCAATTGGCGCTGGTGGGTCATAGAATCGCCGCATAATTGCTTTCCTGCACGGAGTTAAACGCATTCAGCGGGAACCTGCTCGGCCGAAACGCTCCCCAGCAACAATTTCCATTTTGAAAAGCATATGCACAATTGTAAACCGTGGTTTATTCTCTCATTGCACGGATCGCATGATGGAGGCTGTTTGCTCTATTGCGTTCTTCGGATTGATGAGAGCCAGCGAGTTCTCAGTTACCATAGTAACATTTAGCCCAGATACTCACCTCTTGGTGGGCGATGTGCGATTTTGCGAGCAGATAAGGGATGTCATTTAACGTTGAAAACTAGCAAAACTGACCACTTTCGGCACGGCATTACTATCTATTTGTATCCAACAGAGGCTCGCGTTTGTCCAGTAACTGCTCTGCGGTCATACATGAAATTGAGGGTGATTCCTCCGTCCACAAGTGTCACTGATCCTCTGTTTGGCTTTCTTGGGGGTTTTCGTTTCGCTTCACTACACTCAACTTGGGCTTTGGATACTGATATATCCTCCCCAATAAAGCCTGACAAGCATTTTCACACTAACCACCGCGGTAAAACCCGGTGTAAATGCTTAACTACTATAGCCCGCCAGGCCTCTCATGTTTTCAATCGCTGTGGTAGACCAGACAATTAACATACATTCTAGCATATCCTATGCAATCTTAACTCATTTCTGCATCATCTGTATAACGGGTCTACTGTCGTGGAACAGTTTATGTGTGGCCTAACTGACCGGCCGCACTCAGTACTCTGTAGACGATTCTCACACGGACAGTTGAACAGTACTCACACACGACTGAAGTCGTTCGCGTTACATGCTATTGTCACTTCTGTTTATACGTTAATACAGCATACATCGCAAACCATATAGTTAGATACTCTCTCACATTGGTCGCTCGAACCGGATAGTCAGAACACCTCAGCATGGATTATAGAGTCTACTCATTTCACCGTCGAATGTGGCAAGAACTGTTTTCTGAAATCAAGAACTTGGTGGAGAACGCAGATGAAATCAAACAGAACGTGTCGTCTTCATATTGTGACGTGAGCGAGCTGCAACATATCGCCTCAGAACTTGATGGTCAGGTTGATATTTTCGAACTTATTACAGACGACGTCATCCGCTGTGTAGCTGATCTACCTCAAATAGAACCAGAAGTTAAGGAAATCGTGTGTGTCCTAACTAATCTAAATTTGCAAATCGATTCCTACACGCACTTCACGGATTGTGTTCAAGTGATGGAATTGCCTAAAGCTGATGAAATTGCACAGCAAGATGTAAACTATGCATGTGAGATTTCGAACCACCATAGCAGCTATAAATGTGATGCAGTCTACTCTTGTACCCCTCTAATATATCCCGACCAGCAGATGCTTGTACGCATTGGATCGGAGTCTGCGGATGAAGAGCACAAGCCATCGGTTATGCATGTGTTTCTGAGAAGTTATTCTGACGCTGGCTTCCAACTCAATGCTCCACCTGATCCAGACATCTCGACAATGACAGAAACGATTCCATCGACAGATCGCGCGAACTTTATGCCATACGACCATTACGACAAAGTACTACTGAACAACCAAATCTCCTCTCAAGGTCAAAGTGTACTTGAAGACAACTTTTTGCCGGACGTTAACGGAACTTTTGAGATTCACAGTTGTCAGGAATTCGAAAATACGTACTGTCAACAATCACCGCAAATGTTCGAACTAACATGTAATCATACATGTATCTATCGTGAGTTCACTGTTCGTCTCCATTGGATCGTGACAAACAGCGTATGTATATACAATCCCACTTGCTTCTCTGAAGATTCTGGCGACTGATGCTTGATGACACTGAGTTCGCAGATATTGTAATTTCTCTTATTTTCCCCTCCCCGGGAGGATGTCGTGGAACAGTTTATGTGTGGCCTAATGGACCAGCCGCACTCAGTACTCTGTAGACGATTCTCACACGGACAGTTGAACAGTACTCACACACGACTGAAGTCGTTCGCGTTACATGCTATTGTCACTTCTGTTTATACGTTAATACAGCATACATCGCAAACCATATAGTTAGATACTCTCTCACATCTACACAGCGCCTACGTAGTTGATTGTCAAGTGAGCGAAATGAACATTCCCCATGATGCCAAACGTGTACTTGTGTTTTATGTGTATATTTTATTTAATAAAAATAAATATATAAATCGTAATATGGTTGGTCTGTCTTAAATTGATAGTAATGAAATATATCTTATTGCATTGCTGTAGTTTTATACAGACCAACAATACTCTAGACATGACGCGCGATCGCGACAGGGCATGAGTTAATCTGCTAGAACAGGTTCCCACACAGGGCCAGGCCATGTGGTGTTAATTAAGGTCTATGCAGCTTTCATGGCACCTCGTAGATTCAGAGCAGACGGTGCTCAGTACGTCCAGTCATTTATACATATTACTTCTCAGAGATAGGCTGTTCAGACAAGCTTTTGTTAATACCGTCAGTCCGTATACTTGTCCGTCCATCCACCCCACCTCCGCGGTGCGATGTACATATGTACAGCTGTTTGGTTTTACAGTTAATAGATATTATAACTGTATTTCGTATGAAGACTCACCAACACCAACTTGAAAAATATGACCTCTCGCTCGTGTCCAGACGTGATCTTGTGCTCATAGTCTCCTAAACCTGTCAGATATTATACATTTATGTTGTACTCTGTTTCAGCTTAGTATTATATGTACATGCTTATTAATGACCATATATCTGTAGTTTCACACATCTTATCATTTTCTACTTGTCCGATAGAGAAATTGGGAATGTTCAGTTTGCGAATAATTTAGCTTTATTCAGCTCGGTTTACGGCTAGTTTCAATTAAATTAAATTTACTGGCTTCCTTTTACTCAGCTGACAAATTCTCACGTCTAATTGTCAGTCCAGTCAGTTTTTCCTTATATATCGGTCGTGGAATCTTGCGGTCATGCTATCACATTCGTGCAGGTTATCACCATCGTATATGCATTCTCTACTTATTGCTAGCGGTTGTCACCTGTGCCCCATTACAGTCTTCCAAAACGCTATGACAGACCAGCACCATGGGTGAATTCGGTCACAGTCGTTAGCCATATACTTGTGGACGTCTATGCTTTGGTGAGACCCGCGCCCGCCACCTGTGCATTTGCGCGATAGCCTTGTTATGGACGCAATGACTCACACACTCCTCATCGAGCACGTATCTTCCTCGACTTCGTTGTACCTACCAGTTCAATCACACTGGTACACGTGAACGCTTTTGATGCCTTTATCAGAGAACACGTTGTACCTACTAGAGTCACCGATTCCTTGTACACGGGAACTGTTCTCTGGGAGGCATCTGCAGGTAGCTCGATACTGCCATTTGTGTGGTTCAGGTCTCCTAAGGTGTGTAACCATTTGCACTCGTGCGCGACTCTTATCTGACGTGTAGCCGTTTGAATACGATAGCACAGCTGCGTATCACGCGTGAAAGCCTTCTCATCCAAGGTCTGGCCGGTAACCATATGGTAATGACAAGACCGTCTGTCCTTGACAGCTCTATCATCCACGTATGCGCGAAAGCTCCTTGGATATCTCGATATGCATGATTGTCTGGTTCCACGTTTGGTGGGCTTTGGATACTGATATATCCTCCCCAATAAAGCATGACAGGCATTTTCACTCTAACCACCGCGGTAAAACCCGGTGTAGAAACATAATATTTTCAAAAGAACAATGTTAAACAATCATTGATTTATCACGTCAAACTGTAATATTTGGAATAAACGTTGAACGACTCCGACGTTCTGGATCTTAAGGCCGGCTGAAAGCACTGCTACATATATGTAGTAGAGTATCGGATGCAGGTTTCCGGGAGCCAACAAAAGAAGTCATATTGAAATATATGGCCACCAAAAGATGCATCCGGTTTTTCCTGAGCGGTTTTCACGGCCGATGAAAGGTTGTTTATTCCCATATTGATCTCATAGTATAATTCGCGTCTTTGGATACTGATATATCCTCCCCAATAAAGCCTGACAGGCATTTTCACACTAACCACCGCGGTAAAACCCGGTGTTAATGCTTAACTACTATAGCCCGCCAGGCCTATCATGTTTTCAATCGATGTGGTAGACCAGACAATTAACATACATTCTAGCATATCCTATGCAATCTTAACTCATTTCTGCATCATCTGTATAACGGGTCTACACAGCGCCTACGTAGTTGATTGTCAAGTGAGCGAAATGAACATTCCCCATGATGCCAAACGTGTACTTGTGTTTTATGTGTATATTTTATTTAATAAAAATAAATATATAAATCGTAATATGGTTGGTATGTCTTAAATAGATCCTTCATCACGATCAGATCCAAACCTGATTGTGTGGGTCTGTTGTAACTTTTCAGGGGAATATAACCGAACTCCCCAGATCGAACATTACCAAGATTGCCAGTCAATCGTTTAAGTGACACTTCTTTGGGAGAGCCAGCCGGGGTAATACAGGCAATTCCCCCCATACTATGGAATGTATTGTTGCCATCTATTGTGCGTACATTACAGTCTGCATTATCGAAAACAAATTGTGTAAATTTGGCCAGTCTGGGCGATGGTCCCTTGTGAAGCATAATTGACGATATATATTGCTGAACTTCTCTGTAGCTGGAAGAAAACATAAGCCCATTTACAATGTCAATTAGTTCCCTCGATGCATATTTTCGGTGTATATAGACTGCAATTGACAACAGCAATGGCGAGACAAAAGACCGCGGTCGGCATGCACTTATCACAGAATGAGCTATTGATGTGACGCGTCTCTTGTTGATCTGACTGGCTATCTCATCCTTTGCCCGACGCCATGGTGGAGCTATGACACCCTGCAAAAATGCTTGGAGTGTATCAGGTAGTAACTCAGTCGACACAGATAAAGAGTCTGGTTTTGGGTGCACATCACAATCGTATATGGTTGACCGAATATCATCGCGAACTATAGCAGCCGCTTTCTTGACAATACGCATGCGTTCATCTGTTTCAGGGGAACATTTTCTCGTGTACCACGAATCGTACAGTATTCTGTCCGAGGACTCCCTGAATGTCACCACATTTTTAAGGGATCTCAAGTTTGTGATAGAGATTCTGCTTCCAAAATGCTCCATTAACTTTACCTTCAGATATCTTATGGTGTAACCGACTTCATCGCCCAAAGATGTTTCAAAAGTTTCTGCTAATTCACTCAGAGAAAACTGCCACTCATTGCTATTCTCCATGAAAGTGCACAACTCATTGAATGCGAGTGATTTCTTGTTTGTCATCGGCATACCCCGTGAGTGAGTCTCGTATGTTTCTCTGGTGAAATTCTTATGGCAATCATGGTGGTAACGCCCTTCTTCTGCAACTAAATCAATTGCATGCTCAATACGAGTCAGCACTATTTCACCCCACTCGTCGTTGCGTTTTCGACACCATACTCTGATGCTAACAATGAAAGACAATGTCACGACCTCGTGCACTTGTCTTCTCCTTTCTGACGGTATGTTCAGTTGTTTGTCGGCTTCCTGTCCACATAGTAAACAGTGGATCTTTAAATCGAATGCCGGTTGGTCAGAGCGTAGTTTTAGCAATTTACACGGAATCATATCAATCATTCGGCATCAATACCAGCTCTTTTCTTGCTCATTATGGTGCTTGGCCGAGTATAATTTTTGTAACAATCTCGGTGTATTTTGGAACCATCAACTGGTTCATCTGACCCCACAAACAGATTATCGCAAACTTCATGCTTGCATATATCAACGCTTGTACACCTCGGCTGCCAAGTGTCATTGTTTGTGTAGGGTCCTGTAGCCCCCCTGGCATTTGCAGCATTTCTCCATATCTGTTTGTCAAAAGAAAGGAGTTCTTTGCTTTATTTCCTGACGCAAAGACTTGATGACCAGAAACTGATATAAATATCTCAAAACCTATTAAAAATTGTTCAGTATACCAGTATTTAATTCGTGTGAACGTATCAGAACTAAATGAGTCGTAGCATGAGTTGTATAGTAACACAAGAACACCAGAAAAATCGCCCCTGCTTCGTTGTCACCGTAAGGTATCAACAGGAGTCGATTATCGGCATATGAATATAAAAAACAAAACCCAACAAAAATTTAAATAAGCTTTCGCAAGAGAGTTGATCCCAATGAGATAAATTATCGACAATATGCAAAGAAGGCAGACAGCCAACTGATAAGGTGTACGCGTTTTATTATATTGGCAGCAGAATAAAGAGCGTTCTGCGACCATTAACGGCTTCAATAAAGAGCGTTGATTAATTGCAGTTCATTTATGGATATTGTGTTTATATTAATGTTTATAACAACACCAGAAAAACTCCATTACGAAGTTGTCAAAGACAGAACCCCAATTTCGATTAAGGAATGTAGAATAGCAAAATGTGATTATGTCGATGAGAACCAGTTTAGGGGGTACGGTTTTTTACAAGTATTGACCACTTAGGATATGCGTAGTCGCTAATGTCACATACTAATGTGAAGAAGTAATGTCTGTGCAGTTTTCAAAACATATTTCTCATCTCTGTGTTTTGAGATGCCGGAGAAATCCGACATCAAATAGGACAGTTCGCCTGAAAAAATCGTCATATTTTGGGGTTATTATGATATTTCATATCCAAAAGTGCGAAATTCATTCGAAGTTCCCCTTTAAACTAGTATCTATGGTTTGGGAATTTTGTATTGAACAATATTAAGTGTCAACTGTATATGTTTAGTCTGATAAATTGTCACAGCATCCAATTATTTCCATGATAGTCACAACGATTTAAAAAAATATTTTTTTATGGAAATAATTGGATAACTCCGAAATCTCAACTCGGATTTTAGGGGACTTTTCGTGACGCATCCGCGATGTTATGGCCAAAAATAATATATAAAAAAATCAGCTTTCCCGGATTTATTTCCTTACTTTTCCCCATTCACGCCTAATGTGCCTGGACTAGGGGTCAAAAATATTTGATTCGAGTCGAGGAAGCCACCCATCAAAGCTCAGATTTATTAGATATCGATTTTCGAAATCTATTATTTTTCATTATCGGGAATACTTTCTGTCCCAGAAGTTTGCCGAAAATGCCGACCGACATACTCTCGATACTAAATTCCATTGAACAAAATGTTGCTATACAACACATTTTGAGCAATTATATACGATAGTTCACAGTCGTTAGCATTATTTTTGGATAATTAAATGATTCTGATAATTAAAGTGACCTTTGATAAAATTTTGTTGTTGTTGGAATCTGTTGAGATGAGGACCCTCTGATCGGATTAAGTACCTTTAATTGTTAATACAACGTTATCAACATTTATTTAGAAAAAAATAGTTATTAATTTTTCAGTTATGATGTAAATGCTGCAACACAAATCAACAGATTTTCAGAAACCATTACTGCCACCTGGGGACAATGTGAGTACGGTACCAATCACTAACTTGATATTGGTAGCATACTATACAAACTTTCCAATAATGTATGATATGTTCATATATGTTTGTTTATATACTGAAGAGAAAAGAAACGCATACTGGATTTTAGCAGCGTATAATTCAGCCAGGGATATAGCTTATAGTCATGTTGTAATGAATTTATTCAGTAAACAAATCATTCACATTAGAGCTTAATGAGACCTTTCGTTTACCCGTGACAACAACTGAAACATTAAAGGGGTGTATCGACTTTCACAACAAATGTCAATTAGGAGATAAACATACAATGTACCCTGTATCGTTGTCAATTCTGGGATTCGAGCATAAAGCCGGCGATTTCACAAACTGTTTTCATGCTCTAATCCCAGAATGTACAACGAAACAGGGTACGTTTATCTCCATTGTAATTCAATCTAGCAAGGAATTTGCCAAAAAATCATTTAGTCATTTTCATGACACGAATCGAGACTTTCATTTCGCCGTTGTCACCGTGCACAAATCATTGGGTTTGTTCATTGCGTTACTCGGAACACTGCTCCGTAAAGGCACGCGAGGCCTTAGTTGTCGAAAATGTTCATATTTGTTCCAATCACCGTAAACAGAAAAACATTAAAACGCATACAGTTTCGTTCATATATACCATGACCATCGCGTAAACAGCATGTTATCATAAAGATTTACTATATTTTACCTAAGCAAGAGCCTGATTGTGTTACAGAAGACAACACACTGCTGCTGGCTAATCACACACAAATGGCATAAACGCTCTTTATTCGTTCCATATCAGGAATTCACACACAAATAACGCTCTTTATGTTTACCATCATAATATAAACACACACCAGAAAAGTAACTTTTTATGCTTTTGTTTACATAACAATGGTCAAAAATATGACAATAACATACTGTTTATGCGATATTTCTTATTTGTATACGGACAAAGTCTGTCTACATTTTGTTGTTCTTTCTGTTTGTGGCGGTTTTTGACGGGTGGAAATATTTTCGCAGGATACCCACCGACAAGGCCAACCGTACCTTTAACCATTTCCTGTGGGGATGGTTGGCTCGTTTCGCTACTCCGTTCTCCTTTACGTCAATGGCAACGTTTACGTCCACCGGTCTTGACGTAGTGTTGTTGGGTCGGTCGTTCAGATTCAAAGTTTCGTGGAGACGTTTACAGAGGCGCCCCACGGTTGACTGAGCCACACCAAGCTCTGTAGCCACTTGTCACTGGAAATGGGCTTGCAGCAACATGGCAATCGCGCGACTTTTGTAAACCTGACGTGGCCGTGGCATTCCGTAAAGCGCGTTTTTCGGCCATGGTTAGGGTTTGACCCGTGCTGATTGGAGAATGTGCGGGTTGCACGGGAATATGTGAATTATGCTAAGCCGGGATTACCACATGACATCATCGTGGGAATTTTCGTGCGCATCGGTGGGAAGATAGGTATTCAAGGGACAAACAATCATCTGTAGTTTTATTTGTTAATGACCAGTATGTTGCAAACTACACCAGTATACCTGTCATGTGTTTCTTTTTCCCTTCAGTATAGTTTAATATCCATTTATGGCCTTTGAAAAAATACTTTTTTACATTACAGTCAAGCTAAGCTATTGTCATCGAGTGCGCGGAAGTCTGTCCGTCTGTGAGTCTGTTCACAATTTCCTTCCACACAGGCTACACGTCGCATTTCTATTCCGATCATCACCAAATTTCATATACTTTTTCATCTGAGTGCCTAGATGAGAACGTCCCCTTTTGGGCCTGTTCCGTAATCCAAAATGGCACCGTGGCAGCCATTTTGGATTTCCTGAGATTTTCGTCACAAATTCTCTCGGCACAGGCTACAGGTCACATTTATAATCCAATCATCACCAAATTTCATATACTGGTTCACCTCAATGCCTCGATGAGAACGTCCTCTTTTGGGCCCGTTCCGTAATCCAAGATGTCTCCCATGACGGCCATCTTGGATTTCTTCCACACAGGCTACATGCCACATTTATCTGATTTTATCACCCAATCATCAACACATTTTATATACATGTTCATCTCAATGCCTAGATGAGAACGTCGTCTTTTGGTCCCGTTCAGTAATCCAAAATGACCGCTATGGCGGCCATCTTGGATTCCTGTGCTTTTCATCAGTAATTCCTTCTGCACAGACTACATGTTACATTTGTCATCCATCTTGGAACTCTTGAGCAGTTCATTGGATTTGTTCATCAATTCGTTCTGCAAAGGCTGCATGTCACATTTATCATCAGTTTGTCACCATATTTCATATACTTATTCATCTCAATGCCGAGATGAGAATGTCCCCTTTTGGTCGAGATCTGTAATCCAAAATGGCTGCTGTGATTTTGTTCCTCATTAGCATAAATTTTCTAGTGAAGCTTGCTATCACCAAACCATTTGGTCGAACCATGCAGTCTTATTAAAATCAATAAATCCACCGACTGCATGACAGTGTGGCCCGCGGAGAATGACTGAACATGTGTATGGCCCAGCACTACATGGACATGTTTCAGCATGGAGTAAGAATATGGCCTCAGTAGTGACTACCTGGGGAAAAAGTGTACTAAAAAGTTGGAGCAATATGTGAACCCTTAGCCAGAATATATTTTTCATCCTTATTCCACAGACTCACAGTATATATAGCTAAAGTGACATAAAATACCAGTTAATCAACCAACCTACTGTATGTTGCTTGCAAGTGGAAATTGTCCCCACTAAGCATATCCATATTGAGGACTGTGTTAACAAGTGACCCAAACGCTCGTTAGGAGGACGTCCCCCCCCCCATGGATCTGTTTTAGCTTAAGGCCTCTCCTAATACATGAGCATGAAAATTCACAAAATATCACCCACATTTGAAATAAAATTTAAGTCAAATTAATAGCAGCACCCATTAATATTATATACCAAATTAAAGCTAAGGATGTGCTCCAAATGATGCAATAACTTATCCAGGTATAATCCCAACACAAAGGATAAATCATTCCTGGAAGTCTGCTACCTTTTATACATTTATAAGTATCAAAAACCACATTTAGCACAATTTCATCAAAAACCTTTTTCAACAAATGTTTTTTTAATACATTTCTCTAGAGCCTATTGCCATGATGTTGTCCGGTGTCTGTTAGTATGCCAGTCTGTCAGTCTCTGTGTATGTACGTCCTAAGCTATCGCGCGGGCTACAGTCCACACCGTTTCAGATAGGATGCCATTGACATGTAAATGGGAACGAGTCATTTTGGTGTCATTCTGCAAAAAACAAGATGGCCACCAGATGTCACTTTCAATTTCAATATTGCATCCTATCGCGCAGGCTACATGTCGCATCATTTGTCTGATCATGATGAAATTTGTCATTGGGGATGACATTGATATGTAGATGGGAATGAGTCATTTTGGGGTAATTCGGCAAAACAAGATGTCTGCCGTCAGCCATTTTGTTTTCAGTGTAACACTATGTAAAACATACCGTGTGGGCTGCAGCCCATACTACTTCATCAATCGTGATGAAATTGTCATGGAGAATGACATTGACATGTTGATGGGAATGAGTAATTTTGGGTTCAAACAGCAAAACAATATGGCCGTCAGATGTCACTTTCGATTTCAATATTGCATCATGCATATCGCGCGGGCTACATGTCGCATCTTTTGTTCGATCATGATGAAATTTGTTCTGGAAGTTAATCGGATTGAGTTATCTTGCGACAGCCATTTAAAAAAAAATCTATTTCTTTATAACGTGGGGTTACTTTTGTCCACTGAGTGTTTTGGGCGGGTCGAGTCGTGACCCCGACCTGACCTTGACCTTCAAAATAATCACAAAAAAACAATTCGAGGTCAAATCGGGTAAAACCGGATGGATTTCGACGGGTACTTTTGTCGGGTACTTTTGTCCGGGCAGTGTTTTGGACGGGTCAAATCGTGACCCCACATGACCTTGACCTTCAAAATGGACAATTCAAGGTCAAATCGCGCAATTCGCCGAAAAGCAGAGGGGAAACAGCCCGGACGAAGTCGGGTCCACCTGCTAGTCTCATATATATTTTGAAGACATCTGTTTGTTTGTTTGCCTGTATGTCTGTATGTCATTTATACAAATCTACGATTCTCGACCTATCGGGACGAAACTTGGTACGTGTTTGTAGTTTGACCAGGCGGTCGTCGTTGACGTATTGGCGAGCCCGTGCGGCGCCCGCTTCGCGCATGCGCAGACGAGATCTCGAAAACGGGTGGAGCTATCGACTTGAAATTTGCTATGTGAATGTATCTTGCCCCGGATACGAATTTTATCGGGTCGCCGAGCCCGTGCGACGCCAGCTTTGCGCATGCGCAGACCAGATCTCGGAAACGGGTAGACCTATCGACTTGAAATCTCGGAAACGGGTGGAGCTATCGACTTGAAATTTGGTTTTTGAATAGCCCGGACAACGTCGGGCTCATCGGCTAGTCTATTATATATTTTGGGAAATCTGTGTGTGTGTTCGCGATGGACTCGAGAACGGCCGAGCCGATTTCGATGAAACTTGGTATGTGGGGATACTTTCGGCCGGGGAGTGGCTTATGCCTATTAATTTGCCAGTGCGACGTGACCTTGGCATTGAAATCGGGTCATTTCGAGGTCAAACTCCCGAGTATCACGGGATTTCGATGAAAATTGGTAAGTGGGGTTACTTTCCGCCGGGGAGTGGCATGGGCCTATTAATTTGCCCGTGCGACGTGACCTTGAAATCGGGTCATTCCAAGATCAAACGCCCGAGTATCATGGGATTTCGATGAAAATTAGTGTCTGCGGATACTTTCGTATGGGGAGTGTCGTAAGCCTGTTCATTTGCCCGTGCGACGTGACCTTGATCTTGAAATCGGGTCAATTCAAGGTAAAATCGCGGATTTTTATGGGATTTCGACGAAATTTGATACATAGGGTTACTTTTGTCCACTGGGTGTTTTCGACGGGTCAAATCGTGACCCCGACCTGACATTGACCTTCAAAATTTTTGTCCGGGTAGTGTTTTGGACGGGTCACATAGTGACCCCACCTGACCTTGACCTTCAAAATGGACAATTCAAGGTCAAATCGCGCAATTCGCCGAAAAGCCGAGGGGAAACAGCCCGGACGAAGTCGGGTCCACCTGCTAGTATATATATATATATATATATATATATATATATATACACTAGATGTTGACCCGACTTAGTCCGGGCTTGGACCTTGAATTAACCATTTTGAAGGTCAATGTCACGTCGCACGGGCAAATGAATATGCTTATGAGACTCCCCATACGAAAGTAGCCCCACATACCAAGTTTCATCGAAATCCCGTGATATTCGGGCGTTTGACCTTGAAATGACCCGATTTCAAGGTCAAAGGCACGTCGCACGGGCAAATTAAAAGGCCTATGCCACTCCCCGACCGAAAGTACCCCTCATACCAAGTCTCACCGAAATACCGTGATATTCGGGCGTTTGACCTTGAAATGACCCGATTTCAAGGTCAAGGTCACGTAGCACGGGCAAATTAATAGGCCTATGCCACTCCACGACCGAAGGTACCCCACGTACCAAGTTTAATCGAAATCCCGTGATATTCGGGCGTTTGACCTTGACATGACCCGATTTCAAGGTCACGTCGCACGGAAAAATTAATAGGCCCATGTCACCCCCGGCCAAATATACCCCCACATACCAAGTTTCATCGAAATCGGTTGGCCGTTTTCGAGTTCATCGCGAACACGCACACGCACACCACACACAGACACACACAGATCTTCCAAAAAATATATAATACACCAGCCGATGAGCCCGACGTTGTCCGGGCTATTCAAAAACCAAATTTCAAGTCGATAGCTCCACCCGTTTCGAGATCTGGTCTGCGCATGCGCGAAGCTTGCGTCGCACGGGTTCGGCGACCCGAAAAAATTCGTACCCGGGGCAAGATACATTCACACACCAAATTTCAAGTCGATAGCTCCACCCGTTTCCGAGGTCTGGTCTGCGCATGCGCGAAGCTTGCGTCGCACGGGCTCGGCGACCCGATACAATTCGTATTTGGGGCAAGATACATTCACATAGCAAATTTCAAGTCGATAGCTACACCCGTTTCCGAGATCTCGTCTGAGCATGCGCGAAGCGGGCGCCGCACGGGCTCGCCAATACGACAACGACGACCGCCTGGTCAAACACCACACACGTACCAAGTTTCGTCGCGATCGGTCGAGAATCGTAGATTTGTATAAATGACATACAGACATACAGACAGACAGACAGACAGACAGAGGTCTTCAAAATATATATGAGACTAGCCGATGAGCCCGACGTTGTCCGGGCTATTCAAAAACCAAATTTCAAGTCGATAGCTCTAGGTACCCAGCCCGACGTTGTCCGGGCTATTCAAAAACCAAATTTCAAGTCGATAGCTCTACCCGTTTCCGAGATCTGGTCTGCGCATGCGCAAACATGGCGTCGCACGGGCTCGGCGACCCGATAAAATTCGTATCCGGGCCAGATACATTCACATGCCAAATTTCAAGTCGATAGCTCCACCCGTTTCCGAGATCTCGTCTGCGCATGCGCGAATCTGGCGTCGCACGGGCTCGGCGACCCGATAAAATTCGTATCCGGGGAAAGATACATTCACATAGCAAATTTCAAGTCGATAGCTCCACCCGTTTCCCAGATCTCGTCAGCGCATGCGCGAAGCGGGCACCGCACGGGATCGCCAATACGACAACGTCGACTGCCTGGTCAAACTACACACAATTACCAAGTTTCGTCCCGATCGGTCGAGAATCGTAGATTTGTATTAATGACAAACAGACAAACAGACAGACAGACAGACAGAGGTCTTCAAAAAAATATATGAGACTAGCCGATGAGCCCGACGTTGTCCGGGCTATTCAAAAACCAAATTTCAAGTCGATAGCTCTACCCGTTTCCGAAATCTGGTCTGCGCATGCGCGAAGCTGGCGTCGCACGGGCTCGGCGATCCGATAAAATTCGTATCCGGGGCAAGATACATTCACATACCAAATTTCAAGTCGATAGCTCTACCCGTTTCTATATATTAGATGTTCCCGTATATCTCTCTGCAGATGCTAATAACGTTGAGTGGTAAACAAACGCTCTTTATGTCGATGCGTCAAAAACAAACGCTCATTAAATTATCACTTGATTAACCACCGCAGTGCCGTTTTTGTGACTGAGAGTGGAGAACGGGTGGTCTGAGCTTCTCCAAAACGCGACGCCGACGGTGTCCGTGGGATTTTACCTTTGGATAGGAAGTTTGGTCTCGATCGGTCAACCCGTTTTAGATTCGATAAAGGACATACAGACAGACTACCAGAGGTCTTCAATATATATATATACTAGCAGGTTAGCCCGCCACTGGCGGCATTTGTCCCATGGCTTTGTCAGAAACCTGACTTTCAATGAGTGAATTTTTTATTTAATTTTTTTAATTAATTTTTTAATTTAATTTTTTGTTTTTCAATGAGTTAATTGTGCCTTTTTAATCTAATTTTTTGTTTTTCAATTTGACCCGATTTGACCTTGAATTGATCATTTTCAAGGTCAAGGTCAGGTCGGGGTCACAATTTAACCCGTCCATGACACTTCCCGTAGGTAGCAAGTTTGAGCTCAATCGGTTCGAGACTATATAAAGGACACACATTCAATCGCCGTAGGCTTCAATATTCGCCACGGCAATTGACTGCCGTGGGCCACGGACTGCCGTAACAGTTGATAACATGTTCACATTCGGCGGATCGGGCACTGCGGTCAGTCAAAAAACATAACGCCACGCTATAACTCCGGTATCACTAACGTACGCGGCATCGGAAGGGTCAGGTTAACTTCCGCCTGGATCCACGTGGCGTGACGTAATTCACAACCACGTGTATTTACCTCGACCGCGACACACACAATGGCCCGATAATGGGCACGCATTCCCTGGAATTTCCCAGAAGATATTCATGGGGAGGTCAAATGACCAATTTTGAAATTTGCTGGTCGCATTCGTCTGTAGGTCTGATGAATTATCGGCTAGATATTGTTACCAACATGACATATTTAAATTAATCCCGCCGTGCACCCCCAACACCAACGCGACGTAATTTTGGTACCATGTGTTGCGTTCTAAAAATAGGTCGATTGCAGTGGATTCGTATGATCGAAAGCATTTGAATTAATACGTTACAAGACTCGCCTTGATGCTGGCTAAGAGATATTTGTCCCTGCTAGGTGTTGGGAATGTGAATTAAAATTGCCGTGGGGATGCCGTGGGGGTCTAATTTTGCCACGGCAATACCCAAAATACGCCACACAACAAGCTCATGTCTGGATACAGTCTTACACGCACACGCCCAGATCAAGACGTAATAATTACATTACACACATACGCTCTTTATCAACGACACTGCGGATAGGAACGCTCTTTAACTATCAACGCGATTAACCCCCGTCGTGCCTTTGCGGTGATTTTGGGAGTGGAGAAAGGGTGCTCAGAGCTTCTCCAAAACGCGACAACTACGGTGTTCTTGGTTTTTACCCTTAGATGGGAAGTTTGAACTCAATCGAGCCAGCCGTTTTCGATTCTATAAAGTACACACATATATATATACGGAAGTCTCAAAATATAATGGCGGCAATCGTCAGAAACATGACATCTTTTAAATAATATTTTAAATTAATTTTAATTTAAAAAAAATTTAATTAATTTTTTAATTTATTTTTTTTGTTTTTCAATGAGTTAATTGTGCCTTTTTTCAATTTTACCCGATTTGACCTTGAATTGACAATTTAACCCGTCCATGAAACTTCCCGTAGACACCAAGTTTGAGCTCAATCGGTCCGAGTCTATAAAGGACACACACATATATATCATTTGTGGGTACCCGTTTCAAGGTGAAGATCACCTCGGGCGGAAAAACTTACCCGATAAAAATCTCCCACGTTCCTTGGAACTCCTAAGTACGAAATTAAGTACGAAATTTCGCCTCGAGACGGTCAATGGAGCCGTATTTATACTCGTCGTGTATATAGACGCTCAGTACGATAACATTGTATTGAATTGAAAACAAACGCTTCCCGTCGTGAAATCATCTCTCTGCATAATATTTCGAGGGATAAAATTGCATTGAATTGAAAACAAACGCTTCCCGTCGTGAAAATCTCTCTGCATACTATTTCGAGCGACAGGCTACACTCTCTCTGCAGATGCTAATAACATTGAATGGTAAACAAACGCTCTTTATAGCGATGCGTCAAAAACAAACGCTCATTAAATTATGACTTGATTAACCACCGCGGTGCCGATTGCGGTGATTTGGGAAGGGAGAAACGGTGCTCTGAGCTTCTCCAAAACGCGACAACTACGGTGTTCGTGGGTTTTTACCCTTAGATGGGAAGTTTGAACTCAATCGAGCCAGCCGTTTTCGATTCTATGAAGTACACACACACATATATACGAAGTCTCAAAATATATAGTACTAGCAGGTTAGCCCGCCACCGGCGGCGTTTGTTCGAAACATGACATTTTTTTTATTATTTTTTTTTTATTTATATTTTTTAAAATATATTTTAATATTAATTTAATGTTTTTTAAATTGAATTTATGTTTTTAATATTAATGGCTTTGTTTCAGAAACATGACATTTTTGAATATGAATTTAATGTTTTTTAAATTTAATATATTTTGTTTCTGAATTGTTTTTTTATTGTTAATTTTTTTTAATTTTAAATTGTTTTAATTAAATTGTAAATTGTTTTAATTAATTTTTTTGTTTTTGGCGGAAAAATTTACCCGTAGAAATCCCCCTTCCTAGGAACGACAGACAACGCATTCTTTGTTTCGTGAAATCTCTCTACTATAACATTGCATTGAATTTAAAACAAACGCTTCCCGTCGGGAAATCTGTCTGCATAATATTTTGAGTCTGCCGTACCCGTCGTAATGTCGTGAAATCTCTCTGCATAATTGATAACATTGCATTGAATCTGTTGTTGGCCTTCAGGGCTTCGGGTCGTTGTTGTTGGCATCACGGCTCCCCGAAAACTCTCACATTGCCGAAAACGTGTATTTAGTAATATCGTTGTTGTTGATATTTACGGCTTGGGGGCTATTTTCTTATTTAGCAAGTTTGAGCTCAATCGGTTCGAGTCTATAAAGGACACACTCATATATATGACACTTCCCGTGGGTAGCAAGTTTGAGCTCAATCGGCATTCCATGGAATTTCCCGTAGATTGGCAGATTCCAGTAGCTTTATAACGGTATATCTGGGGAGAAATCTGATGCTATCTGGTGATTATCTGGGATGATTTCGGTATATAACTATATACTGTAACAACAAAGCGCGCCATCCGTGCTCGCAGGGTTGGTCAGAAACAAATGTTTTTTAAATTTAATGTATGTTCCGTATATCTCTCTGCAGATGCAAATAACGTTGAATGGCAAACAGACGCTCTTTATAGAGATGCGTCAAAAACAAACGCTCATTAAATAATCACTTGATTAACCCACGCCGTGCCTTTGCGATGATTTGAGATTGGATAACGGGTGCTCTGAGCTTCACTAAACCGCGACCACGGTCGTGTCGGTGGGATTTGACACTTACATAGGAAGTTTGAGCTCAATCTGTACACGCGTTTTGGATTCTATGAAGTACACACACACATATATACACACATATATACGAAGTCTCAAAATATATAGTATAGACTAGCAGGTTAGCCCGCCACCGGCGGCGTTCGTCAGAAACATGACATTTTTTAAATTATTAATTTTGTTTTTAAATGGTTTAATGATTGATTCGTCAATTGAACTGAATGGTCAGAATACAGAACTGAAAACGTGAGGAGACACGATGAGCCCTACGTTGTCCGGGCTATTAAAAAAAAACAAATTTCAAGTCGATAGCTCCACCCGTTTCCGAGATCTGGTCTGCCCATGCGCGAAGCTGGCGTCGCACGGACTCGGCGACCCGATAAAATTCGTATCCGGGGCAAGATACATTCACATACCAAATTTCAAGTCGATAGCTCAACCCGTTTCCGAGATCTGGTCTGCGCATGCGCGAAGCTGGCTTCGCACGGGCTCGGCGACCCGATACAATTCGTATCCGGGGCAAGATACATGCACATACCAAATTTCAAGTCGATAGCTTCACCCGTTTTCGAGATCTCGTCTGCGCATGCGCTGCACGGGCGTCGCACGGGCTCGCCAATACGACAACGACGACCACCTGGTCAAACTACACACACGTACCATGTTTCGTCCCGATCGGTCGAGGTGTTGGTATCTGATGCAAAAGACGAAATTGTGAGTGTTGGTTTGTAACCGGGATTTCTGAGAAGTACCCACACTAACTACCTCCTAAGCCCTGACCTAAGTGTCATACATACTATAAAAATGATGCTGAACACTTTGAGGCAATTATATTGCAGAAATGTTGTAAGAGTACTATGGCATCCAATAAATCTCCCCGAATTGGAAACCACTCAAAATTATTGTTCCCGCATATCTCTCTGCAGATGCTAATAACGTTGAATGGTAAACAGACGCTCTTTATAGTGATGCGTCAAAAACAAACGCTCATTAAATTATGACTTGATTACCCCCCGCGGTGCCGATTGCGGTGAGTTGGGAAGGGAGAAACGGTGCTCTGAGCTTCTCCAAAACGCGACAACTACGGTTTTCGTGGGTTTTTACCCTTAGGTGGGAAGTTTGAACTCAATCGATCCTGCCGTTTTCGATTCTATGAAGTATACACACACATATATACGGAAGTCTCAAAATATATAGTATAAATATATATACTAGAAGGTGACCCGACTTCGTCCGGGCTTTGACCTTGAATTGACAATTTTGAAGGTCAAGGTCAGGTGGGGTCACACACCGACACCCCAAAAATGGTGGAAATCGGCCCAGCGGATACCGGGAAATCGGCCCAGCGGATACCGAGATACCCTATGCATCAAATTTCGTCCGTAAAAATCCGCCAGTTTAACCCGATTTGATTTCCACTCAAGTATATAAACGCGCCTCATATACACACGCTCATTAATTATCAAGTTTCAACGTAAAGATAAATTACCATCAGTGCCCGAGATATCGCCAAGACGTCTGAAACAGTCAAATGCATCGGCCGGTTAAGCGTTAACGTGATCTAACGTTAATTATGACCTCTAACGACGTCATAGAAGTTACGCATTGTTTTTATCCTGATGGAAGATAGTACCACTTCTTCTTAATAATTGAGGCAGATAACTAAAACGGATAAATACGCATTATATATCGTTGGAAAGAGGAAACACGAAAGATTCTCACAGTGTCATTATTATGACTGGCATTTTATTATTCGCGCTGTTTCGAATCGATTTGTAAGCACCGAACTCAAATGAAAGTCCCGTAACACAGCGTAAAAACAGATTTGACCTCGGCACGTGAAAAGTTGACCTCGGATCTGAAAATCAATAGGCCCATGTTCGTTCCCGGGTCGAATTACGTGTCCGTACCAAGTTTGGTCGAAATCGGTCCAGCCGTGTTCGAGTCCATCGCGAACACACACACACCCACACACACACAAACACACAGATCTTCCAAAAATATATATAATATATATATATATATATATATATATACATATATAGCTATGTAGAGTAAGCATTAGGAGGACCATTGACCATCATTAGGCAGACCGCGACTTTATGCAGACGAAATCCGGTCTGCCTAATTTTTGCATGTCATTCACAACTAGTTATCTTGCGCTTTAATTGTTAACACCTCTCCTTGTTCAAGCGATTTAGGTTGTCTTTTGTCTATAAAATGATGGGATTAAAAAAAATTGTTGTTAAGGGCATTTCCGCCCCGATAATTTTGAGACATGTATATTCGATCGATATATAGTTTCAACATTGTGCGGTCTTTTTTTAATCCCGAAATTTGTACTCAATTTCGATGTATACACCAGATTTCTCGATGTTTTAATGACATTTGGCCAGTTATCTTCTTTTTTGCTGCATCCTATACATAAAAAACGCAAAACCAGAACAGTTGATTTTTTCAAGACCGCTGTGGATGTTTCGACCGCACAATCATGAAACTATATATCGACAGAATATACAAGTCTCAAAATTATCGGGGCTGAAATACCCTAAACAAACATTTTTTTCAATCCCATCATTTTATTGACAAAAGACAACCTAAATGGGTTGAACAAGGAGAGGTGTTAACAATTAAAACACCAGATAACTAGTTGTGACTGGTATGCAAAAAATAGGCACACCGGATTTGGTCTGCATAATGTCGCAGTCTGCCTAATGATGGACAATGGTCCTCCTAATATTAGGCATACCTGAGAATTTGTATATTTCATATTACTTGAGGAATCACAAATTCCCATAGTAGAAGCTTAAGACAAATTTCGAAAGAGAACACTACCTATCTTTGGACAACGACAAATTTGTACACAACCTGATGATGTTGTTCCGAACAAGAAATCACAAACAACCCGTTGAACAGGGCTCATGGTAAAATGTTGACTACTCGGAACGGCAATGCACCCTCTATAATTTAGAACTGGGCGATTAATACCACATTATACTTAAGTGCTCACACATTCACGCGTTGAGACTGAGATATATTCGCCCTTATTATTTTCGAAGACCAAACTCACATACGTTACTGCAATTATTTAATTCCCGAAATGAAAAAAAACACAAGGAACCTGTCGATTTTCGTCGGAAATGTGTTAGACTTGTTTAAGTCCTCTTGAGGCTAAGTAGCATTCATAACACAAACCCCACTAACTGGACCACATAGAACAAATATAATATTATTATTATTACCATTTAAAAGCAACAAGCATAACATTACAATATTTCCGTATATATGTACTCAATACATTATAACGCATGTGCATGCATATATATTATGTATCTGATGCTGTAATTCTATAATCTGTTAAATCACTATTATTATTATATCTTTATTTCCTCCAGATATTGAAGATTTTACAAAGAATATAACATTGTTATGCACAACATAATGAATAGATATCATTATTAAATTTTATAGAAACAACACAAATAAATATGATAAGCAAGACGTATTTACATTTCTACAATGGTGGATATACTGACGATGATGATGATGATGATGATGATGATGATGATTGGGATGATGTTGAGAACGACGACGTTGATCGATGATGACGATGTTAATGTTGAACATGAGGAAGAAGATGACTATATTGATGATGATGATGATAATGATAATGATGATGATGACGA
Source organism: Siphonodentalium dalli (assembly GCA_032622095.1). Lineage (NCBI taxonomy): Eukaryota > Metazoa > Mollusca > Scaphopoda > Gadilida > Siphonodentaliidae > Siphonodentalium > Siphonodentalium dalli. The sequence continues at coordinate 49,904,795 of CP136069.1, read as the reverse complement.
TGATGATGATGTACATGATGATGAAGATGATGTTGAAGATGAGGAAATTAGATTATGACGATGACGTCAATGATTACGGTGGCGATGACGACGATGAAGATTATGATGATGACATGGACGACGGCGATGATGATGACGATGATTATGTCGATGGTGGTGACGACGATGATGATAATGATGATGATGATGATGATGATGATGATGATGGGCTGACTGATTTGTAATATTCAATGGACTAGGAAATATTTCTCTGCAAGAGTGCATTGTACCACATCCATAATTTGGCAGTAATCGTTACCATGAAGTCCAGAAAGACGTCTATATCATCCACTGCTGTACACATATCACCAGTAATATGAGTCAAATGAAGCAAGATCATATCGTCCATTGAAAGATCATCAATCTTGATAAAACATTCTACGCCATAACGATCAATAATATCAAAAAACATATTATTCCGTAGTGATGTCAGGGAACTGCATTCAATGAGAACGTGCTGTACTTTATCAAGGTACATTTTATAGCAGTTAGGACACTGGATTAGTGCTTCGTTTAAGTACGTTGTTGCATCGATCACAAGAGCTGTGGTTAGATAGGAATGTTTATTATGTGAAAATTTTCGACAGAGTCGCCAAAGATCAGATATGTTTAGGTTGTCATGTACAATCCGAAACCGATTGAATGATGGGTCAATTTCCGTTCTAATTTTCCAATCTGACTCGGTTGTGTTTCGAATATTATTTCTCGTTAGCGCCTTCCACGACTCTTTCGAGAGAAATACGCCAGACCTGATGTACTCATATACTGCATCAGTCAAGTTGTATTTCACGAGTAATGAAAATACTTCGCCAATAAAAGTTGTTGTCGGGTTCTGTGAGTAAACGTAATCAAACAGCCTAGTTTCAAAGATTGTTTTACAAGCCTTTCCAGGCGTTAGTCGACAAAGGGCTCCAAAGAGTGAAATTTTTCTGGCATCAATACTAACTTGAAGTGGATATGTTCCTAGCAGGCCAGTAACGACATCGGTCCTGCATCGGGCAGGTAGGCCCTGAATACGCTTCAAGCAAAATCTGTGAACTCTTTCGAGCTTGATCAAGTTTGAGGCTGATAAGCCACATAGAAATTCTGAACCGTAAAGTCCACGAGAAAGTACCACTGATTTATATATTACCATTGAACTCTGAGGGGTTATGCCTCCTGCGTACAGACCAGCAGTGCTTAACATAAGATATGTCGACCGAATTTTTGAGCTGACACTTTCTGTAAGAGTGTTTGGAAAGTCACTTTTGTGTAATGGTATGCCCAGGTGCGTGACTGAATCCGTTTTATTAACGGCTATGCCATTTAGCATCCATGTGCGATTGATAGAGGCGTATTTAGATTTCTCATTGAAGATAATTACCTGACATTTCTGTTGGTTATACATAAATCGCCATTTTTTACTATAATTGCCACATATATTACACATTTTTTGTATGCCATATGATGAAAGCGAGAGGAGTGTCATATCATCTGCCTGTGTGGGAGACGAGCAGTTGATATCTCGCAGCCTGAAACCAAAGTTCGAGTGTTCGAGCTCACTGAGCAAACTGTCTATGTAGATGGCGTAGAAAATCGGAGCGAGGGTACTTCCCTGCCTTGTTCCCTGGCTAATAGATATTATACGTGATGTAAGATTTTCGTGACGTATATTGCAGCTCACGCCAGTTAAGAATTGGTTGAATAAACGCAAAAGACCACAATTTGCGCCCCGTTCAAAAAGCTTGTATAGAAGGCCGTTGATCCAGACAGTATCAAAGGCTTTGCGTACATCTAGAAAACATGCGAAAAGACGTGAATTATTTCCCCCTGCATACGAAATGCTTTCCTGAATTATGTATGATGACATAAGACAGCTTATTTTTTTTTGAAAACCGTGTTGTAAAGGGTGGGTTGTTATCAGGTTAGGGGCGTTTCTCTCCATGCGGTTCAGAACGATTCTTTCAAGTATTTTGTATATGACTGGGAGTAAGGTGATGGCTCGGTAACTGTCGAACTTTGATTTCGATTTGCCCCCTCCCTTGTACAACGACACAATCACACCTAATTTAGCTCTTTTGGGGATATGTGAAAAACGAAGCATATATGAGAGTAGCTTTGCTAAGTGTATAATTAAGTGATGTCCACCATATATGATGTGTTCGTAACATAATAAATCTGAGCCGGCAGCTTTGCCTCTTTTCAGTGATTTTAAGACCGTTGTCAGTTCTTCCATGGACACAGGGTATGTCATTATGTCATCGTATGGCCCACGGTCGGGGTCATTTAAGAGATCAGACACCAGTTCATTAATGTCGTTAAAGAAAGAGTTGTCAAATTCATCGGACCTAAGCGGGGAATATAAAGTTTCATAATAATTTGCCCATGCATCAGTTATTTCATTGCGTGTTCTAAGCGTGATGTCATCAACCACAAATATGCTGCTATTTGTCTCTTTTCGTTTAGATCTAACCGAATAAAATTTTCTAAAAAATAGTTCCTGGTCCATTTCGGCAGCTTGGTCTAATTTATTATTCTGGTCGGCTATGAATTTCGAATTGCATTTGCGTAATTCTTTTCGAAATAATCGCTTTGATTCTTTATACAACGAGTAACTTTGGTGCGAGTGCCCTCTGTTAAATCACTATGTGATCACCGGAATAAATTGAATTGAACAGCTAGATATCCCCATCGCTCCACTGGCACGACCAGAAAAACGAAGCAGTAAACACCCACAATGGGAGTAATAAGTTGTACTAAGTATTAATTAATTAAAATGTTCATTGACGAAAAGTTATCTGAAATCATAACAGAATTACCTTACCTGTGTTAGCAGTTTTAAATCAATCGTATCAGCGGTGGGAAGCACCTTTTATGATAGCCTTACGGGTATAGAGCACATGAATTTATATCGAGATAAGCTACAAAGCGTAAATGTAACTTTTCGAAGGCTCCAAATGAATAGCACTGTCCACGATTGAATAGAATATGAAAGATTCAGTGACGTCTTTTACTAACAATTGTATGGGTTATATAGTAGAAAGGAATGTGAACAATGGTCAGTTTGAATTTTAAATAGGTATATTATTAAAGTAGGCACATATAGGTAGAGGTTATGCGATGATTGTTAAATTTAGGCTTTGAATGCAGGCTTCTCACAACTAAAATTACAATTTGGACAGCGGTCACCAGTTAAGGAGGTTAAGGAGGCGTGTTTGTTTTTTAAATCTCATTTTCAAACTAACAATAATTTGAAGGGGATAATCATTATCCTGTATAACCATGTATGCATGCTATAGTTCTATACCAACACCTGTTCACCCACATAATATGATAGATATGTTCAATTATGTAAAAAGTGGGTTTTAGGTACGTCGATAGACAGTTTAACAGGAAATATTGAACAAAAAAACAACAAACTGCATTATCCAGACTATGAACCCAACAATAGGGTATGCGCTCAGTCTACCGCCTGAAATCATGAATGTCTGCAAGAAATTAAGGAGGAGGTCAAGTGACCAATTTTGAAATGGGATTTCCATTCAAATCTCCCCAGCAAAAGTTATGAGTTATATGAAGCAATTATCTAGGAACTAAAGCAGCCATATCATAAAACAGACATAACATTTATCTGGTGGCTGGGCTTGGTAAATTGGCAATGTTTGCTATACATTTATTTTTGAGAATTGTTTTTTCTGCAAATACAACACTTGATCTAGTTTTGAAAAATCAATAAAAAATAAAAAATCAATAAATTAACATTCTAATGGAACAAATAATAAGCCGACCCGACAGATAAATATATATTGTTTTCAATACCGCACACATTCATAGTCATACCCAGAAATATTTGCAACTCTGCAACTTTTGCTATGGATATTTGCATGGAAATGGCCATTCAAAATTGGTCACTTGACCTCCTCCTTAAATCAAACAATTGTCCCGGTATCGAGTATTTGAACTATACCCTTATATGAGCATTATTTGTCACAGAAAGACGCACTGGAATCGTAAAAAGTTATCTATATATATCCAAACAAACAAATAACAACAGCCGTTTGCGAGATGGAACAGAAAAGAGCGTTCCGTATTAGTGTATCCCTGATATGGAAGAAATAAAGAGCGTTTCTTTCACTTCTGTATGATTTTTTTTAAACAGCTGGCAAATAGCATATGGCCAGCATATGAAGAGTGTATATCAATATTAAAAATCTATATTATACCTCCTTCCAAATTACGTATAATACAGAATTTGGTAGCTCGAATGAGCCATGTCCGTATATTTACACACTAAGTGTTGTCATCACTAAATCCAGCATTCTGATTGGTCGGCGCCCACGTGGCTAGTTGCAGTTATTTCTCGGTGAATGCGTAACGCCTCATAACACCAAGCTAATAACACCATCGATACGTCATTAGGTTTGGAAAGACGAACGCGTAATGCTTTGGGCGCATTTTGACTCGCGCAGGATTGACTTAATACATCATCGGGTTTCAACATGAAGAGAAATTGTTCCTATTAACTTTTGCCAAGGGTGCTATTGTGTATTTTGGGCTCATCTTGTCACGATACACTTTTCGATTTAAATATATTTACAAAAGTGGCTTTTTCGCTAAATGTATATAAATATAAGGATTAAAGGCACGTGCGGCCTTAATTGTCGAAAATATTCATATTTGTTCTAAACACCGTAAACAGAAAAAACATTAAAACGCATACAGTTCCGTTCATATATACCATGACCATCGCGTAAACAGCATGTTATCATAAAGACCTACTATATTTTACCTTAGCAAGATCCTGATTGTGTTACAGAAGACAGCACAATGCTACTGGCTAATCACACACAAATGGCATAAACGCTCTTTATTAGTTCCATATCAGGTATTCATCAACAAAGAACGCTCTTTATGTTTACCGTCATAATATAAACAAACACCAGAAAAGTAACTTTTTATGCTTTTGTTTACATAACAATGGTCAAACATATGACCATAACATACTGTTTATGCGATATTTCTTATTTGTATACGGACAAAGTCTATCTAAATTTTGATGTTCTTTCTGTTTGTGGCGGTTTTTGACGGGTGGAGATATTTTCACAGGATACCCACCGCCAAGGCCAACCGTGTCTTTAATGTTTCAATTCTAACTTATTATTTCAACTCCAACTTAATATTTTAATTCTAACTTAATATTTTTATTTCAATATTTTAATTGTAGCTTCAAAGTTAGAAGCTAAATACAAATCTACTACTAAAAGATATAATGTTGGAATTAAAATATTAGAATTAAAAAGTTGAAATTGGAATGAACATAAAACGGATCTCAGAATTTGAAAAGTAAATATTAAAACAAACATAAAACGGATATATTTAGTTGGATTTTTGACCCGATTGGCACACGCGCATGATGTAACAATTCTATCGAAAGACGTCGCTGCGATCAGACCGCGGAAATTGCCGATCTCGCAATCTTTCCCGGCGTCGCTATCTTTGTCGATGCGCGACGCGGCGTTTCTGTTGGATCTCATTTGTCCCTGTGAGAACAATTGTTTCCGTTGTCAATAATTGGCTGGTTATTTTAAATGTTCATCTATAGATACAAGGGACGTTTCAGACAGGAACACAATACCAATTATAATATAATAATCTATAATTATGTTGAGATGTATTTCAAACCATATCTGGTAGTAAAATGTTCGATCATATCTGTTTCCAAAGCATGTGCTGAATATATTTCTTTTATACAATACAGGAATGAGTCGACGAGAATTGGTTCATTTCATGAATTTCAACTTGATGTTCTGACGGAGAACATTATAGCATTCAACACACAACGCAGGGAATATATTTCTTTGGCTATGGTACCAACCCTATATTGCATGATTTGTTTTGCCATGTTTGTGAGTCGATATCTCAATAAACATTGAATTGACTACCCGCAAAAAATTTCCACGATTGTAAGGGATGCCAATCAGACTTGGCTCAACAAATTGACCTATGTTATATCAAGCATGCAATATCGAGCTGCATGGAATCTACATTTACTGTGGAATACCGGTGCATAATTATTAACTAGGGAACAGGTATTATACCTATTAAGTAATATATTGCAAACTTCCCCATCAGAACATGAGCAAGTTCCTATGATTTGAACTGGTGGATTATGAATTCTGCGGACGTAGCCAGAGTAGAGATTCATGACATGCAATGATCTAGCCAAATATATAACCCCTCTGGTATCAAATATTGTTTTTCATAATTTATGCACATCCCTTCACTGCACGTTTAATAACATTTTGTTCAAAGAAATATGGCCGTAAATCGCTATTACCACTTGATTTTAGCGTTATCCATCTTCATTCGCTATTTTGTCCGAGACAATCCTTTTGACAACGTTTTTTTGGGTCACAAATAATTGCACATCTCGAGAAAAAACAAAATTCAAAAATCGATATCTGATCACTCTGAGCTTTGATGGGTTGGTTCATCGACTCGAATCAAATATTTTTTACTCCCGAAGCCAAAGAAATATATATATACTAGCAGGGTGACCCGACTTCGTCCGGGCTGTTTCCCCCTCTGCTTTCATCCGGACTTCAGAGACCAATTTTCAAATAGCTGGTTTTGAAAACCTCAGTGGATCTGACATCGAAATCCGTCGAAAGGCGCGGGCCCGACTTCGTCCCGGTTGTTTCCCCTCTGCTTTTCGGTGAATTGCGCGACTTGACCTTTAATTGACCATTTTGAAGGTCAATGTCAGGGTCACGATTTGACCCGTCCAAAACACTCCCCGGACAAAAGTACCCGCCAAAAGTACCCGTCGAAATCCATCCGGTTTTACCCGATTTGACCATGAATTGATAATTTTGAAGGTCAAGGTCAGGTTGGGGTCACGATTCGACCCGCCCAAAACACTCCTCGGACAAAAATAACCCTAGGTATCAAATGTCGTCGAAATCCCGTCAAAATTCGCGATTTGACCTTGAATTGACAATTTTGAAGGTCAAGGTCAGATCGGGGTCACGAATTGACCCGTCCAAAACACTCCCGGGACAAAAGTACCACTAGGTATCAAATTTCGTCGAAATCCGTCCGTTTTACCCGATTTGACCTTGAATTGACCTTTTTGAAGATCAAGGTCAGGTCGGGGTCACAATTTGACCCGTCCAAAACACTTTCTGGAAAAAATTACCCCGAGGTATTAAATTTCGTCAAAATATGTCCGGCAGTTTTCCCGGTCATAGCTAACAGACAGACAGACAGACAGACAAAAGTCCCAAAATATATATATTCTAACAGGTGGACCCGACTTCGTCCGGGCTGTTTCCCCTCTGCTTTTCGGCGAATTGCGCGATTTGACCTTGAATTGTCCATTTTGAAGGTCAAGGTCAGTTGGGGTCACGATTTGACCCGTCCAAAACACTCAGTGGACAAAAGTAACCCTACGTATCAAATTTCGTCGAAATCCCATCAAAATTCGCGATTTGAACTTGAATTGACCCGATTTCAAGGTCAAGGTCACGTCGCACGGGTAAACGAATATGCTTAGGACACTTCCCATACGAAAGTATCCCTAGACATTAATTTTCATCGAAAACCCGTCGCATGGGCAAATTAATAGGCCCATGCCACTCCCCGGCCGAAAGTACCCCCAAATACCAATTTTCATCGAAATCGGCTTGGCGTTTTTGAGTCCATCGCGAACAGACAGACACACAGACAGACAGATTTCCCAAAATATATAATAGACTAGCCGATGAGCCCGACGTTGTGCGGGCTATTCAAAAACCAAATTTCAAGTCGATAGCTCCACCCGTTTCCGAGATCTGGTCTGCGCATGCGCGAAGCTGGCGTCGAACGGGCTCGGCGACCCGATAAAATTCGTATCCGGGGAAAGATACATTCACATAGCAAATTTCAAGTCGGATAACTCCACCCGTTTCCGAGATCTCGTCTGCGCATGCGCGAAGCGGGCGCCGCACGGGCTCACCGATACGACATCGACGACCGCCTGGTCAAGCTACACACACGTACCAAGTTTCGTCCCGATCGGTCGAGAATCGTAGATTTGTATAAATGACATACATACATACAGACATACAGACAGACAGAGGTCTTCAAATATATATGAGACTAGAAGGTGACCCGACTTCGTCCGGGCTTTGACCTTGAATTGTTCATTTTGAAGGTCAAGGTCATGTGGGGTCACGATTTGACCAGTCCAAAACACTGCCCGAACAAAATTACCCGACAAACGTTCCCGTCGAAATCCTCCGGTTTTACCAGATTTGACCTCGAATTGATCATTTTGAAGGTCAAGGTGAGGTCGGGGTCACGACTCGACCCGTCCAATACACTCAGTGGACAAAAGTAACCCTACGTATCAAATTTCGTCAAAATCCCATCAAAATTCGCAATTTGACCTTGAATTGACCCGATTTCAAGGTCAAGGTCACGTCGCACGGACAAATGAATAGGCTTATGAGACTCCTCATACGAAAGTACCCCCCCCATACCAAGTTTCATCAAAATCCCGTGATATTCGTGCGTTTGACCTTGAAATGACCCGATTTCAAGGTCAAGGTCACTTCGCACGGGCAAATTGATAGGCCTATGTCACTCCCCGGCCGAAAATACCCCAACATAGCAAGTTTCATCGAAATCGGCTCAGTTTCCAGAAAAATTAGTGAAATTCAGTGACATTCATTGACATATCCAACATAAGGCATTTATTTCAACACTAAAGTGTTTCAGGAGGAAAGTTCAAATGATTTTGCACATTACACATACATTGTTTTTACAATTTATACACAAAAACCTTTAAAAATTAACAAAAAACGCCTCAAAATGGCATTTTTCTAAAGATTCATAGGGCCATAATTTGATTTTCTATACCATGATTTGGGAAATTCCTTTACAATGTGTTTAACGATGTATACTTAAGTGATTATGAGAAAGACAGGGAATATGGATATATAATTATTGATTTGTATGACATCAAATATGCTATTTCATCACGCCGGTTCTGGACCACAGGCAAATTTGGCTGTTCATACAATGGTGGAACACACATTTTGTTTAAGAATATTTTTGTCCTCTCAATCATAGATGCATAAAGAAATCATATTTTGTGCACAACCTAGAGAGGAAATGACTAAAACAACAAGGAATCCCTTCATTTTCTTTATTTTTTAAAATACAAGACCATAAAAAATGGATTTTAACTAATTTTGAGAAATTGAGCCTCCGAAATTGGACAAACTCCAAATTTTGGAGGTACATAACTCACAAAATACTGAACGTATCTAGGAAATGTTTTCTGTCCTGTAATCAAGGTTGTGCACTCTACAAAATGGATATATAAATGGAAGGACATGTGAAAGGAAGTTTTTTATAAACATCCTTTTAAAAAGCTATAAAATGAGTATTTTACCAAATTTTGACAAATTTATTTCACAAAATTCATCAATTTCGCATTTCTTGATTCTTGTTGATTTTTAATATATTATTTGTGATGGGTTAAAGTACTTATTCGCACTGAGAAACTTTGTGTTGCAATTATTTTGAGGTGAAACCATAAATGCACTGGACTAATACTGGAATATTGCAACACGGCTTGGAACCCTCATCACAAGAACAGAAGCATGACCATTGAACAGGTGCAGAGGCGAGCAACAAAAATGGTGCCGATATTTCGAAAATTAAGTTATAGAGACAGAATGATAAACCTCTGTTTGATGTCCTAAAATATCGCCGATTCAGAGGTGATATGCTAGAGACATACAAATACCAGAATGAATTACACAACGTGGGTGAGAGTAAACCGTTCGAGCGGGCGGAGAACACCAGAACGAGGGGTACAGTATATACCAGTCAGAAGAAGTGGTATATTGAGACACGCCTTTATTGCGATATTGAGCGCGCTTAATTTCGAAAAAGGCGCGATTATATCGAAATACCAAATATCTGTCGCGCTTATTATTGCGATATTGAGCGCAGAATATTGCGATATTAAGCGCGCATTGTCACAATATTGAGCGCGACAAAAAATTTCATACAGACCAGGTAGTGTCCTATTTATATTAGATAAATACTGTGCATATAGTGTACATATAGCATTTACAACTATAATTATATACAAATCTAAAACATTGTCTCTAACCATGCCAAACGGTTAGTTTAAAAATTTTAAGTTGCAATATTAAGCACGCGATATCGCAATATTAAGCGCGAAATATTGCGATATTAAGCGCAAAATATTGCAATAATATCGCAAGCGGCGCGCTTATAAATAAGCATTTCCACTTGCAATGAAAATAGCGCGCTTAATATAACGCTTCTTTTGACTGGTACTGTAACAGATATGAAATTGGCATATACGAGCTCATCGAAGGATATCGAGATATCCGTCTTCTGTAACCGAGTTGTTTTCAGCTGGAATGCCCTGCCTGACTATATTGTACAATCGCAAACACTAGCAGAATTAACAACTCTATTGGACAATCATTTCCGCTCAATGCGGTACGAATATGATGCGGAAGGGATGGATTTCCATGTAGTAAAATAACATTAGATATAATCCGGAATTAACAGGAATTAACAGTCATTCGACTCGTTCTGTGCATTTGATGTTATGTTATGTTATGATATTGAATTTTCTATCTATTTTGTTCACCACTTTTTCTTATCTCAAACAAATTGTTGTATCAAAATGGAACAGTGTCAGCTGAAATCACAATAAAATAAGTTGACATAGAAAATGTAAGTAAAATTAGTAAATTGAGCGGAAAATAACCATTATTGGTAACAAACATGCATCTTGGAAATCCACAATATCATCCTCAATTGAAAATAGGTACGAATTATTATATTTGAAAACGCTCTTTATTTCAATGTGTCTCCAACTTTTTGAAAACAAAAGAATGAACGTTATCTATTGGAGATGACCATAATATAAATTTTGCTCAACAAACAAAGACATATATAGAAAAAACTATACATTGTATTTTGAAAACGATGGTTTGCCACCCCACATGTAATGGCATACATACAACATATTCGCGTATCTGTTTAGGTCTTGTAGGAGGAGACACCCCGAAAATATAAAGCTGAGCATCTCACATACATGCGCGCATCTGATCACTCACCATCTCCATAATCTACAATATGTGTGTGTATTAATATATGAAGTCAATATATGAACAGTAAAAAGTAAGCATCCCATTTGACACATTGTTTCAAATCCATTCCTCGGTAAAAAATGAAAATGAAAAAATATATACACTAACACATTTATTACACGCTTGTTCCTAGAAGTACAGTGTAATTGCTGTTCCATATTTACAAATCCGTATGGAACGTACGTTCCATACGCATCTCGTTGACGTAAAATGACGTACATGACGTTCGCCTCAACCATGAAACTGGAACTATTTAAATAAAAGAATCATCACACATGACAAACACGCCCTGTATGAGCCTAAATAAACCTTCTAATCCTGTATTTCAATGCACAGATTCTAGGACGCGAAGCGTGTAATAAATACAGAACGACACGATGTGTAAATGGGTTAGTCGATATGGCACTCGTGCTGTCTCGGAAGGATATAACTCGAGGCGCAAGCGCCTATCGTTCTATCCTTCCGTGACAGCACTCGTGCCGTATCGACAAACACATTTACACATCGTGTCGTTCTGTGTAAATATCTCACGTGTATCAGGACAATCCGCAAAATCAACCTCAATTGAAAAAGGGTATACGAACGATCTTAATTTAGAACGCTCCTTGTTACAGTGTGTCTACACCTGTTTGAAAATGAAAACATGGCCCCCATATCTATCAGATATGACCCAAATTAGAACGTTTGCTCACATGACAACAAAAAACAACATGGGAGGATTAAAAAAATGTACGCTATAAAGCGACACAAAACGAAAATATATTACTATGGCTATCATACATGCATGCACGTATATGATCACTTGTCGTCTACATTATCGAGCCACCATTCCGTTCTGTAATCCATGGCAATTATCAACCTATTGTTTGGTGTCTTCTTTGTAGATATGGCACCCCTCGGCATGAATTGAACCAGAATGGCGACCCAGGAGAATTACTCTGCTGATAAACACACGCAGACAACATATACATTTGACACAATTATACCTTTCACAAATACATGTATCAAATAAAATGACTGCAAGATGTATTGGTACATGTATATATGCAAATGTTTGCAGAAAATGAGATCGAACCTATGTACCATTCATGGATTCTCAGATCCATGCATAACATTTCGCAAACGAGAAAGGGCGTTTACGTTTTCTTTATATGTGTTGATCTTTTTTAAATTTTGATTTAAAAAAAAATATTTAAAAAATCTAAATTTAATTTTTATTTGTTTTCCTTTAGATTGAAACAATTTAAACAAATTAGAAAAAAAACATTGTTTTAAATCAAAATATAAAGAAAAAAACGGAGTTGTAACATCCGCCGGGGTATCCCGAGTCCATTGGAAGAGTTAGTAGCATCGCGGCGAATTCGAAAGCCGGCGATTCGCGCCGATCCGCGGCGACGAAAGTAGCGATGGTCATTGGATACTAATTTGTTTTTTTTTGTTGGCCCAAGATACTCCCTTCGTGATATCCCTTCCCACTAATTAAAATAAGAAATTATATCAATTATGCAATGTGTCATATATAAGTCATTGTAAAATCAATTGAAATATCATTGAATCCATTTACATTATATGTACAATTAAGTATATACTGTGCATGGGTCCAGATGCAAGAGTCGGTCCCCTGCAGCGATGGCCTGGCCACAACCACCACGTACACGAAATGTGAGGAAATATATCTTTCTCAATTATTGTTTATTATGAAAACTTGAGACCTTATCGGTTGAAGTCCATTCTTATCATTATTCTGATAAACCATATTAATGGCAATTGGTTAGATCAAACAGTCTACATGACTCTAAATATCAATCGAATATGTTAAATTCGGTGGAAATTGTATGCACGTGCATGGTGGTGGTGGCCGGATGGGCGTTGCATGATATCTGCCTTGTTATTTTGCTACAGGTCTGAGTTTTGTTGGTCTTGTGTATATGGTAAACAATATGTTTCCTAGATTATGCATGCGATGCATGGCTCGTTATTAATTCGAGCATGGCAGAATAATGAGCCATGAATTCATCTCTGTAGGTTATAAGGGGTCCTACTAAAACCCGACTGCACCCGACCGCACCCGACCGCACCCGACCGGACCCGACCGCACCCGACCGGACCGCCCCAAGGGTCCGAGCGAGATGGGGTTTGCACTATCGTGTAGAACGGACCCGAATGTACCAAAGTTCCAATCTCCAAGTCGATAGCTCAAGCGGACACGGCACTGTTAACCCCTGACTGGCGGCCGTTTCCGCCAGGTGCGGGAAATCCAAAAAGGCACCGACCGCACCTCCCCTGACTGCCTGACCACGGAAATGGACATTATATCATGAAGTGAATACCCATATGCATCCATGGGCGATCGGACAAGTCGCTAGCTGCAGCAGAAGTGAATAAATTAACCCGTACGCTGCTGCCGAATTAGCTATAAATGTACGCAAAAACGCCGAAATTAAAACCCGCCGACCGGACCGCCCTTAGGGGTCCGAGCGAGATGGGGTTTGCACTATCGTGTAGAATGGACCCGAATGTACCAAAGTTCCAATCCCCAAGTCGATAGCTCGAGCGGACACGGCACTGTTAACCCCTGACTGGCGGCCGTTTCCGCCAGGTACGGAAAATCCAAAAAGGCACCGACCGCACCTCCCCTGACTGCCTGACCACGGAAATGGACATTATATCATGAAGTGAATACCCATATACATCCATGGGCGATCGGACAATTCGTTAGCTGCAGCGGAAGTGAATAAATTAACCCATACGCTGCTGCCGAATTCGCTATAAATGTATTCAAAAACGCCGAAATTAACACCCGCCGACCGGACCACCCCTAGGGGTCCGAGCGAGATTGGGTTTGCACTAACGTGTAGAATGGAGCCGAATGTACCAAATTTCCAATCCCCAAGTCGATAGCTCGAGCGGACACGGCACAGTTAACCCCTGACTGGCGGCCGTTTCCGCCAGGTACGGGAAATCCAAAAAGGCGCCGACCGCACCTCCCCTCACTGCCTGACCACGGAAGGGACATTATATCATGAAGTGAATACCCATATGCATCCATGGGCGATCGGACAAGTCGCTAGCTGCAGCGGAAGTGAATAAATTAGCCCATACGCTGCTTCCGAATTCGCTATAAATGTACACAAAAACGCCGAAATTAACACCCGCCGACCGGACCGTCCCTAGGGGTCCGAGCGAGATTGGGTTTGCACTATCGTGTAGAATGGACCCGAATGTGGCTCGATCAGTTATAGCTGGGATTACATGGGACAATATTTCCTGTTTTTTTGACAACCCATGTCTGATATGTCTTATACCACTGATATGTCTTTTAGCCAAGATACATGTATCTGATCTTTGGACGAAGATTGAAAATCTTCACATCAATGCAAAAATGAGAAAAGCTGTCAGAAGGAATTGTTTTTCATGTGACATGTTCAAATGGGTGTTGTTCAACTTGTTCTAACAATCTCAATAATGTTGGCATATTCCTTGCTGGAATAAGCTTTAATTGAATACACCTTTAATCATTTTGAGTATGACTGGCTGTTGCCACACGGGTTTGCCCCAGTGTTCGCGCTGTCGGTAGCCAAATTAGCCAATGGCTAATATTTTTCGAATTTGGCTAATAAAAATTTCATTTGGCTAAACTTTTGGCTAAACTTTTTTTGAACCCAAATGGAGACTGAAAGCATGGAGTCAGAAAGCTAATTAATAAAAGCGCTCAATAGATCGACATTCAAGACGAAGTTAGGTGACGAAAGTATTTCATTATTTTCGTACTTATGAAATATCGTACAAAGGGAAACCCGATCAACTCTATCAACTAAGCGATTACAAAGTGATATGCAATCATCTTTAGTTTTCACAAGACGGACATTCAAAGACGCATGGACATTAAACCGACCGTGGTTGAATTATGACAATGTGAAGAAAGCAATGTTTTGTAAAGTGCATTGACGCCGGTATATAAGCAATTTGTTCGTAACAGGCTGTTTTAATCTGGAGAAAGATTACGTCACTCTGCACGAAGCAGCAAAAGGCCATTATTAGTTTTTACATTTAATCCCCTAATCCCCCATTCAGGCCATTGTCTGTCTGGTCACTCACGGCGTGCATGCACAATGCATGTTTATGATGACATTGTATTTATGACGATCTAGGTTTATGAGCACCAAGTGTAAGACAATAGCTTAATCAGCCAAATGTGAATCACGACAGATATTTTGTGGCTATTTGTCGTCAATACCGATACAGTCAAAATACTATGCATGCTTTTATGACAGATTGTAATTCGATAATGGCGTAACAATATTAAGTTATTAGTTTCCAGATGTCACTTAAATGTTGATATTGATATAAAACCAAAAAATAATGACACTAAGAAGGACAATCCCGGGTTACCCCCCCCCCCCCCCAAATCACTCTCACATAAAGATTAATAAATTTTTAATAAATAATATATATAAAAATACTTATAGTTCATCAAAATTATTTAAATTATTGTGTATTTTACCTGTGTCTGTTAGATTTTACGTTTTAGTCATTAATTGTGAACCGACCAGAAAACGATGATTTAATTTGACCAAAGTTTTTTTTAATTTGGCCAAAAAACATTTGGCTAAAGTTTTTTTCATTTGGCTAATAAAATTTTCATTTGGCTAAACATTTGGCTAAAGTTTTTTTCGGTCCAGCGCGAACACTGGTTTGCCCACTACTGATGGCAGAGTAGAGGTATATATATGCTATGATTTAATACTGCAGATTGTAATGGTATAAATATTAAAGAGAGAACATGGGTGCTGTCTTGAGAGGGTAAATTTTCATGCCACTACAATGGCTGAATTAAGACTTATGTGCACACCATAGCCATGTTGTGTACTAGTACCATGTCCCCTTGTCAGATACTGCCAATAATATTCTAAATTTATTTGGTACGCTTCTTTCTTGCCTTTTTTTGTGAAGAAGTCATATAATTGGAATGTATACTAGTCTATGTCTATATGTCACTACATATTTATTTTACATATGCATGTGTTTGTATATACATATCTATTCTTGTCAATATCCTGTAAATGCATTTCATATGAGAAATAAAACATATTCAAGAGTTCCAGCTTCGGCCCAAAACTGTGGCTATTCGGATAAGTTGACATTGAATTATTATTAGTTTGCATTTGTGTCAGAACTTGTAATGCTATGGGAGGAAATGCATAAATATGCAAACATGTTCTCCCAGTCCAAGGTCAGAGCCTCTGCTGGGGGATGATCTTGTTGGTGATCCCAACTGGAGTTTTCATGTGAAGTGTCATGTTGATATACTGGACCACTAGGTAGACCACAGTCAGACCGTATTAATATATTGTGACCCGTTAGTACTGGGCCAATATATATTTGTTTATGTTTTTATCTTATTTCCAAATTGTTTACATATATGCACTTTTTTGGTTTTCTCCATGACCCATAGACCCAGAGAATGTAGATTGTTGAAATAAGCACCATAATCTGACTGGCTTGCATATCAATAACACCTTATTATCTCAGGGAACATAGGACAAAATATGCGGCCTTTCTCGGTCTTGTCTCGCTGAATGAAGACACAATTCTTACCGTGCTTTATAGAACTGGCATGAAATGTGTTATGTATGAACAATTGATATTCATTATTTACTACCATTGTTCTAGTAAAGGGAAAATAATCATTAGCCTTTATAGAGAATTGTCTTCGTGTAAGGCACCAAACTGTCTATTGTTGGAATATCCTGCAATGCCGTAGGCCTACTATAGTTAGAGTTCAGTTTCACCTTAATGTTATTGAAAGGGGCATTTCATTAATTCATCAGTTGGAACTGCTATGCATGCCTATTTCTGGCCAAAATTGGGTTGTCAATATAAGCCATTGCTCCATGCAAGTCATCGGAAGATTTTTAATTTCCAATCCATGATGAAAACATAGATTTGTTTAATGTTTGAATCAAAATATTTATATCACATGATAACAATTGTGTGCAAGACTGGTTCACTATAACTTATAAGCCATCGCCCACGTAAACGCATAGTCCTAGACATCAACTCTGCATGTGTTTTGGAGAAAATGGTACAGCTGATACTCTGTACAGATAAACTGGAATTTATCTCTTAACACATGTCGGCCATTCCAAAAATGGCAACTGTTAAATATTCGATGTCATGGACACAGTAATTAACTCCATGAACTATATATAATGTACATAATTCAATACGAAGGAAGTTATTCGTTGTCTGCGTATATGTCAAGTTCTTATATAAAAACGAAACCGAAAATGGCTGTTTTCGTTTTCCCAAAATTGGAATGGGAGACGAAACGAAAGTTTCATTTCCGTCGGGGAACGTCTATTATTGTGCCGCAGTTGGCCTATCGATGATTGGCTGTTGTCAACATATAGCTCATCAGATGAATGACTCTCATATTTCGATCATATTTGCTTTTTAAAACGATGTGTTAAAAAGTTGAAATGGGAGACGAAGCGGCAGCGATATGTTTCGTTCCTGCTCTTGGATACGATTTAGTGTCGGTCATTGACAATGTCCGCGCATTTATATTGCGCCTTGTAAACAGTTACAGCTTACTGGGATTGTGTCTTGTAAGTACACACGTTCTGATAACGATGTATACCGGTACCAATATATTTCATTGTCCTTTGGGTGACGCCCGGTCTTGCTAATGTTATCCCTGATATCCCTATTGTTTTGCAATAACGGGAATCTGAATTACCGGCGCTAAGTCTTGCCGAAGTTTTTTTGTTCAACGCATCTCAGGTCCGAAGACGTCACCGAGGATTGGTTACGGCCAATGGTAACATTGGTATTCGGATAATGCAGACATGCAAGTGTCTGTTAAGGTCAATAATTACTAACATCTCACTAAAACTATGGCGAAATGCAGCCCCCCCCCCGGCGACCGAATTAGTCATGACATTGTGTCGATAGAGAAGGTATATCTCTAATGTGAGTTTTCCGCGTATCTTGGTCTATATATAACCATGCCTCACGATTAAGAGTTTTCGTCATTGATCTAAGACTCTATAAGTAAGCAGCGTATAGGTACATGCCTCGTAGCTAGCTCATATATACTGGTCATATACTGCTGTCTAGCAACAAAAATAGCAGACTGTTATACGGCTGTGAATGTATATTTGAACCTTGAAGTTGAAAAACGTCATTTTTTAATATACTATAATATAGTTGCCCAATAATCAAAGCTGGCCTTCGTCAGCGAAGATACACCGAGTGTATATTTTCTTATGTTTCTCTCGGCAAGTATAATTGCTTCGAAGCATGTTATTGGCAATTCACTTTCAAGAACATTATCTCAGCTAATAAAGGAATATTTAAGAACTATTCTGCGTCCTTTGACACAGGAAAAGACAGCTGGTAAAAATATAAAACTGTGGGGCCAGTTCGCTCCAGACGTACATGTAAGTAGCGACTGACTTTCCTCAGTAATGATAAGCCAAGATTAGCTATATATCTCTATAGGCTATATATGTTCGTAATTCAGTTCAGTAATAGTTCGGCTCCGAACCTATAAATAAACAAGTGACGTCATGCGCTGAGAGCTGCGCCTGATGCTTTTCTGTGTTGAATATTTCTAGATATCTACACAGAAGCTAGCACACGTAATTTCAATATCAAATTCTCTCATATTATATTTATGAGGAATATATAGATCGATTGTATAGTATCGCTCTTCTTTTCGCTGTGATAGAGCGTTCTGATACGAAATCAGGAGCTGATACAGATTTTGTTGGAGTTTGAATACGAATTGTCATTGTATTGTTTGAATGTTTCGTTCTTCTCCGGCCTTTTCGTCAGTACACGTATCAAAATCTCTCTGTCAGAGTTTTCAGGGATACTATTGCATCATAAACGTCTCGCCGAGACTCGCTCTAACGTCGGTTTTTCGCCACGATTTGACCGTTCTGATTCTACATCAGACACAATTACCGTCAGAGTGTAAACTCGACGAAGTCCTATATGTCTTGGCCCAGAGGCACTAACAAAGTGGACTGTCCCATTTCTCTGTTAAGATATTTCAAGGGAATGATTCTGCTGAGCTGACAGCCCGAGAAAGAGCCCGTGTCTAGTCTATACCGTACTGGCACTAGCACTGAGGACTTTCTGTTCCTTTATCTTCATCTTGAATCTTGATCTACGAGGTGCTTGAGCCAAAATAAGCTATACTGCACTGCGAATTTTCCACCATTTTTCCCGCGGACAAAGACAAAAAACTCTTGTCAAATGAGGCCATATTCTGGCCAAATTACGAGGCATACAAAAACTGTATAATTTTCATATAAAGTTTCGTTCACCAAGCCAGAGGCTTATAATGTGAACAGAGTCCGTCATAATATAGACGAACGATTAGAAACGATGTTGCTTCGAGGGCGCAAAGTTAATAAATTGATGTAGGCTGGGGTATTCCGGTGTGACGTCACATAAGTGGGTAATTACAAAAAGCCACACCGGAAACGGAACGATGCGAGTTGAGGTGAAGCGTTAAAGTGATATAATCTGAGCCATATGAGGTAGGTTAATTTATGAAATAAAATAACAGGTTATGTATTATATACAGCTTGTGTATTGACGTAGTAGTTGTAAACATACCTTTTTTTCCAGTTTACTATGCATCCACGTTCAATACTACGATTACTCAATCGAGACGACCTATACTTCCGTGCCGATTACGCTTGCCAATCTGCAGTGAGCGCGCACGGGACAATGAACGAAGGAATTTGGCACGTTATCGATCGGCTATGACGGCATCGAATATATTTTTATACTAGCAGTGACTTTTTATCACTTCAGTTAAAGGGGAATATACACCCCCACCAGGACAAATGGTATAGATTCGTACGCGCTCACTCCACTCGACCGTTATGTAATATGTTATGACGATTCGTATCGTAATTCAGTATCACTTAATTTGAAAACATGATTGACATTAACTGAATGTCATACCCCCCCCCGCTATGTAACAAATTATGGGAGTACATATGACTTAGTTTGGACTGGTCGTCTGGTCTTAGGTATGTCCGTGGAAATAATTCGTTCAAATCATTGCATGTTATGTCCAATTACTGGTGAAAATTGTGAAACCATTATAGTAATTATAGTAAATTTGTTAAATAATCACTACCACTCGGCGAGAGAGATGGGTATATGGCAAGTGCAATTCACCCGTACTGTATATATATGTCTCAAATGCGCTAAATATAGTATATATGTGCCGTACTATATGAAACATAGCGTAAATGATGTTGTATAAATTGAGTTCCGACGTAATTAATATAGATATATAGTTGATTCTTATCTGATGCAGAATTTTCCTAAATAAAATCATCAGAAAGCATGACTATTCAAGATCACACTAATGCCTACATCAACCAGATAACACTCATCGAGATATGACATAATTTACTAATTAGCAAATATCATAGGCAATAGATTACAATTATATGAATACTGCATCCACCACAGCATTGAACACACCTGTGTGTTAGTATCAGATCAATTGAGTTATCTTTCTTCGAAAATAGAAACTTGAATATTCAAAGAGCTTCATATATATAGGCTTTACAGAACACAATTAGCCAGCGGTTAACCTAACATACGCCAACGTATACATGCACACCATACATGCCACGTGATTAGTCTTGTTCATTGTTATTTAATTGTTATTCATTTGTTTGTTTATTTGCTCAGTTCATCGCTCAGTTATGCTTTCATTGTGACATGTTTAACTTTTAATTATGGTATCACATAGAATAAGCCTTGATGAGGTCAAGGAGAACCCAGCCATGGATTTGTCTACACTATATGAGGAACTTCTAAAACATACTGTAGCATAGCTACGATGTACCCCTCTGGTAAAATGTCATTTGTATTGTTTTATAATATTAGGCATTGTTAGATTAATTGGCTGTAATAATTTGTGATGCACATTTCCTCATCGGAAACACTTCTATTTCGTTTCCGATTCCGTAGTTTATATATGCACATAATTTGTGTCATTTCACTCCAATTTCATCGCATCAAATTACACTTTAATCATCATTGATTGTCATATACATGTAACATCTAATATTCCAGCAAATCAAGTTCATAATATTCATATTCATCCAGTTATTATTCAATTATCACTAAATGTTTGGCATATTAACGTATTTTTATCGGCAATCTATTGTGATATTTCTTCACTATTGATCTATTCCTTACGCGATTGGCGGACACTCTTTAAGTTCCGCCCATCGCATGTCACTCATGTTACCCCGGCAGATTCAAACGTCTCGCTGGGTCGTGTTATTGGGTTACGTCTCGCTGGGTCGTGTTTATAGGGTCGCATTCTCAGCGGGTCGCTTTTAGGGTCGCATTTGCGGTGCATCATGGGAAAGGGTCGTATTGCTATATAAACAAACCCGACCCGATCTCGTGTGCACTCCAACGGAATTAGTCTTCGTAGACAGTCAACACGGAACTAGTGTCAGTATTTTACCTGACTTTTAAAGACCCATTGAGGGCATTTTGTCAAGACTTTCGGGGATTTCGGAGTGCCACCCCTGTCTTTGGCTGTTGGTTATCAATTGGCTAATTGCCTAATTGATTGATTTATGCCATTTAGCTGGCTGTTGGTCATACTTTGGCCGTTTGAGAATCAGAAAGATACAGTTATTTTACGGGCATTTTAGCTCATACTCACCTGAAAGAGACCCAAGAGAGCTTTGGTGATAACATATCTTCATTCTTATGTGAATCATTCTGTGGAATCTTGGATATTGATCTAATAAATCATATTGGTTTGTAACGGGTTGTCTGTGGTCACTTAAAGATACTATGTGGGCTCACACATTGATAGTCCTATTAGCTAGGGATTCGAGGCTTCACATAGGGATATCAAGCCAAGACACATACTCAAACAGTAAAGAACAGACAACAGATTATTCAAGAAGCAAGATCCAAGAATCCACAGATACATTTCCTGTAACGTTGAGGTTTGGGGCAAAGAGAATTATCCACGCTATCCAGAAGTAATTACAAGAACCCGGACCACGTTACAATACCAATGATCCAGACGAAATATCTCCCAACTCACCATTTGACCTCCATGATCAAAATTGTCAATATCTATCTCCTTCAGAATTTAATACCAAATATGAACACACTAACACCAAAGGGCCAAATATCTTAAATCTCAATTGCTAACTGGGATAAATTGCTAACTGGGATAAATTTGCTAACTGGGATAAAATTTGCTAACTGGGATAAAATTGCTAATTGGGATAAAATCAATAGCTTCCTCTGTGAACTGCAACAAGAAAAGAACATGTTCGATATAATAGGACTAACAGAAGTATTCAAAATACATACAAATAGTCTAGATGTCTCTTTAGAAGGTTACCACCCTCTCCTATATAAGACAAGAACAGAGACCGGCGACGGTAACAGTTTATGTTAATGACAATTTAGAGACGATCTCACAATTTTTAATGCGCACATATTTGAATCTCTGTTCCTGGAAATATTTCCCGAAAAAAATAATTCCTACATCATCGGTTACATCTACAGACCAAATACCGCGCCTTTAGCTAACTTAGACGCGTTCCAATCATCGATTGAAAACATATTAGGTATCGTAAACAACGAGCACAAAAAATGCTATTTATTCGGTGATTTCAATATTGATTTATTGAAGTTCGTCACACATAATAAAACTGAAAAATTCGTCGATACAATGTTCCCAGAAGGCTTTTTACCATCTATTACCAGACCTAGAACAACTGAATTCTCAGCTATACTCTAACAGACAACATTTTTTCAAAAAACAACTTGTTCAAACAAATTCTTACCACACCATCATTTGACGATGTATACAATTGTCAATATCCAAACGAATCATACAACAGATTTATTACAATGTATACCGATGCATTCCATATAGCCTTCCCAGTAACTAATACTCATATCCCAAAAAGATTCATAAAACAAAATCCATGGATCACTTCTGGAGTCTTAACGTCTTCACATACAAAAAACAAACTACATAGAACGAAACTAAAAATCCTACCGATCTAAACATAAACAAATATAAAATATTCTGCAATATATATAATAAAGTTATTAGAAAGAGTAAATCGCTGATGACATGAAACTGGCGAAAGTTATTCCAGTCTTCAAAAAGGGCGATAACTCTTAATTTCAATAATTATCAACCGATAAGTATACTTCCTATATTTTCCAAAATTATGGAAAAAATAATGGCCATCAGACTTAGAGACTTTCGTAGCGACAACGATATACTGTACGAACACCAGTATGGTTTTCGTAGCAAACACCCAACCTACCATCCAATAATTCAACTCCTAAGTTCAATTGCACAAAATAATGATCAAATATCTAGAGATTCGACATTAGCATTATTCGTTGATTTCTCGAAAGCATTCGACTCTATAAATCATGAAATACTTTTATCTAAACTATCTCACTATGGGATTATAGGTCTTACAAACGACTGGTTTCGTAGCTTTTAGTTAATAGACAACAATGTGTATGCTTTAAAATTACACTGTCTGAAATTATAGATGTAAGATGTGGAGTGCCCCAGGGGTTAATTATAGGACCTCTTCTTTTTCTAATCTACGTTAACGATATGAAAGATACAACCACCCTATCACTACTTTCATTTGCTGACGACACAACCCTATGTACATTTGGTAATAAAACACACGAATTAGAAGCGTATATGAATACCGAAATAGCAACATTCTTTGAATGGTGTTGTGCAAATTATATACAAATCAATCCTTCAAAATGTAAATATATTCTCTTTCATCCTATGTACAACTCGCATAGGGGTGATAATGTATCACTTAGGATCAACAACACCGAAATTATACAGGTTGGTAACACCAGATACGAACAATCGTTAACATATTTAGGTGTGAAATTAGATGAAAATTTGAAATTTCATCAACATATAAATCATGTGTGCAAACTATAGTCTGAATAAAATTAAGCACTTCTTACCACGCGAAGCACTCAAATCGTTATAGTTCACAGTCCCTTGGTGTATGCTATACATATATGGGGAAATTCGAATAAAAGTGATAGAGTATTCAAACTTCAGAAAAAATCAATGCGCAAAATAAACAAGAAACAATATAATAGTGACACACATCCGCTATTTAAAACTAATGACATTCTGAAATTCAATGATATCTATTCTCTGCATTCAAATCTCCTAGTGCGTGATTGGTTTCACGACCAGTTGCCAAATTCTTTTGAAAATTTCTTCACAATTTCTCAAAATGACACGCGACAAGATGGTATGCTCATATCTGGGACTCCGAAAAGTGTCTTCTCGGAAAACTTACCAGAACACTATCTTCCAAAGATGTGGAATTCCCTGGAGGACAAACTAAAGCGTCTTCCAACACGAACAATGTTCAAAAATGATTACTCTCGAAATATTCTATCTTCATATCAACTGAATCCCAAATGTACATACAACAATTGCCCTGATTGCAACGATGTGTAATAAGTAGTATAGTATTCGTTTATCGATAACTGACGTTGTATGTATAATAAGAGAGAAGGATAAATAATACATGTTCATCATCTCCCCATCGCAGGAAACCCAGGAATGTATTATGCGAATGCCTTATTCGATTGCCTTATTCGCTGCCTTATTCGACCCATTGGATAAACAATTATCAAGGTTCTCCGCTGGCCTCATCCACATATTCATATTCAACATGTTTGTACTTTATATATCACACCACAAACTGAGCGATGAACGGTGAATTACCAATGAATTCTACTATTAATTATAAAAAACAGACGTTTATATACCAATGTTTAGATTTAACAAGACAAAACCTAGATCAAATCAAATTATTATAACATGTATAGTTATATTACTTTTCAACGGGGACGGCAGGTAGACAACCCTCTGGTTATGCTGTCCCCGATAGCTCATTGAATGTTATAATATTACACTGTATAGATAATTTTATATGTTATATCAATGAGTTATGAATAAATAATCATAGTCATAAAAAATCATAGTCATAGTCATCTTTTCCACTCAAAATCGCGGCGACGTCGCTGCGTTTAGATATCGGCGATTTGCGGCGAGTCCCGGTGATTTTCAGTGGACCGATCGCCGCGATGAGCGGGATGGGGCTGCTTCGTCTTGGGAGTACTGTATATTACATTTCTAATCTGTGAGTATTTACCTTGTAAATAGTTTGATTACTATGGGTTGCATGCACGTTAGATACACCATAATGTGCACGGGATAACCAATGGTCAGGTGACTTTCGTATATTCGCTTGCATTTAGTGATTGAACAAAATATATAGTTTGTTGATGCCACGCACCACCACAGACGAACGCCTCAGTGCCAAGCATGATGTACACGTATACATAATTGTGGGTGTATCTCGTGTATCGTTTGGGAATAATGTGTTCAAACTGCACACTTGAGTAGACATATGTTTGAACCACGTGTAGCCGTTTTGCACACCCTATGGAGATCGCGGCCATCTTGGATTTTTACTTGTATGCCTGTATTTGGGTATATTCAGGTGTATACAAGCAAATGTCCGCATTAAAATAATGCAACCACTAGTCTGTTGTGTTGCATATGATTGTGTTAATATCAGTTGACATACTGTTGGTGGTGACACACATCCTACCTCATATAATTAATATTATAACCACCTCTGAATGGGGTCACATGTTCATCACCTCGGCTGCATACCTATATTATATTGTCGTCAAGCCGTACGATGGTGTACGTAAACAAGAGCCTGCTCGTGTTACAGAAGTTTTGCTTCTATTTATAGAACACAGCGTAATTATATTGGTTAATCACACACAAATGATATAAACGCTCTTTATTATTTCCATATCAGGAAAACAGTAACAAATAACGCTCTTGATGTTTACCATATCCGGATCTAAACAAAAGCCAGGTTCTGTAACGTTTTTTTGCTTTTGTTTACATAACAAAGGAAAAACATTTGACAATAACATACTGTTATGCCATATTTCGGATTGTTATAGAACAAAGTCTCTCTATATTTTACTATTCTTCCGGTTTTTGACGGAGCATACCCACCGCCATTGGCACCAACGCCGTCCGTATATTTAATGGCCAGGGGTCAATACTACGAATAATTTTCGCAAACTTTGTTATACATTAATACACCTCATTCTAATGAAAAATTGGTTCCAGATGTCGATTATTATTATCAAGAAGACAGTATACGTTTATCGTTTATTATGGAAACATGTACTCAAAATAAAATTTAGTCAACATTGTTGAGTATTCTAAAGTTGGGTTAATGTTTGGGTCAAATTCAGAGGTTGGGTTTAATTGTTGGGTTAGGGTTTTGGGTTATTTAGTTTAGTTAATAATTACTGGTTTTCAGTTGCGCCCCTTGATAAAGATTTGCTGGATGTGAGCTCTCTTTGTCATAATTGTTTTCTTCTCTTTGTTAGTATCTAACTCAAATAAATACACACTGAAGGCATCTGTTTTGTCGGAATTATATAGTTCTAGTTTTGCGTGTGTATTTGGTACAAGTATTCTTTTCTATGTTGTTAATTTATTCCCGAAAATGAAGTCATTATATGTTACACCTCGTTTCGAAATTTACATTACATACTAGGTTCGAAGTCTGGTTTAATTAAATATCTCTCCCCTATTCAAACGTTAAGGATTTTTATATTTGTGACATCTTAATTAATTACCAGAATCTCAGAACAAATTAGAATAAATAGAGTTATATATTGACATAGGATTTATCTAACCCCATGTTTAATTACTCCAAACCCAATGTTTGGTTACAAAGTTTGGTTACCATAACCCAAATGGTTACTTTTCTCTAACCCATCTAGTTTAGTTACCAGCTCTATGCACGAATTCGGTTGGCTAAATGCTGGGTTAAAGTTTGACTAATCTTTAGTTATATTAGTTTTCAGTGTGATACAAAATAAGGGATAAAATCCGACCGAACTGGCATCCTGTCTTTGGAAGAAACATAAAATGTCAATGCAATGCGACAATTGCATGTGGGTTCATCGCCCGTCCAATCAGCGATATTTCGCAATGCAGTGCGTTATGGAGCTGTAGTACTGATTTAGAGTTAAAATCCTATCCAGTTTATTGGATAATGGATGGATATTGTCGAGATCATACATTATTTTACAAACAACGATCCATTATTGTAATAACGGACGATCAATATCCAATTTTATGAAATGTTATTTTACTGTGGACGATTTCATTTTATATGGCTTGCATGTACAAATGTATGATACCATAATGTATGCACGTACCTATCTATAGACAACGGTTTTCAAGTATAATATCGCTCTTATTGATTGCTAGAACATGACAGAAGGGAAATGCCTATATATATAGAGCCTCGTCACTCGGGTAGGGGTGAGGGGGGTGTATAACTTCAAATTCCAGAATTCCAGGCATGTCGTTTCACGAATGGGCATTGAATTTTCAACTGTAAAAATTTCTCGAATCTAATTCCGTTCCCGGGTGGTATGTTGTAGCACCCCTAACGATAAAACCTAAACTAAGATAGTGATTTACATGTAATTGTAGTCCTTCGATCTTCAGTATTACCAGCTACCTCAAACTACAAGATCGCCAAATCTCCGATCATGCCTATACCACTCGCACTAATCTGCCATTCAATGTATAATTCTCCGCAAAATCCGAAATATGCCGCATAAATAATTTAATACAAATTCCGAAATGTAAGGGCAACTCCAGTCTGAGTAAACTCATACCTAAATATTCATTACAACATTGAATATATAGAGTCGACGTTCACCCAGACTGGGGCAACTCCAGATGATATTCGGAAACCTATCGAAGAAGGAGCTTATTGTCGGCACGTCGTGTTCATTCAACGGCCGGAAACGCAATGGGGTTCAGCAGAACTACCTGTCCATTAAGTTGACAATGCGTAAATATGCCAAGCTTTGCCTATTGTATGTTCGGCATCGGAATTCTTCTTTTAATATAGGACCTCACGTGACAGCCACGTGATCGGACGATTTATACAAAATGGGCGCGTCAAAATTTAATTTATTTTAGTGAAGTACAGTACAATAAATTGCGTAATTAGACAAATTGATAACGTTAATTACGGCCAAAGTAGAATACCGACAACGTGCGCGTGGAATTAACAAGTGGCCAATTTAAGTGTATATTTGAAATAGTGCGTTTAATCGGCTCCGACGACATTCAAAGATGTGATATTACCAGTACCCTACTCGTTCGGTAGTATTAAGGCAAATCAAGGGGTAGTGCGTTCGTCCTTTTATATTTAAATGCATGACTATTTTGGTGTCATATTTCATGAATGCAATTTCAACCAATACATGATATTTTTAATTTTACAGAAAATATTAAACAAAAATCACCCATTTATTATTGAATGGTATTGTGGGAGAAGTTCATTGACAAAACATACCCAAACCAAAACTTACCCAAACAAATCATACCCATTTGATTTCGCTCCATGTCTGTGTCGAGATGATAGTGAGTATATACATGGTGTCGGTTCGGCATCAATACTACAGCGTCGGTTCGATATATATAATTGACCATCGCACCGACATCGCAAAACCGATAATAACCGACACTGACAAATAAAAATGTCTGACATGTACATAATGAATTGATTTATTGTTCGATACCTTTCGTAACATCATATTCACACCATGTCCACTATCTTTATAACATTTATAAATAGTTTGAAATTTCTATATCGCTTAACAAGTGCCGGTCCGATCTCGGTCTGGTGTCGGGATACCGGCACCGACACTCCAGACACCAACCGACAGAGAGCCGACACCGGACCGATACCGCTATGTGTGTTGGTATCCGTGCAGCCAATGAGCGAGTGGATAGGGACGAACTCAGTTGTCTTTATCCAATTTCGGGTTAATCCATTCTGATAGGAGGTGAGGCATCAAACAAATGGTCTCGGACAGTCAGATAATAGCTTCAAACTGTACATTAATTATTTCAGCGAATGGAACGATCTCGGCATACGGCCTAGATCGATCCATTCCATGAAATAATGTACAATTTGGAGCCATTATCTTAACTTATAACGCCTCCATTATTATCTTCAATTAGTTGGCGTAGTCTTGGTTGCAAAATCCTGCTCTGCCTACGTCGTCTTGGTGGTCGCTAATTTTTGTTCGTGCTGCAGCGTTGCTACGGTGTTGATTTAATTGTTTTTGCAATTTATATCTTCCTAACCCATTTCCCCTACTAAAGGTTATTAATAATATTAACTATTCTTACTACAATTAAACTTCTTTGCACCGTAGATATGCCGCTACCTAACGATCATGTACACAATGTCATATCAATGTTTACTTCATTTCACGTCACAAACTTCTATAATACTCATCAATCTGTCTTAATTATCCAAACTTCAATCTGAAGTCATATTCTCACATATTTATTACATGTCACTCCGTAAATCACATTATTTCGGTCATTATTCAACAATATTCGCGCTCGTACTTTCATTCATTTCATCCAATGTTTTTGTTATGCTCGTTATGCAATACTTCCGGCATCTAAGCACCGGGTTGGTTTTCTGGTTGGTTTTCGGGTTTGTTTCGCGATGTATCATGGGAAAGGGTTGCTTTTGTATAAAAGCAAAAGCAACCCGGTCTCGTGATCAGTCAGTCACCAACGGTTGTGAGATTTACAGTGATAAACAGAAAGAGACGTACAGCATCGCAAATCAACGGCTAAACTTACTGAAACTTGATAAACCAACAAGGCACATGTAACCAGAAAACCCATGATACGGATCTGAAATAAAGAAATAACTACATTTGATATACATCATGGTTCAAGCAGTGAATTATCCGGGATCCAACCCAGTGCCTAGCCATTTCAAGGATGATCTTATGTCATGATTTGTAATCACCATATAGCTGTTAAAATATCCTCTCTATGAATTATATTTGGCTATCAACCCAAAGCATATAAATTATGAGATTTATAACAATTGTTTGACGTCGTAACCAATGCAACTTGGGAATACCACAACCACATTAGCCCTTACTTCGGACCGAGTCAGAGACCAATATCAAGATAAGATCACCAGGTTAAATGATAGTTATTGACGTTTAGTGGGGAAACGACGATACATTTAAGTTGAAAGACATACCCTACAAATGTTACAGTGCGTTCCCATAACATGTTTGGTGTCATTACGTACATATGACATTATTCACTGTGTGTGAACTGTGTATATGATCCTATACCCTACATGACTTGCAATGTGTTTTCTTTGCCACTCGAAGTGAACATAATGTCAATTCATCTTCTGTTATACTAAATAGCTATACTCTTATGTCTTATTATACATGTTGGATGATGTAGACAATATACGCTACAGTCATTATCGTGTTTACAAGGGTTGATACACAAAACTATTTTCGGCCCAAAGTGCATAAATCGTTCGATTAAATATCCCATAAAGAACCGTAACTGTCGTGATGGCCTTGGAAAAGAACCGAGGCACTCATAAATTGTGATTAGGAGGCTAATGCTCCAAATTATCAATCAACACCGGTATAGTTTATACTCAGTGTTCGTCCGAAACTTACATGACGGATCTGTTGTAAGCATTTAATTTTTTCACTATTCCTGAGTTGACAAACGGAAAGTTCATAGTCCTTCAACCAATCCTCCATTCCGACTCGTTACGTGCGCTCGCGCAACAGTATGGCGATCAGTCAGATTCCTAGGTTGGTGTCACCCTAACTATTTCACCCCATGACGTCACCCTTACGCAGTACATGCCGGCGACGTTACGGAGTAGATTATAGAGTTGATGCCCTTGGCACTGACTTCCGTTACTAGCTCGTTGCTATATAAACAAACCAGCGATGTGGCTTTTGTCGAAAATTGACAGTCAGTACATTCGCCCTGTATACATGTACTTTCAGAAAATACAAAACACCACAACGTTATACCCCACCAATGTCAGTGTCTCCATATCATTTGACCAAATTTCTTGACATGAAACCGCGACAGACACGGCGTGAAATACATCGCATTGAGTAAACAATTTCCCATTGTTTCAATTCAACTTCAAGATCACGGTAAAATCAAAACCGCAATTTGTAAGTGGTAAACATCTGAAAAAGACATCAGGTACATGCAGAAACTAATTGTTGTGCATATTTATTTCTATTTGAGGTTTTATATTTCATGTTTATCAGTATTTTTAACGATAAGAGCGATGGTAATTGGGGGACTATATTTTATCTAGCGCATTAAATTTAAAATAAAAAGTCGTGAATTGGCTGAGTGTTTTCTATGGCCGCACATTTCGTTGATAATTACGATCCATTTGTTTGTCTAAATAACATTTTTAAGTTCGAAGAGCAATAGACTGGGGATAACAGTGTGGTGTTTTGTGATTTCGGAAAGGTACATGGCGAATATACTGTGGCAAGTACCCGTTAATGGGCTCCGGCTCCGCCGTCGCCCATTAACTAAATTTGCCACAGTATATTCGCCATGTACCTTTCCGAAATCACAAAACACCACACTGTTATCCCCTAAATAAAATTATTGAAGATTGTAATTGTCTTTTTTTGCTAACATTAAATTAAATTAAATTAAACAAATTAAGTAAAATACAGTGAAATTATTTTTTTAATTATTTTTTATTACATTTTTGCGCACGTTGGCAAATCTCTGAGTGCATTCTATTTACTGATGGTGAAGTGTCAGACGTGTCACCTAGTCAGATACCCACTTACGCATAGCAGTTATAGCTACATACCAAAGAAGTAATGATATTTTTACTTTAAACATATTTTATTCGTATAAACATATACAAAATGGATCGGTGTACAAGTTATTTCAACTTAGGTAGCCCCTCTCACAGGTAGCCCCTCTCCCGTATACAACAATTGACAATACATTGTTATAACATTACGAGAAGAGAATAACAGAAACATATCTACATGGTTATCAAAATTGAGTTTGCATTGCGTTTGCATTATGTCGTAACATCTTTCAGCGTATGTGTCTATTCGATAATGCAATACAATATGTTTATTTCTCATTAAACCAGGGGGGGGGGGGTGGTGAACAAAAAAATTCCGGCACGTATGCCGGGGTGGGTGGGTGGTCAAAACCACCAACAAGCATTTTTTTCCGCAACTAAAAAAAAAAATTCCTGCTTGTTTTTTTAGTGTTTGGCAATGAGTTGGGCTTCAAAACCACTTTGAATGAGAGAAATAATGTAATTCTAACTGGTAAACTGACTGCAGGCAGTTATCGTGTTGTATTTTGTTGCAAATTTTGAAATCCAAGATGGCCGCTGGCAGCCATGTTTTTTTGGACGAATGACCTCAAAATGACTCATTCCTATTTACATGTCCATGTTAACATCCATGATAAATAGTATGCACATAAATTCATATACAGCTGTTTACAGTGAATTTCCCCCCGCAAATCTCTGTTTTAGTGTTAAAAGGGGGGTGGGTGTCAAAAAATGGTCGGAAAAAACTGCCGAAAACGGAAAAAAATTTGGCAGTGGGGGTGGGGTGGGTGGGTACAAAAAATGATCGAAAGGGAAAAAATGCCATACGTGCCTGAATTTTTTTTCCGACCCCCCCCTGATTAAACTGTAAAAACAGTATTTGAGATTAATATATAAAGGTTTTGTTTCTGTATACGCCTGCATAAATATTGGGACCTTTAAGTAATATATTAATATAAACGGGGGGGGGGGGGGGTCAGGGTTATTATGTGTTGAGCAATTTGTGGCTGACGTTGTACTGTGCACAAGATGATGATAACCCGGGCATTTCTCACTGTGGCTTTCAGATCAGACACCAAAGGTGTTCAAGAAGTTGGCTCCTGTATATACTATATGATCGATCGACCCAATTTCATTTGCTGGCATAAAATTCTGGAGGATGAAGTGTATTACTGGCATGCTGGTGGCTCAATCAAAGTAAGATATCAAATTATGGAAGAATAAAACATATATATTATTGGAATGTATGGTCTATTATTCATTTGGATGAAGGTTAAGGAAATCCAAGCAAACGGCAGACATACATAACATATACAATTACAGAAGTATATTAATATTGGTGGGAAATAATCAGATAATAAGTTCAACAATCGACATAAGCTTCACAGAAACACATTCGGTACACTTACAACATATTTTGGGAAATTAAAGGCGATTTGATGAGGGAATTTCTGCCGTAACCGTTATAAACATTGAGACTAGAAACTTCAGCAGTTTGTAAACAATAAAAACCTTTAAAAATGTAAAACTATTTAAAATAAAATAGATCTCTCTTGATTAAACATAGACCAAGTCTTCTATGTCCACAAAAGCTTGGGATACGAAATGTGGGCAGTGAAATGTGCAGTGTTTGCAATCCTCGATCTGTCCACACCGACTTAGATTTGTGTCGGATATATATTTTTTTTCAATTTGTGGGCATTTAAGTCACTACATCGATCTAGCTGTTAACGGTACTCAATCCGATTAGACGCTCCTAAATTACTATTTCTTAAGCTTTGTGGGTAAAAAATATTTGATTCGAGTCGAGGAACCCACCCATCAAAGCTCAGAGTGATCAGATATATTTTTTTGAAGTTGTGGTCCGCTTCCACGTGCTCAAACGGACAAATTACGGACAAATTGCGGGTGTAAGATGGATAACTCTAAAATCAAGTGGTTATTATTGTTAATAGTTACCACTTGATTTTCGTGTTATCCATCTTACAACCGCAATTTGTGCATAATTTGTCCGTTTGAGCACGTGGAAGTGGACCACATCTCAAAAATTTAACAAATTTCAAAAACCTATATCTAATCACTTTAAACTTTGAAGGGTGGGTTCCTCGTCTCGAATAAAATATCTTTTACCCCCGAAGTCAAAGAAATAGTAATTTAGGGGTGCTTAATCGGATTGAGTATCTTTAAAGGGGTACTGTACCCAAGATGTTGTTGTTGGTTTCTATAATCCCCGAGTCGGAGAATAAGGTAACAACTTTTCCATTTTTTGAAAGTCTGTTGAGTACGAAGTATTGTTACGGATGGCAAATTTACCGGAATGCAAAAATACAAATTGTCGTTGTCGAGTAATTTTTGTAAAGTTTTCAACCAAATGAATCAAATAAACATTATATTATATGCTTAGTAGTCCCATATACTCATGTAAGTTAGTGTACCGTCACTAGTCAATGAGTGGCTTGGGTTTTCTCCCCGTATAAGCATAATGTTTCAAACGATCGTGTGTGCAATTGTTTTCCTAATCCAGTATCCCTCAATTATAATTTGATTACGTTTTGTACACGGAAATTCGAATTTTAAGAGACGCCATTTTATGGCTGGAGCCATAAAATCAATTTATATTAAATTATTAACTTTTAAATTATTAAATTTTAAGATAGCCTATTAACCTGAGCGTTTACAGAATACATCTTCGACTCAAATTACTTATATTTCTATACAGTATCGATAATAGATCGTTGTTATCACCGGGAATTTATTGAAAATGGCGTACAGTACCCCTTTAAGCGTACATGCTGAATCTGGGAATTTTTCGGGACAATATCTGAGTTTATCATATTATTCATGTGGATGCTCAGTGTTTTGCAGATTGGAATCAAGTGTGTTCCAAATGTTTGCCGTTGCTATTGGACAAATGATTTGCGATGGATCTCACCCTCACTGTTATATCTTGTTACACGGAATTCATTTACATTTCGGGTTTCCTTGTTCGCAGTTTCAAATACTCGGGAAGGGACAATATATCTTTAGGTATTGTGGCGCTGTTCCTGTGATCATTTTGTGGACAAGAAATAGCATGGCTTTGTCATGTGGCGTTTTCAGTTGGTCCCAACCAATTCCTTCCAATAATATATCGTTACTAACAGATCTAGTCATTCAGTGAATATACGAGCTGTTTCTCATTGAATGCGTTCTGATTGATCTAAATCAGTTGCGGTACAGTTTGCCATACAATTCTGACATATTGCAAACATGGCCGTTCTAAAGTGAAATTACATTTTTCGAGTGCTTTCCTGTATAGTACATACTTTTGTTTCTGTAAAATAACTATAGTTTGCCAGGCAGTGTTTATGATGTAATCAATATGAGGGCCCCAATTTACCTTCATCGTTAAGTATTATTCCAAGATTCCTATGCTGGTGAATGACGGTTAAGGGGACTGTATCCATTAAAACATTAGGGTGGATAGTGGACTTTTTTCTCGAGAATAATCATAGTTTCAATTTTGCTAACATTTAAATTTATCAACCATTTCTTGGACCAAGAGCGCAGATTAGTTGTGTCAGTTTGGAGTACATCGGCAGAAAGGGTTAAGCTTATTACCTGAGCATTTCATATGGGATAACTACTCAACAATGATGCTTCAGTATAGAAAGGGTTAAACCTATTATCTGAACATTTCGTATGAAGTAACTAGTCATCAATGATGCTTTAGCAGAGAGAGGGTTAAACTTATTACCCGAGCATTTCATATGGGATAACTACTCAACAATGATGCTTCGGTATAGAAAGGGTTAAACCTATTATCTGAACATTTCGTATGAAGTAACTACTCATCAATGATGCTTTAACATATAAAGGTGTAAACTTGGTATGTAAACATTTCCTATGGAATAACCACTCATCAATGATGCTTTAGCAGAGAAAGGGTTAAACTTATTATCCGAACAGTTCATATGGGATAACTACTCATCAATGATGCTTTAATATATAAAGAGTTAAACTTATCATCTGAACATTTCCTACGGAATAATTACTCATCAATGGTGCTTTAGCATAGGAAGAGTTAAACTTATTATCTGAATATTTCCTATGGGATAACTACTTTTCAAAGATGCTTTAATGTGTAAAGGGTTAAACTTATTATCCGAACATTTCCTGAAGGATAACTACTCATAAATGATGCCTTAGTATATAAGGGTTAAACTTATTATCCGAACATTTCCTATGGAATAATTACTCATCAATGATGCATTAGCAACGAAAGAGCTAAACTTATTATCTGAACATTTCCTATGGGATAACTACTCATCAATGATGCCATAGTATAGAAAGGGTTAAATTTATTATCTGAACATTTCCTATGGGATAACTACTCACTAATGATGCCATAATATATAAAGGGTTAAATTTATTATCTGAACATTTCCTATATGGAATAATTACACATCAATGATGCTTTAGCATACACAGAGTTAAACTTATTATCTGAACATTTTCTATAAGATAACTACTCGTCAATGATGTTTTAGTATATAAAGGGTTAAACTTATTGTCTGAACATTTCCTATGGGATACTCATCAATGACGCTTTAATATATAAAGGGTTAGACTTATTATCTGAACATTTTCTATGGAATAATTACTCATCAATGGTGCTTTAGCATGGAAAGGGTTAATCTTATTATCTGAACATTTCCTGAAGGATTACTACTCATCGATGATGCCTTAGTATAGAAAGGGTTAAACTTATTATCTGAACATTTTATATGGATAACTACTCATCGATTATTCGATAGTATAGAAAGGGTTAAGCTTATTATCTGAACATTTCCTTTTGGATAACTACTCATCAATGATGCTTTAGTACATAAAGGGTTAAATTTATTACCTGAACATTTCATATGGGATAACTGCTCATCAATGATGCTTTGGTATAAAAAGGGATAAACTTATTATCTGAACATTTCCTTTTGGATAACTACTCATCAATGATGCTTTAGTATAGAGAGGGTTAATCACAGGACAGTCTGTAAAACAAACCACCAACAAGTACATGAACACATAGATTGACTTTGTTCTTATTTTAATTATTAATAAATATCCAATAATGAAATTTTTCAGTTCAAATGCGTTGTTGTGTAAACATTATATCATGAGAGTGCTTGCGACATCTATAAATAGTTTTCACCTTTTTTGTAGATGCACCTGTTAATTAATAATAAAATTGAGACGTATGTCTTGGGAAATTCATTAAAAGACCCGTCAGTCAGCTACCAGGTGATCGTCCCACGCAACACATGGACCGCATCTGAGCTTACGGACGGCTCCGATTTCGTATTATTTGGCAACGCAGTTTTCCCAGGTAAGGACTGAACGGGAAAATAATCACCAGGAAATTGTTTGTCTCATTTCGGAATTCAACGCCATTCGAATTACGTAGACAAAATTTGGATGCCCGAATGAGCCATGTCCGTTTAAAAATTCTCGTCATATCGGACTAACACTGGCACTGCTTCCACATAATGGTTGTTACTTTGTTACGTAAGTAATACGTTTCGCTTATTGGCGTTACAACTGATATCAACCGAGCTTGGTGGGTTATCATCCAAATATAGTGGGTTATCAGTTGAGTTTGGAGTGATATCATTCTAGGTTGATAATATGTCGCTCAACGCGAAACTGTGATATCTAATCATGACATATTTGAACACCACATTGCTGATAATCCCGCACGTACTGTGGAAGGTGCAGAACGTGAATTTATTACATATATATCAACGTAATTCGCATGATCGCACGAGTTTCCAGGTGTGTGATAATTCTCAGAATCGCACTAGTGCAATCTGTCGACGGAACTATCTCATTCAGTGTTGTTACAATGGTTCTCGCTGTTACTATTTTTACTTTTTCAACACAAGGGCGACAACCCACTTGCCGAAATCGCAGCGCGCTGATTGGGTTATATTTTTGGAAAATATGGGAAAACCCAATTAACACCTTCGCGCGGTTCAAGATGGATCAAGATCACTATTGGATAGTCTGCTTGTTGTGTTAACCATAACATGTCGTTAAAACTCAATTAAATTCACATTTTCTGTACCGGAGATGTACGATTGTGAGTCAACTTACTATGATACGAGATATGTAATAAAAATAGAACCGCATGAGTGTCAGGATTTTGACGAATTATCGCATTCGATTTGTTGGCGCACTCGAGGTATAGCTCCGCCAACAAATCTCGTGCGATAATTCGTCAAAATCCGGACACTCATGCGGTTCTATCTACCGTTTGTTCCTTTGGTGTCCGTTTCCCCGTCCGTTTCTGTCCAATAAAGGGACGTGAATTATCAGTGCGATGGGGGAGGGGATTATCTCATTCATTTCAGTAAATTTCATTGTAATTGCATGGATTGGAAG
This sequence comes from Siphonodentalium dalli, assembly GCA_032622095.1. Lineage (NCBI taxonomy): Eukaryota > Metazoa > Mollusca > Scaphopoda > Gadilida > Siphonodentaliidae > Siphonodentalium > Siphonodentalium dalli. The sequence goes on along the minus strand of CP136069.1, from coordinate 49,866,307 downwards.
GGTATATTGTTGATGTTCAGGGTGTCCTGTCAGCACAGTGCTAGTTAGTAATCCACGGGGAATATTCCGATAATAATCTCAACAAACAACCTCGGGTCATTTGATGAACATATTATCCGAGCATTTTCAAAGGTGATTATTTATTAACGACCCTTAGTGGTGACTTCGGTGCACATTATCTCCGATTTGACCATTAGTGTATACCAATTTCCTTCCTCATATGGCAAATGTTGACTATAGGGTACCCGGGGATCTAAATTTAGTCTCATCTCACCACATACAACCAAACGCAAAATTACCTTTTTATACATCAATTCTAATTCATTCAGAGACCTGTATAAGTTTCAGAGATCATGGGAACCAGAATCGTCGAAACATTGTATCAACGACAATTTCAGCCGTCATTCCATGCATTGGTTGTCTATTAACTTATTATTTCGAATTTCCAACTTTTTAGTATTTGCACCCTTCCATCAGATAAGCTGGTACCAGTACGTCCCTTACCAAAGTGCGTTAAGCGAAATGCAGATCATTACAGAAATAGTTCGGAAATGTTCAGAAATGACTGCCAGATTCTTTACAAATGTGTATAAACATTGGCTTACCACCCGCTATACTGTGGCCATCATTTTCCAACTCTATTTTTTACTTCTGCCCATGAATTCAGGCATTTCTGTGCATCGTGATTACTTTTATGCTTCGGGTCGTATAGGTAAACATATTTTACGACACTGCGGATAAAATCCTCGATTGACTCTTTATATTATACAGCATGGGTTCGCCCTGGTTACCCAGGCTCTCTCGTGCTTGTCTGGCCAATATAGTCATTTAAGGGGCAAATGGACCCGGCCGTGTCTCTGGGTCTGCCCGGGCTCTCTCGGATTCTTATAACCAATATCGGCATTTAAAGGGTTAATACAAGCGGCGGTGGATGACCTAGCAAGTAATTGTTTACAACCTATGCTTTGTATGTATCCTACTACCAAAATGCATTATATTATACTGTCTGCGGGCTCGCCCATGCTCTTCTGGCACATATCTTCATTTAAGGGATTAATCAACCCGACCGTCAATGAGACGATGAGTCAATCTTTGCCATTTACGTTTAATAGGTGTCTGGCTACAATTATTCATCGATATATACATGTAGTGTGATCGGGTCTCTGTGTCTGCCCGGTCCTTTCCGGGTTCTTTTAATATCGGCATTTGAAGGGTTAATAAACCCGCCGGTGGATGATGTTTCACAACATAATTTAGACCGGCCCCCAGATGAGGGTAGTGTCACACGAAAGGGTAGAAATTTTGACGCTATCTCCAATTATCCTTGTCCGATGGGGATTCCAAAACACTGAGGTATCCAGTGCGGAACATGTGGAAAATATATTTTTTTGACCTTTTTGGTGTTTTTGACCTGCAAATTTCAGTATAATCAGAAAACCAATAAAATAAGACAAATGTTAAATAAAATATACTTGAATATCAGATATTTATTCTATCTGGGTTGCTTAACATATATGATGTGCAAAAAGTTATATTATCCAACAAATTTTGTGAAAAATTCACGAAAATGCCAAAAAAATGCATAAATTGCAGTGCTTTTTCAAAAAAGTTTTCCAGAAGATTTCCTATAAAATTTTCATTTTTCGGAATAAAGCTCTCAGTGGTGCATTAACATTTTCACCATTATATATCTGATTTAATAATATCAACATCACAAGGAATGATATCCTAAACACCGAGATATTTCCAAAAACTTAACCCACCTCCTAAAACTGATTTTCTATCAGAAAATACCTGTCAAGTCAGAATAGCCCGTTTTCGTTCCGTTTTGTTAATCAATTCAGAGTCTTATCATATATCATGGAATTAGCATGTATCTGAGGAGGTTTATGGTATGGTAGAGTGTATTTTTGTTTCAATTTGTGATTTTTTTTGGGTAAATTAGCTAAAAGTTTGATTATTTTTAAGTCAAAAATTTCTGAACAATTCCCATGACTTTGTCAGTTTTATGGATACAGCTGCACAAAATGCACCACAAAAAGCATGAATTCTTCCCCAATATCAGACATGAAATGCTATAATCATGTACCAGACCAGAATTGAGAAATAAAGTAAAACTTAACCCTACGACAAGATAGTGTTCTCAATGCTCTCAATTTTATGCTATACTAAACTCGAAAGGTTGTTCATACTTAAGTGGATAGAATTCATATCATAAATTGCAATAGTTCTGCCCACGGAATATGCAGTCTCATCTTCATTGTCATCAAATGTGATGGTATCAGTCAATATAATTTCTGTGCAACATTTTACGGGAAGAATGGTTCAAACAACTCAGGCTAGTTATCGGCCGTCCATCCACGAAGAGCTACACCGGGAGTGGTTGATTTTGAAAACGGTTGCAAGTCTCCACTGTTTTGTTATCATGGTGGCTCGTTTTGAGTGTAGAATTAAAGATTCCTCACATGGTGGAAGTGCAGAAAGAACAAGTAGCTTCTGCTGATTCTCGAACTTCTGTGGGAACATTATCCGCCTAGCTTGATTCACTATTCTCGAACGTTGGACATATAATTAAGGCACATGCGTGTCACTGTCCAATACCCAATTCGTTCCTAAATATGCCATGAGTTCCATATATTTTGATCGTCTTTCCAGCAACTTCCAGACAAGTTTTTTTCCTTTTTCGAAGGTATAATTACCCGTGAATGAATGGAACCCAATACGTGCATTCTTCTGTACATTTGACTTTAATCACCTGCCCATTAGCATCAAAATTGATTAACTATTATCAGGGGGAAATCATTTAACGTTTTCTCCAACATGCATAAACGGCATCAAGATGGAGAACTCTCTGACATGACCTCTCTATCGATTAATATGTCGTTGAGTTATTGTGGAAAGCAATAGCAGCCCAAGGTACATATGTATAACCAACCCACTAGCATACAGTCACTCCATATATACACATAAACACCACACAAATGACAAGATGGTCACTCACTCTGTGTACACGTACACCTGACCCATGACTATATAGTCAATCATTGTATACATATTCATCTCACCATTGGCCATACGGTCAATCCCCGTATACCTATTCGCCATGGTCAAAATAGCCATTCAAGATAAACATATACATCCCATTCATGACCATAGAGTCACTCCATGTTTTCATTTGCAATGCATCTCACCATCGGCCATATAGCCACTCGCTTGATATACGTACCCCTCACACAAGACCATATATATCCGCACTCATGTATACATGTACACCCACACATGCCCATACAGCCATGGGTCACCATGCAGGCACACCAGGTATACTCATACACTTGACCCATGACCATAGAGTCACCCCCTGTGTACCTATATTCAACACATTCATCATCATTCAGTCAATCATTGTATACAAATTCACCTCACCATTGGTCATACGCCACTCACTGTATACTTGTTCACCAAACCCATGGCAAAATAGCCATGCAATTATACATATACCCCAAGCATGACCATAGAATCACTCCAGGTAAACATATGCACCTCACTAATGGCGATATAGCCACTCACTTTATACACATATCTCTCCATCACCATACAGCCACACTTATGTATACCCGTATACCATACACATGACCATACAGCCATGCAGGCACACCAGGTATACGCTTACACCTTACACATGACCATATAGTCACTCTCTCTATACATATTCACCGCATTCATGATCATACAGTCACTCCTTGTATACCTGTTCACCTCACCATTGGCCATACAGTCACTCCCTGGAAACATATTCACCTCACTACTGGCCATAGAGTAACTCACTGTATATATATTTGCCACGTCAATAGTCATATAGCCTCTCGATATATGCATATACATTCACACATGACCATCCACACACTCGTCAGTGACCATTCAGCATACATCGGGTACACATATACACATTATGACTACTGTCATTCCATGTACACCTATACGCATTACACATAGCTGCACATATATTTGTCCATTCACCCCACCAATGATCATACAGACAACACATGTATACATATACACATACCTATGACAATACAGCCACACACAGTACATCTGTACATCTCACCCATGAACATACAGTCACTCCATATTTACATAAACACACATATGACCATGTAGGTACTCTCGTTATTTACATACATGTAAACCACAGCAATGCCCATTGAGCCACATTGTGTACACCTGTACTAGGTAGTCATAACCATACAACCACACAGTAACTCCCTGTATATATATTCACCTCACAAATGACCATACTCTCACTCCTGGCATACCTATACATCTCACCATAGCCACCACATTCATGACCATATAGCTAATCATATACACCTATTCACATCATTCATGACCATACAATGACTCCCTTTATACATATTCACCTCACCTATGACCACACGGTAACTCCCTGGTTGCCATATTGACCTCCACCCTGTATCATGTCTATCAATGTTTATCCTAATAGGCCAGAATAGCCATAAATTATGATTCATTTCAGTTCGATTTCAAAGTTCTGCCCAGTTATTAAAACATATATAGCCAGTATCCAAAAAGAGGTTTTCGGGGGGAAAAAAATAAGGCAACTTTAAAATTAATTTGTTATACCCCATAATAAAATGGGACAACCAGAATAGAACATTTAGTTTTGTCAGTTGATTAGCTAACATGTAAAATAACCAAGTAAGTCATAATTTGCTACATTTTCGGAAACGCAGAGAATAATGTTCGGGATATATGTAAAAATGGTTGCCATTTTGAGTAATTTAGTTTTTAAACACATTAGTGTGACACCTTTAATGTAGATCAAAACAATAAACATCTTTCATACCAAACATAGTTACAATTTACTTGAAATTTTTAGTGCCGTTATTTATGTCATGTTTGTGAGAGAAAAATCCAATATTTCTGGTAATGTCAGTGGTGACAATAGTAAAAATTAACTAAGGTGCATCAGACATGTTAGTTTTCAATGTATAGAAGGCAGAATAGCCAACTTTAAACATCAACCACAACTTGTAAGCGATTGCGGCACACGCTGGGTCAATATCTACCATTTCCACATTTTGGCAGTCAAATATACAGAAGAATGCAGTTGTTGGGTTCCATTCCTTCACAGGTAATAATTACCTTTCATCGTTGTTTCAAAAAGGAAAAAAAAACACTACTGGAAGTTTCTGGAAAGATCATCAAGATATATGGAAGTCATGGCTTATTTAGGAATGAATTGGGTTTTGGACAGTGACACGCTTAATACAATCAAGGAGTTAACATGTGCCTTATAGTTATACATGTATGGTCCACATTCGAGAAAAGTTAATTAAGCTAGGTGGGTAAAGTTCCAGAAGAAGTTCGAGAATCAGCAAAAGGTAGTTGATCTTTCTGCACTTCCACCATGTGAGGAATCTTTAATTCTACACTCAAAACGAGCCAACATGACAGCAAAACAGTGGATACATTCAACCGTTGCCAAATCAACCACTCCCGGTTTAGCACTTCATGGATGGACATCCGATAGGCAGCCTGAGTTGTTTGAACCATTCTTCTCGTAAGATGTTGCACATATATTCCATTGACTGATAAATCACATTTGATGAAATTGACAGTGACAGGGAAAATGAGATTACATAATCCGTGGGCAGAACTATTGCAATTTATGATATGAATTCTATCAACTAGTATGAGCGACCTTTCGAGTTTAGTATAGGATAACATTGAAAGCATTGAGAACACTATCTTGGGGTAGGGTTAAGTTTTACGATATTTCTCAATTCTGGTCTGGTACAGATTATAGCATTTCATGTCTGATATTGGGGAAGAAGTTATGCTTATTGTGGTGCATGTTGTGCAGCTGTATCCATAAAACTGACAAAGTCATGGGAATTTTTCAAAACATTTTCGCTTAAATATAATAAAACGTTTAGCCAATTTACCCCAAAAAAATCTAATATTTAAACAAACTAGACTATAACATAAACCTCCTCAGATACATGCTAATTCCATGATATATGATAAGACTCTGAATTGATTAACAAAACAGAACGAAAATGGGCTATTCTGACTTGACAGGTATTTTCAGATAGAAAATCAGTTTTAGAGGGGTGGGTTAAGTTTTTTGAAATATCTCTGATTGTTGGATATCATTGCTTGTCATGTTGATATTAATAAATCAGGTATATAATGCTGAATATTCTGATGCACCAAATGAGAGCTTTATACCCAAAAAAATAATTGGGGCTTTTTCGTGATTTTTTCACAAAATTTGTTGGATAATATAACATTTCGCACATCATAAATTTTAAGCAACCCAGATAGAATAAATATATAATATTTAAGTATATTTTATTCAACATTTGTCTTATTTTATTGGTTTTCCTGATTATAATGAAATTTGCAGGTCAAAACCACCAAAAAGGTCAAAAAAATATATTTTCCACATGTTCCGCCCTGGATACCTCAGTGTTTTGGAACCCCCATGGGACAAGGATAATTGGAGATAGCGTCAAAATGTCTACCCTTTCGTGTGACACTACCCTCGTCTGGAGGCCGGTCTAATTATGCTTTGTATGTATCCTACTATCATAAAGCATCATATTATACTGTCCACGGGCTCATGTGGCAGTCCGGGCTTGCCCGGGCAGTAAATAGTCACATCGATACCGGAGTCACACCAACATGGACACCCTAAGGTCTTAGTATAGTAAAAGCCTATTAAATCTGTGCAGTCGAGACACACATCGGGCCGAGAGCTGTGTCCAGGCTGAATGTGTGTTGTCAGCACGGAGGGTTGGTCACATTTAATGGAGAAACCGCGGCAATGGTAACGTCTCCAGATGTGCGCCTTTTGTTTGATGAGTGATGTGAAAGTGAATAATCATGCCGTAATGCCTCCGCATGTGGTTTTGATGATGGGATATAGAGCTAATAATACTAGGGTGGGAAATGTGGTTTCTCCCCTAAGTATGTGCATGGTAGAGCTGAGACTAGGGCCGAGATAGGAAATTTGGTTTCCCTCCTTAGTGGTCTCACTTACAAAACCTACTTAGACTCTCGACAAAGGCTTATATACTTGTTCTGTATTTTGTGATATCTCAAAGGCATTTGAGAGAGTCTGGCACCGGGGGCTGGTGTATAAGTTGAGTCACTATGGAATTAGGGGACGACTTCTGGCCTGGCTGGAGGATTATTTACATAACAGAAAGCAAAGAGTCCTTGTAAATGATACATATTCTGACTTGAAACGTATCCCAGCTGGGGTGCCCCAAGGATAAATATTGGGCCCCTTCCTGTTTCTGGTCTATATAAACGACATACCTGACGTCACCCAGTCCGATACGCGAATGTTCGCAGACGATACATGCTTGTCTGCCTCTCATTACGATGTGGATATCCTAACAAGTGATCTAAATAACGACTTGAATAAAATTGACGAATGGGCTCAAAAATGGCTAGTGTCCTTCAATCCACTAAAAACTGTAGCGCTATCTTACTCCCTAGTATCCGGAAATTCCCATCTCAACTTGAAATTCCAGGGAAACGATGTTTCCTTTGTAGATTCGCACACGCATCTTGGTCTGGAACTCCAAAATAATCTCAAATGGAACAAATATCTGGATAACGTAGCGAAAAAGGTTTCTGCAAGATTATCAGAAGAATAGGGGCCTCGTTGGATTCACATCTAAAAATAGAATCTTTGGGTCTAAAATTGGTTGTACTAAAATATTCCCAAAACTTCCAAAATATCAAAACCCAAAAAATTTTTCAAAAATTCCAAAATTTATTTTTTCCAAAAAATTTCAAAACCCTAAAATTAATTTTTTCCACAAAAAAATTCAAAACCCCCAAATTTCAAAAAAAGAAAAAATTTCAAAACCCTCAAAATTATTTCTCTAAAAAAAAGTTTAAATAAAAAATTTATAACGAGTTTTTCGGTTTCTGATAATCTCGATATTAAAAAATATCGAATGTTAAATTATTTGCGCGTAATATCTTTCGTTATTTTTTTGTTCAACCAATGTTTCAATGTATTTATTAATCGATGTTTAGAAATATCTTTATACCAATTATATGTGTATGGACAGTCGCTGTAATGTTGGACATTGTGACCAACGGTATGAATGCATACATTCCAGTGTTTAACGGACGCAGTTCATATAATTGTCATACCTGAAAATAGACACCATTACTTTTACATAAATAATAAAGAGCGTTTATTCTTTACTTATCTCTATATGAAGTTATTGAGTATATGACAGGCGTGTATTTTCGTGAATTATTGGAAGTATTGAAATGTACTATGTTGAATCACTAACGGTCGAAAATGGTAAGGCGAAATTACAACCCCCCAGAATGAACTGTCATATTGAATGAATGATGATTTAATCTCAGCCATTTTTACATGGAACATGAGCGATGTACACGCAATCACACACGCCACATTGGTGTTAACAATGTGTCTTTCACACCTTTGCTTTACCAAATGAATTCTATTATTTCCCCGGTCACAGCTATATGGTATTCAGAAAACATATCGATTTGAGCAGAAATAGTTGTTTAACGGGTTAGTATCAATTAAGGTTGATAAACTGTGTCATTCACACGATAATTAGTTATCCAAAACATGCATACGTCCAGGACACTCAATTATAGAAATTGCTTTGATGACATTGTTATAACAACATTACGTAATAACCCCTTATCACTCCATTCACACTTACGACCATTTTGTATGCCGAAAACTCCAGGTAGCACCGATGATGTAACATTATATCACTGCTATTGTACCAATGATAGGTTCAGACATGTTCTATGTTTAGAAAAATAGATAATCTGCAGGTGTTCACTTGACAAGAGATTTTGTACACTCAATCACAGACCAACGTGATAATACCAGCATCAAATTCGATCACCAATAGATTTGACTGTGGAATGTAATGACCTTTAACTTATTTATCGATCTAAAGGGACACTCATTATGAATGAATGTTAACAATACAAGCGCACGAATGAAGAGCGTTGAACATATACGAAATTACTACACGAATGAATTGAACCTTGAAATTTATATTTCACATCTTACCAACAACAGCTACAGACATAATCATAGTATTATACTGTCTTGCATGTACACACGCTATGACATCATTAAAGGCGGACAATCCACTCACGGTGTGACAACAGATACGGACATAGGCATAGTGTTATACAGTCTTCTATGTACCCACGCTATGACACCATTAACGTACATTGGATGTTAGGTCTATGACTCTTGAGTATGCACCAATCAATGAGCAAATGAGCAAAAAAATGAGCAAATGAGCAAAAAAATGAGCAAATGAGCAAGAAAATGAGCAAATGAGCAAGAAAATGAGCAAATGAGCAATAAAAATGAGCAAATGAGCAAAAAAATGAGCAAATAAGCAAGAAAATGAGCAAATGAGCAAGAAAATGAGCAAATGAGCAAGAAAATGAGCAAAAAAATGAGCAAATGAGCAAAAAAATGAGCCAATGAGCAAGAAAATGAGTAAATGAGCAAGAAAATGAGCAAATGAGCAATAAAAATGAGCAAATGAGCAAAAAAATGAGCAAATGAGCAAAAAAATGAGCAAATGAGCAAGAAAATGAGCAAATGAGCAATAAAAATGAGCAAATGAGCAAAAAAATGAGCAAATGAGCAAGAAAATGAGCAAATGAGCAAGAAAATGAGCAAATGAGCAATAAAAATGAGCAAATGAGCAAGAAAATGAGCAAAAAAATGAGCAAATGAGCAAATGAGCAAAAAAATGTAATTCTGCTGTGGTTAAGCAGTCCATTATTTAGGGCATACCTGTATGTAGGCCTATCAGTGGATGAATAGTCTGCCGGAGAAGTACTGTGTAGACAGGTCTTGCCGGTAAGAGAGTCAGACGAGAAGTGAAGGCTCGGCTATTAAAACATAGTAATGCGATAGCGAACATCAAACGAGTCTGCGCACGCATATCTGTCAAAAGGATACAATAGCAGCCATTGGTCAATTTATCCCCGGTGTCAGCTCAGTAACCAATCGGGACGAAGCCGAAGGTCAACTCATTTTTTTTTTGCTCAATATAGTACGTCACTTGGACATTTTATCAGTTTATCACGTGATCACTAAATGTGGCAATCGGGTATCCACCGATGCCTGCAATTTATTATTTATAATAATTGGACTCATTGATCTCACGTAAATAATACTCTTAGTTGTTCCAATAAAATAGTTATCAAATTCGATCACCAATAGATTTGACTGTGGAATATAATGACCTTTAACTTATTCATCGATCTATGTTAGAACATGGTCTTAACAAAAAACTTGACCATAACAAAAATTACCTTACATTTATGCATGAATCTAATTAGACCATACGTAAATATTGTCAGCTTATCGTCTGATGAGCAAATCCGATGTTTATCAAAAATAGTACAACTTCCAGTTGGTAATTACTCTTACGAATGAAGAGCGTTGAACATATACGAAATTACTACACGAATGAACTGAAATTTATATTTTCACATCTTACCAACAACAGATACAGACATAGTCATAGTGTTATACTATCTTACATGTACCCCTGCTATGACATCATTCGAAGGGGCAATACACTCAAGGAGTTAAAGTGACACGAAACAAGGGACGTGATGTAATATTGGTGTTTGAATCTTAAAGGAACACAAGACACTCTAAAGGGACACTCATTATGAATGAATGTTAACAATACAAGCGCACGAATGAAGAGCGTTGAACATATACAAAATTACTACACGAATGAATTGAACCTTGAAATTTATATTTCACATCTTACCAACAACAGCTACATGCATTATCATAGGGTTATACTGTCTTGCATATACACACGCTATGACATCATTAAAGGCGGACAATCCACTCACGGTGTGACAACAGATACAGACATAGGCATAGTGTTATACAGTCTTCTATGTACCAATGCTATGACATAATTAAAGGGGGATAATACACGCACGGTGTGGAATGTTAAAGTGACACGCGGTAAGGGACGTGATGTAATATTGGTGAAACCCCCTCCCCACTTATAGATATATAACGAAGACGAGAATAACATGTTGATGAAGTTTATTGAAATTTAATCATTGTCTGAATCTTCGACCGTTAGATTTACTTCTAAGAGTTTCTTGAATTTTCTCATCGCTTCATCTGCAGCCCATTCATTATTATATCCGTGTTTGGTCAGTTTGACCATTTTCTTCATGATCATGGTATGGATGCGTGATGTTTTCAATCGATACTGGTATTCTATTAATCGTCTATAACTTTTGAGAAACAGAGCAAACTCTGTGTCGATGGTATCCTCTTTTCCCGACATGCTCTCATCTCCCGAAATGCTCTCTTCTTCTTTCACATCATTGGTGACGCGTTTCATCATACTTTTGAATGTGTCCATCTCGTTGACACATCGCGCAGCTTTCTTAAGACCGAATACCGTTCTACTACCGACGCCATTACCATCTTCTGAATCTG